>QNUK01000251.1:117500-742500 GCA_013621035.1 Clarias magur
CCTAAATTATACACAGTACCGTGCAAAAGTCTTGCGGCAACAGTTATTTCTTCATCGTATGCATTTTACAACATTTTACTTTGACAGGCTGCAACATGCCTTAGGATGTGGTTGGAATTCGGCTGCTCCCTTCGAGGGGTCGCCACAGCAGAAGTGCCTGAAGGTACAATTTAAAAATGGGTTGTTTACGTAACGAACTCAGCAGCGACCTCGTTTCCCCTCTCGTCTGTTCCGACCACTCAGCATTCAGCATCATCTACTAAGTACACTAATCACCTGATCATCTGCACCTGTTTGATGTGTTAAATTAGATGTTTTTTTGTATGCTTGAATGATTCATAGGTCACTGCGCGGCTTAACAAGCAAACAAACAAACAAACAAACAAACAATAAATAATTCCTCTTAAACCGCTCAGGTACAGGGACTGGACTGAAAATGAGAGCCAAAAAAGTCCTTCATGAAACCTGGAGAACTATTCTTCAACACACGATAGTCTGGAAATGTAATCATACTTTTTTTTTTCTTTTTTTTTTTTCATTCTAGCAAATCAAAGCCAATTCAAGATCGTATCTTATTAAACTGTGTCTCCAAAAAGTCTGCATCCATATGCGAATACAAAAAACGTTGAACATTTTCTAATGTATCAGAACTGATGCTGTTACACTCGGAGATTATTTAACAGATCAACAGTTGTTCTGGGTTGATTCTGATAAAACTTCAGTCGACCCCAAAGACAATAAGCTCTACTGCTGGTAGGTCTGGTTCTGTTCGATCTTTTATTCCTAATTTCACAGCCATCTTGGGTCCGAAATAAAAATGAAAAGATCACATTTCACATTAGGAAAATGCTAATGGCTCTAGACTTTAGTCCGACCTTGTATAAACACAGGTCCCAAAGCTGAGAACAAAGCCTACATATACATCTCGGCTCATGTAAATGAATTCAAATTTGCACCTGTTTATTCACATCCACTCAGTCTGATTGCCCAGGGACCTCAAAATCGATCATTTGGTCATCCTTAGCCAGTCATTTGCATTAGTTATCTGTGAATGATACATCAAGAATCACTAACACAGGTTAATTATCTTGGATGGGATGGCCTCACTAAGACAGATAATGAATTAAGCTGATGACTTCATTGTCCAGTGTGCAGCTCTTTAACGAGATGGCTCAGTTGTTGGCCTTAGTTTGGTTAGATCAGGTGGGATGACCTTCAAACCTGCACTCAAGCAAATATCACCAGTGGCGTTTCCCTGGAGATTTACCTTCTTACAGAATTCGTTTCCTATTCATCTTCCACACTCATAATCAGGCTAGTTAATTCGCTGCATCAGCTCTGTTCTACCCAGGCTGAAAGTGGATCCTGTTGATGTCTCCTGGACAAGGCTGATGATCAGTGACGCTGCTCCAGGAGATTCGTCGATGTTGTTGAGGGAGTTTTTTAGGGACATCTCGATCTAGGTTAATTTTATAGACAAATTCTTTTAATTTTTTTATATAGACAAGCTCCTACAAAGTTAATATGTACAAAACCTGGATATTAACTGTTGAGTTGAATCAGGAGAAGCTTTCCTCCTTCGTACTTTTGCATTTCGGATGATTTATATCTAAATATTAAAAAAAAAACCTTAGAGAGTATGAGCTGTGAGACTCATTGAGAATATTATGAACAACATAATTGAAGATATTTCATCATTCGTCTATTGGAAATCCACCAAGTGCATGGAGAACATGCAGACTCCACGCACACCGACCCATGGTGGGAATCGAACCCTGGACCGTGGTGGTGCAAGGCCACAGTGCTAACCACTAAGCCACTAATTTAAGATATTTATTTGAAAAAAAAAAATTGATTCTGACTGTGTCAGCTGTGGTTTGTGGGTAGCACTATGGCCTCGTACCGTTCGAGTCGCGCCTTTGGGTCTGTGTGTGTGGAGTTTGCATGTTTCCTCCATGTTTCTTGTGTTTCCTAAGGGTTTTCCAGTTTCCTCCCACAGTCTAAGGACATGCACATTAGGCTAACTGGAGTTTCCAAGTTTCCTGTAGTATCAAGTGAGTTTGTGTCCTGCGATGGACCGGCACCACGTACCCCGTGTACTGGCCCGAGTTCCCTGGGATCGGCTTCAGCCCTCCAGTGACCCTATACATGATAAACCTTATCGAAAATGAGTGTAAATCATCATCCTATAAAACACACACCAAGATGGTGAAGGAAAATATTCCTCATAACCCTAGGTGGGCCATTTATATGGATACATCACACATCAAACTTATTGGGAATTTCACAAGAAAAACAATGGTGTGCTTGGTTTTAACGTAACTTTATTCTTTCATGAGTTATTTACAAGTTCCTGACCACTTATAATGTGCCACAAACAGGACGTTAATATCACCAACCATTCCCATTTTATTAAGGTGTATCCATATAAAGGAAAGTTTTTATAGAAGGCCAACTGTAGAAACAGGATACTGTCTTCTCTACAGACAAATTAAGCATGCTAAGTTAGAATGCGGGAATGACATCAAGGATTTACATGCGTCCAAGGCCTGTCTGAGTAACCGCGGCACAGCAATTCTCCAATAAACAACTTAAAATGATGTGGGAACATCCAGCAGATCACGCTGGGCACGGCAGGGTGCATTCTGTAGCCGTCCCGGGATCTGAAAGCGCACAGGAGCAGAAGTAACACGCGCTCTTGTTGTTGCTCTCAGAGGAAATGTTATAGATACATCACTGCAGGAGCAGCCTGGGAACGACTCGGGTGTGGATGGAGCCCTTGAGACTGCATGGTCTGAGGTTGAGGGGACTTTTCAGCTCTCGCTTTTACACTCTCGGATCAGACCTCACCCTGACGCGACCTCGGGAATGCTAACAGTGTGGCTTTGTGGTGGAACGGGGGGGGAAGAAGCTTTGGGAATGTTCGAGGACAATATGGGTTGTGAAGGAGGTAGAGCTCTTTAGAATCAGACTGAGTTTTATAGGGCAAAGGAAGATTAACTTACAAAGACTGTGACTTGGGACTAATACTGAGTACAGTCTGAAGAAGGAAAAAAAAAAAATCTAGAACCAGTTTTGGGTTTCCCATCAAGGGAACACTTCAAGGTTCTATGCAGGAGCCTACAATGCAGTGTTTGCTCAGTTTCTTCAGATAGCGGATAGTGTGAGTAAGAAGAAGAACATCCAGTGCTGTTTGCAGTACAACAGATTTAGCAGTTAAAAGAGTTATTCATTTGTTCATTTTTTCAAGTCAAACCGGGACCCGTGTTGAAATTTCTCGTAAATCAAGGCGTAAAATCGATTGACATTTGCAGAAAGCTTCAAGCACAGTACAGTGATAAGACTCTTAGTCGCAGGAAAATGGTGCAACCATTTAAAAAAGAAGGCTGCATGCCCGGGAACAATGATTTGAGGCCCACTACAGTCAGCTTCAGACAAATACACACAAATAACTTGTCAATACAGACAATTAACTTGTCGCTGACTTACAGAAGACAGGCACCCCCATGGTCTGAGTTATTGCCTCATCCACTGTATAGTCCTGAGCTCACAACTGTTTCCACATGTTTGGGGCATTAAAAGAGTTCCTGGGAGGCCAGGGTTTCAGACATGAAGCAGACAGACCCTACGTTAATGGTGTCCTAGCCCAGTTGAAACACTGGGGAAAGTGCATTAGTGTAGCAGGGGATTTTTACTCTCATAACTGTAAGTCCCGGTTTGATTTGAACGCACCATATCTTTCACCAGAACCATTAAATGGGACCTATTATTTAATATTCTTTTCCATTTTTGTATTGGCTGGGGTTTAAACGAGCCAATTAGATTTTCGCACTATTGTGACCTCATATAAGAAGATCCCCCTATAACCCCCCCCCCCTCAGATCTCTGGAGAATCACAGATCAGTAAGACGAGTGAAACAGATGGAGGTTGAGATATGCAATAAAAAAAGCATTATCTGAGGAGGATGTCAGCTGGAGCATGGCTAGTCTCACTTCGGGGGAGCTCTGAGACCAGTGTTAACTTAACTTGGTGAAAGAGTACGATATGAGACCTTTATGTCTTCCACAGAAACTTTTTTTCTTACTTATGCTTCAACATATAGCAAGTGTAGCAATAGCAAACACATAGCCGCGGTATATATTTTATGCATCATACACTGTAGCAGCACCACTGCGGGCGGTACTTTCCTGCCTGCAGCAGTATTATAGACTTATCTCGTTTAGCAAATCAAGCAGAAGTAGTATTAACAAGACAGAACTGTTAAAAAACAGTGTTAGTAATGATCATAAGACTTGCGGCGTGATGTGTTTTATGGAAATATACGATCATCATCTTTGGTGATAAATATTTCTCCAGTTCTCAGCATGTGGGCCAAAAAAAAGAAGAAGAAGAAAAAAAAAGGAAAGCAAGTAGGTAAATAAAGCAGTAGATGAAAATGGCTCTGGTTAGCTTGCGTGCGACGTGAATGCCCAGTGGCTTCTTGGGAGTGCATTTTTCTCTGACAGCATCATTAGGCAAAGCGAGTGCGGCCTGGGAGCCACATTCTATCAATAAAGAAGCAGAGACAAGGGGCGTCCGGCCAAACGCTGCCCAGGAGAGGGCTGCTGAGCTGTGGGTGCGGGCGGCGGCTGGAGTGCGGCCCAGCGCTAGCTCTCTCCAAGCCCCAGAGGGCCTGCCTTCTACCGACACATAACTTTCCGTTGCTCGTGCATTTCCTCTATATGCGGACGATAATCACATCTCGCGTACTGTAGCTTTGTTAAATGCTTCTCTCTTGCGTAATTAAATCAGTGCTTCTAATTTCAGCAACAGCTCTGTACAATGTGTTTGGTCACATCATGTTTTTCCCGGCATGGAATTTGGGCTACTTACATTACATACTTATTTACTGTGTTAGACATCAAACTGCTATGCAGCTCACAGAAAACACAATATGGATACCCAAGACTATATACAGTGTATGTTGGTCTTTTTCTACATTATACGACATTACTGCGCTTCTTGCTTCTTCCCTTTCAGGGAGTTTGGCTTTGCCTTGCATCTTTAGTGCCATAATTCCAAAATGTGGGTCCATGATGTACTATACTATATGCATAAGGGCCCTTAATATATTGGGCTTATTTAAATACATGACTGCACAAATGTACTGAAACCAGTAGGTACCGTTAATATGATTTCAGACCTACATCTGGCATACTGCCTTCTGATTATTATTATTAGAAATTACATCTCTACTGTGAAATGAAAATTCTTGTGTCCCAACAGGTTTGAGAATTTCAACTTAAGCTAAAAAAAAAAAAAAAAAAAAAACGAGAGAGATTAATTGTAAATCTACATAATAATACAACATGTATTAAAAGATTTACATAAACTAAAACTGTAGCAACCTGGGAAAACCCTTCACATCGTCTTTGTGCTTTTCATCGTGGATTTCATTGTGACTTTGTAATATACAGACCTCCACATATGACGGAAATTCATAACCAGCAGTAAAAGTCAAAGATTTGATTCCCGACTTGAGCAGAACAGCATTCGTTAATTCACCTTTTACACCGTTTATCATATACAGGGTCACAGGAAGCCTGGAGCCTATCTCAGGAAACTTTGTGGTGTGCATACACACACCATGCACTCACCAACACACTACAGACGGTGTGGGAACACTAATTAGCCTAATCTGCATGTCTTTGGACTGTTGGAGAAAACCGGAGTACCTGGAGGACACCCAGCAAGCACGGGGAGAACACGCACAATGCGTACACACAGACCCCGAGGAGGGAATCGAACCCGGCTCCTGCAGGTACGAGGCAACAGGTAACTCACCTTGTAAAGTATCCTATTTACAGTAAATACAGGGCCAACCCTCATTTCTTCATGTAGGTTAAATAAAGAAATGCGGACAAACAGAAGATACAATTTTAAAACGGGTTGTTTGGGTAACACCCTCAGCAGCGACCTCATTTCCCCTCTCGTCTGTTCCAACCACTCAGCATTCAGCATCACCGGTATACTAATCTGATCGGTATACTGATCATCAGTTTCTCACTGGGTTATGTGTAAAATTAGAGATTTTTAATGCTTGAATGATTCACAGGTCACTGTGTGGATTAACAAACAAAACGTTTCACTATCCAGCATCTTGATAGAAATCTGACATTCATGCCGACCTTGCAAAAAAATTTGAGCAGCATTTTTAGGCAGACTGGCTGTTTTGACCTTACACAACTCGTTCAGATCTTTGCGAGAAAGTAGAACTGGCAAGATTAACAAGCAAATAAAAAGATGCATTAATTATGTTATTTCTGTGAAATATTTTTATATCACATGCGAAATGTTAATTGAAACCGGATTTTCTGTTATTTTGGCCGTTTGCCAGATTTCACCCACAGTAACAAGCCACCTTTTTGTTTTTTTGGGCCACTCCATGCATTATATAAAAAAAGTGCTCGCAAAACTCTCCAACGCCCTGTAATTGATCACATCTCCTCGAAGAAGAAATCGCTCCCAAGAAACGACATTCAACCATCCTGAAGAACCAGGAGCCAAGAAGGACTGAAGGGGTTGAAGACTTGTGCAGGCATAGTTCAGATGTTTATCTTGCATTACATATTACATGTAGTAGGTGGTGTGTCGCCTTGCACCTCCAGGGTTCGGGTTCGATTCCCGGCCAGGGTTGTTGATTCCTGTCTCTGTGTGCATGTCCTCCTCGTGCTTGGCTGGTTTCCTCTGGGTACACCGGTTTCCTCCCACCACTAAAGGGCATGCAGATTAGGCTAATTGGCGTTCCCAAATTGCCTGTAGTGTGTGAATGAGTGTGTGAGTGTGTGTATGCCCTGCTACGGCTTGGGATGTTGTCCAGGGTGTACCCTACCTTGTGCCCTAAGTCACCTGGGATAGGCTCCGGGCCCCCCCATGACCCTGAATACAGGATAAAGTGGTACAGATGATGAGTGAGTGAGTGATTACATGTAGTTTAGATCCCCAGTATTTCATGAACAGTATATATATATATGTAATTTTTTTTCCCATACATGCATGTGTTGCTGGCAGTCTACATGTTAATGAAACAGACTGAGAAGGAGCGAACCCATGCAGTGTGTGTTCTGGTAGATTTTCTAATAACTCATGCTAGCCTGCTGATTTTAAATGAGAAAAAGCCATTATGCACGGACGCATTTAATGAACAGTGACAACATACTGAGATATATATATATATATACACACACACACACATACACACAGTATATTGTATATACACACTACTGCTATAGCAGCAAACTGGAAACACCAATCTCAAAAACAAGGTAACAGTTATTACCTACTGATCACCTGACCAACATCACTGCAGTAGGAAGATAAAGGATGTGAAATAATTTAAAAGGGAATAAAAAATAAAAACACCTTCAGCTTGCGGCTACGCTTATGTAACTCGTCTGAGAGGAGGGAAAGGCGAGCGAGACTTTGCTGAAAGTTAGTTCTGTCTGTGTCAGATTGAGAAAGTGGAGCAGAGGGATGGCGTGAGAATCTGAGGGAGACTGCAGCTCTGTTCTAAAGCCTCTCACACACTCTCTTTTCCTCAGGGTCAGGATCATCTAAATCACCTCGCTTATTTTACCCAAGCAGCCTGACTCGGTCATTAAGAGCCTAGGGCTGTTTTACTTAAAAAATTAACCCCTTCAGAGCCTCTTTTTTCAGGCAGCGTCTCGTTGCTGTCTCGCCGCTCCGGGGTCCTGAGTGGAGCTTCAGATGTTCTCCCAGTGTAAATGTGACTGCTTTTGGGTTCCTTAATTATATCAAAAACATACCAGTAGGTGGACTGACCGGAATCCTGATGCTCTATCATTCTTTAGATGAGGGATGGAGCCTAGACTGACTAGGAGCGCATACATCCCAAAGACACGCTCACTCACATGCTACGGACAACTTTGAAACGACCTGCATGTTTTTGGACTGTGGGAGGAAACCGGATATTCCCAGAAGAAAAACCCACCAAGGACAAGGAGACTCTCGAACCCTCAACCCTGGAGGTGCAAGGTCGCACGCCACTGTCCTCACATTTTCAGAAGAGATTTTTGTTAATATATTTGACTACTCTGTACATGATGTTCACACACACTCACGGACTACAAGGAATTTGGAAATGCCAATTAAATGCCTACTCCGCATTTCTTTGGACTGGGGGAGGAAACCGGATTCCCCGGTAGAAACCCATCAAGTATGGAGAGAACATGTAAACTCCATGCACACAAAGATCCCACGAACCTTCAAATCCGGGATGTGCGAGGCCACAGTGCTAACCACTATACAACCGTGGCACCCAGGATAAAGCTTTCAATGAATTTTAATTGAAATCATTAAAAATAGAATTATTATTTGAAAACCCAACCACAAAAAACTAACCAACCAACCAACCAACCAACCAAAAAAAAAACCCTCGTGATTCTTCTCTCTTTTTATTTCTGGCAGCCATGTTTCGCTTTTGAACTTTTCCATGTGAGGGTGAAACCAGCACTTTCCAAAAACCTATCAGTGGACTTTCCCCAAAATTTATGCACTCGGATGAATCATGTGGTATTAATTTCATTGGAGGCAGATTCAAAACAGCCTAATGAAACTTTAAGAGTAGCCCTCGCTCTTTCAAAATAAGCTCCTGTTTAAAGCCCCGTAGCCTTCAGGACAGCTGTTGACTCCAAACCCACATCAGCAGATCATAATCCTAAATATATCATTGTTTAATTCCAAAGCCTGTTGTTAAATGGCTCTGACCTAGCAGTTATTCTTGCTGAAACCTAATGGCTATTAAAAACGAGATTTATAGCTTCAGGATTTTGGGGAGAATCCCATTATAATTTAAGGAAATGTAATAAAATACATCAGGCCACAGCTATGAAACCACAGTGGAGGAATGCTTCACGACAGTGTACCTACTGCTGCTCATGGCTTGTGAACGCGGCATTGCAGAGTGACTAAGGAACACGCTGTGGTTTGCTACTGGCTTTCACAATGCGGCCTTCGGAGAAGTAGATATGTGTACGTGTAGATATGCGCCCGGGAGGGAGTGCATTCAGCAGCTTGACTGATCAGCTGAAAACAGTAGTCTGGTCATAGCATGTTAATGCGGTTGCTGGCGATTGAGTTTTACATTAGTTTCACTTTCTGCTGTCTATGAAATGAGCATGGGAATGAGCTGTTATTTCATTTTGCATGTTGATGTTTGTCATCGAGGAAGGATCTTGATTTCCACACCAGCCAATAGCATTTGCGATATGCCAATCCCACACCACCCCAACGAATCTTATAAGTGGCAAAGCAGTTAAATAACAGACCATACGTATAAATACAGCTTGTTTTCAGCTGTACTGATTTATGACACTCAGTACTCAGTATTCTAGACCATTTATTCCAAACTAGGGTTTGCAAAAAATAAATGAATAAATAAAAAATTTGACGAAACTTGAGTGCGGCACTGGAAGCCTGCCTCGCACCTCCGGGGTTGAGGGTTCGAGTCTCACCTTCAAGTCTGTGTCTGTGTGTGTGTGTACCAAGTACGCTCAGGGATATTTCTAATCCCATTCCCACCCGTCTCCTACAGAATTCTCCCCGAGAGTTATTTATGTCGTCCTAAAATTGAAATCGAACCCTAACACCTTGGCAAAGTGCATGCTGTTGTGGCCAGAGTTGAGTCAAAAGGGGCTTTTCGAGCCGCAGGTTGCACATCGGTATCCATTCCTACTCAGCTAGTTTAGAATTAGGCTACTGACACACTTTTCACACACTCCTGAGGGTTGAGGTGAACATGGCAGAAAAATATTTGATATTTCAGAATCAGCCATTTAAGCCAAGCTTCCAGTTTTCCAGACGATACCAAGAACTGGTACACACTTCAATTAAGTAACATCACATGAGCAAGAGTGCGGTTATACTGAATATCAGCATGACTGCAGGTCACTCGCAGACACAGACCTACAGGACACTGCTGCAACACACATTATACAGTTGTATAATAGTGTAAGGTACCAAGCTTTTCATATTTTGCACATTTATTATATGATGAATGATGTAATTTTTTTATAAGGAAAAAAGCAGTGAAGCTGGAAACATGGCTGTTAACTCAAGTAAAGCGTGATGCATTCTTTACTCAACAAATAAAACAGCCTAAAATAGCGACGACCTGAAACTGTTTCCGTTTTAAGTGTGGAAAAGATGACTGGCTGAATATATATTTTTTAGTTGCCATGCAACCTCTATTCCATTCCCTGTGCCTTGGACTGGTACCGGGTCGTAGCTCAGTGTGAGAATTAGGCTACTCATGAGGCAGAGGAAAAACCGGCATTTAATACAAGGCAGTAAAATAAAGCAATATTGAGAAAACAAACGTTCGGGACAAATCGCACACACACACACACACACACACACACACACACAAATACAAACAGAGTCTTGCTCATTCACTTGCTTTCATACACACACACACACACACACACACACACACACACACACACACACACACACACACACACACACATACATTAGCTTTATATTAAATTGTGTCGCAGTGCATAGACCATCACAGTTAGAGCAGCCCGCAACGGTCGTATATCACAACATCAACACCTCATTCTTGATGCTAACCATAACCACCATCACTAACCCAAACCCTATAACCCAAACCCCTAACACTAATAGTAATTCCTAACACTAACTGTATCTCATGAACCTTAATCCCTAACACTAACCGTAATCCTAACCCATAACCAGAACTTTACCCCACTAACCCTAAACCTAACCCATAGCACCTGGCCCTAACCTTAACCCCCAACCCTAACCTTTACCCCCAACCCTAACCTTTACCCTTACCTTAACCCATTAACCCTATCCCCAAGCCTCTAAGCCTAACCCCTAATCCTTACCATCTAAGACTAACCCCTAAGCCCTAATAGTAACCCTAAGTCCAAGCCACTAACACTAAACCCACTAACACTAAACATAATCTGTATGTTGATTTGTCCTGCACAGTGATGTCAAAAGCGGCGGGACAAATGTATTCTAGAGAGCATTTGATTGAAATGCAAACTGGATGAGTACAGGATTAATCATCACACAAATCAGAGTTTTTAATACACTAACATTAAGGCTACAAAACACTTGTTGTTTTTTTCCACGTCTATACTTCTATATATGTGTGACGAAAGTTCCAAGAGACACTCAAACGACGTGATCTTGACCCCTTTCAGAAAAAACAACAACAACTAAGCAATTAGAACACTTGATAATTGGATATAAATTGATCATGCAATTTATTATCTAATCTCATTCAAAAACACTAGGCTTCTTTTGTCTTTAACTGAACTTCAATGTTAATGACCTGAGTCTTACACATACACACTCATACACACTCATAGACGTTCATACACACGAGAATTTGGAGCTAGAGCGGGGAGGCGGGGGGGGGGTCACCATAATTAACTTTATAATCAGCCTCCCTTTCTCTGCTATCTTTCAGTAATTACTTTGCACTAATCAGGATTTATAGTGATTAATTGGTGCACAGTGGCATATTGATAAATGATTAATGTGAATAAACAACCTAATGAGCTGCATCCGTAGAACAAAATATTCTGTTGAATGAACATTTTTATCTGTTAGCTCCAGTCCATATTTTGAATCAAGTTTCCGATATTGGGCATCAAATGAAGCAGCGGGCAAAGCAAGGTATAATATCTCTATTGTCTCGGGTTGAGTATCAATGGTATTGTGGAATACCTACTGAACAGAGGACAGTGTTTTATGAGTTCAGAGAAAATGCTAATGGGTTTACGAACTCGGTAATGAATTATCCCCCCACCCAAAAAAACCTAGTGTCGAATGTGGATATGTTGGTTACTTGAGTGACACTCTGGTATCAATGTAGCAAATGGCCATGTACGTTCTCATTCAACTGCTATATGGATATATATTCCTATAAATCTAAAAAATACACTCTAGTTACACAGTCAGACAAAACATGGTATTGGTGCTAATAGATGAATACATTTTCAAAATTTAAAACTACATAAAACCCTATGCTTCTTACTGTATATCCCGATCCATGCCTAATTTTTTATAAATATGCAAACACATTTATATTTTTATCACATCAAAAAAAGAAACACACGTGCCCTTTTATGTTTGTAGTGTCTGTAAGGTTTTTGAATTCAAATAATTCAATGCTCTTAATTGCCATTCAGATGAGAAGCTTGGCCAATTTCGATCTTACATGAAAAGACATAAATCTGATAAAGTGTATTATTCTGAAGTGCAAAATTGTTTAGCTATTGCGACATGAATTGGACATGATTACAGACACCATAGAGTTTTGTTTTGGGAAAAAAATCTTTAATTTCGCACAGAATGCTTCAATTTAAACAACACATTTTACAGGACATAGGCTTCTAGAAGCTTATACCAATTTTAGTATTAATACTCATAAAGAAATATGAATAAATTGCATTTTAAATGATAATGTTTTGAAGAGAGACAAAAAAATTGCCATTTTTGGGTCACATTTTTTGGGTCTCATCGCTCTAAAATAGCTGAAGTTAGGAACTTGAAATTTTTAGGGAAGCAAGATTGGTCACTTCCATGTTGCATAAACTTCAGAAGTAGCTTCTTTGGCGCACACATTTTTTTGCATTATATGTATAACTTAAAAAAAATTAAACAGCACCAATACTGTAATATAGTAGATTCATCCCTCATGTCTTAATATTAAGAGCCAGACTTTCTTTTGTTTTTGTTCTTTTTTGTTGTTGTTGTTAAGCCACACAGTGACCTATGAATC
Source organism: Clarias magur (assembly GCA_013621035.1). Lineage (NCBI taxonomy): Eukaryota > Metazoa > Chordata > Actinopteri > Siluriformes > Clariidae > Clarias > Clarias magur. Next base: position 130,322 of record QNUK01000251.1, read on the forward strand.
ACTCAAGCATAAAAAAAAAAAAAACTTATTTGGAGGCCTCGCACTGCAAGGGTTGAGGGTTTGTACTGTATATTCTTCCCGTGCTCGGTGGGTTTCCTGCGGGTTTCCTCCCACAGTACGAAGACATGCAGGTTAGTATAATTGGGATTCCCTTGTGCCCAAAGTCTATGGAAAATATACAGAAGCCCATCCAGATGCAAAATTCTACCTTTTGTATTAATGTTCTTGAATTAATACAAATGATAAATGCAAGAGGGCGGCATGGTGGTGTAGTGGTTGGCACTGTCGCCTTGCACCGTCCGGGTTCGATCCCCGGCCAGGTTCGATTCCCGTCTCTGTGTGCCTGGAGTTTGCATGTTCTCCCCGTGCTTGGTGGGTTTCCTCGGGTACTCGGGTTTCCTCCCAAAGACATGTAGGTTAGGATGATTGGTGATCCCAAATTGGCCGTAGTGTGTGAGTGTATGTATGTGTGTGTGTGATGAATTGCCACCCTGTCTTGTGCCCTAAGTCTCCCGGGATAGGCTCCAGGCCCCCCATGACCCTGAATACAGGATTAAGCGGTATAGATGATGAGTGAGTGATAAATGCAAGATGAACTTTCAGCTTTCTGGTCTCCAGGATGCTTGTTGTTCATGAAGTTTATAGATGTGACCAAATATGAATATTCATATTATTCAGTTTGAACTATTATTACAGTACACTATTTAATATATTTATTATAACTATTACACACTTATTTTTTTAGACAAGGAATTTGGCAGAATTAGGGGGGGAAGTCACGCGAGTGAGAATTCTTTCTTTATTTCATGCAGGCTCGAGTGAGCGTCAGATATGAAGCTCGCTGGACAAACAAAGACCTTTGTTTTATTTTTGACATGCTGATAGTGACTGGGTCTTCTTTCCTAGTGTTTTCATGCATTCAACAGCCACATCCACTTTGGGTTTAAATATAGATACAGATAGGAATCTTGAAAGCACCCAATAGATACAGATACAAACAGTGGCATTGTGTTATAACGGCTCCAGTGTGACATCGTGTCCACGTTGGACACCAAACATGACACTTTCCAAGCTGTGGTTAAATCTGTGGAATAATCATCGGCAAATCTGTATTCATGTCAGATAAACATTGCCTCCAGATCACATATAGAAAGAGGACCATTGTGGCTGAAAAAAAAAAAAAAAAAAAAACATATTAAAATATTTCTATTTTTCTTAAAAGTCATGAGTTCAGGCCTTAGACCGAGCTGTTCAGACTGAGCTGCCTGGATCTGGAGGTTAAAAATGTTCCTAAAATGGTCCAATTCTTGAGAAAACCTATATTCTATCAAAACCTGTAGTTATGCTTATGACAATAATTAGGATGGTTAGTTGGACAACAAAAAAAAAAGAGAAAAGAAAAAGAAAAGAACAGAAAGAAACACCTTCCAAATAAAGAAAATGGAATTCTTTCTTCTACTAAAATGTAGAACGTCGTAGCAACCGAGTAACCCAGTTATGCTGTGAGAAATGAAAACCATGGTGAGACCAAACAAACCAATGTTAAACCAATTTAAGAAACGTGCCACAACCATTTAACCAACAAAACCACGTTCCATCAACAAACAGCTGTGTTGACTTGACGACCTTCGAAGAAAATGACTCCGGCCTGCTGTCTTGTCTCTAGGGACCTGTTAGGCCTGGTTAGAAACTAAGGCACTGGGACGTCTTTAATTGTATTACTGCACTAGTCTCCGTGTCAGACGGCTTGCAGGGAACGCAGTTTATGCTCTCACGTCGCACAAGACGTAAAAGACGTCCTGGGAAGGTGCCAGTGATTTACCCAGTAACCGGATAGATGTTCAAGAGAAGTGCCGAAAACACTTGCAGTAGCACTACAGAGTGTTCATTAAAAGAATGTCAAGTTTGACTTTCCTTATCACTTCCTCTACATGTCTGGCACCAGGACATTGGCAGCAGATTGCAGTTTGGCCTCCATGGATTGGACCTGGGCTGCTCGATCCGACTGGGGTCTAAACATTTCACTGCATATCATCAGACTGTGTATGGTTGTGGACGTGAGAAATAAAAAATCTTTAATATGAATTTGATCTGGGGAGTTTGGGGACCAGGTCAACACCTTGTGCTTGGGCATTTTCACGACTTTTTTCAGTTTCAGTTTTTGGTGTTCTACATTGGGTTTTCTGTTTCAGCAGACTGGGCTGGTCCTCACGGGCACGAGTGAGCCTTGATTTGATCATTCATAGTTGGTATCCAATGTTGTTTAGTTCACCTTGCAGTGGTCAGAATGTTATGGCCGATCGGTGTACGATAAGCAGTTTATAATTCTACATTCCTGTGCTACTTCTACAAGTAATATTCATAAGCATTTCTTGTATTTAAACATTCTACTACAAGTGTTTTCTTTCTTTTTTTTTCAAGAGGTAAAATGCTTTCAGACAGCACGGTGGCTTAGTGGTTAGCACTGTTGCTTTACACCTCCAGGGTCTGAGTTCCCGGCCAGGTTCGATTCCCTCCTCTGTGTGCATGAAGTTTGGATGTTCTCCCTGTGCGTGGTGGGTTTCCTCCAGGTACTCTAGTTTCCTCCCACACTCCAAAGACCTGCAGATTCGGCTAACTGGCATTCTCAAATTGCCTGTACGAGTGTGAATGAGTGTGTGAGTGTGTGTGTGTGCCCTGCGATGGATTGGCACCCCATACAGGGTGTACCCTGCCTCATGCCGTAAGTCCCCTGGGATAGGCTCCAGGCCCCCGTTGAGTCTGTATACAGGATTAAGTGGTATAGACCATGAGCGATTGAGTGAGAGAGAAATGCTTTCACAGGGCAGTGGTGGCTCTGGCAGTTGAGGATCTGGGTTGTTCGTCTGAGGTTTGAGTACTGCTACAACCGGATTGCCACCGTTGGGCTCTTGGGCACGGACGGCCCTTAACCTTATGCAGAAATAGGACCCACAGACATAAAGGATGATCCATAAGAAGAGTGTAGAGTGGACACTGAAAGGGTTGACTGAGACTTGGATGTCTGGAAAGCTGACCATTCGAACCGTGGCCTACCTTCTCTTGATGAGTATGGACCAAAAAATGTATTGGGTCTCGGGCAGTTCCTCAACCTTAACTGCACTCCTCAAGTTAATAAACAACTGTATGTAAAAAAAAAAAAGGTGGAAATATTAGATTTTTGTCTGTCCCATATACTTTGTATTGGACTCATGCCAGAAGGACCAAAAACCACCAACTTGTGACCTTATTTGTTGTGTCCTGCAGGATCACAGTCACAAAGCACACCCCTAGTCTTAATAGTCTTAACTGCATACTCTTCAAACATGAATAATATATTCATGTATACTTGGTTAGATCTCATGCTCAGAGGGCGCAGAGTTTCTATAAATTATTATTATATTAACTTATAATTAGTCTTGCAAAACCGGTCGACTTCACTTGGACGGCTGACTCGGACTGTGCTTAGGTCACACTGGATGTTGCACTTTTGTACTGTACTGATAAGGGCTTCATATACTGTAAAACTGTATACTGTGAAAACCTGTAGCCTAAAACAAGGCTTTTGGTTTTAGGCTACAGGTTTTCACAACTTCTGGCCCCGACCCCAAGTGACCTGAACTTCTATGCTCAAGCTGAGCTGAGCGTTGGCGTTACAGGATCCAGACGGCAGCACTGATAGGATTGTGTGAAAGCCTCGTCCAATTTCTGTGTAATGAAACCAAACGCTTTAGTCATGGAGAATCCCTTTAGCCAACCATGCAAAATGCCCCTGGAAAAAGCAATCAGATTAAAGTCCTAAAGCAGGACTAAGACCAGGCATCACACGGCCCCACCTTTGCCTTGTTAATTCAATTAAACAGCCTTGAGCGCTTCTCGGGGTCGGGTCTCTTCTAACGCGTCGCGGGTGAATTTATATCATAGTGTGTCCGGTGCCGCATCCACAGGACTGCCTTTGTTTCCTTTGTTCTGAGTCTCACCAATCGATTCTGCTTCCGAGCTTCTTTAGTGTATCCCTGCTTCCAAACACAAGATTAAGGAGAGAAAACCTTCTCCTTTATGATTCCTGATTCCTAAAATATTTTGTAGTGTCGCGTCAAATTGGTCTCTTCTTTTGCATTTCTCGGTATTTCTGTAACGCCATGTTTAACAGGGAAATTTTGTATAATTTCTGCTTGTGATGTAATCAGATTTGCACTAGACTTTAAACCAATCCATATGCAAATTAGGACATTTCACTATTAAGGCACCACAAGGCTAGACTGGAACATAAATGATATGACGATAAATTTCTGCAGGGTTCGCTACTCTTAATTAAACAGCAGATGCAAATCATGACTTTGACACTGAGATTCAACTCATGTGTATCTCCGACCATTAGCAGTTAGCAGTTAACTAGCTGACTAGATATTAGAGATGATAGGGAGTCACTGGGGTGTTTCACATTTCACTGTCTCCTTGTATTGCCGGGGTCGGGGGTTTGATTCCAGTGCAGTCCCAGTGCTATCTCCCTGTGCTTGGTGGGTTTCCTCTGGGTACTCCAGTTTTCCTCCCACAGTCCAAAGACATGCAGATTAGGCTCATTTTAATGCGTTCCCAAATTGCCCGTGGTGTGTGATTGTGCGTGTGTGTGTCCTGCAATGAATTGGCATCAGGGCATCAGTCTTCTGGGATAGGCTCCAGGACCCCCTCACCGTGTATAAAGAAGAAGGCGATATACTCACACTCTTACAAGCTCGCTCACACACTATGGGCATCACCAATTAGGCTAATCTGCATGTCTTTGAACTGAGGGAGGAAACCGGAGTACCTGGAGGAAACCCACCAAGCACAGAATAGAAGACGCAAACTCAATGCACGCACTAACAAAAAGAACGACGCGTTCGTGAACGTATGATATTTAAACAGTCTGATGAACTCTGTTATGTCAATCAGGTTTTTCTCCATTCATGAGAAATTTCATCACAAGTCCCAGTTTGACACGAACGCTTATGCTCGTGCTTACGGGGGAAGCTACAGTATGTAAAAATGTATACTGAGCTGATGTTTAACATCTGTGCGGACACAACGACTTTTCGTCCTGAGTTCTTCAAGGCCTTGAATATCTACAGATTTGCATGTGTAGAAACAGGTGCAAAGTCGCTAACACCCGCAAAGTTCTGTCGGGGTCTGTGTCTTGTCTTTCACACGGACGGAACAGTGTGTCTTGTTTGTTTTGCGTGTTTGCCCTAATGAATATGCAATCTGCGGCGCTTCTACCTAATGGTTTGAAATACAGGGCGGTGTTTATGCAAATAGCTTCATTTTGCATCCGCAGTGTGATCTACTAGGCCTGAAAGTCCCCTTCAGGAACAGCGGTTTGCATGTGCAAATTAATATGTCCGGAGAGCGTGGATTAAATTTGTGGCAACTCGTTTCTGCAGGACAGAATTATACAATTTATCAAAGGATTGAGAATGATTAATTGGATTATGTAACAATAGTTGTATCATGTTTTTTTTTTGTTTTTTAGATCATGGCGTATATCATAGAAGTTATTATAATGCATGCTCATGTGTACATATGTACACAACCTATTCTGAACACTTTTTCAATGCATTTAATTTTATCTCACGTTTTATTTTATGGTAAAATATGTGTTTTAGGTGTTCTTGAAACTTGGAACATTTAAAATCTCCTTTCTATATTGCCACCTCCCCCTATTTCACATGATCAGCAAATCAGCTACGACACAGATATTATTTACTGGGTTTATTTCCTTGCTGTTCGATAGCATTAACGGTACTTAAAGAGCTAAATAGCAAAAAGAGAAATTTCTCTCCTGACTCTTCCGCTTACGTGAAGCAATGACGTGCTGCGTGTGCTGCAGTGCATAATGGAACGCTTTAAACGTGCACCTCTCACGCTATGCATTAAGTGGGATTTGGAGGGATAAAGTGTGCTTATATCATGTTGCACATGAGTGGTAAGTCTAACAGACCTCACTGTGTGCTATACTTAAACAGCCTCCAGCCCACTCCACATTACAGGAGGATTTCGCAAGGTACCATACTGTACTTATATAATCGTTCACACCCCCATGCAAAAGCGATATTTTGTTACCGCTAGTCATTTTTACAGCAGAAGTGTAGAGGCCTATGAAAATATAGTGTGTAATACTGTAGTTTATGCTTTATTTCACAGTAAATCCCAAACACTGAGTTCATACATACTATCGGCCAAAATACAGTATTGGTGCTGATTATTGTATTTTTTTATGTCCTACATATGATACAGAAAATGTGTGCGCCAAAGTAGTTTATGCAACATGGAAGTGACCAATCTTGCTCCCCTAAAAATTTAAAGTTGATAACTTCTAATTTGACTGTATACAGTACAGTATGTGCCCCCCAAAAAAGGCAATTTTTCATTGTTATGCTGTCTTGCTTCAAACAATAATACAGTGGAACCTCGGATTGCGAGTAACGTGGTTTACGAGTGTTTCGCAAACCGAGCAAAGATTTTTAATAAATTTTTAATTGCTCGGAAACCGAGCAAGTATTAGTTTACGAGCGCCAGGTATCATGTATCACGCATGCGACTCTTATTTTACTCTCTCACCAACGGAAACACTTATCTGTCGGGATTTATTTGTATTTTTTTAAAGGTAAAATGCAGATTAATTTGCTTTATTTTCATTTCATAGATTGTATTAATTATTTTTATGTATTTATTTTTTTTTGGGCTGTGGAACGAATCATTTGAGTTTTCATTATTTCTTATGGGAAATGATGATTTGGTTTATGAGTGTTTTGTGAGAAGAGCCCACTTCTGGAACGAATTATGCTCGTAATCCAAGGTTCCACTGTAGTTTAAAATTTAAATTTATTAATTATACTTCATGAATATTTATACTAACAAGTTTTAAGCTTATAGACACTTATTAAGGATTTTTTCCACCAAAAAATCAGCAGTGTCCATAACCATGTGAAATTGAAAATGCAATATCTTTAACAATTTTGCCTTTTTAGCGCATAATAGATTAATAAAAATTTTCAGGTTCAAGTCTTTTCATGTGAAATCTAAATTGGCCAAGTTTCATCGAAATGACAGTTCAGATCATTGAAAGACTTGAATTTAAAAAAGTTTTTAGCAAATGCGTTTCTTTGTATCTGATAAAAATATAAATGTGTATCCATTCATCAAGAGATGAGAAGAATTAAGTTTTATAATGATCCAATCTGAAGATCCACTTTTTCACATAGGTGAGACACTTTTCAGCACCGATACCATGATTTGGCGGTACGTGTTTAAAAAGTACGAAAATCAGAACAATTCTTGACGTGGATGAAATATTGCATGGGGTGTGTCTGGCATGGGAGGTAGTTATTTACGCTTGAATTATCATCAGAATGTGCTGAATGTTAAAAAGACGATGCAGCTGGGGGAACAAACTCCACCCAACCTATTATACACAGGATTTGTTTTACATCACATATTGTGTACATCGTGTCCTGGGGCAATACATCACGCCTTGTGTACATCATCTCCCGGGGCAATACATCACGTCCTGAGGCTATACATCACGTCTGGGGGTTTTAATAGAGATTGGGAAGTCTGAATGACACAAAGTTAGAATATTATTAGTGGAGCGATAACATTCATAACATCAGGTAGTGAGTGTAAAGATTTCATGAGGTAATGGGAAAATGCTATGTCTGGCTGAATTAATTAAAAATGAAGGCTAATAGTATGCTGGATACAGGAAATCGCACAGAGTCAGGTGTTATTGTTGCCGTGGTTATTTATAGACATCTATAATTTTAGGGTAGAATGTATATGCTAGAATGTGTTATTTGTTTTTTCCTCATATTTGAATCTTTAATCTTGCCTAGAACTGAAAGAGGTGTGATTTTTAAAGAGCCCGAAATGAGGATGGACTGTCCCAGAGTTAAACAGCTAAGGACCATGAAATCCCTTGAAAGCTTCTAAAGGAGAACACGAACATACTGTAGGCGTCTCTGTGTTTCCTGATGAAGTAAACGGAGTGAGGGAGAAAGAGAGAGAGAGAGAGAGAGAGACAGAAGTGCTGAAGGAGATGAGAAAAAGAGGGTTTTGTCAATAGCGCAATCAGGCATGAGGGCTGTCGGGGTCAAGTCTGCTTGACCCCCTGGTCCTAAAGTTCAAGGCTCTCGGGTTAACATCATGGTCAAAGCCACGTATGCAGAGTGTGTGCCATGTGTCTCAGGAGAGGAGGAGGAGGATGGCAGGGAGGAAAGGGACATCTGCAGCACACCGAGGGCTATCGTCTGCACTGCCAACGATGACCTCACCGCCTCCTGCCCACCAGCCGGGCTCCAGTATGGCTCCCTAGAGACCTACGTCATTATAGCACTTTGATTGCAGCTACTGAGATGGCACATCAATGCGTTACCACAAATACAAAGCGAGAACATTTCTCAGATAACAATCCTCCCACCAGACGCTCGCTCATAATCTTTGCCATTTACTATTTCTGAAACGCTTCAAAAAGAAAAGAAAGGGGGGAAAAAAAATCAGTCAAAAGAATGAATCGCATGCAAGCGTGTAGGTGAACGTGTGAGGACGCTCAGATGGCGTGGGATTGCATGACGGCCGCTATCTCCACGGACCCAGGCGTTTACAGTCCGCGTCGAGCCTTTAAAGCTCCCCAGTGTGAAAGCCGGGGTGAAGCCACCCTTTTTATTGAAGCCTGGACAGAAATGAGAGCTGTTTTTACACGTCTCGGCTCTGGACGATATCACGTCCCATTTCACGTCATCATGTAGGCTCACCTTGAACTAATGCTCTCTGGGATTGTGAAAGGCCCATAATGTCCCCTCATTAATCTCCATGGGTGGGTGCGGGACAGGGGCGGCTGACAGCACAGATGACCTGTAAAGAAACCGCACAGCCCAAACTGCTCAGGTCCTCAAAAATGCCCTGCAGGTCACGCCTCGTATATCACGGTACATTAAGACTTCAGGAAAAGCAGACAAAGAGCCGACAACAGCAACAACCGCCGAAGCTCTACACCTACAAACAGACTGATTATGTTTTGTTGTTGTTCGTGTTTTAATGTTTTAAATCACATATTTCGCACCATTGTTAAAAAAAAAATATATATATATTGAAGGCAAATTTGACATTTCGATTATTTAACTGGGTTTGAATAAGCGCGACTGTAAATCGAGTATCCTATAAATCCAATAAAGTTTGACTCCTGAAGAAAAACTTGGCAGCACTGTAGCATCCTTCTGGAAGACATAAAATATTAACCTTGTTTTATAGCAGCGTGTTTAGTTATTTTTAGTCGTCTCATTAGAAAAATACCAAACACACAGTACTGTGCAAAAGTCTTGAGCCGCCCCTCATTTCCTTATATTAAATGAAATAAAACGAAATGATGTAAATTAAATGAAAGAAACGGGAGCAAATGTTTTACTGTGACGGACTGCAAATGCCTAAAACAGCATTTATAGTTGAACTGCAGCATTTCTAATTCTGGCCTCCATCTTTCGACGGCATGGCGGTGCAGAGTCTACTTTACTTCCATCCAGAAAAAAACATGCTTGGGTTAAATTCAATTGTGTCTAGGTATAAATATGTTTCTGCATGATTACAGTACCAAGCAGGTCTTGAGACATACCCTCATGTTTTCATATTAAATGAAATTCAATTATGAATTTAGAATAAATGAGAGAAATCGGAACAAACGATCGTCTGTCATCATCTGCACCTGTTTCTCACTGGTCCATGTCTTAACTTAGATGTTTTTTAATGCTTGAATGATTCATAGGTCACTGAATGGCTTCACAAACATCAACCTTCCTCTGAAACTGCTCAGGTGCAGAGACTGGACCGGACTCGACTGGACTTGAAATGCGAGCCAGAAACGTCCTTCAGGAAGCCTGGAGAACTATTTTTCAAGACTGCATTAAAAATACATGAACGTCTGGCTTTTTGGAAGCAAAAATATGAAGAAGTGAGTGAGGCTCAAGGCTTTTGCCATACAGTACTGTACTTTTGTACTGTGTGCTTGTATAAAAAGTAAATAAAAATGTTATTCAGTAGGATCAAGTGTAGATATATACATTATGGAGTGTAACACGTGCAAATGCACATGTTTTACAGTTTATTGCTGCAGTTTGCACTAAAGATGCAACGGTGAAGTGGCCTTTTTTTCAGCTCGATCAGCCACGACTGTGATATAACAGATTCTTTGATTATAGCTCTTTAGACAAGGAAAAAGAAAAAGAAGAAAAGAAAATCAGAATTGGCCAAAATCGCAATTAGAACTGTTAAAAAAAAATAAAAATAACAAATAAATAAATAAAAAATCAGAAATCGGCATCAGCCAAGAGAGTTGCCCCTTTAGGTCACCCAGTTAAATCACTTATCTGGGAGTGACAAGAATGGATAGGATCAGAAATGAGTCCATCAGAGGGACAACCCATGTTAGACGTTTTGGAGATAAAGTCCAAAAGGCCAGATTGAGGTGGTTTGGACGTGTCCAGAGTAGAGATTGTGAATATATCGGTAGAAGGATGCTGAGGCTGGAACTGCCAGGCAGCAGGTGTAGAGGAAGTCCAAAGAGGAGATTTATGGATGTAGTGCGAGACGACATGAAATTAGTTGGTGTGAGGATGCAGATAAACCTTATTTGTCCAAACCAGACCTTCTTTGCCTATCAGCTGTTCCCTTTCACGGGTCACCACAGCGAATCACCTGCCTCCATCTAACCCTATCCTCTGCATCTTCTTCTTTCACACCAGATAGTGATAATGGCTACTTGTTTACAGAATATTAGCGTGCCGTCTATTTATATAGATATAATTATCTCATTTTAATTAAAAAACAAAACAAAACACATTTTAAAATGTCAGGTCACTATTTGTAGTTATTTGTAGTTATTAGTTGCATGTTATTAGTTTGGATATTATTTTACATGGGCGGTACAGTGGTGTAGTGGTTAGCGAGGGAGTCTTGAACCTCCAGAGTCAGGGGTTCCAGTCCCTCCATTATGAAGGCTGTCCATAAATCTTTGATTTCAGCTTTAATTCAAGGAGTTTGTCAATAATCATTCAGGAAATACAGCCGTACAGACGCGCACATATACGCACAAACACGCACGCACGCACACACTTTAGGGCTACATTCAGGGGTAGCTCAGTGGTTAAGGCATTGGACTACGGTTCGGAAAGTCCCAAGTTCGAGTCCCACTACCACCAATTTGTCCCTGTTGGGCCCTTGAGCAAGGCCCTTAACCCCAAGTGCTCAGATGTATAATGAGATCAAAATGTAAACTGCTCTGGATAAGGGCGTCTGCCAAATCCCTAGATGTCATATTTATAATATTGTTGGGTGGCTGGAACGGATTATCTGCATTTTCATTACTTCCTATAGGAAAATGCGTTTCGCAATATGAAATTTCGCTTTAAGAACTCGTCTCTTGAACGGATTTAAAGCGCATGCCGCGGTACCGCTGTATCTGTATATTATCTATTGTATATGAGCCATGGACAATCTGCATATTGGTGTATATACAGTTTAGATACCTCTTACATATGGTATAGTCATATTGCATACATTAAATATTTTACACTTATTAAAGTTTTTCTAGTATAATATAGTGTCATTCATAGTGTTATTTACTCACAGACTACTGAAGATATTCACTACCAGAAGTATTTGCATTTATTTAACTGTTTATATATTAAACTTGCACTTTGTCCATTAGCACAATGCTAATATTTGCCCTTCTTGTAGATGTTAATCTATCTATCTATCTATCCTTGTCCTTATCTACGTCTCATCACCTCCCCCTCACTTGTAACAAATGCTTGATATGGCAAACATCTTTTTGACATTACATCCCTGTCTTTCCGTCCATCTCCACACACACACACACACACACACACACACACACACACACACACACACACACACACACACACACACACACACACACACACACACACACACACGTTAGCCTGAGCCGAAGCCACAAAACACGCACTGGCTTAGGCACAGCTTAACACTTCAAAAGCCAGCACTAAAACTGCAAGTAGGGCAAACAAATGAGCTTAATAATTATATGGATTAGGGTTGACACAAGCTGATGACATTCACTGGAAACACAAAAGACCACAGATGGCCTGGACGCTCTCTACACAACACACACCCTCTTTTTTTCTTCTTCTTTATGAGCCACTGAAGAGCCAGCGCTCACACATGAACAAGCCAAGTCATGATGAGCACTCTGGGTGGTCATTAATGTATGAAACACACACATCCACGGACACAAGGGAGCATGTGAAGATAAATATAGAAGCGCACACACACCCTACATACACAACGTCTCCGCACACATATTGAACTTGGACGAGGCGAACACAAGATACGAAACTCATTCAGGATGAAGGTCATACGATTCCCCTCTTATCATTTAATCTCAAACATCCAAATGTGCAACACTTCACGCTCTTCCTCAACACAGGCGCCAAAGTGAAGAGGGTAAGAATTCAATTCTCAGCACTCCAGAGATCGTGATTAATCATGTTTCACATTTCTTTTGCTTGGCTCTACAAACCTTTTTTTTTTTTTTCCCCCTGCAAGCATCCCGTTCTGTAAGGGCTTTCTTCTCGTACTTTGAAGTGATTCCTCTGTCGGGCAGCGTGCCCTTTTTATCTGCATATGACATCTGTGCATGCATGTGACTGATTTGTTGAATTAACTGTAGTGGTTCTTGCTCTCTCCGAGAATGAGAGAGAGCGAGAGAGAGAGTCACTACTTTCTCTACAGGAGGAAGAAAGAGATGAAGAGAAAGCAAGGTCAAGCAACAATTCATTAGTACAAAAGCAGGCCGAGGAGTGCATGTATACAGTACATGCAAACATATCTGTGGACACACACACACACACACACACACACACACACACACACACACACACACACACACACACACACACACACACACACACAACCCTAGGCTTTGTATCTAGATAACCAAATATTTTATCTTGTCCTTTGAAAACTGTAAAGGAGGAGTCGGGGCAGTGCTTTTTTTCTTTTCTTTTCTTCTTTTTTCTTTTTTTGCAACAACAAAAAAAAATTGTTATTTTACAAAGTGTGTCATTTTATACGCAGAGCTACAGTAAGATATGGTAAAGTATATAGTGTGTGAACAGTTTGACGGCAAAATGAGACAAAGACCATTTTCAGATTTTTTGCTAATTTATTGTTTGCAGCCACACAAAGTTCACTATAACAAAATTCTTATTATATAGAGATGAAAATCACTATACTGTACATTCTTCTTTCATAAGCTTATCCCTTAGGACTTTCACTTAGACTGGTTTTGCTGCATTTGCAAGTCACGATGCACTTAAATATTTACAAAAGTAATATTTACAAAAGAACATTAAGCGGCGAGATAATGCTGCATCATCCAGGAGACATGTGACCACTTAGTGTAGAGATACACGTGTTGTGTGTGGGAAACTGTTGAGCTGAGTATGCCAGGTTATGTCTGCTAGATCCAGTTCCCTAACCAGGAACTCTGTATAGACATATACGCAGCTCCTAATGAAACCTTATACCAGATTAAATGAATAACTAAATAACTAAAGACATAAAATGCATACTTTTATGACCACAAACATGCGGTAAGTCCTGGCTGAATAAGCTGTTGTGACAGAATTCACTCACTCCCTATCTACATCACTTCATTCTATATACATGGTTGCAGGGGGCCTGGAGCCGATCCCAGGCCAAGAGGCTTATGGCACGGGTGTCAATCCATTGCAGGGCACACACATACACACACCATGGGTAATCTGGAAAGCCAATCTGCAGATTACTCAGATCCATTCTGTCTTTTGACTGTGAAAGGAAACCGGAGAACCCGGAGGAAACCCATCGAGCACGCGGAGAACATTCAAACTACACACTGGTTTGGGACCTGAAGATCTGGGTTCGGGCCTAGTCGTCGGTGGGTTGCCGCTGCATGCAGTGCCGGTTCCCAAGCTCGGATAAAATGGGAGGGTTGCGTCAGAAAGGGCATCCGGCATAAAACCTGTGCCAAGGCTGGCTGCGGATTGGATGTGTCAACCCTCTTGAGTTTTACTTTTAGGAAAACAACTTCTTAGTAGTAGTTCGCCAAATCCCACAAAATTCACCAATAAAATCAAAAGATCAATCGAAAGAATTGCAATATTTTATTTACCATTTGTGCTTTTAACACCCGTTTGACGCAAAGAAACAGCACACAGAATATTCTCTAACAGCTTGTAATTCTTCTTCTTGTGCTGTCAAACTATTAAAAAGAAAAATATAAACGGATATGAAGAGGTGAGTCTTTAATTCTCATAACAATCAGATGCTAATAAAACAATCAAATGTGTTGTTATTGGGAAATAACCAACATATACATGAGAAAAAAAAAATCTATATCTCTAGTTGCGTAACATTTCCATCTAACAAATCTTTCTAAAACACCCCATATCACATGTTTCTTTGTTTTCCAGTTAGTATAAAGCTGTGCGATGCGAAGCTATTAACTATTAATGCCTTTTTGCGCCAAACCTACTGTATATGCCCTAACAGCTATGGAGTCCATCAGAACAACATGTTTATCTGTTCATATTCTAAAAGATACTTGTTTATATATTGATATACATCTTAGACAGAGCTTTGATGAACTTTGATGACTACACCCAGTTTTTAACTGACAAGCTCAACCCTGCAGTAAATGAGTTAACCGCGTCTTAAACAAGAATAATACAGATTTTTGACCACAACAGCTATTCATGGATGTTTATTTCGGCGGATTCTGTTACAAATGCAAACAAATGCAGGGAGCTGGCTACGACCGGGCAGGGCTAAGGGATACATCGAGTGGGCTGCCAAACCAAACTCTGGTCAGGGGGGTCCCTAAAGGTCGCAGCTAACTATAGGCAAAACAATAGGCCATTTCTGATGTTGAAGTCGACTGGAAGCTACACGGGGAGTATGAGAAGTCATCCAAAAACAACCCTGAGAAAAATTCTTCCTGAACATGATCGAGGCTGGGCGAGGAGGCGTCCGAGCAGAGTACGGCACTAAGTGCGAACTCTAAATAGGAAGGACAACAGATGAGGTTCTATCCGTTGAGAAATCTTTTACAATGAACCCCCCCCACACACACACACACACACACACACACACACACACACACACACACACACACACTATTTAAGCATGACTATGGAGGTAATAAGCTTGTACTTCCCTAGAGAGTAAAAAAAAACCTCCCCCTCTTAAACCTACGTACCCTTAACCTTCTGCTGTGACCAACACCAGCCAGGCTGAGGGGGGAAAAAACGCTTCTGAAGCTTGAGAGACACTTGAAAAGCCTCCGGGACGTGGGCCAGTAATTCATTAACTCCCATTTAAAGCAACAGTGGAAAAAGTTCCACAGACAGTGAGAGCAGCGTTACCACAAACATGCAGCGTTCACCCTCGTCTTCCCTTCGGTTTCATGCAGTACTGTAGAGTGTTTCAATGATAGTAGTATAAAGCTTATAAGAGTACTCGAGAATGTTGTGTTTGGTTTTGTTTTGTTTTTGCATTTGTACAGACACATCTTTAGCACAATTTCTTTGGATGTACTGAGAAAAGAAAAATCTAAGAAATCCATGTTTATGCAGAACTTACTTTAATTGAAAGGCGGAAGAGCAGGAAAGGTTGTGAAACGGCTTTTAGTCGATTGCTAAATTCTTCAGTCCGAGTTAAAATGTGAATGAAGCTGCAACGTAGATCTTTTCAGATATGGTACTGCTTTTTCAGAAAGAGACAGGAAAAACAAACAAACAAAAAAACTTAAAAGTAAACATTAAAACTACTTTTTTTTTATGAATTTTGCAAAAATAAGCACTTTCATGTGGTGTTTATAGTTGCTATGTTTTATATTATTATTATTATTATTAATATTACTGCTATTGGGATTTCCCCCCTTATTTTCTCCTTAATTTAGTCATAGCCATTACCCGCCCTTACTCCCACATCAAGGCTACGTCTACCAGTCAGAGAGAGCCGAAGACTATTACATGCTTCCTACTGTACAACCCACGTGACGCCACTAACGGCATCATTTCGAACTGCTCGCTCATGCACCGTTGGGAGCAGCGTAACACACTCTGAGGACGAGACTCACAGACACTGTGACTGGCTTGATTGCTGTAAGAGGACGAGAGTGCCTCCCCTGCCCTTCCCTCTGAGAGAGCTCGGCCAATCGGCTCGCACGCATTCGAACACGCGATCTCCTGACGATAGGGCCATCTGGTGATTTGTGCCTGTGACACTCTGGGGCCATGGTTGCTACAGTATGTTTAACTACAGCAACTGTACAGTAACTAAACAACAACTTCAGGATCCAACCACCTGCTGCACTACACACATCGGTTTACTGGACTGTAGACGAGGTCTAAGAATCAGAAAAGGCAGGTATGTGGAAGCTTTGTTGCGACTGCGCTACAATTGGAATATACAGTAGTTATGTACAGTACAGTATATAAACAACATGAGGTCAATTCAAGGTTATACATATGATTAGAAAATAAACACACCAGAGCTTATAGTTACAGTAAGCTGTAACAGTGCATTTGTGGAGAATTTGCTGACTCCTTGGTAGTAATCATGGTGTGCTACATTAGAGCTTTAGTGTAATTAAGCAATATCACATGAGCAGGACTGATGTAGTACTGAATATCAGCACAGCTGTGATGTAGTGGTGCCGATATTGAGTACAACAGCATGACCTCGAGTATGATATTGCTTTTATAGAACATTTCCAAAAATGGGCGGAGATGCTGACAGTTTTTAGCGACCAACAGTGTAATTAACAGGGGTGAAAGTAGTTTTAAATTCCTACCAGTAATAATCAGCCAAAAGGTGAGAAGAACAAACCATGGAGGTGGTGCACAGCCCTGAAAAATGGACGAGACTTGCTTTGGCGCTTTAGAATATCAGCTAACTCCTGGGATTCCTGGGATTTGGTTGAATACCAAATAGTGTTCAATGGAAAGCTGGTGGGCCAGGGTGTACAATCCCTTGTTCCACACACTAAGTGGTACCCTTGATCGGGGTTTAGAGAGGGATGTAGATTAGAAGCTAGTTAGCTTTGTAGCTCACTTTAGCTGGAAACAGAACACCACAACCACCTACAGTAAGTGATGTATATACTGTATGTATAGTTAAACTTCCCAGGACTGTTATTGTCTATCGTCATCACTTGTTGAAAGCTTCTCGTCCAATCAGATTGCTCGGTCGGAACTAAATGCTGTATACTGTAACTGTCAATATGTTTGTTTAATGACTATAAATCTCCCTGTATGTTAATATATTAGGTTAAATATATTTTTTAGGCATTTTTCTGGACATCCTAAGCATTTCAATTCAATGACTAATGACTATACTGTAATTTGTTCAACCCTGAAAGCAATACTGCTTGTGCCAATGTCTATACTTCTTATACAATTACATGCAAAATGTAGGTAAAAAAAAAAAAAAGAAAAAAAAACATTAGTCAGTTACTGTAATGAAATCCTTTATTTCACCCAAATACGCTTCTTATTTGCTTTTCCATAGCAGCCAGACAAGAGAAATTAAATAAAAAAGCGTTCAGAGGTGTTGATCTTTGAATGGCAACTCTACAATCAATCCTGAAATGTGAAGCCATGGACACGCATGCGGTAAAATGCTAATATTTAAGCAGGATTAGGTGGCTGATTTCCGGAGGACGGCACACACAAGATGAATCACAAGTTGGCATGTGTTTAATTATTGTTTGTCGCTGCAGACACATTAGTGATAGAACCTTTGTTCTTTTCGTGCACGTGAGACAGGACAGGATTAGCTAAGCAGCTCGGCGCTACTGTGATCTCAGGCGTGTATTAAGGTTCTCATCGTTTCACGACAGGAAATGTGTGCTTACAAAATGATTTAATGCAGAAATTTCTCATATAAAAAATGTAAATCATGGAATGAATGATTGCATAGACCTTATTCAAAACTTGTTAGACATTTTGTTTCAAAAAAATGTAAAAAAAAATCATACACACGATCAGCCGTAACATAATTACCACCTACCTATATTGGGTACGTCCCCCTTTTTTTGCCACCATAAGCGTAATGACCTGTTGGTCTTGACACCTTTCTACCACAACCAGCATTAACCTTTTCATCAATATGATCTACATTACCTCTTCTATTGTATTGAACTACAGTACACTGGCCAGACTGTGTTAAGTAAAGTTAAGCCTTTTTTGTCACATATATATATTACTGCATAGTGAAATTCTTTCTTCACATATCTCAGCATTACTGGGGTCAAAGCGCAGAGTCAGCCATGAAACAGCAGCCCTGAAGCAGATAGAGTTAGGGGCCTTGCTCAAGGGCCCAAGAATGGCAACATGCTAGAGCTGTGACTTACCCTGCGTTCACACCGAACGCGGCGAGAGCGTCAAAACGGCCGGAAGTCATTCATTTTCAATAGGAGCCGTAGGCGAAGGGCGGCGCGGCCAGAGCGGTGAAGGGAGTTGAAATCAGCTCAACTTTATGCTATGACGCGGTTGAGCGGCAACCAATAAAAAAGTAGAGGTCCTCCGCTTGAGCGGATTCCGCGGGATGCAGTCCTGTAACTTCCTGTAACTTCTGTTCCGGCGACATTAGTTCCCAAGCAAAATGGAGGAGGAGTTAATTATTGCGGTAACGGGTTTCCCGGTTATTTATGACATGTCCCTGTTTGTGTACAGGGACATTAATAAAAAAAATGATGCGTGGACAAAAATAATAAGAAATATAATATGATAATAAAAAAAAATTAATTAGACTAGCAATTCACAATGAACAGAAGCCACACCATACAAATGCCTTATAATTTGTTTATTTCTACAATACAGTTCTTTCTATCAATCAATTTCTTGTTTTCTTCCACATTTTGGTCAGTCTCCATAAGATCAACAAGCTTGATTGCTTTGCGGCCCCTTTAAATACAAGAAAGGCATTCGGTCTACGTCAGAGCGGCGAAGCGCGGCGACAGGAGTCGGCGGCAGGGTCGCGATAGCGAACTTTGACGCTCTCGCCGCGTTCGGTGTGAACGCAGGGTTAGCCCGCTGAGCTTCCACTGCATTACTGAGTCTTAGCCGCCCATGACCCTGTCACCATTTGGATCACGTTTGGTATGTCCTGATTACTGTAGACCAGGAACATCCCACAAGAGCTGCAGTTTTGGACTCACCCAGTTGTCTAGACATCAAAATTTGGCCCTTCTCACAGTTACTCAAATCCTTATATGCCTGCCCATTTTTTCCTGTTTCCAACACATCAACTTCAGCAAAAAAAATACTGCATATACAACCCATTTCCAGTCACCACTGTAACAAGGTATTGAGAATGTAGCAACTGTGAGAAAGGCCAAATTGTGATGGCTAGACAACTAGGTGAGTCCCAAACTGCAGGTCTTGTGGGATGTTCCTGGTCTATAGTAATCAGGACATACCAAAAGTGATCCAAGGAAGGAAAACCGGTGGACTGGCGACAGGGTCATGAGTGACCAAGGCTCACTGATGCACATGGGGAGTGAAGGCTGGCTCATGTAGTCCGATCCAATAGAAGAGCTACTGTAGCTCAGATTAAGGAAAAGGTTAATGCTGGTTTGATTTAAAGGTATCACAACAACACACAGGTCATTACTGTTATAGTGGCAAAAGAGGGGAGGGGGCGGATCTAGGACAGCTGGTCATAATGTTATGGCTGATCAATATGTGCATGTGTGTGTATATAATATAATAATATATATTATTTAAAATAAATATATATATATATATATATATAAATGCATGCTACTGTATAATGCATCTGTATTTTTCTTTTCACTTATTACAGCATAAGGGGGATTTTTCTTTTTAATTATGCAATCTGTCTAGTATATTTTCAGGAAACCGCAGACCAATCAAGAATAAAATCCGAGAAGTGATGTGACGTGACATGATAAAAATCTACTGTGAACGCCAGGATTTCGTCGTGCAAATGAACCGAGCGTCTGTAGAACTCTGTCATGTGTGAGCTTCTGCCAGATTTACTTTGAATCACCTTATCAGCGGCTCCAACTCCCGTTAATTGTCTTAAGATCAGCCACTTCATACTAATCAGAGCTTTGTTTGCCTCGTGCAAAGAGCAGCCTGGGTATACTTAATGGAAGATTGATGTGTTTAAATGTGCAGCAGAGGAAACCTTAATGACATTGCTAACGTCTTTAATGAAGAGATGGCACAATCGGAAAAAGATGACATGATGAGAGAGGATGACAATATAACATCATTGCTCAGATAACAGAACACTTTCGCAACTCCTTTGGTACACACATTCTAGAATAACTGGCTTGTACCAAACTGTTGAATTTTTCCTCATTTTCTTTATGAAATACTTAGTTATTACACACACACACACACACACACACACACACACACACACACACACACACACACACATAGAAAAGATTGTTCTTAACTGAACACATTAAGTGTTAACCCTTTAAAGGACCCATATGTTTAAATACTTGTTTCATACCTTTTGAAACGCTGGACTCCCAGGAACTCCTTTAATTAGCGACAAGATACACGCCGATTTTCAAGAATAAGGTGCGACTGCAGTGGACTCTCGGCCGGGATCGTCAGTCATGGATGTACGTCCTTCTTTAAACCATTCGAATGTTTTACTGCGGTTAAGAGTCTCATCACTGTACTGTCCTTGACATCTTCTGTAAATATCAATTGTTTTTAAGCCTTCATTCACAAGTAATTGTGGGTCTGAAAATACAATAAGTGCTGGGATAGAGTTGGGCGTAATACAGAATAAAGAAGCTTGCATCAGTACACCGGGCATGCAGGCCTCTTGATGTTAATATCATCTGAAAGGGTCTTTTTTTTCTCTTTTTTTTTTTTGAGCAGAGGGGAAAAAGGGTATTCGAAGTAACAAATGTCATGACGTGTTCCATGAGACATCAAGACAGCTCTCCCTCAGAAGAAGGGAAAAATGAAAGCCGGAAAGTTGACGCATGACAGAGTAGATGTTGATTTAGGATGAGAGGAGATCTTTTATCTTGCCTTCGAGCGGACGCCGGCTGAGATTGGATTAGCACTCTTAATTACGTAATACACCAGGGGGGTGGTCCGTTTAGGATCGGGTTTTATTGCCACATTCTCGTCTATTCCTCAAGGATTTCCTGCCATCACTTGTGGTCCCGGTGGACAAAATATCGGTGTCTTTGCATTTTAAAACAAACTACTTGTGGTTCCGTGAGGAACGGCGCACCACGATGTGGACGGCGCACAACTGACGGCGCCTTACGTCATCTCCAGTGTCGATTTACAGATGGTACGAGTGCCTGAACAAACAGCAATGCTTTCGAGACTCGGTTCTCCATCCCATATTAGGAGAAGGCCGGATCATTCCAAACATAACCCGGTCATTTTTAATACAGGATTTGCTACCTTCTCTTTGCCCGCGATTGGCACACTTTATTTTGTTTTTGGCTCTCCTTAGTTCCACATGAGAACTGAACTAAATTCAGACATCACTGCAGGATAGCTGAGACTTGTGAAAATGACTTCATGCAGAAAATGGACTGCTTTTATTCATGCATGGATAATACAGGGATACAGTTCCATGCTGTTTTTGGCTGTGCTTCTGGACTCCAGACGAAATATCCATGTTTGGGTAATCCATTCAACAGTAACGCTGCAGAAGTACATTTGCATAATGCCATAATTCGATTGTTTTCACTGACAGCACCGGAGGTTTAAATCCAAAATGCTTCAACAAACTGGTCAGATTTTCAGCATTCAACACACACTGCAATCTCGACTCCTTCACACCTTCTTTAAGAAGTGCTGAACAAATCAGTAGCTGGATTAATTCATGTCTAGACTCATAGCTGGTCAAAGGCCAAATAAGTTCAACAATCAGAAAAAAAGAGAAACTGAACTTTGGAAACTGTAAATGTACGCTTAGTCTATAGTATAGTATACATCAGTGGTTCCCACTCCTGGTCCTGAAGGAGCCCTGCCTGGCACATTTTTGGGTTTTCTACCACATTCACGTCTATTGTCACTTAGCTGGTTAGTTCGATCAAGTCTGCTGGGAGCTGAGACATCACTAAAATGTGCAGGACACATTGAGTGAGTCCTCCAAGACCAGGATTGGGAACCACCGGCGCACACTACTGGTTTTTAATGCCACTGCTTGTTGTACCACAGACTAAGGGTGCTTTCACAGCTTAGTCTGTTTGCTCTGATCCAAATGACCTGCCCAACACTTTTCCACTCTTTTTGTTTTTCTCCACAATAACATGCATCAATTTAATCCAGGTAAAAAATGTGATCTTGTTCCTTGGTCCTTTTTCGGTTCAGTATGCTTTCTATCTAGCAGGACGACACCAAAGTTCGCTAGATAATTCAAATTGAGACCGTCTCTTTTTGTGGATCGTAGCGTGACTGATTTGCTTCACACCCGAGTGTGATTCCTGCGTCCACAACAGATGAAACAGGCCGCGCCAAGAGGCAAAACGAACTAGTGTTCGATTTAAAAGGACTGAATTCCGTAGGTGTGAAAGCACTTTGTCTTTGACCAGGACTACCGGAGATGGAGTTAACATAGTGGGTCAGGGCCAGGTCAAGATTCAGTTCAAATGAAAGCAAGACAGAGGCAAGTTGGAGACTGAAAACCATCAATATATTTTTTTTGGCCAAGCCTTTACTTCAACAAGCTGGCACCTTACATTGTGATAGGGATTAGCATTAGGATTTCTACAAGAAATGGGGAAAAAAAATCATTCATTCATTCATTCATTCATTCATTCATTCATCCATCCATCTTTATACTGCTTATCCTGTCACAGGGGCCTGGAGCCTATCCCATGAGACTTTGGGTACGAGACGGGTTCTTAAGGGCTCTTAAAGCCGGCGTTGAAAGTAGTTTTAAAGTAGTTTCACTTCTCTTCTTTGTCTTTCGGCTATTCTCTTTTAGGGATCACCACAGTGAACCATCTACCTCCATCTAACCCTATCCTCTGCATCCTCTTCTCTCACCCCAACTAACTTCATGTCCTCTCTCACTACATCCATAAATCTCCTCTTTGGTCTTCCTTTAGACCTCCTGCCTGGCAGTTCCAACCTCAGCATCCTTCTGCCAATATGCTGCTCTGAACGTGTCCAAACCAGCTCAATCTGGCCTCTCTGACTTTATCTCCAAAACATCTAACATGGGTTGTCCCTCTGATGAACTCATTCTTTATCATATCTATCCTTGTTTCTCTTAAAGAGAACCTCAACATCTTCATCTCTGCTACCTCCAACTCTGCTAACTCCTGTCTTTTCTAAAGTGCCACTGTCTCTAAGCCGTAGAGCATCGCCGGTCTCACCGCTGTCTTGTACACCTTTCCTTTCATTTTCGTTGATACTCTTTTGTCACAAAACACACCTGACACTTTTCTCCACCCATTCCACTCATTCCTGTACACGCCTCTACACCTCCTTTCCACACAACCGTCGCACTGGACTGTTGACACTAAGTACCTAAAGTCCTGCACCTTCTTTAACTCTGCTCCCTGTAGACTTACCATTCCACTTAGGTTCCTCTCATTCACACACATGTATTCTGTCTTGCTAAGGCTAACCTTCATTCCTCTGCTTTCCAGAGTGTTCCTCCACCTCTCTAGATTTTCCTCCTCCTGTTCCCTGCTCTCGCTACAAACACAAGGTTTTAAAATTCTCACTATGTAGTCATAAATACTTGCTATGTCAACACAAGGTGATGAGAATGCACCAGGGCGGTAGTGGACACTCCTGTAAATCTCGTAAGTTTCTACATATGTCTCCGCTTAGTCCGTTCGGGAGTACTGTCATCTGTTCCAGGGTGTACAATCCCTTGTTCCACACACCACGTAGTGCCCTTGATCAGGGGTTAGAAATGGACTAACAGTCCGTAATAGATGGACAAAGCAGTTTGGTGAGTCATGAACCTGTTAGCGCTTTGGCGGAAACTCGTAACTAGCAGTAATCATACTGTAGGTCAAAACCCAATGGATGATTCGGCTGCAACTTGGAACGATTTGGAAGCAGTTATTAAAGTGAGGAAGTGTAGTTTTTAGATGATGTAACATTATCGGATGTGTTTTTCTGCTGAAAGTGCTTCCATGGCTGGTTTTGAATGTGGGTTTTGGCAGGCAGCTGCTCTTCCTATTTTCCACTGAATCTTTTGGTGGTACACGGTACCGGATCGTACCAGCCTACTTTCACCCCATGTCACAGCCCTACTTACACACTTCAGTGAAGATGCATGTACTGTATGTGGAACACACAGATATTTGGAAATACTGACGCAACGCAGCACAGCAAAATCCAGCACCTAGCACAAGTCGTCATATAACTTTACTGTTAGCTTGACACGCAGGTTTAGCCGGATTCAACTAGTATTTTACATGTGTCAATGCAAGAATAGAATGATACAGTATATACACTCTATTTCCAAAAGTATTCGCTCGCCTGCCTCCACATACATCTGAACTTGGGTAACATCCGATTCCTAACCCATAGGGTTTAGTATGATGGCCCAGCATTTGCAGCTATAACAGCTTCATCTCTTCTGTAAAGGCTTTGCAGAAGGTTTAGCAGGTTTGGAAAGCCAACCCCATCTGAAAAGCAGGTCCAACAGGACTGCGCACCAGCGCACAAAGCAAGGTCCTGCTCAGAATCCTGACCGAGACCCAGGAGATTGTGAGCCAGGCCTGTATGCCCAACTTCAGTGGCTGACCTCAGAAATGCGCTTCTGGAAGACTGTTCGAAAATTCCTACAAACACACTCCTAAACCTTGTGGAAAGCCTTCCAAGTTGTACTGCAAAGGGGGCGTGGCCAACATCATATCAAACCCCATGAATTAGGAAATGGATGTTACTCAAGTTTATATCAAGGTAAAGGCAGACGAGTGAATACTTATGGCAATATAATGGACAGACATTCTTTAAAACACCTGCACACCTTGCCCATCCATCGCAGGCAGAACACCACTTAGCCTAATCTGACTGTCTTTGGACTCCATGCACACGGATCCGAGGTGGTGCAAGGCCACAGTGCTACCGTGCTGAACATAAGTCTTTCGCATGCTTATCGTATTATGTGATTGTGATTAACAATTTACATCGCAAATGATAAATATCCATGAAAGCAGACGTTTCTGATGAAATGGTGAAATGCTGGTTGTTCACATCAAACGTTCTTCAAATGTTGTCCGGTTTGCCCGGAATGTAAGGAAAGCTCTCCATGCTCCTAGAGGTTTGCTCAGCAAACTCATCTTACGCAACATGGCTTTCTGTTTGGACAGCCTCGAATGTGAGATCATACTACACAAACGTCTCCGCACGAAGAGGTAGGATGAAGACTTGGAAGGCAAAACATGGCTGAAGAACAAAGGCTATAGTCAGGGCAGTTACAGGATTATTACATGGTAGACTGAAGCATGTGATTGCAAGCAGCTGAGTGGACAGCGGTGGTCATTTCGGCTGGGTCAGCGAGGACATGGGGTCAGCTAGTGGGGAATTTCACGAGGTCATGCCCTGGCCCACTGGCGATGCGTGTGTGTGTGTGTGTGTGTGTGTGTGTGTTTGAGAGAGAGAGAGAGAGAGAGAGAGGAGTTGTGTTTAATGGTCGTACTGTACGTGAGTAGGTTAAATTCAGGGTTTTGGGACAATGAGGGTAGTTTGTGGTATGATGACAGAGCATAAACAGAGTGCACACTAAAGAGAGACAGAGAGAGAGAGACAGAGAAAGAGAGAGAGAGAGAGAGAGAGAGAGTAGTGGCCTTTAACTGACCCCAAATTCAAAAGTCAATTTTCACCACACCATATCTATTCTCTCTCTCACACACACACACACACACACACACACACACACACACACACACACACACACACACACACACACACACACACACGCACACACACACACACACACACACACACACACACATAGAATACATTAGAGAAGCCAAAATATTTACTGTTACTTGTAATAATCAACGACTCATGTGAAAAGTAGTCAGAGTAGAATGGAGTAATCAGTAAGGAATCATCACGGGCTGTGCAGTTACACATCAATAATCAACAATGCAGTGGGGTGATGATGCAAAAAGAAGAGTAAACGTTGTATTGTGAATCTGTTTTATACTTCTTATAGCACATCGACTTTACAATGATAGCAAATTATTAATGAAACACTGTTTTTTGTTTTTTTTTGTTTAAAAAAACAAAAAAAAAATTATAGTTACTTTTAATATTTTAGAACATCCACAAAACAAGTTAGTCCCTTTTATCACTTACAGGTTTAATAATCTCACTTTGAAGTTAAGAAAAGGTGAACATTATAAGTGCTTCTATAAAATTACATAATGGAAAGTGGGAATTGTGTCATTTTCATGCATCGTGTTTTCTCCTCACTCGGTCACGACTATTAACCTTTTATTGTCAAGAAAGTCTTTAAGACTTACAGTAGACTCGTCTTCGAGACTTTACTGCAGATTGAAACTGTTCATTTACTATGAAGAAGATTAGAGCCACCATAAAAACATTGATCTGAGTTCTGACGTGTCAGAATCTACTTTCTGTAGCCTAATTCCCTGCCAGATTCCCCCCCCCCCAAAAAAAATTGGACTTTAATCTCAGCATTCCAATTTTATTCGCAGATTTCTGGCTTTTTCTACTTGAATTCTGGGTTTAATCTCAGCATTCACGATTTGAATCACAGAAGTTGAAGATGTTTCTTCTCAGCATTCGGTCTTTAATCTCATCATTCCGATTTTAATCTCAGCATTCGGACTTTAGTCTGAGAATTCTGCTGGTTTTTCTCAGGATTCGGACTTTAATCTCAGCATTATGACTTTAATCTCAAAAATCTGATGTTTTAAAAATTTTTTTTTTTTTTAACATTCTGATTTGAATCACAGCAGTCTGACGTTTTTCTATCAGAATTCTATTAACTAATAACTTTGATCTCAGCAGGTTGACTTTATTCTCATCATCAGTCAAAACTCAAATTCTAATCCTCTTCAATAGTACTTGTACAGAAATACATCAATGTTTCGTTCTCTAAGCTTCTTCAACACGACTTGGTTGAATTCAGAACGACTGCATCGCTATTCACTACATATTCTGCCACAGTGCATTCACACGGATCTTTAAAACCATGCTTTTTACAATTTGGGTAGGTAAACATACAGTATCTTGTATGTTTAGCGTTAAACCTCTCAGAGTTACTAGGATACATGAGGACAATCTAGCTACTGACAGAGTCATAAATCTACACATTCTCCAAAAAAATGAATAAATAAAAGCCACTACCGTGTAATCACAATTATCGTCAACTGCAAAACAACTTCTTTTTTTTTTAACATACTATTTACAAGGACAAATCAGTTTATTTACAGTAAGTAAACATTTAGATGTAAAATGTAGCTGAACATCACTTACACGGACGAATGCAATACTACAATGTTACCGTTTGAGTTCAAATGTCTTAATTGCATGTTGTTGCTATGCATGTGAATCCAATACGTCCCATCATGCAATGCAACTTCATACATCTGTGCACAATCTCACAGACCAGACCTGCTATGTCACACATCTTGTCATACAGTGTGTCTGTACAGTATAAAAAATGGTCTCTCTCGTCCTCACACACACACACACACACACACATAACACACACACACCCACACTCACACACACACACATACACACACACACACACACACACACACACACACACACACACACACACACACACATACACACACACACACACACACCCACACTCACACACCCACACTCACACACACACACACACACACACACATACACTTGATGAATCCATCATCCTCGGACGGGCGCAGTCTTCTAAGAGAAGCCGAGTCTAAAACAACCCCCAAAGATTGGTCTTTAAACACAATATTTCACCAACAACCCGGACCAAGCTGTAACCCATTAGAGGCCAAGTCTGGGGTTAGAGGCGAGGAAGCAGCCAGGCATTTGAGGGCACAACATTGCGTGCCTCCACGGCGGGAAAATAAGAAAATTATTTGGGAAATAAATGAGGAGCTGTAATGTGAATGGATGGGTTGTTTTATTTCCTCGTGTATTTGCGAGTGTGTGTACACTGGAAGGTGGGGGAGTATTTCTGTGTGCCTAATAGCTGACAGATTGACTGCCTGCACCAGGCTGAAAGTGAGTCATGAACGTCAAGTGCCAGAGTTCGACACACGCACAGAGAAAATACGGCCTTTCCCAGGTGTCCCTGGCTTGTGTTAGGATGCTAACACTGGTGTCTTGTGCGTCTGGGTTCTTTGACCTTTACATGAACTCGAACTTGTCTTCGGAAGGCCCGGCGTTCACCCGTGACCCTGACCTCGTGCTCGGTGCGCATAAACAACCTTAATCAAAGCCATCGTTACTGGGTCATGAATGTTCAATGTTCGGGGAGGTTTATCCACCAAACACCTGCATATATACATACACAGCACCCCATAAATTTAGCATTGCATGCACAGAGGGGAGCGCTGCCACAAAGTTTATCTTAACACATTCATAGTATCCTATGTAAATAAACCCACCCTGACTGTAGTAACAGTGGTCTATGCTGACCATGTCCTTAAAACATCACATTTATCAGCAGTTTGCTTCATAGATTCATGATACAAGGGGCGTTCGAGTCAAGCCGGGACTTTCTAGTGAACGAAGGTGTTAAAAAAAGCAAATAACATTTACAGAAGACTTCAAGCACAATACGGTGATGAGACTCTTAGCTGCAGTAAAACATTCGAAATCGATGGTTCGGGCCCCACTGCAGCCGTTCCCAGGAAAATTCAGCCTGATCTTTGAAAATCGACTGATAACTTGTTGCCAGTTTGCAGAGGAGACGCATCTGTCTGTGGGAACTGGCCACACAATCATTCACCAACACCACTCGTACGTTACAGAAGGCTGTAGATGTAAAGCTGGGAGTTGTTGCCACATCTCCTGTGCAGTCCTGTGACCTCGCACCAAGCTACTTCCACATGTTTGTGCCATTACAGGTGTTCCTGGGAGGCCAGCGCTTCTAACATGAAGTAGGCACACTTTGTACCGTGATGGTATCCAAGCACTAGTGAAACACTGGGATAAGTGCAAATAACGATTCAGTTATAATCAAAAGTCCCGGTTTGACCCGAACGCCCCTCATACGGTATATTTGCTGCTATTCAATTCAATTTTGCATTCAAAACACAATCAAAAGAATTATTGAATAAAATTTAAATAAATAAATAAATAAATAAATTCAGACAGCACTGCTCGGCTGCACATTCTCCACCTTTCAACACCTTTCCTCCATGTCATCTATCCGGTTTATACGAGAAAAACCATATAATTCAAATCCAAAGTGTTATCCTGAAAATTCTCAATTCTGATTGGTCAGAAGGTGCTGATTCATTCTCCATAACAGCAGCTGTGACAGCGGTGCCAACTGCAAGCTTCATATAAAAAGTTCATGGGCTTTACTACTCCAGATGTCCCCACTGGGACTGGGACAGATCACGTCATCTAATATTAATAATAAAGCTTTCTACAATTAAATGTTTATTTACCATTGTTGGAAAGACTCTCGATAGATAGATAGATAGATAAATAGGATCGTTCTTGTATGAAAGAAATAAAAAGCGTTGCCTAGAGCATGATTACAGTAATAATCATTTAATTCAGGGTGGTACACTAGCAGTCCCGTCTCCGCACCGTCTTTGATCATTCCCCTCTAACAGCGCACCCTGGTGAGTTCTCTTTCTTTCACTCTACTATTAAAAACGTTCGGCTTCCAAAAACATAAACCTTCTGTGTCCATATTTGTTTTGCACAACTAACGATGATAACTGTTTTAACGACGGGGTTCGAGGGAGGAGCCTGGCCATTCTCTCTGTGTATGTGTGTGTGAGAAATACACAAGTTAAATAAACTTCAGCTGAAGAACTGTATCAGGCACCGAGTCAAACTCCTTGCATTAAACCACAAAGCAGGCCATGAAGGGAGCCCGGACTGCCAAAAAAGCCCCGACAGGAAATCAAGATTCATGGCTCCGCGCGGCTGCCAGGCCTCAGAGGAGTCCTAGTCAGTCCTTGGACAGGAGGATCATCTCCTGCTCATTCGCTCCTTGCTCTCTTCTGTTGCCATCTATCCACAAACATTCGTTGGCCCTTCAGCAGCCTTCATCAGTCACCGGGACACACACTCACGCTTTGCTAACTTTATTTAGGAACAACTTAATCGCTTCCAACAGAGAGATAGATACCGTCTACATCGCCTCTAACAATTGCAATTACCGAAGAGGAATTATTATCAAGTAAGTGACCTCAGCTAGGAAAAAATGCTTTTTCTCTTTCTTTCTTTCTTTTTTTCAAGAAAAGGCTAAACGCAGGAAACCGATAACAGAGATAACGCGATAATCCTCGCGCTTCGGATTCATTCATCGGAGCAAAATGGAGATCTTGCATACCTGGGGCAGCTTGCATCTCGGTCAGGCCTCCAACGACAATGAGGGCTTCCAGGATCTTCACGTGATGATCAGGGTTCACATCCGCACTGGAAACACAAGAAGCACAGACCTTAGATGGACTAGAGGAATCGTCAGTGCTCATAATAGCTTTTTTTTGCAGGACACTTCATGCACAGAGCTTGTGGCTAGCTGGACTGAATCCTGAATTTCGTTTTATATTTATATATTTATTTTTATTGTGTCCAAACTTGCTGCTTTGGTTAGCACAATTAGTCTAACACATATTATGCCAGCTATTGTCAGCTCAGTACAATCAACCCACAACATCCTGTTGTTCATAGTTTCTGGTTGTTTCAAACAATAACAAAAACCACACTGTTGTCTGGGGTTTATGATTTTATTCACAGCACATTCAAATGCAAGTCCAGTATATATTTACATATTTACAGACGCCCTTATCCAGAGCAACTTACATTTGATCTCTCATTAGACGTCCGAGCAGTTGAGGGTTAAGGGCCTTGCTCAAGGGCCCAACCTGGTGGTGCTGGAGTTGTCGAGTTACTGTATCTGAGAATTTGCACATCAACTTCTGCTTCAAACTCGAAAAAAGCCACAGTCAACTACAGCGGACACGAGGATCAACTCTGGAATCGCTTTTTAATTCTTGTGTCTTTCTAAAGCTTTGCAGGTTACACAACAGTCGTTCAAAGTGGAGGCAACTAAGTGAGGTCGATAACCTTAAATGAAAAGCCACAAAAAAGGTACACCACTATTTCTGATCGATGGAAAACACACTCAGACAACACTCAACAGTATTGAGCAGAACAGTAATTGAATCAAATTTCAAATAACATGCAATGAGTCCTTTGTACAAGTAGAGAGCGGTGTTATCGTACCGTCGGCGTCCCTGGGATGACCAGCCGCTGATGCGCTTCCCTGTCTCACGTGTTACTGACTGCGTGCGATCTCTTTGACTTACACAGACCGCATACAGTAGTTACCTAGAGGTAGAGTCTGTGAGGTGGCGGATCTGTCACAGGGGCGCTTGTACTGTACTGTACCTTCTGTACCTTTGCTCCATTAGTGACTGTGAGGTGACGCATACTGTAATATCAAACTCTGATCGTGTCTCAGTTGTTAACCTTGTCAATTGAATTCAGCTTCTTCACCCTTTCACTTATTTGAACTTTCCAGGGGTTTTTCAGCTGGGACCTTCCGATCAGGAGGTCACTGAGCTACTCCTGCGCTATACACACGTACTGTTTTCCTGCGGCAGTGTGTTTTAATAAATTCCGATTTTGTTTTGAATGATCTAAGGGTAATATGTGCCTATATACAGTACAGTATAAAAACATATCATGGAAAAATGAGCCTCAGGAATACAGCTTTTATGTACAACTGAACAAAGGTTTTTTTATTCAGGACGTGTCGAATATAATGTCAAATGATATGCATTTCTGGGCAAATATTTCCCTATGCTCGTAAAAAAAAAAAAATGTTAATAAAATAACTGAATACAAACACTATACATTTTATAATTTTGTATTTTTTTTTACCAAATGATATGCATTTAAGGGGAAATATTTCCCTATGCTCGTTTAAAAAAAAAAAAAAACGTTAATAAAATAACTGAATACAAACACTATACATTTAAATTTTTTATTTTTTTTTTTACCAAATGATATGCATTTAAGGGGAAATATTTCCCTATGCTCGTTTAAAAAAAAAAAAAAACGTTAATAAAATAACTGAATACAAACACTATACATTTAAATTTTTTTTTTTTACCAAATGATATGCATTTAAGGGGAAATATTTCCCTATGCTCGTTAAAAAAAAAAAAACGTTAATAAAATAACTGAATACAAACACTATACATTTTATAATTTTTTTTTTTTTTTTTTTACCAAATGATATGCATTTAAGGGAAATATTTCCTATGCTAGTTAAAAAAAAAAACGTTAATAAAATAACTGAATACAAACACTATACATTTTATAATTTTTTTTTTTTTTTTTTACCAAATGATATGCATTTAAGGAGAAATATATTTCCCTCTATTTATTTAAAAAATAAATAAATACATACATACCAAAAGCTATAAATCAGTTAAATATATAAAGTGTATAGAAATCAAATATGCAAAACATAAACAAATACTTTCGTCATCGTCTAGGTTTAATATACAAGGGGTGTTCAAGTCGAACGGGGACTTTTGATTGTACAGAACACAGTTACTGTATGAGAGTAAAACCACCGTTTATTTCTCTATATAATCCTCTGATACACTAATGCACTCATCCCAGTGCTTCACTAATGCTTGGACACCATCAAGGCAGAAAGTTTTCTCAGCGCACCGGAGCCGTGACCATGACATACGGCCTCCTTTAAAACGTTTTACTGCAGCTAAGAGTCTCATCACCATACCGTGCTCGAATCAATCATTTGAATGAGCCTCCTATTCAAACCTCAAGTTCATCCAAGTCCCGGTTTGACGTGAACGCAGCCCTGATGAGACTCGGGAAGGCCGATGCATTCGCGCTGACGTGACAGAGATCTTCTGAAGTGGCTTGAGGGATTGGATTTCAATCTGCATGTACACCTGTATAGTTATGTGGATTATCCTGATGCTTGACATGCACAAAACACAGGGGGATAAAACAGCGTGTCAATCACATGCCTCCAAAAAACAAACAAGTCGGGTCTGCTGAGCATCCACATGATAATCGTCCTTTACATCCTCAAGTACTGGTTTCAGTTCCCTTTCACAGCTGATGTCAGAAACAACACTTCTGCACAGTTTTTTTTTAAATAAAGATTGCTCTCCCTCTCTCTTTCTCTATCTCTTTCTCACACACACACACATACACATAGTCACAGGTTAATCTCATCACACTCAGTCATGTCACGAAACACACTCAGTCACGTCTTGAGATTCGGTGCCTGGTCTGCCTGGAAGCCCAGTAGTCACTCACTCTGACTCATTTTTATGGTCAGAATGTCATGCAGAGAAGTGCTAAATTTCTGAGAAAGAAAAATATACCGATGTTGGGAAGCAAGACTGCCAGGAATAGGTTTGGCAATTCCAACCTAAAGCTTCAAGTCTGTGCAGTACAACTAAAAGCTACAGTTATGGACCTTGGTGTGAACCCTTGTGGCTTCTCGAGCCATGTTGGAGGGAAGATGAAAAAAATCTCCATCTGGGAATTATCATTTAAAAAAATGTGGCTAAGAGGATAAATACAGTATACAGTACTCGTCAAAAGACTGGACACACCTTCCAATTCAGTGTTTTTTGTTTACTGATTTTTTTTCCCTACATTCTAGATGTAGATGTAGACAATACTGAATACAGCGCTCGTCCTATCATCCGGAGATCGCTAGTTCGAATCCCGGGTGGTGCTGTAACCTCTCGCAGCCGGAGGTCTAGAGAGAGCTGATTGGCCGAGCTCTCTCAGAGGGGAGGGATGAGAGGTACATAGTGCTCCCACATTAATCACGGCTCTACAGCCAGTCAGGGGCGTCTGTGAGCTCGCGCAGCGGAGGGAGCGGATAGCGCTGTCCTCCGAGTGTGTTACGCAAGCAGTTCAAAAAGATGCGGTCGGCTGGCGTCACGTGATTCGGAGGAAACACGTGATAGTCTTCGGCCCTCCCGACTGATTGGTAGTAGTAGCCTTAATGTGGGCGCCCCCTAGTGACGGGGAGGAATTGGACACGACTAAATTAGGGAGACGATCAGGGAAATTTTTTTTTTAGCATTTTAGATGTTGAACTATTTGGGAGACTGTAGTGCAAGCTCTGTGGTAAAGCAGAGAAACAGCATCACAAAACATGAGATATATGTATGAGCAGGTTGTGTACAAGACATGTGAGATGTACGCCTTAACCTTATGGTATTCCCGAAGTTAGTTGGTACTATGATAAAGTGCTGCGGTCGGCTACCGATGTGAAACTTGTCGAGGAGGAGGCTGATGATGCTGTAACCTGCACATTTTTGTGTCGTTTATGATGTGTCTCATGATCTTCAACTCATGATCTATACCGCTTAATCCTGTATTCAGGGTCACGGGGGGCCTGGAGCCAAGCACGGGGAGAACATGCAAACTCCATGCACACAGAGACGGGGATCGAACCCGGACCCTGGCGGTGCAAGGCGACACTACACCACCGTGCCGCTGATCTTCAACCATCTTTGTAATTACAGGAAAATGGTTTTGTGTGCAACAAAATCAACACTGCGACAACACAACAACAATGAGTTTGTTATATATTAAATTGCATACTATAATAACCATAAACACACCTGCTGGCTGTGGATTTATCTATTGTGAAAAACTGTGGGAAATGTACAATAGTTGAAAATTCACACAATTTGGACAAAATAATTGGGCATTTGTGCCTTAAAGAAAACATGCACAGAAATGATCTATCAGTCTGCAATGCGTATTGCTTCCTTTGAACGAAAAAAAAAGCTTGTTTTTCTCAAAAATGCAAAAACGGAATTATCTCATTTTGCTGTCAAACCGTTCATAGAACAAACAGGTCTAAGAATACCTTTAAGCTAAAACTCTGAAACCTGCACTCCTGCCAAGAAAACAAGCCCATTATCCCTAGTCTTGCTGCCTATAAAGGATCTGGTTTCCGTTTCTAAAACCATGTATGTTGGATATTTCAGCGTTCTTGGAACGGCGTCTGTAAGGAAATCGCGATATCGAACCTTTGAGCTTTTTCCCACCAGCATGAAATGAGGAATTATTTAAAGATATGCATTAAAGCTTTATTTTAAGAGTGAATTGTTAAACATGCCTTCCATCATTTGTAGTAGTAATGTAGTAATTCTCATTTATGGTACGAATAATGAGACTCGATTTCACTTGAACCTTGAGCTTTGCTCGGAGGGAGCTCTTGTACTCTGTTCCAGGGTTTTATTAACGGCCTTTGAAGTTTGTCCAAAGTAAAGATCAATGTTCCACGTTATGTTCCACATAATCTGAGATTAATAATAAATGAATAAAAAAAAAAAAGAAGTCTTGTTTAACTCGGGGACGGAGTATCAAGTCTTTGTTACTGTGTTTTGTAAACTTTCCCATGACAGGACAGAGGAGTTTACACTTTCCGGGTTCATTGTAAAATGATAAGCTGCAATTTTCTTAAAAAACAAAACAAACAAACAAACAAAAAAAACCACAAGAATGACAACACAGGAGGAGGCCTGTACAAGATACAAGAGCACTTGTTAATGACGGGAATGAAAACCTATCCTGCTTCGGGGACATACTGTACCACAATGTTAAATGTAAATAGAAATATTTAAACTGTGCGTTTAAATATTGCGGATGGCACCGATGGCGTAGTGCCCTTGCACCTCCAGGGACCGGGTTCGATTCCCGCCTTCGGATCTGTGTGCATGGAGTTTGCATGTTCTTGGTGGGTTTCCTCCCACAGTCCAAAGACATGCAGATTAGGCTACTTGGTGTTCCTGTAACCCTGTACAGGATAAGCAGTATAGACATCTTGGTATAATATATACAGTATAATCCTGAATCGACGTGGTACTTGAGAAGTAACCTACTTACAGTATATCGAAACAATACACTTGTGTGGATTATTTTCATATAACCCTACAGTCACAGTGGTGTCTCATTCATTCCTAAGTTGTAAATCCTGTTGTTTAACCTTTTTTTTCCGTTCCGTTCTGTTCTTGCCATCCATTATTACATTTTCTGATGAAAAGCACTTTAACCTACTTTAACAACTACATCTACTACTATTAGTAATATTTTAAACCTATTCCTAATCCTGATGATTGCCCCACATGACCCCGATCATCATGTTTGGTTGTGCTGACTTGACAAAAAAAGAAGTATTTGGCGCATAATACTGTACAGCTCTTCCTCCTGCTGATCTCAGACATAATATGGACCTGACACAGTGAGAAAGAAAAAGCCCCATCCACCTCATCCACTTGGCACCGAGGCAAGGAAATAGATCACAATCAAATGGGACGGAGGTGAGCTCGGAGTTGGAGCGCAATAGCCAGGCTGTGATCCCGACGACTCCCATAGTATCGCCCTTCTGTGTGTATGAAAGTCCATCACGCAGCCAGGCACTTTATAGGATATGTGGTGTCACTGCTTACAAGGTAATTGTGATGAAATGTGATGAGGCCTTGAATCACCGGGGCTACTTCTGCCCCGTAGCAATTCATCACTGTGTTCCAACTCTGACTGAAATTAAGAAGTTACTACTACAGTCATTATAGTGATCTGGCTTCTATAGGAAATCTGTCATATGCTAGGAATGTGGAACCATCTGAGCGGTTAAGTCAATTTTTGAATAAATTTCACTCGTTAAAGCACCTCTTAAAAACCCCAGAGTGATTACTTGCTGCAGAGTTTCAATCCTGTCCTGACATAACTACAAACTATTCCCAGTCCTTGCGGTGGTTATTGAATAATTCATAGTATTTCCTGGATGATATGCTTTCTATATATAAACACACACATACACAAAAACAAACCATTTGGGATTCAGCGATGCTGAAAAAGAAGAGAAGTACACTTTAACTTTTCTTTCTATATACTGTACATATAATTTATATATAAAGATGTTATAAGATGTGAGGTTGATCAGTTAAAAGGTACTGATCGCCTCCGAGTGGCGAAGTGGTAAAGTGCTCGTCCTATCATCCGGAGATCGCTAGGTCGATTGCCGGGTGATGCAGTAACCTCTCGCAGCCGGAGGTCTAGAGAGAGCTGATTGGCCGAGCTCTCTCAGAGGGGAGGGATGAGAGGTACTTAGTGCTCCCACATTAATCACGGCTCTACAGCCAGTCAGGGGCTTTTCTTTTTTCGAAAAGATGCGGCCGGCTGGCGTCACGTGGAAACACGTGATAGTCTTCGGCCCTTCCGACTGAGTGGTAGTAGTAGCCTTAATGTGGGAGCCCCCTAGTGACGGGGAGGAATTGGACACGACTATATTAGGGAGAAAATCAGGGAAAAATCCCCACACAAAAAAAGGTACAAATTTTCTTTTTTAGAATAGCTGAATTTTTAATTGCCACCTTTCTTGTTTAGAAAGTGAAACTGTATGTAACTTCTGTGATTTGTGAAAAAAAAAAAAAAAACAGGTCATAGTTCTGGCCTTTGAGGGCAACAGGCCAAGATAAGAACTAGCATCCTTTTTTTAATCTTTTTGTTTTTGTAACTCTTTTTATTTCATCCTGTATAAACTGGAGTAGTTTAATTCGCATTTAGTTTAGTGTACATAAGAGCAGTTTGTGGGCGATCTACACCCAGTAATTATTTTAGCCTCTTGCAGATTGTACACAATGAGATTATTTATATTATACCCAATTAAATTGCCTTTATTAATGTACTTATTCCTATATAATGATTTAACATAAACATACCACTATCACTCACTCGCCCTCTACATCGCTTATCATGTACAAGGTCACGGAAGCCTGGAGCCTATCCCAGGCATGTCTTTGGAC
This sequence comes from Clarias magur, assembly GCA_013621035.1. Lineage (NCBI taxonomy): Eukaryota > Metazoa > Chordata > Actinopteri > Siluriformes > Clariidae > Clarias > Clarias magur. Next base: position 168,420 of record QNUK01000251.1, read on the forward strand.
TGTGGGGGGAAACCAGAGTACGCAGAGGAAACTGACCAAGCATGGGGAGAACATGCACACAGACCCGAGGCGGGATTTAACCCCCATGATCCTGGAAGTGTAAGCCCACAGTGTTAACCGTTAAGCCAACATGCTGGCATACACAGAATGAAAGCTATGGAGTATATATGCAGGTTTTAAGATAGGGGAATGGAAAAGAAGGAATAAAGAAGAATAGAGAGAAAAGAAATTATATAAAAAGATGGAAAGGTAAGGAGGAAGGAAGGAAGGAAGGAAGAAAGAAAGGAAGTAAAGAATGTTTGTATCTATGTATATACAGTATGTGTATATAAAAGTAGGTCAGAAAAAGGAAAGGAAAAAGGATTGTATAAGAAGGAAGGAATAAATAAAGGAAGGAAAGATCATATAAAGGAAGGAAGGAAGAAATTAATGTGCTTATGTATATGCCTGTACAAGTCGGGTAGACAGGAAAAGCACAAGGAAGGATTTAAAGGCAAGATAGGAAGAAGGAAATCTACATCTAGGCATTTGGCAGACGCCCTTATCCAGAGCGACTTAAATTTTTATCTCATGACATCTGAGCAATTGAGGGTTAAGGGCCTTGCTCAAGGGCCCAACAGTGGCAACTTGGTGGTTGTGAGGTTTGAACCTGGGATCTTCTGAACCATAGTCCAATGCCTTAACCACTGAGCTACCCCTGCCACCAATAAGAAATAAGGCAAGAATGAGGGAATATATATATATATATATACACACAGTATATACAGCATGTATGTATGTATGTATGTATGTATGTATATGTATGGTATTTATGGTATGCATGTATGTATGGTATGTATATATGTATGGTATGTATGTATGTATGGTATGCATGTATGTATGTATGTATGTATGGTATGTATGTATGTATGGTATGTATGTATTTATGTATGGTATGTATGTATGTATGTATGTATGTATGTATGGTATTTATGGTATGCATGCATGCATGTATGTATGTATGTATGTATGTATGTATATGTATGGTATTTATGGTATGCATGTATGTATGTATGTATGCATGTATGCATGTATGTATGTATGTATGGTATGCATGTATGTATGGTATGTATGTATGTATGTATGTATGTATATGTATGGTATTTATGGTATGCATGCATGCATGTATGTATGTATGTATGTATGTATGTATGCATGTATGTATGCATGCATGTATGTATGTATGTATGTATGTATGTATGTATGTATGGTATGTATGTATGTATGTATGTATGTATGTATGTATGTATGTATGTATGCATGTATGTATGTATGTATGTATGTATGTATGTATGCATGTATGTATGTATGCATGCATGTATGTATGTATGTATGTATGTATGTATGTATGTATGTATGTATGTATGGTATGCATGTATGTATGTATGTATGTATGGTATGTATGTATGTATGTATGTATGTATGTATGTATGTATATGTATGGTATTTATGGTATGCATGCATGTATGTATGTATGTATGTATGTATGTATGTATGTATGGTATGCATGTATGTATGTATGTATGTATGGTATGCATGTATGTATGTATGTATGTATGTATGGTATGCATGTTTGTATGTATGTATGTATGTATGTATGTATGTATGTATTTATGATATGTATGTATGTATGGTATGCATGTTTGTATGTATGTATGTATGTATGTATGTATGTATGTATGTATGTATTTATGATATGTATGTATGTATGGTATGCATGTATGTATGTATGTATGTATGTATGTATGTATGTATGTATGTATGTATGTATGTATGGTATGTATGGTATGTATGGTATGTATGGTATGTATGTATGTATGTATGTATGTATGTATGTATGTATGTATGTATGTATGGTATGTATGGTATGCATGTATGTATGTATGTATGTATGGTATGTATGGTATGTATGTATGTATGGTATGTATGTATGTATGGTATGTATGGTATGCATGTATGTATGGTATGTATGGTATGCATGTATGTATGTATGGTATGCATGTATGTATGTATGGTATGTATGTATGTATGTATGGTATGTATGTATGTATGTATGGTATGCATGTATGTATGTATGTATGTATGTATGTATGTATGTATGTATGGTATGTATGTATGTATGTATGTATGTATGTATGTATGGTATGCATGTATGTATGTATGTATGTATGTATGTATGTATGGTATGTATGGTATGTATGTATGTATGGTATGTATGTATGTATGGTATGTATGGTATGCATGTATGTATGGTATGTATGGTATGCATGTATGTATGTATGGTATGCATGTATGTATGTATGGTATGTATGTATGTATGTATGGTATGTATGTATGTATGTATGGTATGCATGTATGTATGTATGTATGTATGTATGTATGTATGTATGTATGGTATGTATGTATGTATGTATGTATGTATGTATGTATGGTATGCATGTATGTATGTATGTATGTATGTATGTATGTATGGTATGTATGGTATGTATGTATGTATGGTATGTATGTATGTATGGTATGTATGGTATGCATGTATGTATGGTATGTATGGTATGCATGTATGTATGTATGGTATGCATGTATGTATGTATGTATGTATGTATGTATGTATGGTATGCATGTATGTATGGTATGTATGGTATGTATGGTATGCATGTATGTATGTATGTATGTATGTATGGTATGCATGCATGTATGTATGGTATGCATGTATGTATGTATGTATGGTATGTATGTATGTATGTATGGTATGCATGTATGTATGGTATGTATGCATGTATGTATGTATGTATGTATGTATGTATGGTATGTATGTATGTATGGTATGTATGTATGTATGTATGTATATGTATGGTATTTATGGTATGCATGTATGTATGTATGTATGTACTGTATGCATGTATGTATGGAGGTAGGTCCACATGGAGAAATAATAAGCAGTAGGGAAGAGAGGCAGGAAGCCATGAAGATTTTGCACTGATTTTATTTCTACTCGAGTCATTTTTTGCCGGAGTAAGATTTTTGCCGACTCACCCCTGTTCTGGTTCTTATGCAACATCATCATTTTACACAGCGGAACCGTGAAAATATCAGATGTCAGTTTTGCCAAGAAAAAAAGGCCCTGAAACAGTTTCTACACACCAAGCAGGGGATTCTTACATCCAACAGATTCAACAGTCATCCAAAACATCTGCATGACTGGGCTTTAAATGTCAAATTTAACTACATGTGTCCTTCTCTGGGTGTAAGTGGGTTTCTGTGTTGTTTTTGTGTGCGAGTATGAATCCATGTTTAATAGCGTGTAAATAACATCGCATGCTATATGCACATTTTTTAAGGCATTTTTGGAAATGAAATGCTGCTTGGAATCACAATAACTTCTTTAATAGGCAGAGAAACAGAAGCATGAAAGAGAGGCACGCCAAAGACACAGTTTGAAGAGACAAAAGAAAAAAGTCACAAAAAATTGCCAAAGTATAACTAAATAAATACTGGAAGCACTGACTTTATTAATAAACAAATGCATTTGCTAAAAAAATCATGCATCATTTTGTACTTCTTTTTGATTCAACTAATTAACAATTAGGAAAATAAGAACTTCCTGATGCAGTATGTGTGAGTTTCATTTTACTTAAATTAACGCATAATAATTGGGTCTTGTCCTGTTGAAAAAGTTGAAAAAGACAGGGGTATACATGTTTGGGCCGTTAAAGGAGTTCCTGGGAGGCCAGCATTTCAGACGTGAAGGAGTAAGTCGAATCATAGCTCAGGTGCACTGAGAAAACTTTCTACCTTGATGGAATCCAAGCACTAGTGAAACACCAGGATAAGCGCATTAGTGTAGAAGGGGATTATTTAGAGAAATAAAGGAGGGAGTTTTTACTTCCGTAACTCTGTTCTCTTATTCTGCATAATCAAAAGTCCCAAATTGGCTTGAACTCAATGAATCTAATCATTACCAATGCACATGATATTCACTTCTAACTGCATGTGGAAATGAATATATTTGTAGGGCAGATGTTAAATTTATGGAAGCATTTCTGCATGAAACCATTTGTTTCTCTGACAGGCTCTTTGATGTCCAAACATGCCATGGTTGCAGATAATTAACACATGCAAAAAAAACAACAAAAAAAAAACAGTTTTCTTCACCTTATCACATGTGATGCATGGGTGTCATTTATCATCAGTCATCCGCCCACAAGAACATTGAGTTCTTTATGAATTAGCATATCTGTCTGACAAACTACTGTACACCACTAAGCCCTGGCACAGACGCAATTTCATCTTACCTGAAATGGCTGTGGTTAAAGACCAGCTCGCTGTAGGCCTGAGCCAGAACCCTGGCGCTCTCCTGAGCAGCTCCTCCACTCTGAGTCACTTTGCTGAGGTGGTGGGTCAGATAGACCAGAAGCTGGTGGTTTGATTGTGGCATGCTGGGCGAGTCCAGGATCCTCTTCAGCTGCAGACCACAATCCTCCAGACTTGCTGTTTCTTTAAAGGAGACAAAGGCCATTTAATAGGTTAAACGTTTATTATGCAATATTATATCCATATATATCATCAGCAGCAGCAGCAGCATTACATCCTATATGATAGCATCAGAGCATGTACAGACACCAGTTACACATGCTTTCTGTGCCATCGCTTGCCATGTTTAATCATTTCTTTCAGCCAGACAGTGTTCTATTAGCGCGCACAATGATATGATAGAACTGGCAGCTGGATAAAATGGGTCAAGGAAAGAAAGAAAGAAGGAATGAAGAAAAGAAAGAAAGGGAAGGAAAGAAAGAAAGAACGAAAGAAAGATGATAGAACTGGCAGCTGGATAAAATGGGTCAAGGAAAGAAAGAAAGAAGGAATGAAAGAAAGAAAGAGAGAAAGAAAGAAGAAAGAAGGAAGGAAGGACGAAAGAAAAAGATGATAGAACTGGCAGCTGGATAAAACTGAACTAGGAAAGAGCGAAAGAAAGAAAGAAAGAGAGAAAGAGCGAAAGAAAGAAGAAAGAAGGAAGGAAGGACGAAAGAAAGAAACATGATAGAACTGGCAGCTGGATAAAATGGGTCAAAGAAAGAAAGAAAGAAAGAAAGAAGGAATGAAGGAAAGAAAGAAAGGGAAAGAAAGAAAGAAAGAAAGAAAGAAAGAAAGAAAGAAGGAAAGAAAGAAAGAAAGATAATAGAACTGGCAGCTGGATAAAATTATACATCTATACACCGAAGATTGAGTGTTAGCCCTGCCGTGACTACTGCTAGCTTTTCGCATGTCTGATGTTTCGCATGTTTGTCTCATTCATTCATCTTCAGTAATTGTTTTTTTGTCTGCCGTGACAGCGGGGAATAGGGCTCTGATTTAAAGAACCCCTATGTATTGATTGGTGATATTCAGATGGACTTTCCCACAGTGGATAAAGACAACAACATCTGCGTTCGAAAAAAAAAAAAAAAAAGAAAAAACAAAGGAGAAGATGCAGATCTGGGTTGCAAAATTAGGTCAGCGATTCAACGTAATGACTCTTGCATGCAAAACGGTGATTTAACATGTGGCTGAACGCTAAAGGCACAATCTGCTCAACCACTGGCGTTGAGTGATAAGTCATCACAAAATCCCCAGGAGCCAGAACAATGACTGATACCTTACTTATAATGTACTTATTAGACATACTGTAGAAATGTGTTGAAATGAAATGACTATAATTCGACAGTTGTCTTATGCGGATTTACGGCTTTATGTTGCTTTTAGCGTGAGCGGCGTGAATCTGATCCATCACAGCGCTCTAAGAGTAAGTAAAGACAAATGTCTAAATGCATGCTAGACGCACACGAACACACTCTTAACCCCTTGCCAATTACATTTCCACATTGAATTATGAGCGTCATTACGACCTGGCTGGTTAAGGCACCTCGCCAATGGTGCTTATGTAAGATAAGTGTCCTGGGGTCAAAGGTAATGAGCAGCCGGGAATGGGGATATAGAATGATGGATGTTCGACAGCCGGCAGGCTCAAATGTAGGGCAGCTCTCTGACCTTGGCCTCTGACCTTGGCCTAAGAGCAATGACAGGCCTAGACCCTATGCACACACCGCTGTGAGCTATCACTCTTGCTCTTTAAATGGATATGTATATTACTAGCTGTTTGAACAAGAACAGCCCCTTTCCACCCCTTCAATCCAACCCTGCTAGTCCATGATCAATGGAGGCGTTCAATAAAGGCCAGGGCCGCAGGAACTTAGCTGAGTCCATCTGGGCTCAACAGGAGACGTGTAGGAGAGGGGCGGGTAGGGCAGTCAAGAAAACCAGCACTGACACTCCTGAAAGGGGACACAGTAGCCCCCAGTGAGCGAGCCAGATGCTCGCTGGTACTTCACGCTTATACACCCTGACAGATAACAGCATAAGATACTTACCTGGGCTTTGAGTTGAACCCCAGTCAAGAACACTTAACGGCAATTAGCAGCGCATCTGCCGAGAACGACACCGGATCTATACGTCCATTGCGGAACGTTTAATTGTGAAGGTTACAGATGCTCTCCCTCTCAGAGAGCAGATAAATAACTTAATTGGTCCCGCAGAATTTATTACAGCACGAGACAACTTCACTCAAACCTCTTGACAGTTGATTGATTAATGGTCCGATGAAGAATGACGTCTTCCAAATCAGCAGAATAGCCTATCTTGTATGTTTCGCATGTTTGTCTCATTCATTCATCTTCAGTAATTGTTTTTATCCTAGTCAGGGTTGACAGGGATCCAGAGACTGGATTGGACTATAGTCTAGACTATCTGGCATTGGACTATAGTTCGGAAGGTCCCAGGTTCAAATCCCACAACCACCAAGTTGCCACTTTTGGATCCTTGAGCAAGGCCCTTAACCCTCAGCTGTTCAGATGCATAATGAGATAAAAATGTAATTTGTCTGCCAAATGCCATAAATGTAAATATTCACACACAATTTAAATTTAGTGTAGCCAGTCCTCCTATCAGAACGTTTTGTAAAGCGGGAGGAAACTGCACAACCCAGAGAATACAGGAAGTGCAGGTGAAACTCCACAGTGACTTAAACCCAAACTCAGTACTAACGCAAACCAGGAGCTATGGAGCTGTGAGATGGCAATGCTACCTGATGCAACACCATGCCACTCCTGCTTCCCTTTATTGACTTTAAATTGTACCTAAAAAGTGTATAATCTGAGGCTGTGTGTATACAAACAAGTAAAAGATCAGTTGAATCCCCAGACATGGGTAAAACCACTTCCACCAAAGAGATTCATTACGCAATTAATGGTTTGTTTTCTTATTAATTAAAATTATGCTTAATATTACGTTTGCGGTTAAAGCGTTTTTCAAGCTAGTCTCTTAACAATGAGCTTATGAACAGAATGCACGGTCATATCTACACTCATACATTTCTGTGTGTTTTGAATATTTTTTTACTCATCTCGCTCTCCCTCTCTCTCGCTTTCATTTTACAACTGCTCATACTATATAAGCACAATTTTACATTTCAACATTAATCTAGCAGGAAAACAGGTATCGCATTTTTTAAAAAAAGCATAATTATGTCCCGGGTTCAGCACCTTCCATGCATGTGACACCATGTATGTAATTACTTTTTGCAAATGCATCCACTAACTGCACGCACAATTTATCAGAATGCATGCAAATTAGCCTTGTTGTTTATCTCGAAAATGGCAAATAAACATCTCCTAACAAAAAAAAAAACCCTATATAATAGGACATATTAGAATTAACACATTAATATAAAACTGTGACTGAATTGGAGCTGGTTTAGAGTGATGAACAACTTCTGGCCAATATGAATGTTGCATGAATGTACGGTATGCGCAAAAATATAGGAGACGCAGTTCTTGGCGGATCTTCCGAGTTGAACACGGTCTCCGTTAACATACCCCACAAGTAGGCATCAGGTGGTGTAAGATTGGAGGAATGGAATGGGTTTGGGAAGGAATTGTTCTCTCACCTTTTTTAAACTTGGTCTCTATTCACAACCACTTCCGTCTTAGGAGAAATAATACTCAAATGTGGATACTTTGTCCTCCATCAAGAGACCAAAAACAAATGCACAACACAGGTTCAGTACTCTATATTTTGGCGCATACCATAGAGTACAGAGCAAAAGTTTGGACACACCTTCTCATTCAAAGAGGTTGAATTTGTATTATGGCAAGAAAAAAGCAGCTAAGTGAAGAAAAAAAAAAAAAACGAGTGGCCATCATTAATTTAAGAAATGAACGTCAGTCAGCCCGAAAAATCAGGAAAACTTTGAAAGTGTCCCCAAGTGCAGTCACAAAAACCATCAAGCGCTACAAAGAAACTGGCTCACATGCAGACCGCCCCAGGAAAGGAAGACCAAGAGTCACCTCTGCTGCGGAGGATAAGTTCATCCGAGTCACCAGCCTCAGAAATCGCAGGTTAACAGCAGCTCAGATCAGAGAGCAGGTCAATGCCACACAGAGTTCTAGCAGCAGACACATCTCTAGAACAACTGTTAAGAGGAGACTGTGTGAATCAGGCCTTCATGCTAGAATATCTGCTAGGAAACCACTGCTAAGGACAGCAACAAGCAGAAGAGACGCGTTTGGGCTGAAGAACACAATAAAGAACACAATAAAGAAAACTCTTTGAATGAGAAGGTGTGTCCAAACTTTTGGTCTGTACTGTGTGTCCCAGTGCACCCCTAGCGGTCTTGTGGAGTCAGGCAGCAAGGGCCAGAGCTGCCCCAGTGGCACAAGGGGGTCCCTTCACAATACTGGGTATAAAGTTTAAATGTTTCACTGCGACAAAGATACACTTTAAACATTAGTTGACAGTAAAAAAAAAAAAGGTGTTTATATAAACACACTGGTTAAGAAATGCTTTTACCTTTAATTACAGAGCACATTCACCTTTGGCATTGTCTCAACAACTAAATGCAGCATCATAACACTTATTTCCATCCAAACTTGTACTCATTCAGGTCTGAGATCTTGTATTGATGGACTCGAGTTGATCCAAAGACTTTCACTTGGGTTAAGGTCAGGACTCAGGAATGGTGGTGGCCAGTTTGGGTTTACGTTTATGTTCTGCCCATGCTTTGTGGGTTACCTCCTGTTTCCTCCCACAGTGCAAAGGCATGCAGATTAGGCTAACTGGTGCTCCCAAATTGCCAGTGGTGTGTGAATGTCTGTGTGAGTGTGTGCCCTGCAGTGGAATGGCACACCAATCAGGGTGTACCGCGTCTCATGTCCTAGGTCTCTTGGGATAGACTCCAGCCCTCCTGTGATCCTATATATAGGATAAAGCGGCATAGACATTGAGTGAGTGAGTGAGTGAGTGAGTGAGCTTAAACCTGGTCATCCAGTACATTCAGGTCATCAGCTGGTTTCATTTTATTGCTACATAACATTGCTGAGCCTACACCTGACCAACCTCAGACCATAATACTGCCTTCAGAGGTTTGTGTAGTGGGTACTATGCATGATTGGTACATCGCTTTTTACCTTGACTCACCCATCTTTTGGGAATAATGTCACTCTGAACCTTTTTCTATTAAGTTCCCTAGAAAACGTTTTATAAGCCACACTAACAAGTGATTTTCTTATGGCCTCACAGCTGTTTAAATATTAAACACAGCTGTGATTAATACTCACTCTCTCACTCATCTTCCATCCCGCTTTGTCCTGTATTCAGGGTCATGGAGGGCCTAGAGCCTATCCCAGGAGGCTTAGGGCACGAGGCAGGGTATACCCTGGACAGGGTGCCAATACATCGCAGGGCACACACACATACACTACGGCCAATTCGGGAACGCCAAATAGCCTAACCTGCAGGTCTTTGGACTGTGGGAGGAAACCGGAGAACCCGGAGGAAACCCATCAGGCACGGGGAGAGCGTGCAAACTCCATGCACACAGAGACAGGAATCTAGCCTGGCTGGGAATCGGACCCGGACCCTGGAGGTGCAAGGCGACAGTGTTAACCACTACACCACCGTGGCGCCATGATTAATACTGTTGATTTTTGTTTCTTAATGCAACTTAACTAAGCGATCTCGTCATGCATGTTTTTTTCTTTTTTCTGATCACATTACTGCACTGAAACTGAAGGTTCAGCACTATCCCTCCAGGTTTTAATAAAGTGTTGGACAGTTCCTGAACCAATCATACTCAATATTTTTATTTTATTATAGTAACATCTTTTCTATAGTTATGGGATATGTCTTCGACATGGCTGTTTAAGAAATGAGAAGATACTCACTACATCAGTCAGGGTTAAAGGGACTTTTGTCAAATGTCAAATGTATCACTAACTACAGTAATGATCCAATCAAAGGCTCTTAAATATTTTTAAGCATGTTTCTGAGGGGGCCAGGCACCGTATAGATATATGCACAAATGAATAAAACAGTACCATCATTTTTACTGGCTATAATTATTAAGGGAAAGTTCAGAGCTGGGACATGATGCATTGCTGAGAGATCAGCACTTACATAATTCAGCTCGTGTGTCCTAGCTAAATCGGGTCATGCTGCGGATCAGATGAGGCTAAGGGAGAACGCAGCCTGTGTGTGTGTGTGTGTGTGTGTGTGTGTGTGTGTGTGTGTGCATGCCAGTCAGCATCAGTGGGAGTCATTTAGAATGAGGCTGTTATCTTGCCCTCAGGCATGTTAGCACCCCTCTAAACCCCAAACACACACCCACACGCACCCACATATGAACAAACACAAACCCTCTGTTATATAGAGGTTTTCCTTCTAACAAATCACTTACACAGGGCTTTCTGTGAACAGATGTTTATTTAGCTTTTCTCAAATGTTTCTTCTTGTAATAGTGAGATGGGAAGGATTCTTTTGGGTCGACGGTTGATGGTTTCTAAGTAACCGTCCATATCAGTTGTAACAGGTGATAACAAGAGCTAACTTCATTATAACTAGTGGAATCACGTGTGGCTTACGGTAATCAACTCTTCCTCAAACATTAAGGTCATATCATGTCTTCACAAAGGTTTTCCATTCCGCTGCCGTGCTGTGGACATTTAACTCATCCTCGCCTTTCCTTCCTCATAGCCTCATGTTTCTGCACAGATCTCAGCATGCCTCACAGACATCTCATCAGAGATGGCATCTCATCAGCTACAGACTTCTGTACATCCCAGCATGACTGAGTTGCAGTAAATCCCTGGAGGTACTGTACATCCACATGTTAGAGTCTCCCTGGAAAATTCAGATCTCACCATCTGTGAGTGCACAAAGCCTCGTGGTAACCATAAACTATTCTTCTCCTGGCAGGTCCAACCGATCCTGATATACTGTAGCCGCACAACCTGTTTACGACCTCCTGAAGTTCTCTCACGTCAGATTTAAAACACCGACGCTTGCATGAATCATTTCTACCCCTGAGCGTCTCGCACCACTCGAGTGGACACACCATCTCTCGGGTGAAAGTAGGACATAAATCAATGCTGTTCTCTGTCCTGGTACCTGACCTGGGTTGTGTATTGAACTTCTCTCCATTCTCCGAACCAAAGACCTACCTCTTCACCAAGTACTTAAATTAACACTTTGCTAATCCATTAAAATTTGTTTTGAATTTTTTTTTCTTCTACTTTTTATACTGGACTGTCCTCACCAACTGGGTTTTAAGACCCATCTGCATCTTAGTCTCTAGGCTAGGATGAGACTCAGTCACTCTGGAGAAGGTCGGATGCTGAATGCTGGAAATGTAAACATATCACCAGAGATGGGAGGTAACGCAGTTCAAATACGTGAAATGTGCACTTAAGTACAGTACAGTAAAGTTCGTTTTACTTTTACTCCATTACATCATGCAATAGATCTCAGTACATTATCTAAGCACAGCGGTGTGTAGTATTTGAAATGGGACTGTCAAAACCTGCTGACTACTACATATAAGTGCCTGACTTGTCTTTGTTTCATTTACAGCATTTGGTAGACGCTCGTATTCAGGGTGACTTTATTACATTATTATCTCACAAACCTGAGCAGTTGAGGGTGGAGGGTCTTGCTCAAGGGCTCAACAGTGGCAACTTGGTGGTGGTGGTTTGAACCTACAGTACAACCTTCTGAGTCATAGTGCAGCACCTTAACCACTGAGCGACGCCATGTGTTTGAAATCAATTCAATTCAATTCAATTTTATTTGTATAGCGCTTTTAACGATTGACATTGCCACAAATCAGCTTTACACAATCAAAAGGATGATTTAAGTTCGTATTATCAAAACGATAAGACTGTCCCTGATGAGCAAGCTGAGGACGAGGGCGACAGCGGCAAGGAAAAACTCAATGAGATGGCTGTAGGAAGAAACCTTGTGAGGAACCGGACTCAACAGGGAACCCATCCTCATCTGGGTGATAACGGATAGCAGCGATTCATCTGCAGTCATACTGAAATGCGTGTTAGGACGCTGGAAGTTTAGTACAGCAGGAGATGTGTTCAAGTTAAATCAGAAGTGTTGCAGACAGCAGAAAAAAAAACAGCAAGTTCACAAAGAGAGAGAGAGAGAGAGAGAGAGATTTTTTTTTCTTTTTTTTACTGTGAGCCAGTGCAAGCCATGTTTTTTTTTTATACTTTAAAATGAGGACTTCTGGTCTTTTTCCTCAAGTGCACAAGCCATAAATGACTTCTACTTCTACTTGAGTAACACCTGCTCATGGGGAATCTGCACTTTTACTTACGTACAGGATTTGTGTACTGTACTTTGCCCAACTCTGCATTTTACACTTTATTCATTTTAACTGTTTATTCAGATTATTTGCTTCCTTTTATATTCTTACTGTAGCCGTTTCTCATAGGTAAGGTTATAATTCTTATCTGTGACAGAATATGACAGAACCTATGACATTTGATTAGCTACTTCTAAAGCATCATTATTTGCAGATAGCGACTCTTTTTTTCCTTTTCATCAGGGATACACTGATTGCATATTGCTGCATTATAGTTAGTATCTACAGACCGGCTTACCCTGAGCAGTGTAGACCAGCTCACTGTAGAGCACAGATGGGATGATGGGACATGGCAGCTCCTGCAGGTAAGCCCTGAGAGTATCGGCCAACACGGCCAAGTCATACTGCTCACACTCCACTGCGGCGGGGTCTGGAGGGGGGTGTACGATGAAAGTGGGGGAGAGAGAGAGAAAGAGAGAGAAGGACAAAGAAAGAGCAAGACCAGAGATAGTTAAGTATAGGCATCTTCCGGACACTCTCTTCATTATTAATTTTCACAGGGCAGGAGTGCACTTCAAATAATCACTTCTTCCTCTGAGCAGGTCTGCTTGATTCGGTGGCATTTTTCAGAGACAGAGAGAGAGAGCGAGAGAGAGAGAGAGAGAGAGAGAGAGAGAGAGGTGTTCTGAGTGGAAGATTACTAGTCAATAATTCACTGCTTCGTATAATGGCACTTCAACAGAGTGCAATTATACAGTAGGAATTGTAAAAGGCCTTGATTGCACTAAAATTATAAAGGCATATTGATGTATTGAGAAGGCATAAAAGAGGCTGGCTGTTTTCTTGCACATTCCTGATGAGAGTATCCTAATTTATAGTTAGGACATAATTGTCAATAGTTCCTGCATGTTAAGTAGCACGGCTGTGAAACACTGAAAGTACTTCAAGTGAGTGAATATACAGTATGAAGTCCCAGAGCACAGAGCACGTGATAAAGTATCTGGAGTATCGGCACTACAGACGTTTAATACATGGATGTTGTCCTTATGAATCTATGGACCTGAGAATCTAATATACTCTATATTCAGACGTGTGATAAGATAAACACCCCCTGATTATATTATATTCAATTATATTAGCGTCCCTACGATGGAAGTTGCACAAAAACATTGTGCAATGTCATTATTTTAACTTCATATATCATTAGTTTAATTTTTTTTTTTTCTTCCCCAAGTTCGATTTGGACCTGCTTATTTCAAGGTGGCATGTCATTACTTTACCTTGATGTCTCAATATTTTAACATAATAATACATTGTTTTCTATAAATAAGGAGACGTTTGAGATATTAAACTGAAAAAACAACCGAGCATGTCAATATTTCGTTTCAGAACTTTTGCTTCAGTAATAGGACCTTGCTTTTGAGACTGGTTTGGAATGTGAGTTTTGGCAGGCGCTCTCCTGAGTGATATATATATATACATATATATATATATATATATATATATATATATATATAGTTAAAGAGCCCGGTGCTGTTATGTTCTATTATCCATCCATTCCAACTAGCAACCTCTGTAGGCCAACTAGGAGCCGTGGAGGCCAAAGGTGACCAACGTCAACATACTGTATAAACACCATGATATTTATTCCCATCTTGTACGACTGTGGAAGGACCTCTGGTCAACATTCACATGCACATTCACACACTACGGGCAAGTTGGGAACGGCAGTTAGCCTAATCTGCATGTCTTTGGACGGTCGGAGGAGACTGGAGAACCCGGAGGAAACCCAAGCACAGGGAGAACTCCACGCATGCAGACCCAACACGGGAATCAAGTGGGACCTGGAGGCCCACTAAGCCACCGAGCCGCCATGTTCCATTATTACCACTTGTGGAATGCCTCTTGTCCAATCAGATTACTCGGTCTGAACTAACTGTGGTATAATATGAGTTATACCAGTTACACAAGACTCGCAAGTCAGGAATAGATTTGTTTTAAATGCTGTTCAGCATCATAATCTTTGCAGCATATGTTAAAATTATTTCATATGGTTGTATGTCCATGTCCGTAATATTCAGAATTTTTGTTGCTTCTGGAAAGTTTGTATTATATGCTATCACATAACTTAAAGTTGAAGATCTCTACGAAAAATGGAAAAGAAAAAGATTGAAGTCAATTCATAATAAGGTTTAAAAAGGCTAGTCCCCTCATTATAGTATCTGTACTTAGGAATGTATATATTAAATTTAGCCCACGGTGGCGTAGTAGTTAGCACTGCTGTCTTGCACCTCCATGGCTGAGGGTTTGAATCCCACCTTAGGTCTGTGAATGTGTAGAGTTTGCATGTTCTCCCCATGTTTGGTGGGTTTCCTCCCACAGTCCAAAGACATGCAGATTAGGCTAATTAGTGTTCCCAATTTGCCCGTAGTGGGTGGTGTGTGTGTGTGTGCCCTGTGATGGATTGGCACCACTGCCAGGGTGTACCCCGCCTCGTGCCCCAAGTCTCCTGGGAAAGGTCCCAGCCCAAACCCCCCACCGAAACAGGATAAGCCTGTTAGAAGTTGAATGAGAGAGAAAAATCGGCTCATTTTGGGAGCGTTTTAGTAACTGTTGTTCGGTTTCTTTTAAAATATTTACTACCAAGTAAGAGGTTTTCCGCCCACGTCCTCTTCCTTAGATACCGTGGCTCAAAATGCATATAGCGGGAGGCTAAGCAGCTGACACTTTATAGGCCAACTGACTGTCAGGAATTGCTCCTGTCCATTGTCGTCAAGTGAAGCCAAGACAAATGAAACCGGCTTTTGTCTCACTTCTGCCGCACAAAGCATTGTTTGCCTTGGATGTGACCTTGGGAGACTGTTAGCAATGATAAGAACAGATTGCCTTTCAGAGTCCTGATTAAATTGAAAAGGGTAATGAATGTGCATGTTAGTCAGAGAAGAGATTTAGGCAAAACGTACCTTTTAGGTATTCATAGAGTAGTACTAAGCTTGCTAGTTAAAAAGAAAAAAAATCATACAAAACAGACGCATGAAAACACAGAGAGCAATTATTATTTAAGAAATTAAACAGATACACTGTATGCTTTCCTCTCTGCTCTCTTCCTCCTCAGTCTTCCTGTTATCTTGCTCCATCTCAACACCGAATTGATCGGCGCTCTGACTAATTGTAAAGGAAAGTTTCTCTGTTATCGGGTTCTAGTGAAATGAAAAGTCCCTTAAGCTTTGCTGATGACCTTCTCCCTCATGATTAAGTTTGTAGACCTGCTCAATGTGATTAGTTTCTACACCTGCTTCCTGCGTGTGTTGCCAGTGTTAAGGTTAAGGACGTGTAACATAAAACAAAACTAAATACAGCCAACGTTTAAATACTGCATTTTTTTTTTCTTGAACTTCATTCCTTTTTTCCTAAGGGTCGTCACATTGGATCAGTTAATCTGCAATGTCTGGCACAGGTTTTATGTTGGATGGCCTTGCTGTCACAACTGGTACTGCATGCAATTACAGGGTTGTATAGAGCGTAGGGTTAAGTGTCTTGTCAAAGGAGCCATTGGTGGTGAACAAGCAGTGGCAGAACCCAAACCCCCAACCCTCCGATCAACAACAACCCAGAGCCTCAGCTGCCCGACCCACCACTGTCACCAAACTAGAGATATTCCTCTAAACCAGTGGTGTCAAATACGGAAGGATACTGAAATGGCTCGTGTGGGTGCAGGCTTTCATTGCAACCGAGCAGAAGACACACCTGATAGTCTATTGAAAGCCAAGAATGATTAATTAAACACCCGGCACCCACACCGGCCCTTTCATGATCAAGTTTGACACCTCAGCTCCAAACGCCAATAAAACAGCCACGCAGAAAACGTCTGGCCGGGAAAAATCCGAAAAATCTGACTCTTCTTCTGTTGCTTAAAATGTAACACAAATATTTCCCCCGACCTTGAGCAACTGGATACTTCAGTGAATTAATGGTGCGACCTACATTTAGTAGAATACCTCCAGGAGATGCAGCAAATGAGCTTCTCAGGTATTGCTAAAGATCAGCACAGCTCACTATCCATCAACAGTCCCCACCAGCATCTTATTGACCAACTGCTGAAAGCTGATGGGGGCATCACAGTAATGTGAAAGTCAGCCTTCTGTCCTGTAGAGCAAGTACCAATATCCAATATAGAGTAGCAATAGAGAATCCTTTGTTAAAGTTGACCAAACCTGCAATCAATCACGATGTTGATCTTTGTTTTGGTTGTTCTTGAATTCTTGATTCTGACGTTGATTGCTACTAGATTGTTTGATGAACTCACGATTGACAAGGTTTACACAGCAGATGATTTACCTAAGCGATGACAAATGACAATGAGGTTTGTTATACAACAAGGAAAAAACTCTTGACAAGGAGTCTTGACGGTCAGAGCTTAATAGAGAAGGTTTCTTGGTAACATTGCATAGCATTAGAGATAAGGGAAAAACTGATTCAGTGATGTATCGCGATTCTTTTGGATGGCAAAGCATGTATCGCCAAATCACACTGTCTCCAAAATCACTCACTCACTCATCTTCTATACTGCTTTATCCTGTATTGAGGGTCACGGGGGGCCTGGAGCCTATCCCAAGAGACTTAGGGCACAAGGCTGGGTACACCCTGGACAGAGTGCCAATCAATCACAGGACACACACATACTCACACTACGGGCAATTTGGGAACATCAGTTAGCCTAATCTGCATGTCTTTGGGAGGAAACCCACCAAACATGGGGAGAACATGCAAACTCCATGCACACCGAGACGGGAATCGGACCCGGACCTTGCAGGTGCAAGGCGACAGTGGTACCCACTACATACCCGTGCCGCCTCTCCAAAATCAATTAAAAACCATATGCAGTACCGGTCGAAAGTTTGGACACAGCGTTTTTTGTTTAGTGACTTATTTTCTACATTCTGAAGGTGCATTTGCAAAACGCATCAAGCACCATGAAGAAACGGTCTCTCGTGAAAACCATCCCAGGAAAGCACGACCAAAACTTACCTCTGCTGCAAAGGAAAAGTTCATTTAGAGTCACCAGCCGCAGAAATGACCAATTAACAAACAGCATCTCAGATTAGAGCCGTTATGAAGGTTTTACAGAGCATATTGTAAGTAGCAGACACATCTCAATAGCAACTGTTCAAAGGAGATTATAGCATATTTTGGATGCGTTCAGCATTGTCTAGAAATGAACAGAAATCAGGAAAGGTTGGAATGGAATTCGATGGTGTGTCCAGATTTTTGACTGGTAGTGTGTTTGCATTCGAGGTGGTATATAAAATCCTACAGGTGGTGCACTCTAAACTATTCGGACGTTGGCAGGCAGCATAGCATCTAGTGTGGTACAAATCGAATCGGCGCATAGGTATCGTGATAATGTCGTATCGGTTGGTCGCTGGTGATTCCCATCCCTAAACGGCATGTTTCTTTTTCCTATTAACTTCGAGAAAGAGTGCAAGAAAGACTGTTTAATGCACATATATTACCACAAATGATAAACTCATTATGTGTTGTTCATCATTTACAATACACTGCAATCACTGATGAACGGCTGCGGTATGAAAGAAAATTAAAACGTCAGCATACTTCATGCTACGGAAAATAATCCACTTTTACATCAGGCCACAAGCTTCGGGTCCACGTGACAGCCAACGTATATTCAATTTTAGCCTCATTTACTACGTGACTCAGATCACATAACTGATAAGCTGTGCTTGCACAACACCGAGCTGGATTAACAAAGGGATTTTCTATATGAGCTGCATGTTCCCATGGTGCTGAGGCACAGCCATGCGAGAAACTAACCCCTATTGATCCATCCTCTCTCAATGAATCTCATTTATTGGTCTCTCTAACTAGTTATTGCATCTACATATATTTCTAAGTTTTCTAATCATCTACACAGTTGATGCCCATCTCCTGGCCTTTCATTCTTTGCCATGACTCCACATCGATCGCTTCCTAGTGCCTGCTTTGATCCATATGTTGCTGGAATTTCTCTCTGTGAACTTATCGATGGATGACACCCCTCCCTACTTCGCTAAAAGACTTTTTCAGCTCATCAATCAGTCTTTCGCCTTGCGCCCCTCCTTACTCCACCAAGATTCCACTTCAGCCATTTACATGCCTGTCATTTGAATTCACTGTCAAATTTGACCCGCCTGATCCATCTGGTTCAGTTCTATTGATCCACTTGAGGCTTTATGCCTCTGTGTGCCTGGTGCCTTATGCTGGTCATCTGCAAACAAAGCTGTCCAATCAGCTGGTCCAGGCCTTGGCGAGAAGCCTCTCCACAACCCATTACCTCACACTGGGTCAAAGCATTCTGGTGAGTGAAAGGCTACATTACAAAGACCCCATTCAAACAGGGTTTCGGGGGTTGGACACTAGTCATTAATGGTCAGGGTTAGAGTTTTCAGACAGACTTGAAAGTGTAGAAATGACTCATTATGTCAATCTGTTAGATAAAGGGTGTCAGGCATGGAGGGTAAAGCCATGGTCACGATTATGCAGAGTTGGCTTCACGCACTAAAATCATAATTATACAAGGAAAACAAGAACATCACATTTCTAGACATCCAGATCTGTTTTTTGTTGTATCATGTCTGTCATTTTAATTCCAAAATGAGTTTGTTTTTGTTTTGTTTTTCTCTGACAATATCTTAAATAATGTCTTACAACCACAGTATGGTTGAATTCTTGATTAAAGAATTATACGAGGGGTCTTCAAGTCAAACTAGGAATAAAACTGATTTACAGAATCATTGTGATTTACAGAAACCATTTACAGAAGACTTTAAGCACAGTACAGTGATGAGACTGTATGTCCGCGAATGATTATTTAAAAATCGGCTTGTCGGTGACTTGTGGAAGAGACGAATCTGTCTATGGGAACTGTACACACAATCATTCACCAACTGTACACACAATCATTCACCATTCACCACTTGCACATTTCAGGAACTTGCCTGGAGGATATTGCAACATCCCATGTACAGTCCTGCCCTCTCTCCGAGCCATTTCCACAGGTTTGGTCTGTTAAAGGAGTTCTTGGGGGGCCATTGTTTCAGACATGAAGCTTTTAGCCTGATCCTAGCTCCAGTGAGCTTGAGAACCCTTTCCTCCTTGATGGTATCCAAGCACTGGTGAAACACTAGGATATGGGTATTTCCATACACATAATAACACACAGGATTTGGACTAAACGCCTGTGTGGCCAGAAGAAAACTTGTTAGTGAGACTAATATTGCACACTGAGATCAAAAGGTGGGTGAATAAAACATTAATGTGTGAACATTCTGGTTATTTTACAGTACTGTGCAAAAGTCTTCATATTAAATTTAGTTCAATTTAATTATGTTAATTAAATGAAAGAAATGGGAACAAATGTTTTACTGCCGAAATATACTATTTAAAAACCGCTGTGTTTTATGTAACACCCTCAGCAGCGACCTCATTTCCCCTCTCGTCTGTTCCAACCACTCAGCATTCAGCATCACCAGCCTGATCATCTGTCATCGTCTGCACCTGTTTCTCACCGGTTCATGCCTTAAATGAGATTTTTATGCATAAATGATTCATAGGTCCTCTGAAACTGTTCAGGTACTGGACTGGAAATGAGAGCCAAAAAAGTTCTTGAGGATGCATGGAGAACTATTTCTCAAGACTAGATCACAACACAAGAAAGTCTGGCTCTCAGTTACTGTAGGGGTGGCTCACGACTTTCCAACAGCGCTGTATGCATAGTAATCAAACCGTGCTTGTCTTTTTGTCTTTTAGATTCGGATAGATAATCGAAATGGATGTGCATGTTAGTAAAAATCAGGGGGTTTCGGCATGACATGAGCTTTGACTTAATGTTATTCCACTACAATATTATGTACAGAGCTTTGAGTACAAGGAACAACTCTAGCGGTCGCATTAGCCTTGGTCTGTGGTTTGCAAACAAGCTAAAAGGCTAAAGAAAGAGAAACAGTCAAACTGCTGAATATGATCGTTTGCATAATTCACTTAACAAACAAGCTGCTAGTGAACAACACTGGTTAACCGGCATTGTTTCTTAATTAAACTCTCAGAGAGAGGACAAAAGAGAAAATGTCAAAAGAACAAAGTAGAAAAGGATTTAAAAGAAGCAGCTGTGATGGGAGAAAGTTGTTCCAGCTGCAGGGCAAATAAATTAACGCACATATTGCGCACACAGGCAGCATGGTGGTGTAGCGGTTAGCACTGTCGCCTTTCACCTCCAGGGTCCGGGTTCAATTCCCGTCTCTGTGTGCATAGAGTTTGCATGTTCTCCCCGTGCTTGATGGGTTTTATCCCTGGGTATTTCCCCCACAATCCAAAGGCATGTAGGTAAGGGTCATACATGTACAGTACAGACCAAAAGTTTGGACACACCTTCTCATTCAAAGAGGTTGAATTTGTATTATGGCAAGAAAAAAGCAGCTAAGTGAAGCAACAAAAAAAAAAGTGGCCATCATTACTTTAAGAAATGAACGTCAGTCAGCCCGAAAAATCGGGAAAACTTTGAAAGTGTCCCCAAGTGCAGTCACAAAAACCATCAAGCGCTACAAAGAAACTGGCTGACATGCGGACCGCCCCAGGAAAGGAAGACCGAGAGTCGCCTCTGCTGCGGAGGAGAAGTTCATCCGAGTCACCAGCCTCAGAAATCGCAGGTTAACAGCAGCTCAGATCAGAGAGCAGGTCAATGCCACACAGAGTTCTAGCAGCAGACACATCTCTAGAACAACTGTTAAGAGGAGACTGTGTGAATCAGGCTTTCATGGTAGAATATCTGCTAGGAAACCACTGCTAAGGACAGGCAACAAGCGGAAGAGACGCGTTTGGGCTAAAGAACACAATAAAGAAAACTCTTTGAATGAGAAGGTGTGTCCAAACTTTTGGTCTGTACTGTAGGTTACAAATCCCAAAATGGGTCGTAGTGCGTGAATGATTGTATGAGTGTATGTCCTGCGATGGATTGGTCCAGGGTGTACCCCGTCTGGTGCCCTAAGTCTCCTGGGATAGGCTCCAGGCGCCCCGCGACCCTGAATACAGGATTAAGCGGTATAGATGATGATGAGATGATGATTCTGAACACACGTCCGTAATCGCTTATGTGGTGGAGCACCCGTTGAGAGGACGTCAACTTAATTTTACTTGTATTTACTTTTCATAAGGAGTCTCCAGGGTCAGTGCTTCTTTAGTCAGAATGAGACGATGTGACGATCCTCCTAACCGACTTGGCTTTAGGATAATTGCCGTTATTGAATAATCTAATCTTTACCTCGAGTTTGCTTGAGCAGCGAGTTCATGCAGTTCACTGAGGTAAATGCTACAACTGTTTTTTTTTTTCTTCTTTCTTTTCCTTAAAAAGGTTTGCCAAAATAAAATAAAAATAAAAGCCAAAGGACCGGGCCTCGAGATCAAAAAGCTTGTCTTATGTCGATTTACTGCCATGGAAAAAAAATAGAGCTCTGATTTCTCCATAATTCTATTGATTTATAAAATTCTTATGAGCCCGAAGGACATGGGGAAAAAAGCCGCAGATTATTGCCTCAATTTGCCAGAGGTCACATTAGGCTGTTTGGCTGTTCCATGTTGTACTTATAAGACATGATGACAGTTAGTGACATTTGATTGAAAGCGTGTGGTAGGGCTGCGAACCAGGCTGAGGAGTTTTATCCTAGGCTGCCAGAAAATAAAGTACAAACCCAATGATTTCGATTATTGCACATTACTTTCAGGATATTCAGGAAAGACATAACTGCATGTGTTTATGTAGTAATGGTCTGATTTATACTTAAAAAACTTTTTTCGTCTTTTAAGCCCCGAAGTCAAGTGACCACGTTCGAAATGCATTAAAATGATGTAATAAATGCTTAGATTCCTATCAGGGCTCTTTAAAGGGCACCATCGGTCTCCGCTCTAATGTCGCCGTGAAGCAAGGGAGATTCGGAAAATGCGCGTTCTATAGATTTCCTATCCATCATGCCTACGGAAGAGTGATGAATCTCTCGTAAGGAATCGCCATGTACGTTCGCGCGATACAGAAAAAGTGACAGCGTGTACGTGTGCACGTGTAATTGTAGGTGTTTATATGCAGAATGCATGATGGTGTTATGCCCTGCAATGTAATTTCACATGTATGAATAAGCAGCTCGGTTGGCAGAGATGGATCTGGAGTCATTTTTTATTCCTCTCCATCTGCATATTTTAGACAAAAGAAAAAAAAGAGAGCATTTCCTTCACGGTTTAGGAGCCGCACTCTTGTCGCTCCCCATAAACGCACATATCAATCACAGTTCGGTGCCAAAGAGCAGGCTTTTTGCTTTGCTATTGGATTACCAAATCAGGTGTAGATTCATTTTAGGTTCATGTCAGTGTTTTAATGTTCTCTTCCTTTGTGTGCGGCTCCGGGCAGGTGGAGATGCAGCAATGCAGGGAGACGTGGATATGGACCAAAACAACTGGCAGCATCTGATCAAGGGCGGCCGTGAGAGAGAGACGGATCTGACTCCCGATTATCCGGCTGCTGGAGGTGAACCAGGTTGCAGAAACATGCAGTAACAAAACAAAACAAAACAAAACAAAAACACAGCAAATTATTTATAGTACTGTGCAACAAGTCTTCATATTTTGCTTCCAGAGGTCCTTGTATTATTGTTTATGTAGTCATGAGGAACAGTTCCCCAGGTTTCCTGAACAACTTGTTTATCTGTGAGTCATTCACGTGTAAAACACCAAACATACAGTACAGTAAGGCATGACCAAGTGAGAAAAAGGTGCAGATGTAGTGTACAATATACTGTATACTGGTGGTGCTGAGTGCTGAGTGGTTGGAACAGACGAGAGGGGAAATGAGGTTGCTGCTCAGGTTTTTACATAAACAACCCCAAAAAATCTTTTATTGGACCTTCGCAGCCTGTTACAGTAAAATATTTGTTCCCATTTAATTTACCTAATTAAATTTTATTTATAATAAGAAGTCTTTTACACAGTACTATATATACAGTATATACTCCATCTCATTCTTAATACCGGCTGTGTTATAAAGCATGCTTTGTTATTTCCACATATACAGTGGAACCTCGGATTGTGAGTAACTCGGTTTACGAGTGTTCCGCAAGACGAGCAAAGATTTGTAATAAATTTTGACTTGAAAAACTAGCATGTCTTGGTTTACGAGTGCCGAGTTTTTTGACACCGACCACACACACCGACACACATACACACGCTCTCGCCTTTACACCCCCCCTCCCGGCTTCACACAGACACACACACTCTGTTCTACACAGAAACTCTGCTCTGTCGCGATTCTTTTCCAAGGTAATGTGCTGGTTAATTTTTTTTGTTTTGTTTTTTACTTTACAGCAGTGATTCCGTTAGTCTGCGCTCACGCAAGTGTCATTAGAGAGATTTCTTTTTTTCCTGTTAAAACAGTGTTTCCGTTGTGTGTGTGTTTGTTGTGAAACTTAAAAAGCAAGGTAGGGAGAGGGAAGAGGAGTTTTACTGTAAGATGAGGCGAGGGAAGGCTAATTTCACACACACACACACACACACACACACACACACACACACACACACACACACACACACAAATACACGACGCCTGCGCGCACAAACGGAAACACTTATCTGTTGGGATTTATTTTCACTTTTTTTTAAAGGTAAAATGCAGGTTAATTTGTTTTATTCTTTACTTTATATGTTGTATTAATTATTTTTCTGCATTTATTTTTTTGGGATGAGGAATGAATTATTTGAGTTTTCATTATTTCTTATGGAAAGGTTTGATTTGGTTTACGAGTGTTTTGGAATATGAGCCCGCTTCTGGAACGAATTATGCTCGTAATCCAAGGTTCCACTGTACTTGTTTTCCAATAAATCAGACTTAAACACACCAGTACAGTGTGAAACTGCACCGGAGCAAATACGAAAAGGCCAAAAGTGTTAATCACACGAAGACTTGGTCTCTTATCTTATGAAATGAAGATATTTGATTAAAAATTTTAACACGTCTAATAAATAATGCTAATTAAGCAAAGTGTTAAGTGTAAACAATGTCAATTTGAAACCAGTACTCCAGTACTTTGCATGTTTGAGTAATGTTTGACGACCCTGATACTCCGTAAGGTAAAAGCAATACCATACTGTACCACCTGTACAACAGATCTTCCATGGAGAGTAGCATGAAATACCACTCGAATGTTTTTCCCTGCTAGTACAGTATGTGAGGCTACACACCCGCATACACACGCGTTGGACTTTTTCCACACTATTACAGTACCTTGGACGCTGGTTTCCATCCTGTACCTCTAATTTCGGCATTCGTCTCGAAAGCGAAACCTCATCACCTCTTCCATCGTCGGCTCTCTATTCCTAGCAGACCCTGTCAACAATCCTGCTTGATGTAAAACAAACCACCCGAGAGCTTCTGTCTTTCTTATTTGAGAATCCGCTTAAACATGCAGACGATGCCGCCAGGCTTGCATTTGGCATCTGTATCTGATGGGGAGGTAAAAGGTCCAAACGTCAATCCAACGGTATATATTTAAAATACGGACGGAGGCTCGGTTAGTCTTGACTGATGACTGTTCAATTACATTTTTGCGTGCATGAATGTGCTAGCTTAGCACACAGTTGTCCCGCGCTGCATTACAGGGCTCCAGTTTGATGAAGGACAATCTTTCACTACACCCTGACCTTTAGGGACTGCATCGGAGGAGGAGGAGGAGGAGGAGATGACAGGTTTCGTTCTAGATTGACCACAGGATCCAGTGCGCGACAAGACAGCCAGGCCGCTAACCATCGCACTGAGCCTGAACCTGTTCACCCTATACTGTACGCATGGAGCATATAGAATTCTGACTATAAATACAGTTCTGTTTTGATTTAGCAAGAACTATCTGGGGAAAGGAAACAAAACTAAAAGTATATGTCTGGGTGTACAAAATATAGGATGGATCTCGAGTTTGCCAGACCACAGGAAGGCTTCTATAAAGAATCCACAAACATGCTGGTGTACCGTCTGTACTGTATGTACAGCGTGTAATTTAATAACAATGTTTCCTGTGTTGTTGTATATACTGTAACACTTGCATGTATAAATGAATTGTGCATGAAACGATCCATTTTGTATGAAATGAATTACAATTCTATTAATAAATTCAATGAATTAGTGTAAAATATAACACGCCATACTGGTTATCCATGTACTCCAGACCCTAGCAGCTATACGGTAAACAGCTCCCGTGACAGCATCTTCTCTCTCCCTCCCTGGTGATGTTCTCATGGCAGAAAAGTGCTGATGCAGGAGACGGCGTGTCTGAACGTTAAATAAACGGCTCATTACGGAACGTTTCTGCTACTCCAGAAACGATGACGCATTTAAGCGTGTGATGTAATGTAAACTTGTAATTAGCCTTGAAGCTGGGCGTTCCTTCGGAGTTGCCATTAGAGAGGCGTAATCGAATGCGTTCTGTCCAATCAGAACGGAGAACACAACACCACACGGATCACACATGCTCTTTTGAGTACAGGAACTATTTAAAAGTACTTCAAATCAAGGACTCTCACTTCAGATCTAAGGACTTGCTGACCTGTGCAGTTTCAAGGTTTTATTTCTTTTAAACAAACTTTGATTCACGCCTTCGCGTATGAACAAGCAGGATGAGCCTGATACCTGGTAGCTCAGTGGCTTTGAGGTTTAACGAACTCAGATTAAAATGGTGTTTGGGGGAAATTTGGCATTTAAAATGCTTTAAATAAAAACAAACATAAATTACAGCTTTGATCTTATATATTCATTCATTCATGTTCTATACCGCTTATCCTGTACAGGCTCACGTGGTGTGTCAGACTTATGGCACCTGAACAGTGTGCCGATCCATTCCAGGGCACACACACACTCTGGCCAATTTGGGAACATGAATTAGCCTTATCTGCATGTCTTTGGACTGTGGGAGGAAACCGGAGTACCTGCAGGAAACCCACCAAGTAGGGTGAAAACTCCACGCACACAGACTGGGCTGGGATTGAACTGAATACCCTGGACACACAGGTATGAATGGTTTCCACACCTATGACTGATTGTAATTGTAATTAGTGTCTGTTCATAAACAGTCAGTGAGCTTCTGAGTGAGCTCATGAGGTGATGCACTGACTTGATTGGATGCTGCACCATGCCAGACAGCACCTAGACAAGCCTCACAGCTTCAGAGTGTTTGGAGTGATGGAACCAAAATTGAACTTTACATTTGAAGAGGAGTCAACAAGGCCTACGGTGAAAAGTACACCATCCTCACTGTAAAGTATGGTGGTTGATCTCTTATGTTTTGGGGCGGTGTGAGCTCCAGGGGCGTGGGGAAGTTAGTCAAAACTTATGGCAAGATGACAGCAGCATGGTGTCAGAAAATACTGGCAGACAATTTGCATTCTACAGCACAAAAGCTGCGTATGGGACGCTCTTGTTTGTTCCCACATGACAAGGATCCAGGTTTTTTTTTTTTTTCCCCCCGATTTTCTCCCTAATTTAGTCGTGTCCAATTCCTCCCCGTCACTAGGGGGCTCCCACATTAAGGCTACTACTACCACTCAGCCGGGAGGGCCGAAGACTATCACGTGTTTCCTCCGAACCACATGACGCCAGCCGACCGCATCTTTTCGAACTGCTCGCTCGCGCATCGTTGGGGGCGGCGTAACACACTCGGAGGACAGCGCTATCCGCTCCCTCCGCTGCGCGAGCTCACAGACGCCCCTGACTGGCTGTAGAGCCGTGATTAATGTGGGAGCACTATGTACCTCTCATCCCCCTCCCCTCTGAGAGAGCTCGGCCAATCAGCCCTCTCTAGACCTCCGGCTGCGAGAGGTTACAGCACCACCCGGGATTCAAACTAGCGATCTCCGGATGATAGGGCGAGCACTTTTACCACTGCGCCACTCGGAGGCGGAAAAAGGTGAAGGCTCTGGAGTGGCCTCCTGACCGCAATATTATTGAGCCACTTTGGGGAGATCTCAAACATGCAACACAACCAAAACAAGTACAAGCACTGCCATGAAGAACGGGCAGCTAAACCACCTGAGAGAATTCAGGCCATCATGCACAATTATTACAAAAGACTGCATGCCATCATTGATGCTAATGGGGACATACATAATATTACTTTAACAACTAAAGGCATGCACGCTTTTGAACAGAGATTATTTCCGTATTTTCTTTCTTGTCATGTTTCGTTTGATGATCGTGCCATTTTATAAGAAACAACAGAAATTTGTTTTGCCTTCTCTTTCATGTTCTCTGTAAAAAAATGGTACACATCTTGCAAATTCTCCCAAAGTATCCAAACTTTTGAGCCTTAGGAGAACCTCTGATTCTCCCGCAGCTCCAGAGTCGGGGTTAGAATCTCGCCTCTGGTCTCTGCACACGGAATTGCAGCGTTCTTCATATGCTTCGTTTTCGCGAAATGTCCAAAGATATGCGTTGGTTGTTGTTTCCAAATGACCCATTGTGCATTATAATGTCTATGAGGACATGTGTGTGGTTATACCCAGGGATATGAACCCCATCTGGTTGGGTTGATATATTTTCCAAATACAACTTTTCATAGTTATTAGCTCAACTTTTATTTATTAAGTATTTTAAGAATGTTAAAGGACGTGTAAGTTGTGTGATTGAATGGTACTTTTGAGGTAAAGGTGCTAATTTAGAAACCAAAAATCTACTTTCTGTGCTGTGAATACTGTTTCCAAGTTTCTCAAGGTTCAGACATTCATTTCGAACCATTTCAGAAAACAATGGAACTTACAGGAAGAAGAAAAACATACTCCAGTTTAAGTAACACTGCAAAGAATGATGCCGCCTAGGCCTTAATTCTGTAAACCATGTTCAGTGACGAGTGCTTTCGTGATGCGGCCTGGGAGAACTGCGCAGAACTTTGAAGAATAATAATGCACATAGT
This sequence comes from Clarias magur, assembly GCA_013621035.1. Classification (NCBI taxonomy): domain Eukaryota; kingdom Metazoa; phylum Chordata; class Actinopteri; order Siluriformes; family Clariidae; genus Clarias; species Clarias magur. The sequence continues at coordinate 197,124 of QNUK01000251.1, forward strand.
TTCCATGCTCTCCCCCAACATCATAAAGAATAAACTGGTGGCTTTTTTGGTAGGATGTTAAGGACCAGAAAAAGAAGCTGGCCACCGCAACAAGTTCCTTGTTTCGCATATCTGCAGACCTCGTGGGCCTCGGTATCGTGCCACAGTGCTGTTGGGTCGCGCTCACGAGAACCGCGGCATGCCACTGTTTACCCGCAGGGATAGCATGAGGCTGCGTGCTGACTTTATGCGTGTGGGTAGGGCGATGAGTGTGAAATACGGGGTAAAGAGGGATGTGGGGTGAGGGAGGGGACAACACAAAGACAAAATGCCATCAAGAATGACCTCCAGCATGGAATTACTGCGGTAAACAGTACACATCATTACGCACTGCTCAGTCAACCAGGGCTACGCTGGCACTGTAGGTAACACTCTGATTTGACAAATGGATATAATCATTTCAGCTTTATTTAAATAAGGCAGCAATTCATACTGTAGATTACACGCTCGCACTAAGCGCTTGCTCATCCTGTTGGACGGAAGAATGTGAGTCTGAAACGGTTTAAACTGCCGTTGTGACAGTGAGCAGAGAATGAAGGCGCAGAGACAATAGGAGGGAGACTATGAAGCAGAGGGTGATGTACAGTATATATATAGATATAATAACCCGAGACACTCTGTACAATGCATATGCCGGTGTGAAAGGAAATGTCTGTGCTGATTAATTGTGGAATTGATGTTGGTATGAAAGCAAATTACGCATATCATGTATTTCATCTTCAGCACTTCAAGTTCACGTTTATCGCGACATGCTCGAGTACAATGTACAATGAAATTCACGCTTCCATTTTCACCTGCGGCGACGTTACAACAATAGACAGACGTTACGGAAATGAGTGTTAATAGAAATCTCTCTGGAGATTACAACCAGAAAATCTTCATCCTGATTCTATTCACTATCACTAATGTTAATTGTATGATTTTTTTTTATTTTTTATCTCTCTCAGATTTAAAGACTCAAAAAAAGACAAAGTTCAAAAATTTCCATTTTACATTTTTCATCTTTTATTCATTCACCTTCTTGACCACTTAGCCTGTACAGGGTCACAGGAGACCTGGAGACTATCTCAGGAGTCTTTGGGCATGAGTGGTGGTGTACACCCTGGATGGGACAGCAATCTATCGCATGGAACATTCACACTACGGGCAATTTGGGAATGCAAATTAACCTAATCTGCATGTTTTTGGACTGTAGGAGGAAAACCAGGAAAACATGCAGACTCCATGCAAACAGACCCCGAGGTGGGAATCGAACCCTCGACCCTGGAGGTGCGAGACCACTGTGCTAACCACGCCACCATGCCACGATTTAAAACGTGTTTTTAAAAAAATATAAAGTTTGGACACACCTTCTCATTCAAAGAGTTTTCTTTATTGTGTTCTTTATTGTGTTCTTTAGCCCAAACGCGTCTCTTCCGCTTGTTGCCTGTCCTTAGCAGTGGTTTCCTAGCAGATATTCTACCATGAAGGCCTGATTCACACAGTCTCCTCTTAACAGTTGTTCTAGAGATGTGTCTGCTGCTAGAACTCTGTGTGCATTGACCTGCTCTCTGATCTGAGCTGCTGTTAACCTGCGATTTCTGAGGCTGGTGACTCGGATGAACTTATCCTCCGCAGCAGAGGCGACTCTTGGTCTTCCTTTCCTGGGCCGGTCCGCATGTCAGCCGGTTTCTTTGTAGCGCTTGATGGTTTTTGTGACTGCACTTGGGGACACTTTCAAAGTTTTCCCAATTTTTCGGACTGACTGACCTTCATTTCTTAAAGTAATTATGGCCACTCGTTTTTTTTTTCACTTAGCTGCTTTTTTCTTGCCATAATACAAATTCAACCTCTTTGAATGAGAAGGTGTGTCCAAACTTTTGGTCTGTACTGTTTTGTACTGTACTGTATATTATAATATATATATATTGTACTGTACTGCTATATCACCAACCCTTAATTTAGTAAAATTTTGTAACTTTATGTATAACAAATGCATCATGCTCCGCAGGATCTGAATCCCTTTATCAACTAATCTAGCTGCAAGTACAAAAGGTCCAGCCTCCACAGTGCCTGTCTAATGCAATTAGTGCATCTCTCAGGTAATGTAAGGCCAGTGTGTGAGCAAGAAAGAAAGCCCAGACAAGGACAGAGTCTGTGCTGCAATACAGCAATCCGTGAAAGAGCTTTATAACTAAACATGCTTACATTGAGTGATGTCTACAGTCCAAATCTTATTGGAAATTCCACAAATCTGATTTGTTTGTTTGAACTGCTGCAACATTTCTATAGTAACTATTGCACTGTAGCTACAGTACGTTTGAATGGACAATAGTTCTTCAATCCGATTGAAATCATCCTGATTAGATATTCCAAATTTTGGAATGTATGTTCACACCCAATTCTGAGGTTAGGTTAAGGTTAATTCCTATCTTTATCGATAAATCCCACCTTCTGTGTTATACAGTAATTGGTCTCATCTATGATTGGTTACATGCAGGAATGTGATCAAAATTTCACATGACATCATCAAACATGTGCGCAAAGAACATATTTATTCCATCAAGAAAGAAACGATTGGGACAAGTGTTGACATGGCCAATATTGACCTATTTGAATGGATTATACAATGTTTACACCGCCCAACCCTCTCATTCTGATGGGGAGAGATCAATTTTATTCTGATTCCCATTATTAGTGGCACCTTTTGTCTGAACCTGTATCTGTATTCGGACTGATTCTCTGTGTGGGCATGGCCTAAACCAGGAAAGCATTTATGTCCCCTTTCTTTTTCTTCCTCTCGATCAAATTGAAGTACCTGATACCTGAGCTCGAGTCAACGCTGCCTGGCTGAAATGCCGCCAAAGCACAGGAGTCCTATGCTACTGCAAGGTTTCCACATGATCTTGAAGTTGAATCATTTTCAACCTTCCAGATAACCTCATCTGGGCGACAGAATGCTCTGCCCAGTTGCGTTGTATAAAATCGAGTGCTGGACAACAACAACCAAGTATGAACAAGCCCTTCACATCATGGGGGTGCGAATTGTCTCTTGAACACATAATGCACAACAATGCGTTCATTCAATCACTAAGAAGATGTGTGAGGCTCTTTTGTAATGGTGTCATCCAAAGCAACAACCGCACACTGGCAAACATACGCACATGAGGGAAAAGGCTGCATGTGTGACCAAAGAAATGCCGAATAAAGGATGAATACGAGACACGTCAACACAGCCCCCGATGATGCCCTGGACCAGGAGAAATTGTGAAGGACGTGCCAGCAAGCAGATCCAACCATCGCAGACAACATCTGCCAGGACGACGCTAGGGAAAAAGAAGAACTATGCCCAAGGAAACACTGGCTCTAACAGTTCCTCGACTTTATCTTTATCACTCAAGCTCACATTTTATTTAACCTCCCGAGATCCAGATCGTACTGTTGCGTGCACAGCAATTTCTCCACAGTGTTTCTCTTCATTACTTCCAGATCGCTCTGAACTTGATGGAAGAATTATACCTGATGGTCCATCATACGAGGAGACGAGAATACTGTATGTCATGTCCTTATACTGTATGAGTGAGGAAGTGAGGCTCTCCAGTTCAATAGATGAACCTTCCCATTCTGAATAACACATGATATTCATATATATATATATATATAATATATATATATATATATATATATATATATATATATATATAGATCAGTGGAAAAGCAGATTTCTTTTCAGCTTCATTAATGACAAAGAGATCTGATTTGAGCTGCCTGTCTCAGCTGCTTAGTCTTCACCATGTCAATGCACCATAAGCACTTTGCTCTCACACTCATATGGCATAATAATGTTTTAATGACCCACTTCAGAGCGGGTTTCACACCTGACTGATTTAAAAGGGGGATTGATTGGTCTTGCTTAAGGTCAAGGCTAGGTTTAAGACGACCCACCGTGCACTGAGCAGAGCCGTTCACCTTATACATTAGCTGGATTTTATCAAGCGTTCCATAAAAGCACGATGTCGATGTTTCTAAACAAAGAGAATTTCTCAGACATAACAAAAATCAAAGAAACAAAGCCAGTGTTCATACTAATGATGTTTATTCGGATTATTTTTCTCTGGGTCGTGGATGTCGTCAAGGTTGCCCTCTGTCACCTTTACTCTTTGCCATCGCCATCGAGCCTCTGTCTATCACATTGAGATCTTCCTCTGTATTCAAGGGAATCATCCGTAATGAAACTGAATATAAATTATCATTGTATGCGGATGATTTGTTATTATACATAACCGATCCTGCACTCTCCATCCCTGCTGTTTTAGGTATTCTGGAGAACTTCAGCTCGTTTTCAGGTTATAGATTAAATTTGGGGAAAAGGGAGTGTTTTCCCGTTAATTCGGCTGCATGTCATCTTCAACAGTTCGATCTACCCTTTCGGTTTAGTCCATCGGGGTTTAAATACTTGGGGATTAACGTGACTCGTTCTTTATCTGGCCTTAAATCAGCCAATTTTACTCCCCTTATATCAAGGATTAAATCTGATATTCAAAGATGGGGTAATCTCCCCCTTTCATTAATCGGTAAGATTAATGTTGTTAAAATGAATATCTTACCAAAATTTTTTTTTTTTTATTTCAGTCCATTCCCTTATTTTTGCCAAAACATTTTTTTGTCTCACTGGATAAGATCATTGGTTCTTTCATTTGGGGAGGGAAGTCACCTAGGGTTCGTAAAGCTGTACTGCAGAGATGTAGATTTAGTGGAGGACTTGCATTACCTACTGTAATTTTCTAGCTTACTATTGGGCTGCTCACATCCATAAACTTTGCTATTGGCTAAATTCTTCTGTCTCCTCTTGGTGTAAATTGGAGCTACTGTATCATCCTGTAAGGGATCTTCTATACCGGCTCTGCTCTGTTCCTCTTTACCCATAAAACCCTCTTTGTATACTGATAATCAGGTGGTTCTTAACACACTTAGGATCTGGTTTCAGTTTAGAAGACACTTTAAATTCGTAATGCCATCTTCTTCGGGTCCTCTAAACGACAATCATCTGTTTCCCCCATCACTCCTGGACGCGACATTCTCAGTGTGGTGTAACAAGGGTATAAAACAGTTTAAACATTTATATGTGGATGGTGTCTTCGATAGTTTTGCCAATCTGTCATCACGTTATGGTCTCCCAATTACTCATCTGTTTCGCTATTTTCAAATTCAAAATTTTGTTGCCAAGTGTTTCCCTAATTTCCCCTCTTTACCTCCAGAGCAGCAGTGGGAAACTATGCTATCACTTATCCCTTATCATAGAGGAACCATTTCAAAACTCTATGATACTATCCTGTCTCTTAGTAAGCACTCAAATGTTAAGCTTAAGCGTAGAGTACATGGGAGGGGGAACTAGGAATTCAAATACAGGAGGAGTCCTGGGAACAGGCTATAGAGAGGGTACGGTCTTCCACCTCTTGTGCTCGTCTTGGACTTATTCAGTTTAAGGTCACACACAGGGCACATTTTTTCAAGTCAAGACTTTCAGAATTGTATCCGGCAGTGGAAAACAAATGTGATAAATGCAATGTCTGTCCCTGTCACCTTAGTCACATGTTGTTTCTGTGTCCTAAGCTGGACGATTTCTGGACAGGTTATTTTGACATTATGTCAACTGTTCTTGGGGTAACTCTTCACCCTTGTCCTCTCATTGCTATATTTGGGATTCCTGATTGCTCACTATCACTTAATTCTATACAAAAGGATATTATAGCTTTCACGTCCTTATTAGCAAGGCGTCTGTTATTGTTGCATTGGAAGTCTGCTAAATAACCTCCTATCTCCCAATGGCTTACAGATGTCATGTCTTTTTTTAAACTTGAAAAAATTAAATACACATTGAGAGGATGTACAGCCAAATTTTTCCACAATTGGCAACCCTTCATTACCTACTTTACTAGTTTAGAGGTATTGCCTGATTAAATGTATGTAATTATGTAATATGTTGGTTGGTTGTGTTGAGCCGAGTGGGACCGGGGGTGTGGGGTGGTTTGGTTGTTCTTTGTTTGTTTGTTTTTTGTTGAGTGTGTTTTATATATATATATATATTATTGTATTTTTATAAGTGCAAGTACTGGATTGTTTTCTTTTTTCAATAAAAATATTTTGGAAAAAAAAATAAATCAAAGGAACTATCTTCCTGAGGAGGTTGTTTCTCATTTTACAGACTTTCAATCTTCCCTCAGAAATCTCTTAAACAGTTAACTCGATGTGTGTTAATCAAGGCACTCGCTAAACGACTCCAATAAAACAAAAGGCGTGTGGAAGAGCTTAGGCAGCAGAACACTCCTCCCGGAACAGCTGACTGTAAAACGTCGGCATCTATTAGGTTATCGACTACGATATATGGGACAGGGTGACATCATCGCCAGCCAATGGGAAGACAGGAATGGTGGAAGATGAGTGCAGCGTTTTTAAAACTGCGTTCTTGCTGAGCTCAGCTTCCCTCAGTCTGAGCCTGATGGAGAGAAATAGGAGACCTAAGATGTCCGAATGTGGAGAAAAAAGCAGGGGAAAGGAGCGGGGATGAGCGAGCCATGTTGTTAAGTGGACAAGGGTTTCGCTTCGTGTGTGTGTGTGTGTGTGTGTGTCACCGTATCCACGGAGACTGGAGCTGGAACGACATATTCTGGCTACTGCTGAGCAGTGCGTTTGCATGTTTGTGGGGGTGTATGGTATATAAGTGAGTGTGTGGGGTGCTATGTTCATCACGAACCCACCATCTTCATATATGCACATGCTGTATATTTCAGAATTCTGTTCATGTGTACCGCTCCTATTCAGCTTGTTTCTCACTTGCTCTGTTATTCATCTTCATCTTTCCAAGTCTCTCTCTCTCTCTCTCCGGCTGTCTTTCTCTCCATCTATGATGCATTTCCAAAAGGTGTACGCCCAGGCTAAAATCGGCTCTCCACATCCATGACGACACCCCGAACATTTTGCGAATGGGCGGTGAGTGTCATGCGCTGTTCTGGTCTGGGTGAGGTAATGCTTTCTCTGGATTTCTCAGGCCGCTCGACTACGCCACTTCTTGGCCATCGGATTAAATGGCACCCACGTCTTGCAAATGCCAAGATACCATAATGAGGGCACTGGCATGCATATTTTAACACTGTTAACCTGCTGGTGACTTAATGGGAAACCTGCTCCCACTGCTGATGTCCATCGGAAAACGAAGAACAATAGATAGGAGATACATACAGTACAGTAAGGCTAATAAAATTCCCAAGCCCATAAATTCCCAAAAATGGTGTCTGAAATTTCTCACATGGCTGATTCTTGGTACTGTGCACTTCAGGGAATATATAATATGTATTGTGTTTGTATTTGTGTGATACACAATGCAAAGGCAGATGTGTTGGTTGCATAAGTATTCACCCCCACTTTTGGTTGCAATTACAGATGCAAGTCTCCTAGGATATGTCTCTATCCGTTTAGCACATCTGAATTCTTTTTGTTCCCGCCATTGCTCTTGACAAAATTGCTCAAGCTTCATCCTTTTGAATAGAGACTGAACAGCAATTTCCAAGCTCTGCCGCAAAATCTCAAACGGATTGAGGTCTTCGGTTTGACTTAGCCATGCAAACCCCTTTGAATCACTAAAAATAGAAGAAGAACTTTCTTGTGATTATAACCATGCAATAAAAAAAACTGTGCAAAGCAGAATAAATTAGCAAGACGACTACAGCTCCCGGACATGACGCTGCGTCCATGAGCCCCACCATCGTCGGCATCCGGCAATCAGCTACTGTAGGTAACAGGGTGCCCTCCTTGTGGGATCTTGGCATTCGCAAGACGTGGGTGACATTGAATCCGATGATCAAGAAGTAGCGCAGTCAAGTGACCTGAGAAATCCAGAGAAAGCATGACCTCACCCAGACCAGCACAGTCCATGGCACTCACCGCCCATTTTGAGTGAAGTTGTGGCAGTATGTCAAGGGCTGTAGCCCTGTTAACAAAGTCTCACATCTCTTATACACTGGAAGAGGTTTTACTATAGGATTCCCTTGTTTTTGGCTCCAGCCATCTTGTTAGTAACCCTCACCAGTTTCATAATCCCAGCTGATATAAAACATACACTGAAACATGATCCCCCCTCCACTACCGTCAGGCTTCAGAGTCAGGAAGGTGTCATAACCAGAGGTACAGTAGGGTTCTATCAAATGTAGGCTTGAAAGTTTAATGTTTGCCTTTTCAAGTATGATTGATTAAGATTAAGATTCAATGATTTGTCACAGGTACCTTATAGCACAGTGACATTTTTTTCCCACTTAGGAAGCTTGGGTCAGAGCGCAGGGTCAGGCAGGATACAGCCCCCTTGGAGTAAATTAGGGGTAAGGGTCCTTATTCAAGAGCTCAACAGTGGCAGGTTGGTAGTGCTGTGGCCCGAACCCCTGACCTTCTGATTAGTAACCCAGAGTCTTTTGGCGCTCTCCAAGGAACTCCAAAAGTCTTTTTTCAATAATGCCTTTCTTTTCTTTACTCGTCCATGTTGTCCAGTAAACACATTATCCTTGCTGATCCATGAATCTCCAGCTTATTCAGAGTTCCCCGTGTCCTCTTGGTTGCTTCTCTGACTAATGCCTTCCCTACTCGGTCACTGACATTTGCTGGACAGTTTCCTTTAGGCAAAGTCACACTTGTGCCTTATTCTTTCCATTACTTAATAATGGATTTAATGGTGCTTCAAGCTCAAAATGATACATTTATATATAATTATTATTATTTTTTTAACCAAACCACTGACTGATACTTTTGCAGAACGATCTTTCTTGCTTGGATCCTCTCTTTAATAGCTCCTTGATTTTCCTGATGCTGTTTGTTTAGGTATATTTTCTAACAAACTCTTGCGTCTGTCAGGAGCAGGTGTATTTACATTGCAATCGCATGACTCTTTAGTCGCACACAGGTCCATTAGATAAACTGTGAGACGTCTGAAGCCAAGTGGTTTCACCTAAACTAATTTATTTAACTTATGATGATTGTTTAAGTGATCACACGTACAAATAAAATGATCTGTACATCTATGACAAGCATAACCACTGCTACTGTCCGGATCAGTTTAAACTACAGACAAACTCCAACAACTACAATCATTCGGAGCACAGCATTTGGCTGTTCATAATGTGAAATTAATCGAAAACAGGACTAAAAACATGTTAAATGGATCTGACATGCATGAGCCATATGTGCACTAACGCCAGAGCTTGTACACATCACTCACTCTGCTTTTAACCAGGCTGGATTTATGCATAATTGCACATATTTTCTGCGCAGTTGCATATAAAACCATAAAAGCCCAGAACATCATAAACAATTTATAAGTGTACATTCTTTCCAAACATTTTTTATTTGCATTCTTACTGACTGTGGATAAACAGGAAAAAGCTTATATATAAAAATAGTTATGCAATAGTTAATAGTTAAAAACTAAGGATTGCAATCCCCGTATATAAAGAACAAGGCATGCAGTATGTTCATAGGAGCAAGTTTAAGTTCTACTTCTCCTCCTGTGCCACTTTGTAATTTCGGGAGGTGGCACAGCCGAAAAAAAAGTCAGAGCACTCCCTTGTGGTGCCGGCAAGAATTTCAGCTCAAACTTTCAGAGCGCCGTCCAAAACGAGTGCTCATCAACCACGCTGTGTGTCATGAATCATAATCTATTTTTCTCATTATGTGGAAAAATAAAAGCTTTTGCTAAATATTTATACTAAATGATGTTTACATACATGGTGTTTTCACATGTTCTGGGGTTCTCGCTATGAAACCGCCTTCAGATTGTATTGCTCATTAATCAATATGTTGTAAAAAAATATTGTCCTTCGCTTAAATGATATCCCAAAAGAGAGCAAATTAGCCCTCTCGCACAGAACCAAAGGCTATATTTAGGCCTATGTTATATGTTATTCTCACATGGGATGAGTTGCTGTGGGTGTTTAATGAATCATAGCGTTCACAACATCCAACAGAAGGAAATTATTTTGGTCAGGTTGACATTGACGCCTTTTGAATGTGTACAGTAGAAACATTTAGATATAAGAGTAATTCCAAGATCACTTAGCAGTCAATTAAGTGCTGCAATGGTTCATAATGAGGTGGTAAGTGTGATCTGCCAGATTGTAGGTTTTTTACACGCAACTATAAACAGAGCAAGCAATATCATCTACAGCAAATTCATGAACCTAAACTTTGAGTGTCTTGGGTCGAATAAAGAACGTTTCAGGTGTGAATCTGGGACAAACAAAAAAACTCTTAGTGGGCTTCAAAACCGAACCGCTGAAAATAAAATCGGCCTGGTGGAAGGTTTGGACATCATGAGGTATCGGAAGCATAACTGTGAATCAGCTCTGTCTATATTGGCAATGATATGTCCCAGTTAGATACACACTTGGACCACATGGCAATATTACTCTCACTCACTCACTCACTCACTCACTCATCGTCTATACCGCTTTATCCTGTATTCAGGGTCACGGGGGGGCCTGGAGCCTATGCCAGAGGACTTAGGGCACAAGGCGGGTACATACACATACACACACACTCACTCACATACTACTGGCAATTTGGGAACGCCAATTAGCTTAATCTGCAGGTCTTTGGACTGTGGGAGGAAACCGGAGTACCCGACCAAGCACAGGGAGAACATGCGAACTCCATGCACACAGAGACGGGAATTGAACCCGGACCCTGGAGGTGCAAGGCGGCAGTGCTAAGGCAATATTAATTTGAGATTAGATTAGATATAGAATATAAGATGTCAAAAGATGTCATTCTATTTGTATGTTAACCTCAAGATAATAATGAAAAGAAAAAGAAAATGGAAAAGCGCAATTTTCCAGAAGGCCCTTTAGTGTGAGGCAACCTCACAGGATTGAGGCGCTCGCGTGTGTGTATGTGAAGTTTGCATGTTCTCCCCGTGCTTGGTGGGTTTCCGCCGGGTACTCCGGTTTCCTCCCACAGTCCAAAGACATGCAGATTAGGCTAACTGCCTAATGTTTCTGGCATAGGCTAAGCCGTACAGAAGATGAATGAATGAAAAGGATGTCATCTCCACCATACAAGCCCCTGTGTAAGTTGTTACTACAGAAACAATATCAAGTAAAAATGTATTATTAACTGTCAGAGCCATGCTGAGCCACTCAACCAATCAGAAAAAAGGATTCAAAAGCAACGGGTTATATAGTAAATGATGAATATTAAAGTTTGCATGTCTACACAATGTAAGTACAGTAAGTGTGAGAAAGGACCTACAATCATTTTTACACACCCTGGACAGTGTGTAATAGTAACGTCACATGTTTACACTGGCTTTCAATATTCAAGAGTTTTAAATGTCTAGTACAGTATATGACTGTGGACTGACGAACACTTGGCTGAATGCTTTCCTGAGACATCGCACTGAACTGTATAGTGGATGAGAGATGTGGGCAAGAAGCGAGTGCAGTTAATCCATCACCCTCTTCTACATAAGGTGCCTTTGACTTACAACACACTTCCTGCCAAGTTTATATATATATATATATATATATATATATATATATTTTTTTTTTTTTTTCAGGATCACTGAATGGTTCCAGAAACAAGGCAAGTTTTCATTAATTTGCTTTGCTGCACGGCCTCTCAATTTTAATTATACTGAGAACCTTTGGGATGAACTAGACACCGTGTGTACTGTATAGATGTCCATCTGAAGTAACTGTAAAATCCTAGGGACCCGAAAGTTAATTTCCGCTATTTTCTAGACTCTGAGAAAAACGAAATATTATACCAAGTGATATGGAGTTTTTGCAATATGTGGTGTGCTGTGAAAAAGTATTTGCCTCCTTCCTGATTTTTTTTCTTTTGCATATTTGTCACATTTAAATGATTCAGATCATCATACAATCTTAAAAGTACACAAAGATAACCTGAGTAAATACAAAATCCTGATTTCATTTATTAAGGGGAAAAAGCTGTCCAAATCTGCCAGCCTTATGTGAAAAAGTAATCCCCCACACACACACTTGCTCAATCATAATTCAACTGTAATTGATTATTTTCAGACCTGTTGAAGAAATAACTTAAATAGAACCTGTCTGACAAAGTAAAGCATGGTCAAAGATATCAAAAAAAAAAAAAACCTCATCATGCATTTCTTTTTTTAAAGCACTGTGGCCATGATATATACAGTACATGTCTTTATATCTTGATAATGACTACCAATTATAAAGTTTTTATTATACATAGTATATTATATAGTTATTGCATGCACACACACATTATTTTGCACTTCGCTGTTTACCATTATGCTAACTCACCTGTGTCCAGAGCCTGTTGAAGTTCAATCGGTGCACTGGAATCTAACAGGGTTCTGTAGAGAGGCTCATTTTCCCAGCCTGATCAAACACAAAAGACAACCATCGCTGTGAAAACGGACCTTCGGGATCGAACTGGCACCGAGGATAAATAACAGCTAGCGCAGGGCTCCGATTTAAAACCGAAACTTTGTGACTTTCCTTTCAATAGGTTCAAATGTGGGCCAATAGCAAAGTCAATAAGTTGAAACACATAGTTACTAGCATGCTTGTGTATTGACTAACACGGTCAATTAATAGCATTTTGAGGGAGTCTGGTTCTGTATGATGGAGTAGCTTTAAGTGTATGTACACTAATGAGGGATAAATCTCACCCGGTCTCTCTAGCGCCTCAGTGAGTCTGAGCACCACAGCTGGGGCCTGGTCCGGCACGGTACACTGCTCCGGAGAATCCCCCAACCCACAGCCTGTCATCAGAGACACACACACACACATACACACATAGGGGGATTAACTATAGACAATCCGCTATGCTCTGTCCATTATTCACAAGAATAAAAAAAAAAAGCAGGAGACGGGAGATATGCGATATTCCACCACTGACACCCCATATTCTCTGATTAGCTGCCTGCCTCTAAGTCACCGTGGCAATCCTCCCTAGAGACAAAGCTGTCACACTCACACTGCCATTATAGTGATACACACCACAATGTCCACACAGACACCGAGATGGACAAGGGATTTATGAGCATCTGCACATAAACCAACTGGGGACGGGGCGTAAATAAAAAAAAAAAGTACTTATAGTCATTATAAAGTAAAATACCACATGAGAGCGAAACAGAAACCCATATTTCTAAATATATGACCATGAGTGCATGCCTGGACTTGTGGACTGTGTGTGTGTGTGTGTGTGTGTGTGTGTGTGTGTGTGTGTGTGTGTGTGTGTACGCTATTACACAGCATAATGGTTTAGCCTCTGAGTTGATTCTGTAACATAACTGAAAGTGAAATACATGGTGTGTGGTGAAAATGAGCCCATTTTCATTGCTTTTAATTAACAGTTACTATGAAGTATACTGTTGTTGGACAATAAGATGAGAAAATATTTAAAATTAGTGTGAAACAATAGCGTGTCTAGCATACGATTAGCTTAGTGCTCAGTCAGAATGTTAGCATTACTGCTTCACTACTTGACAATCAACATTTAAAAATTTGTTTCATTTTGAATTCTTAACGCTGACCGAATACTTAATACATAGTACTATAAACATACAGTAGTATTATCACTCTAATGTTTGATAATGCTAAACTGAGCTAGCTTACAGGATCTCTTAAATATGACAATCTCGGCACACGATTGCTCCCACTTGAGAATTTTGGCCTAGAAAAACGGAATTTGGCATTGAAATTTGCCTCGGCATATGAAGCATTTTCGGCATACGAGCGAATGAAGCAACCCCAACCGAATGCCGGCTAAGTTGCGCATATGTTGATGACTTGTTCAAAATTTGCTTGTGTCAGTGGAAAGCCAAGTGAAATGAGTGTACATATTATTTTGTGCATTTTGTACAAGATTTAGTGAAGACATACTGTAGCTCCATGGGTCACGAAAATATTAGCAAGAACGTTAGCAAGAAGAAAATGAAGCTACTTATTGTTTGTTTGTGCTAGGAGGAATCATAAATGAAGGTTAAGCCAGGTTTCATGTCTATTTATTTAATATTTTACTCCATTTATATGTCTGTTTTTATATACAAAAAAAAGGTAATATTTTTTTGGTGGATAAAACTGATTATCTGCGTTTACGTTATTTCCTATGCGAAACTGCATCTCCGGAAATTCGTATGCCGAGGTACCATATACTGTATACGTCCAAAAAACGCTAAATGCTATGACGCAATCTGGCAAATGACTATTTATAACTTCACTTCTACTCAACATTTTGATTACATTTATGGTGTAGACAATAGGCAAATACCCAAGTACTGCCAAACGTCTGTCCAGCCACAGCATGATGCTGTGACAAAATCTGGACATACAGACAGACCTAATATTTTCTGAGACTGGTTTCGGGTTCTCCAATGAATGAAACATAAAGATACCATTAAAAGAGCAGTTTCTGACAGAAAAAAACTTTTATATATTTAAAGTAAAACACAGTATCATCTACAGTATCTATTGTTAGCTAAACTGAGCTAGCTCAGGGCATAGAGTCAAGATTCTAAGCACAGATAAAGTAACACGGCTAGAAATATGACCTTGGCAATTAGTCTCATTATCAAGAGAAGAAAATATATGTTCCCTCAGTGTCCAGGTGCATTTTCCCCCCGACAGAAATAATTACGGCCCATGTTTATGGCCATGAGTACCTCAGTTACTTAGCGCTAATGTATGAAAGTGATATACTGTGCTGTAGCTGCATTATTTTAGCGCCGCTAACCCAAAAACTGAGACTGTAACACTTCGAACAAACAAACCTTTGCATAATTTGGAGTCAAGTACAAAATTTTAAAAAAGGAAACCCATGTATTTAAGGTCGCTAGTCACTATGTCTTTGATGCTAATGGCGCGTAAATGAGCACACGGAAACACTCGACCGTTTCTAACAGACGTGTCATATTATACTGTAGGCTTGAAAATGCCACCTAAGTGATGATTAGCGAAGTGAGAGCTCGCAAACATGGATGGTATTTACACGGTTGGACTGAATAGGATGGCGTTGTTTTTTGGTGGAAAATTTGCATAGATAACTGCACTATTAGCATCATATTAGCATGAACGTTATCGAGAGAATTCCCGTGAGGAATTCTGGAGCCACATGCTTTTCTCAACACGCACGTGAGCGGTGATGCTCAGGAACGATGACGCTCTTGTATTCCTGTTTGGGAGCCATCACCAGTGCTAGTTAGTGACAATGCTAATTAGGACTGATGCATACCATTTGCTGCTATCACTACCTCTTCATCTTAGCTTTCATTTTTCATCATTAGGGAATGTTTGTTTATCAGACTGAGTTGCACAAAGGAGCATCTGTTAATAACACAAAGGGCTGCTGTTGTTTGAGACTCTGATGCTAATCAGCCTGATAGTGGCCTTGCAGCATCACATGGAAGAAGCCCTGGCTGATTTGTTCGGATCCAAAAAATTATTAAAACCAAACCTTCACGCGATTGAGCAGGAAGAGGTGACATTAGCATACATGAGTATGCTGGGAACTTCTGGGAATTCTGGACAAAGGGAACTGACTGGCAAACACGCCGAGTTATGTAAATGCACAGTTTAATATGAGTAATGAAATGAAAAATGGCTTAAAAGGGTACGATTTGGAGCAATAATAACAAAACGTGAAAGAGATGAATAGCAGGAACATCTGGGAGTTTTTGATGAAGGTGGCACAAGGAAGGAAACGGGGATTACATTTGTTAAGGGGAGCGTGCATTGGTATTCCAGCAGCACAAAAGGCCTTTAATTGCTCCAACTGCTATAGAAAATAATCCCACAACATCGTGTCGATCTCTCCACGGACTCCGAGAAGGCATGGTTTATGAATGAGTAAAGAGGTGAGGGTGGTTCTGACAGAATCATAATTCTTTCTCTAGCTCTCTCTCTCTCTTTCAAACACACTCACACACACACACACAGTCATTTTCTCCTTTGTTTTAGAATCTTCACACTTTTCAGTGTGTATAGCATGTGCTATCTGAGAGGCATGGGAAAAAGGGCAGACTAACTAAACGTTTGCGCATTCTCTATTAGGTCATATTGATGTATTTGTTGAGTTATTGCTCATGGTTGTTTATAGGTTCTTGTGCTTTCCCCCTCGTCTTAGTGAGCTCTGTATTTTTTCGTATGGTTTCTCGATTAGCATCGCTGTCACACCTGATCTCGTTGGCAATCCCTCACGAGCCAATACCTCTCTTTGAGAGGGCCCAGGCCTCTGGAGCCCCCCCGGCTCCTGCCTGACTGAGAGCGAGGCTATTACACCCGGCCCCTGCTGAATCCGGACTCACTTACCCAGTCATGCTTATTTCACCCCAGCAAAGCACTTAGAAGGTCACTTTTGTTGTTTTGTCCCCCCTTTTTTGTTGTTAATGAAAGTTGTGGTCAGGAAAAAAAAAAACATTTAAAAGCAAGACAGTGTATTCATGCTTATTTGGAATGGAACCTAATCACCCACTCCATAGCAAACTCACTCTCTCACTCATCCTCTATACAGCTTTATCCTGTATACAGAGGAGCGAAGGGCTGGAGCCTATCCCATTGCAAGGTACACACTATGGGGATTTTGGGAACGCCAGTTAGCCTAATCTGTGTGTCTTTGGACTGTTGGAGGAAACTGGAGAACCCGAAGGAAACTCACCAAGAATGGGGAGAACAGGCAAACTTCATGCACACAGATCCGAAGTGGGAATCGAACCCGGACCCTGGAGGTGCAGGGCGGCAGTGCTGAACATAATCACAAGAATCTAAACATTAATACTTAGGGATCATAAAAAACTAGAAAAGTCTAAAAAAAAAAAAAAAAAGTCCAGATTGTAACTAAGTGAGTACCATTACCAATGTATAGTATATAAGACATTAAACAGACAAAAAACTACTAATAATTATTAACTAGTTAATAACCAAGTGACAATAAAAATAAATAAAAAAACACTAACAAAGAGAAGTGACCATCTGTCTATTACGTGGCAGCAGCAGCTTCAGTGATGTTATAAAAACACCCCTGATGTAAAGACATGGTACGGTACATACACAACTCTATTGAATATTTCTATAATACTGTCTGGAGGTATAATAAAGCAGAATAGAGCAGAATGCTTTTAGATAGCAGCGGACTCATTGTTACTGTAAAACTCTAAGTGCTCCGGCCCGATGCTTTAGAGAACACAGGAGCCCAGCAGATGCTATCTGTTTTCTATTAAGTGGACAGAAAGCAATTTCTTGGGCTTCCACAGCAGTCAGTGTGTGTGGGTGTGGGTGTGCGTGCATGACTGTGTAAACGTGTGTGTGTGTGTGTGTGTGTGTGTGTGTGTGTGTGTGTGTGTGTGTGTGTGTGTGTGTGTTTTAGCGATGCAGCACTGCTGCCATCAGAGTGACAGGGAATTACCGGGATCAGCACTTTTGCACAAAGCCATTAATGTAGTTCCATCCTGGGGTCAGCCCACTGAGTGTATAGGAAACCTAAATTTACAAATGTACACACAAACACTAACATCCCAATGCATTCTTATTTTCAGCTCTATTTTTTTTTTTGTTGTTCATTTAGAAAAAAGAAAAAAAAAAACATTTCCACCTGTCATAATCACATCTAATAGAGCTCCTGATACAAACTTGTCAGAATAATGTGCAGCGCCGCCCGGTTATCACCAGGGGGCGTTGCAGTCTCTGCTGGCTTTGAAGATCCTTTGTGTGCTCTAGGAAGTACTTGGCTTTATGTTGCCTATGTGTAGAGGACTCAAAGGCACAGTAAAAGGCAAGTCGTTGAGTTAGGTCCTCTTTTGTTCAGGAAATGCGGAGTACACACACACACACACACACACACACACACACACACACACACACACACACACACACACACACACAGGTATTGCTGTGATCCAGTGTGAGCTGTAACATCAGGGACAGAGCACTATAATCACTATTCCTAAATAGGATTGGCTTCAGTCCTGCATGAATGATGTTTACCGTCAGTATTCCCACTCAAAATCTGTGCTCTGGTACACTTCACACCTCCTACAATTGCGAAATGGCAGTACATCACGAATGTTATATATGCATAGAGCAATCAAGCGTATGTCAAATTCTAACATGGGACTGTAGCAAATAGATATTAACACAGAATTCAAAATGAGAGCAATACTAACAAAGTGTTTTCCATACAGATATTATATTTTATATCATTATTCTATCTGATTTTATTTTAGAGCATAAATAGATCATTGTCAACTTTAGGGAATTATTGTGGTATACTGGAAATAAAACAGCTTAGGACATGCTTTTATCTGTTTTATCTTTTATCATTATTTTAACATCCACAAACATGGTAGTTGCTGCTACAATGTAAGTAACATCATAGCAGCTGCTAACAGACATTCCCTTCCTTGCCACTTTACAGCTCTACATTGTTGCAAAGCACTGACACTGGAGACTCCTTCCAAAAAAATTAAGCTAAATAAATGATCTTTAACAGAAGCTTAAAAAAAAAAAGAATTACACATTTTCCAAATACAGTAAAACCTTGGATTACGAGCATAATTCGTTCCGGAAGCAGGCTCGTCTTCCAAAACACTCGTAAACCAAATCGTTATTTTCCCATAAGAAATAATATAAAGTCTAATTATTCGTTCCACAGCCCCAAAAATTAAATACATAAAAATAATGAATACAATCTATAAAATGAAAATAAAACAAATTAATCTGCACTTTACCTTTAAAAAAAGTACAAATAAATCCAGACAGATAAGTGTCTCCATTGGTGCGTGCAGGCGCCGTGTGTGTGTGTGTGTGTGTGTGTGTGTGTGTGTGTGTGTGTCTGTCGGTGTCAAATTACGCGCACGCACACACATAAGAGACGCTGAAAGAAAAAGGGAGATGTTGATTATGCAAGTACAGTGGATGCGTGCATGCGTGATACATGATACTTGGCGCTCGTAAACTAATACTTGCTCGGTTTCCGATGAAAAATTTATTAAAAATCTTTGCTCGGTTTGCGGAACACTCGTAAACCACGTTACTCGCAACCAGAGGTTCCACTGTAAAAGGTTCATGTCAATGTGTAATTCTTGTGTAAATTTTTACTCTGTAAACAACATCAGAACGAGCACATTGATGCGAGCGTGATTTCGAATTATAGTGGGAAATACTAGCATAATGTTAGAGCTGCTGTTACAGAAAATTTATAAATACCTTGAAGCCTGTGTCTTGCACAGGCCTAGTTGGAAGAAAAAAGTCAGTGACTCTGTCAAAGCACACACCAGAGGACAACAGCATGGCATCTCCAGCTCAGTTCATGTTAGAGGACAACAGCGTGGCATCTCCAGCTCAGTTCATGTTAGAGGACAACAGCATGGCATCTCCAGCTCAGTTCATGTTAGAGGACAACAGCGTGGCATCTCCAGCTCAGTTCATGTTAGAGGACAACAGTGTGGCATTTCAAGCTCAGTTCATACCAAAGGTAAAAAATGTGGTATCACTAGCTGAGCTCATACCATTGGACATATTGGTTGGTAGCCCTGGACCCCCCTCAAGACCAAAGTATGCATGTCAGGAGCTATTGTGACATCAGCCCCAAAAGCAGCACCGGACTACTCAAGACATCACGAGCACCTGAATCATATTATTGTTTAATATGGATTAGAATTTTTTATTTGTGAATTTGTATAGCATCTGTTCAATTCAATTTGTGTTTCTATACATGTTCTTGTTTGCCAAGATGCTGTTAATGTTTGTTAGAGCTTGTAATTGTGTATTGCACTAATTAAATATTCATCTGCTCTTGCATCTGCCTCAGACTCTATAACCTGACATAACAGTACTGCAGTAAATATTATATTATATTATATTATATTATATTATATTATATTATATTATATTATATTATATTATATTATGTTATATTTTATTATATATTAGATTAGATTAGATTAGATTATACTAGATTCGAGCAATAGAGTGCAGTTATACTGAACGTTTGCATATAGTAGCTGTGATTCGGCTATAAGTGAGTGCTGTACCTAATCACAGCTGTACAGTATAATAATACATTCTACTTGCTTTTACTTTAGTCTTTGTTTATAGGTAGGTTCTTGTAAGGATGTGGATTGTCAACACTGCTCAAGCTGTCTATTTACAAATTCTAATTCTCTAGTGGATATTCTGCCAATAATGTGCTACTTTAACTTGGCTTCTTAACCACTGGCAGTCACTACAGAACATCTGGATTCCATCTCAGATGTTGGAAGAGATTACAAGTAAGTCCTGATAAAGGAATAAATTTGGGGAAGAATACTAAGCTTATCAAGAAAGAAAAAGCCCGAACTGGTTTCACATCAACCGAAAAAAAGATAAATGTGTGCAACACTTCCATATGGAGATTGAGAATTCACAGTGGGATCAAACTGAAATGGCTGGATTATCTCATTCTTCTTGAAAGTGCATTCTGTTGATTACATAAACCACACTTCCTACATACTGGCTGTCAGATAAAGAAAATTGATATCTTCCTTTAAATAGACAACGTTTCGCACTTCTATCTGCTCACACTAAGCACTTAGAAATTCGACTTGTTTTTGCATGTTTATTTTATGTATTAGAGGAAACTCTTTTATTCTGAGCATTTGAGCGAAAACCTGCTCTAAATTTAGTCACTTTCCCCTTAGCTCTTCTTTTCCTTTCCTTTCTTTCTTTAATTTTCCCTACTCATCAAGACTCCCTGTTTTTCACTCTGGTGTCCATAAGAGCAGATTTCTTCAAAACCAGACTGAAGTGACAGGAGTGATCAGAAAACCTGAGTTGTGGAACTAAATACAGGTTCACACACATCCCCACTCACATACTCGCAAGTTGCTGACACCTGCCACTTCAATGAGTTCCTCTAGAGGTGATCGTTTGCTCTGAAAGAATTATTTTGACCGATCCTACCTACTCTTAAAATACTCTTGACAAATTCCACCCACTCTTATAAATACTCTTGACAAATTCCACCCACTCTTATAAATACTCTTGACAAATTCCACCCACTCTTATAAATACTCTTGGTCAACCACATGTTTTTTTTCAAAGATCCATTCCATCCACTCCAACAGACACTCTTGACCAATCGTTCCCATTCCTGTAGACAATATTGACCATTAATTTCCTTGAACACTAGAAAATGCTGTCCACTCTCATATACTGTCCTGTGTACCAATTACTCCTGCTTCCATAGATTCTTTTTATCAATCCCACCCATCCTCTCTACAACTCTACAATTCTTCCCAACTCCCATAGAGATGCTTGACCAAGCCTGCTTACTCTTAAAGAGACGTGATCGTTAGAAACACTTGTGAGTATTCCTTTTCATTAACATACATACTGGAGTCTATTCCAACTCTTGACCAATTCTACCCATTTTTGAGCATTCCTGTACCCCTCCAGTGAGAGTAATTAGACAGCAATCCTGCATTATCGTATAGACCGATCATCCTAACCAATGATGTCTTATCCTGTTAATATTTTGTCCATGCCTGGCTGCTTGCAAAGGTTCTATTTTCAAAACCCTCCCAGTCCTATACTTGACCAATCCCACCATCTCTCACAAACACTTTTTGCCATTTCTAACCAACCCCTGTAGACAATCTTCACCAATCGAACCAACTCCCACAAATAGTTTTGCATGCACCCACTCATGATACCTAAATAAAAAAAAAAGGCCTTTTCCGACCTTCTGATCAGTAACTCAGTGCCTTGGCCCTCTGAGCTACCACTGCCCTATTATTATCAATTATATACCAGAAAAACTAGTGACAGGATCATGGGCACCTAAGGCTCTCCCATATCTGCGGCACCAAAAGCCAATACGTCTGATCGTCTCCCACAGAAACGGCAATGCAGCACTAATCTCCAAAAAAAGTTCATGTTGGCCATGAAAGAAAGGCACCAGAACATCTAGTGCACCACAGCGCACCACACACAGGGCCCAGGAGGCAATTGAACCCAAGGCCGCCAACTCAACCACCAAACTTCCCAGATCCCAGTATTATTGAGCATCCATGGGATGTGGAGACAAACAAGTCCGATCCACGGAGGGCGCATCCCGCAAACCAACAGTACCCAAAGGATCTGCTACCGACGTCCTGGTGCCACAAACCACAGCACGACCTCAGGGGTCTTGTGGAGGGGCCATTGCCCAGGAGGCACAAAGGGGATGTACATAAGGTGAAACAAAGAAAGTGGCAAATGCAACATTGTCACGTACATTAAACGCCTAGTTTAAAAATATGAAAAATAAAAAAGTGACTTTTCACTGTACCGCCCAACATAAGCACGCCATTTCACTCAAGTACTTATCCTAATATTAGTTTTCATCTCCCTGTATGAGGACCTTCGAATTACATTTTCATCGTAGCTAATTACTGCATTGTCTAGGCTTTAACCAATATTAAAGGAATTCAAATAAAAGCTATACTATATTTGGAGAAAAAAAAACACAGTATTTTCTGAGGACCAGGTGTTTGTGGGGACATTTTACCCTATCATTGTGAGGACATTTAGTCTGTTTTGGTCCTCACACCTCACAAAAAAAAAAACTAAAGGCATTTATGTATACATACACACACACTTCACTAGACTGGTGTGCTGAATCATTTAGATAATTGCAATAATGTGTCACTGTGGCTTATTGAATTTAGAGGTGAGATCCAAAGTGGCTATCCATGCAAATGGTCTTTCTCAACCCTTATTGATTTTGTGTTCATTGTCTGTTCCTCCAGGAATAAGAAAATACATTATAAAAATCAATCACTCCCACAAATTTTATCTTCTATATGCACACGCACACTCGAGTTCTCTTGCTCTTAACGCACTCGCACGATTCTAATCATGCATGATTAAAATTACAATTAAGCTCCACAAAGAGCTTCCACAAAGGAAACGGATGACCTGTTTAATTTCAGGCAATCTTCTGAAAATTTCAGCACGATGAATATCAATGAGGCCATTAAATCGTTTTTTAAAAAGTCGTCCCACACTTCTGTTAATGTTACTGGACTGCGTTTGAAGTTTACCAGCTCGACTATGTCATGAAGTAAACAACTCGTTTTCTTTTCCTCCCCAGCAAGTCTTCAAGCACACATAGATTCAGGATCGAAACGGAAGCAGATGAAGGAGAAGGACAAGATGAAAGAAGAAAAGATGAATCATGGATGTGAAGCCTGGAAAATTGAACAGGGAGAAAGTATAAAGCCAAGTTTGGAAAGAGTGAGTGCATTAATGAGATGTATTCAAAAAAAAAAAAAGGAGAGGAAGAGAGGAAAGGGAAAGCAGGTGACAGAATCAGCCCGGAGAGAGAGGTCAGACCGCGGGCTTCCCAAAAAGACGCCACCTGGTAGGGGCTCGTCCTCGGATGTTTCCCCTGCAGCCAATGAGTGAGGCCCATGAGAGGGGTGTGGAGCACATGCCTCTTCAATTAGAGCAAGGGAGCGGGAGAGAGCAAGGCAGAGGAAAAGAGCGAGGGAGGAAACACACACAGATATACACAGAGAGGGAACGAGAGGGGGAGAGGGAAGGCGGGGGAATGTGCAAAGTTAGCAAAGAGTAACTTTTGAGACCTGAGCAAAAGGCAAGGGGGAAAAAAAGATGGTTAAGCTGTATAAATTTGACATGGAATGTGTGTCTGAAGAAACAAACAGCGGGAAGTAAAAAATGTTCTCTTTGTACTTTTTGTACATTTTTCTAAATTGTCCTATTCTTGATCCTATTCAATTAGAGTAGAATACAACACCCAGCTGATTAAAACCTTTAAACTATTTTTTATTTAACAAAAAGGCATATTGAATAAGAAAAGATACATACATCTTATATAAATAGCAAAAGAACAAGAAATGTTGGCATTGTCAAAGTTAGAAATAATGATTTTGATGGAAATGATGAATGTGTTCTTTAAACTTCGCCTTCATCATAAAAAAACACCTTTCGCAGCAATTACAGCCTGGCAGACCATAGACATTCTAGCTCTCAATTTTTCAAGACAATCTGATGAGATTTCACCCCATGCTTACTGGAGCATCTCCCACAAAATGGATTGGCTTGATGGAGTCTTCCTCTGTACCATACGGTCGAGCTGCTCCCACAACAGCTCAATAGGGTTCAGATCCGGAGACTGTGCTGGACGCTCCATTATAGTCAGAATTATGGGCTAACTTTAATTGTTTGTGAAATGGATAAAAATGTTTACGAATTGCATCAAAATGTATTTTTCAAAATGTCAAAGAGAACACTTGGTTCTGGTTTGACTTGAACCATACATTTGAGACATTTGAGGATTGTCAAGTACAGTATGCTACACACGTGGACAAAATTGTTGGTACCCTTCGGTCAATGAAAGAAAAACTCACAATGGTCACAGAAATAACTTTAATCTGACAAAAGTAATAATAAATAAGAATTCTATGAATGTTAACCAATGAAAGTCAGACATTGCTTTTCAACCATGCTTCAACGGAATTATATAAAAAAATGAAGTCATAGCCTGGCCTGGACAAAAATGATGGTACCCCTAACTTAATAGTTTGTTGCACAACCTTTTGAGGCAAATCACTGCAATCAAACGATTCCTGTAACTGACAATGAGACTTCTGCATCTCTCTGCAGGTATTTTGGCCCACTTCTCATGAGCAAGCTGCTCCAGTTGTTTCCGGTTTAAAGGGTACCTTTTCCAGACAGCATGTTTCAGCTCCTTCCAAAGATGCTCAATAGGATTGAGGTCAGGGCTCATAGAAGGCAACTTTAGAATAGTCCAATGTTTTCCTCTTAGCCATTCTTGGGTGTTGTTAGCTGTGTGTTTTGGATCATTGTCCTGTTGCAAGACCCATGACCTGCGACTGAGACCCAGCTTTCTGACACTGGCCAGCACATTTCTCTCTAGAATCCCATGATAGTCTTGAAATTTCATTGTTCCCTGCACAGATTCAAGACACCCTGTGCCAGATGCAGCAAAGCAGCCCCAGAACATAACAGAGCCTTCTTCTTTCCTTCGCTTCCTCTGGTCCATGCTGAGTGTGTTACATACCATGTCACCAAACAACACAGTGGCTACCTGGAGCCCTATATATAGGCCTACTGACTGATTACAAGATTGTCGACACCTGTGATGCTAATATTAGTGGACACACCTTGAATTAACATGTCCCTTTGGTCACATTATTTTCAGTATTTTCTAGGGGTACCATCATTTTTGTCCAGGCCTGTTCCATGAGTTTATTTTTTAAAATAATTCAGTTGAAGCATGGTTGAAAAGCAATGTCTGACTTTCATTGGGTAACATTCATAGAATTTTTTTAATAATTATTTTTGTCAGATTAAAGTGACCATTGTGAGTTTTTCTTTCATTGACCGAAGGGTACCAACAGTTTTGTCCACGTGTGTATATGTCCGGAATCAGATTTTATCAAATTAAACAGATCTTTGAGCCAGTGGTGATAACTGTGTCTACTGCATGATATAAATGCTAAAAGACAATGCTATTAACCTAACATTAATTAAACATTTAAAGATGAAATGTATCAAATGTGGTTTTTATATGCATACGGTATGTATTATGCTGCTGCGCTCATTCTGCATCAGAAGTTCTTCATAATGTGTTGACTAATCTCCTATGGCAAGAACTCTGACAGTTACACCAGTTGCAAGGTGTATATTAACTCACTCATGTTAATATGTTATCATTTCTATAGTAATGTATTCCAAAATGGATTTGTATGGGTTCACATAAACAGATAAATATGTGTCTTTTAGTAAACAATCACGTAACATTTATGGAAGGAGTCTCCAGTGCTTAGGACAGTCTTCAGTGCAGGGAGCCTTACAGAAAGGCTGCATTACTATGCATCACATGTGATTACCGAAACCTGTTTTATGAATGTTTCGCAACATTTTATATGAATGCAAAGTGAAAAAAGTATGGCTGATCTTTTTCATTTAAAAAAGGAAATCCATTTTATTCATAAATGTATATATAGTGTGTTTACTGTACCCAAGCAAAGTTTCCACGTCTCTGGAAATTATTCCACTACAAATATCTGTACTTTCTAGTTCACTACATTTGTTCATGGCATCGCATTACGTAACCACAGTAGAGTGCGGCATTTAAAATTTTTTATATGTAATTGCGTTATTTGCTAGAGAGAGAGAGAGAGAGAGAAACTCTTTTACTATGCCTTAAAACTACAGTCAGCTAATACAAGCTCTGCACTTTTGGAATATCTCTATTTTTACTCACGTATAGGATTTGTGTCCTTTGCCCACCACTGTTCGTCTCTTCAGCAAGAAAATGCATCAACGACCCTTTTGCAGAGTCGAGCCAAAGTGACCATGTGGCACCTGAGGCATGGCCTGGAGACCGAATAAGAACTGCAAGTGTGTACTGTATGTTGGGTCCCTGAAGTGTATGTGAACTATGGGCAGCAGGGTAGCAATTGTCATAAACCCCAGGATGAATATAATGGTCATTTAGCGAGAACTCGTTATACAGCTATTAGAGACGTTCTCAACTGAGAATACAACTCGAATATGTTTGCGTGTGTGTGTGTGTGTGTGTGTGTGTGTGTGTGTGTGTGTGTGTGTTTTGTGTGCGCACAACATGTACTCATTCACAGGCTCCCGGCTGTAGACCACTGGGCCATGCATAATTAATAAGGCAGGGGAGATAAAAGCAGACTGAGGTTATTTTTTTCAACTCGGCGCAGCACGTCCATGCTCGTGTTTTCAGAACACGTCTCTTATGTTTCTCACAGTAATTGGCATCCTTTAAAGAAGCAGGAGAGAAAGTGAATGTAGGCCAACACACTCCTGCGAGCCACAAAATATTTATCAGATATTGCCCATCCACCCCCTGAAGCACTAACACTCCACATGGTGTGCAGAAGGATAAAGTGCTGCCACGGGCTCTCGGAGCACCTCCGAGTACGATAACAAGAGAGCGCACCGAAAATACAGCAACTCAAAACACAAGTGTGCTTCAGTGCCTGACAGCATGAGCTCAAGACAAAGAATTTTTCAAACCGTTCTAATGAAAAGTAAACAAAGACTACATTCGGTTAATGAACGCATAAACATTATATGTTGTTATATGATGTTATACAATGTTAGATAATTATATAAAGGTTATACAGGGCAGCATGTCATAATGGTGAAAGAAATTTTATAATAACATTATTAAAACATTATAATAACATAATAATGTCATACTTTGACAAGATTTCACATCATGTTCTTTTGTTTGACTTGTTAAATTAATGAAGTGAAAATCAAAAAAGGTAGAAGTGCACTCTCAAAAATTGATGGAGAATTTACTACAATTATAATATTGGGTATAAGTAGTATTGGTACGATGTGTAGATACCCGTCTGATGGTCAGCAGGTTGGCGACCAAACCAACTCGCCACCCAGCCTCAGCAGATGAAGAGGGTTGTTTGACATCCATCAGAAAAAAACAAGCCTTGTAAAAGGGTGGATTAAGACTCTTTGTACATCAGTTGTCATCTAGCAAATTCAGATTCCACGGTCATTGCAGATAACATCTTCGGGAGACAGAAACGCCACAGGACTAAAGAGCCCATAAGTGTTCCCGTAATGAAAACCAACATTGCCTTCCTTCAGACAACTTCTGCAATCTGGTGCCAAACATATTAATGCTTCTTTTGGAGTACTTTGCATCGGTACAAAGGGTAATTCTACCAACTAGGCATCACATGATCTTTGCTCAGAGAGAAAATGTGCCCTGGAGAGAAAATTTCAGTGCCTTTGTTCACAGCAACAGAAACAACACAGGAGGCAGCAGTTGCAAAAGTGATAGTGGAAGCTACAGTACAGGTCTCTGTTTGGTGGGAGGAATCAAATGGCAGCCTGAAAGAACAAGACAGCACATTCCTTTGGTAGGGAAAGGAATAACAAAGTTTGCATGGGATTGGAGTTGCAGTGAGAAACACTTCACTCTCCTCACAAGAATCACCATCCAGAGGCGCAACTGGAACTTCTTCAGGCTAAGCAAACATCCTAAGCATCTGTGCTCCCACACTCGGTTCTTCAGGCAAGGACAAGAATGAGTTTTCCAAGAAGTTTGAAAGCAGTGCCAGAGAGATTCCAGCAATGGAATATCAGCATCTGCTAGAGGACTTCAAATAAGAGCTAACTACAAATCCTGGCCCTCTGGCCTCTGCAACTTTGGCAGGGCAAGCTGAATGAGAATGGGTAGAGGGAGTAAGAGTTTTATAGTTACATTTAGGCATTTGGCAGAAGCTCTCATTCAGTGTGACTTTCAAAATTGCTTTGAAGTTTCCGTCATCGAATTACACTGGGTTACTGGGTTACTAAGTACCATCAGCTTCCCAACACTGTTGGGAAGGTTTTCTTTATTTTGAAATATTGAAATTTTGCTCTTATCATGACCTTTGCAACACATCCTTCTCCAATACACTAAAACCACGGGGTATCCTAGCCATACTCCAAAAAGCTTTGGTGAACTAACTGCACATTACTCACAGATATCCAAGGACTGACTGTGACACTCACCTCTTTCAGGCTGGTAGCGAAATGCATCTTCCAAACATCCAACTCTTTGTTGACTATGGCAAAATGTATGCTATGTATGATAGCATCAGGAAAGCCTTCAGCCCAAGTGACACCAAGATTGCACGTCTAAAGTTAAGTCCTAAAGACCGATATCATTATAGGCCTAGACAAATAAATAAAGAGATGGGCAGGGAGAACACCGGAGAAGGGAGAACACTGTCAACAGAACAGCAGTTAAAGATCCAGCCTTCTGTCTGTCATGAAAAAGCACTGACCGCCGACATGCTCTTCCCAATAAAGCAGCTGTAAAAGCAGTGCTGTGAACAGAGGCAATCACTGTACATTGCCTTCATTAACCTGACCAAGACTTTCAACTTGGTCAGCAGCAAATGCTTTTTCAGTCAGAGAATTGGATGTCCCCCCAAGCTCCTGAGGATGATTACATCTCTGCATGAGCACACACAAGGTGTCTTGAATAAAACGTTCTCAAATAAAATGGCCTCTGACCCATTCCCAAGCAGGTGCCGAGTGAGGAAAGGGTGTTTAACTGCTCTAAAACTTTTTGGGATCTTTCACTTCTTGCTGTCTTATGGGTTTACCCAATCAAAAGGAGTTTGATTTCGCAACTTTTCTCGTAAAGACCAGCAGATTGGGCGAAGATGTCAGCAAGCATTTCCACTGGCGATAACACACATGAAATGGTGGAGTAGTCCTCCACTATCTCCAACAACTTCACCTGGGGTGCCAAGCTGAACACATGAATTGGCAAGGCAACATTAGCTGCTCAATGGCTTCCATCTGTGCTGTCTCAGAAGGATTTGGGGCATCACCTGGCTACAACGTATTCCAAACAAGGACGTTCTGCGTTCTACAGTCAGGGGTACCGAGCATTTGCTTTGCTCACCCAAAGCATTTGCATAGGCACAGCTATGTCGGCCAAATACACGACAGCCAAATCCCCAGGATCATTCCTTATGGTGCTTGTGCCTGGAAGGTGTAGGTGTAGTTGGAGGCTTGCCGTCAAGGCAGGCATTCAGATGACCAGGAAGTAAAGACAACATCAGCAGAAAGAAAGTAAAGAGCGTGGACAGCAGAGCGAATCACCATAAAGAAAGAAGGAACTGCAACAGACCCTGACACACCAGGATTGAGCTGTGCAACTCTACTAATCCCTGGCACGTATCCCAAGCTCTTACAAGACAGAAGGATGCTGCTAATGACAAGATACAAGTATTATGTGGTCACAAAGAAGACTGCAGTTGAATATTGGCATTGCTGTGATTTGACATACGGACCGTAGTTGTACAAACAAGAAATTTATATTGAACCCAGACATTCTGGCCACAATATGGACAAATGCAACACATATTTTATTCTATTCTATTAAAGGTGCTTCTGTCAAAATTGGTGTCCCTTTTTTCTTTAATCTTAATCTAATGAGATTTTGTATTTTAAATCAAAAGTTAGATTTCTGCAAGGTATAATGTACTGAACTATGTTCACCGATTCTAACACTACTGTGGTAACAATTGTGAACCCTTATTTTTTTTTAAATATCAAATGCACAGTGTCGGACACCTCTATAACAACCGGTACCTGTTTAAACAGTTAGTTCTCTTCTTATGGGTAAATGCTTCTTCAAGCCACAATACATTTTACTAACTTTTTCTTTTTCTTTCCTTTTATTATTTTTTTTTTTTTACAATTTTTGTTTTAAACATACTGTTATATTCAAAAGGGATGTGGATAGTACTCAAGAGCCGTCTGGCTGTTCCTCATGGATTCTCTTTCCTCACATTGCACATGTGAATGTACAGTAAGCAGTCTTGTTCCTCAGTTTTTGTTCAATGTTTTTTGCACTTCCTATACAAATATGTGTCCTGCTGCACCTAATTGGGGTTTTAATGTATATATATATTGATTGGCCTCTTTACCTGAGGCCAAATGTCATCAGTGTGTTCTTGGTGTTCTCGGCTGTTAGTTTCTGCAAATGGCCAACAAATAAAATGCTGATGGCTGAGAAACACTTCAGCAGGAAATCAATGAATCATTTTTGCTCTGTGTGCAAGGCTGCTTTGCATTGACGCAACCTGCTAGTTTCATTATATTTTACCTGAGGTAATGAGTATGGGCAAAAGAAAGTAATTATGATATCTTTTCAAATTTACGCTTTTTTTTTAATCGCATATGTGACAGAGATTTTTGTTATAAACAGTAAACAGTCCCTAACAGCTGTTTGTGCTTAATCATGTTTCTAACAGGAAATAATTATTGAGAGGATGTAATTATGCTATTGAATACATTGTTACCTGCAAACCTTAGCGCTGTTGAATTCTTAAGTCTGACTGGTCAGAAATGGTTGATTAGTTTTCTATAACATCATCTCTGACAATAGTTTATCATTTTTATCGAAAGTTATGGAAGGGCTTTCCAGTGTCAGTGCTTTGTAACAGTTTTCCACCACATAAAGCCAGGAGAGAGGATGTTCCGGTTTCTCTGTACCATGACATCTTGTGTTTTCATGTCTAATTAACTTTGAGGGGTTGGTGAGGGAACAATTGTGTACAAGTCAAAACAGTCTATAATTGTCTGAAATAACATATGGGGGTGTTGGGGAAAAAATATTTTGTTTTCAAGGACTGCTAAGGTGTGGGAACGAGATAGTATGTTGCGGCCATGACTTACTAAAGCGTGGAAACAAGATAGTTATATTGTGGCCACGACTTAGTAAGACATGGAAATGAGATACAATATGGTCCGACTTACTAAGTTGCCTTAGTAAGTCTAGCCTAGTAAGACATTAACATACATAACCCAGTAATATAGTATGTTACGGCCATGACTTACTAAGGCGTGGGAACAAGATAGTACGTTGTGGCCATGACTTACTACGGCGTGAGAACGAGACAGTATAAAGTCTGGCTGTAAATAGATACCCTGTTGTGGCCATGACCTAAGAACTTATGGTAATGAGATAGTTTGTGTCCCAGATATAACAGGATGATTGTTGTTTTGGAGTTATGCTGTGTGTCAGTGAGTAAATAAAGCTAACTATACTGTACATCTAACAGTTATGAACAAAATCAACTACAATTTGTCCGCAGTTTACAAAAGGCAAAAGTCATGGCCACAACACATTATCTCGTTCCCACGCCTTAGTAAGCCACAAGTGGCCACAAATTTTTATTAGCACTTTTTTCTTCACAGTATGCTTTTCACAGTAATTCTTTTTACATATATAAGCATTTCTTGTTTAAAATGTGATTAGCCAAAGGAAAATAATATTCATTTTAATGTTTGAGATGAATGTGAAAAATGAAAATCAGATTTGAGGCAGTACTCGAAACTTACGAACGTAACTCTATTCTTTGCAAGAGCGTTTTTTCCACTGAAAAACATGATTTCTTGGGCTAAAGTTACACTGTAGGTAATACTGCAAATTATGTTTGTTACAGTTTGTGGCAGTGATGTGTGTTCCGCCTGGGTTTTTCATTACAGTGTGAACAGCAGATGTCATATTGAATCAGACATTTCTGATTGCAGTTGGGCCTTATTTCATATATCAGTGCTAAAATACCTGATTGCATTTGGGTCTCATTTCATATATCAGTACTAAAATATCTGATATATAGAGGAACAATCACATCCAATTTCATTTTTATCAAAATTTCACACTAGAAATCTTTAGATCAAGGCAGACCGGGTCAGGGGAATGCAGCTGAAATGAGATGAGCACTGTGTTAGTGTCCTATTTGTGTGTGTGTGTGTGTGTGTGTGTGTGTGTGTGTGTGTGTGTGTGTGTGTGTGTGTGTGTGTGTGTGTGTGTGTGCGTCCATTGGGTTGTGTGTGAAGCTGAGTTATATCACTAATCAGTCCCATCAAGCCCAGCCAAAAATGTGATTCAGGAAAGGAAGCAGGAGGTTATGGGTTATCACTAGGTGCACCCGCCCCCTCCTCATGATTTACAGTTTTTAGTTTTCCACACCTGCACTAAATTAGTTGTCCCCATGTGGTGTCTGACCAATTTAATGGATAACTAAGCACAACGGCAGACCTAAGGTGTAAAGAAGAGACATGGATGTATGGCTCGGGTCAGAATGTCTGTAGAAGACGTACCATTAGAAAGAGCGGTTCACTGGAAGAAGCTTACGTGATGTGTGTGTTTGACCTGCACAGACACATGTACAGGTGTGTGCGATCAGAAAGAAAAATGGAGAACTTCCATTAGGACACACTCTCCGAGTCTGTGAATAAGTGCAATTTTTTTGTATAGCTGCTTAGCTTCAGTGAATGGAATTTAAAGTGTTAAAGTGAACGCTGGGAGGAAATTAACAAACCATGTGTAATGGCCTGTGTGTTCGTCATTAACAAATTATCAGTAATAGCTCTATATACGTCCAATCAAGCATAGCATTCACAAAGGGGATTAAATGTGAAAAACAACATACACACATGCAGCAGCCGGTAAACTGTAATTAAATGATCAAAGTGAGCAAAGCTTAAAGTCCAGGCTAGAGGTTGTTGATTTCTGGCTTTAATGACTCTCAAAAGCGGACTTTGCACTGGAAAACATAATGGAGGGAAAAAAAGGGGGAAAAAAGAAAGTCTCAGATGTTGACCTCTAATCGAAACTAACCACGGTGTCATGAGGTCCGGAGCAATTAAAATGACTCTTAACAGCAAGTTGAATTGAGTTTTCTAACATGGTCTCTCTGGATTTTTATTTCTTTCTACACTGTAAAACAATGCTGAAGCCATCCAAAGTATTTAATAATCTCCTTTGAACAGGTGATATTAAGATGAGTCTGCTACTCGTGATCTGTAAATCGTTCATAACGGCTCTAACCTGAGGTGCTGTTTGTTAATTGGTGATGTCTGAGGCTGGTGACTCTAAATGAACTTCTCAGCAGAGGTACGTTTTGGTCTTGCTTTCCTGGGATGGTCTTCATGAGTGCCAGTTTCATCATGGTGCTTGATGAGTTTTGGAAAAGCATCTTTTGACAATACTGTACTTGCAAGAACTATTCCAGAACAACTGACGTTCATGTCTCAATGTATCAACTCACTGTTGATTGTTGTTGTTGTTGTTCCTTAATTACCGAATGCCATTAGGTAATTAGGTAGTTATTTAATAGTTTTGAAAAAAATCCCAAGCTCGCATAAAATGGGAGGGTTGCGTCAGAAAAGGCACCCGGATTGGATGGTCCACTGTAGCGACCCATTGGTGGGAGCAGCCGAAATACTAACTAAAAGTATTGCTTTAGAATGCAGAAAATAAATCCAAACTTGTGTTTAAACTTTTGACTGGTAGCTACTATAACATCTTACTAAAGTAGGCAAGGTGTACTTTTATTCCATTTATATTTATAAATAATAATAATAATAATAATAATAATTGTATTTAGTAAGTTGGCTTTTATTTATTAGTTTGTTGATTTAATTATTTATCAATTGATTATTTTAATTATTTTAAAGGGCCAGGAGCCTATCCCAGGAGACTTCGGGCACAAGGCAGGGTACACCCTGGACAGGGCGCCAATCCATCGCAGGGCACACACACACATACACACACTCACACTCACTACGGGCAATTTGGGAACGCCAATTAGCCTAACCTACAGGTCTTTGGACTGTGGGAGGAACCCGGAGGAAACCCACCAAGCACGGGGAGAACATGCAAACTCCATGCACACAGAGACGGGCATCGAACCTGGCCAGGAATCGAACCCGGACCCTGGAGGTGCAAGGCGACAGTGCTAACCACTATACCACCGTGCCGCCTTTATTTTAATTAATATAATTTAATATAAATAATTTTTCAAAGAAACATTTATTGCGATTTAAATGTTTCAAATGATGCCCTGGATGCAGAACCAGTACCGACACAAACACTCTATCAGTGGAAATGTGCTATTATGAGATTTTGGCAAATGGGTCACTAAGCAGAATGAAAGCACGGGGCTGTTGGGATTTAATTATAACTCTGAAACACATCCACAATACAAGTGAATGCAGTATTATAATCTATATTACACCAGACGCATTAACTCTCTGTAATCCCTCATTCTCAAGCCTGCTGTAGTGTTCCAGTTAGCAGCAAGCCCTTCAGTGTCATTTATCTCAGTCACATTCCTAGACAGAAGAGACGGTTTAATGAACAGTCACAACTCAGTACCGTCTCAATGACAGAAATCATTCTCCTCCGTACCTGATGCAGGCGATACCGCCGTCAGAGCCAAGACCCTCTGCGAAGTGACAGGAGTCGAATCATTTGCATTAGCTTCTCTGTAAAGATCTCATTCAGAGAGGCAGAGATTAACAAAAGGTATCTGACAGTGAGATTAGTGATGAACCAGGGCCTTGACGTGCCGAGCATATCTGAGGCGGGAGTTAATGAGGTTTTTAACAGGGCTCTGCATAGAAGCACATCAATGCTAATCGTTAGCAGCACTGGGGCTTTAGCTAGCATGACAAACTGTCAGTGAAACAAAAGGGGCTAACAAAATAGTCAAAGATTTATTTTTATGTATTACAAATGTTAATTAATTAAAAAAAAAATTA
This sequence comes from Clarias magur, assembly GCA_013621035.1. Lineage (NCBI taxonomy): Eukaryota > Metazoa > Chordata > Actinopteri > Siluriformes > Clariidae > Clarias > Clarias magur. Next base: position 232,304 of record QNUK01000251.1, read on the forward strand.
TTTATCAAGGCAACATAAAGCGAATTTTTGAATGGTTTTCAGATTACTAATGCTAACACATGCTAGCATCTCTCTGAGTCCTTTATCGACAAAAAAAACTTCCTGAGGTTTTGAGCCTGTATGATTTTTTATATTTTTATCATTATTCCTTAAATTAAGCTTAATGTGAAGTAAAAATGTGTTGGTTTAAATCATGCACACAAAAATGACTATTCAATGCTAACAGTACTTTTTTGCCTTGCTAGTTTAAAATGTACACAGCTTAGTTAAATACAATCACTGTAATATTAATCCCAGCTGAATCAGAAACACGGTTTAATCAATGTGGATTTCTGTTTTCCGAGATAAACCATCAAATAGACGTAGATTTCTAATCTCTTTCACACAAAAGAAGTTTTTTTTTTCTGCCTGTGAACAAAAGAAGTCTCTACACAGTCATTCCTGATGAAGATATCCAGAGAGGCAATACAATACAACGTTTTTTTCCGATGCATGCCTGGAAAATAATCCACCCACTGACATACTCTTAAGATTATATCTCTTCTTAGAACTAAAATGCATCTGGTTTAATTGTAAATTTTTATTCTCTTATGTACAGTATGAGCACTAAACTGGGACCTTCTTATGTATGAAACCTCATAATAATGATAATAAAAAAAAAATCTTTAGTCATGTCGGAAGATTTCTCTTTGAAAAACAATATAATACATATTGTATCTTTTATTCATACTAGAGTAAATGCTCTTCCCATCCATGCAAAATACAAATCCTTATTCACGGGCAATGAAAGTGAAATGTATTAGCAGGTAGATTAAAAGAAAAAAGAAAGGAAATGTGTGGTTTCCTCAGAAAGGCGTAGTGTTATCTCTACTGAGAGAACAGAACAATAAAAATATCCACTGCCTAAGACAGAGCGAAATCCACTGGTGCTTACTTAACATCCAACCGATGATTCATGCCATGAAAACATTGAGATATTTTTTTTTTTTTTGGTTTTATAATGACTGATAAAATGGCTTTGAGATAATGCACCATTTGAAATACAACATCAAAAAGTATCAAAATGTTGATACATTTATTTGGGGCATTTATCATACATCCACACAACGTCCGACCGTCCATGGTCCCTTAAGTTTGTAACAGGGCTTAGAATTTCCATCAGAGATCGCGACTGATACGACAGAGCCATTAGTTCAACATTATCCCATTTCATGTCATCAACATTGTTTGGACATAATTTCACCATGACATCTTTTTAAAACCCACGTAATAATCAGCATTGTCCCAACATCCATAACGCTCCCAAATTAACCTCACTACAATGTATTACCAACCAAAAATTCCAACTGGAAGCTAATACTTGTCTCAGGTTAAAACCTCTAAATCCTCCATTTTCCAAAGACTTTCTCCCTTCCGGTTTACTCAAAGTTGACGTCCTAGAAGCAGGAAGAAAACTGTAAGAAAAAGACATAACGCGTTTGTCAGTTTCTTACTTTGTTCGTTTCACACTCGCTTACTCATCTTCTATACTGCTTAATCCTGTATTCAGGCTCGCAGGGGCAGGTGGGCATGGATCCTATCCCAGGAGACTTAGGGCAATTTGGGAACGCCAGTTAACCTAACCTACATGTCTTTGGACTGCGGGAGGAAACCGGAGTACCCAGAGGAAACCCACCAAGCATGGGGAGAACATGCATATTTTTCTAGTTTCTTCTTTCTGATTAATGTTATGGAACACTGCTATTATTCACACTTATCCCCTCTTAATACAGTACATACAGCTCATTTATGTTAGTTCTGTCCTGAACATTTTCATTAAGGTTTTACTCGAAAAGTCATTTCAACTCTACACTCAGATGCAGGATGCTATGAAAGGCATGGGGGATATCAAGAGGCACTATGATGAACATCCAGGAGAACAAAAAAATAATAATAATAAGTTCGCAGTCAGGGTCAGAGCACCGACGGGGAGCATTAAAGTAGAATAATGGTGTGGAGATAAGACAAAAAAAATTTTTGAACAAGCAAAAGCACAAAATAAATGACTACTAATGTTACTTCTCCTGCTGCTCTTACGATTACTACACACAAAAAATACACAAGAGAACTATTTCATGCTAACGGAGGTGTACATTTTGGACTTTGTAGTAAATTTACAGCTAGGTATAATAGCTAGGTATCAACAGAACTTTACTACTATAGTATTGATGCTAATACTACACCTACTACTATTACTATTACTACTATTTACAATAATAATAATAATACAATATAGGCAATTGTCTTAGCACCAACTGTATAAGGGAATTCTAGACAACTCTGGGAGGCCTGTAGCTCCTTCCATCTGTGTAGTGAGATGAAGTACACCATAAATGTTCATCATAGTGCAGTTTTATGTAAGTGTGGTTTTATGTCAGAAAATAAGACACCCGCGAGTCCTTCTGCGTGTCTCTCTCCGAAACAAATCTCCGGCATAAACGCACATCAGCAGCAACCTCTGTTCCCTACAGTGTTGCTCTGAGACCCACTCCTCAGGATAAGCTGTCCCATCACTCAAACTTTGGAAGAGTACAAGAAAATAAGCTCTTGTAAGAGCATGTTTTGTCTCATTTCCATGGAGGGAATGGATACTTCCCCTCACTAAGAGCTGGATTTATCATTTTTAGGAGGCTTTGCAGACTCGAGACAAATGGACTGGAAAAGACCAGAGCAGTATTTGTAAATGTACTCTTCTTCTTGTTCAGCACTTTCTTACTCACACATGCACACACTGACAGCTTTGCAAACCTGATCTTGGCTGACACCCAGAAGACATTAACGGTTATGCTAAGGCACACATGGTGCGATGTCTGTGCAAGCAGTTGCGCAACACGGATCAGCGGTTTGCTTCGTTCTCCCTGCAGCACCTCTGTTAATATTCCCCTTACTGCAGTAGTAACTCTCAAACCACGTCCATGCTCCTTCTGTCACCAAGTGAGCTACCTCCCATCCCCTCCAGCCCCTAAGCACACGTTCCACTCTAATTACCCCTCTGAAGTGCGCTTCCCAAGCTCTCCACGCTCCCCTTATCCACGGCACCATCGCCACGCCAGACCTGCACTGCACCTAGCCTGCCTCTAGCTCCTCATTAACTAATTAACAATGCTCGGTGTGCGAATGCAGACAATATGTGCGCTTAATGATAGAGTAATTTGAGGGCCATTTTGAAAAGAATGTCTTTAAGATGCAAAGATGGAACACTGGCTGAACTATGAACCCACGTGGGAATAAACAGGGTGTGCGGCTTGAATGTTGTAGCAATGACTTTTATAGCCCAAGAATCTCCAGAGTATGAGTTAAACAGGGCAAGATGTCGGTGTCAGCACAACTTAGCTTATAAACAATGCCTCCGGTGCATGTAAAGAACACTTCACATTTTTCCTGTTTCTTACTCATCAGCCCTCTACACAGCTGCATGCTATGTTAATTAAGGAGTCCTAATTTCAGAAATCTTAAATCCTAAGTGTAACATCAGCACCTCGTTATTTATTCAAGGGGAAAAAAAAACCCTCAATAATATACTACAGTTTTAATCCAAATGTCTAAAATATCCAAATACCATTAGCTGTTTTTTTTTTAATGTTGTGATACACACCGTTAATACTGATCATACAATATAATGTGCTGGATCAAGTGCTATTTTAAAAGCTGATGAATAATATGTTCATGGAACCTCGGCCGGGATCGTCATTAATGGACATCACAAGTCCTGGTTTGACTTGAACGCCCCTTGTACAGCTAGGGCTATTCGTGTTACATTATGTAGGCAATGTCCTATTAGAGTTTAATGGTTTTTCTGAATGCTTGTATGCTAATTGTTAATTACAGTGTATTAGCCTTTGATAGCCTTTATAATTCTTTAATTATCTCTACTCCAGATAAACCGGGCAACTTCTGATGCACCCCGATTCATCTGAATACTTTTAACAATATTCATAACCTGATTATGGTCAATAGTACAGGATGTAGAGTAATATGTCATAACCCAGAAGGAACTTTTGGTTCAAACTCAAAACGTTGTGGAATTCTAAACCCTGTTAGAAACGTAAGGGAGCGTGGATGTGATCGGATGTTGCGCGAATGTACGTTAATTAAGAAATACATTTCATTGTTTTGAAGTTATATTTGCAATGTTGTGTTTCGGTCACTCATTCATTCAAGATTATCTATAAAAAAAAAACAGCACTGTCCTGATGGTGAGCGTCATCCCAGTATCGTTAATAAGTTTTGTAAATTGTTATTAATTAATTGGTAATAATTAAATTTCATATCGTAATTGTGCCCGTAGTGCGGAAACAAAAAACAGATTCAGGCTTCGGCAACCTACACCCTCAGATACTGTATATCAATTGCTCAAAGGCTGTACACACACAAAGACTTAATGGTAATCCATATTAGAGCTCTGCATTGACCAAGACATCAGTCAAGTACAGAGCTGCAACAAAGAACAAACAGGAAACAAAGAACCCCACACACACACACACACAGATGTAAAGGCTACACCGGTGTTAACTCAGTCTCTGCATGCGAACAGCTTTGTTAAAAGAGAAGGACAAAAAGGAGACTTGTGCGTGAGGAAATCTGCCAAAAAAGCTTCAGCCCACCTGTTTCTGTCAGACAACCCACTCCCTCATTCCCGGAGACGCTCGTTCTCCCCGAGGACAGGAGGATGATTAGAGAACTGCCAGAAAGTTTATCAGCCCTGACTTCATCGCTCGCTCTTAACTGTCCAGGTCATCTTCTGTGTAATTACTATCCTGCGGATGATGGAATCCGATATTATTATTATTCATTTTCTATCTCAGTAAGTCTGCCGTTCCCCCGCTACCCCGCCCCCCGCACCACTTCCATCGACATTCGTGATGATCTAAGGAGTATTCAGTGTAAATATATAACGAAGGAGTTTTTACACACCATAATGAGTCACACGTTTGATTGGTTGATTTATTTTCTACGCTCTACAGCAATACTGGATTTCTTCCAAAATCTAATATGAAATAACATACAAGGCATTAGGTAATTCAGTAACAACCAAAGTCTGTTGAAGATGAAGGTCAGCTGTTCTGGAATAGTTCTTGCAAGAACAGTATTGTCGAGTGCATTTGTAAAACCCATCAAGCACCATGAGGAAACTTGGTCTCGTGCTCCCAGGAAAGCAAGACCAAAACTCACCTCTGCTGCAGAGGAGAAGATCATTTAGAGTCACCAGGCTCATCAGAAATCGCCAATTAACAACCAGCACCTCAGATTAGAGCCGTTATGAAAGATTTACAGAGCATCAGCAGCAGATACATCTCACTATCGACTGTTCAAAGGAGATTATTGCATATGTTGGATTAATTAGAAGCTGTGTCCAAACTTTTACCTGAAAGGGTGTACAGTCTATACTGCTCGGATCTAAAGAATGTGAATTACAAAGCGTCCTCCAGAGAACCTACACCGGATCTAATTATTAATATTCACAATTAATTAGAGTGGGAGAAGGAAATTTAGCACAGAGGTTATTTTTCATGCTTCTGAAGCAACCACACATCGTCTTTTGTTACCTGCGCTCTTCTGATGCCTGCGATTCCAGCGCGGCTCTGGGAACAAAGAAATCCCATCTCGAGCCAAGCGAGGCGCTCGAACGGGGAATCGAAATAAAAGAAAAAAGAAAAAAGTTGCATTACAAGACAGATGGAGAGAAAGCAGCCTTGGAAGGGAATTTGCTCTCATCTAAGCGCTGAGAAATTATATTGAGGAGTGAAATGCATTTGAGATGTGACTGATAAAAATTTCATGGGTTGATAGACACGAGCTAATGAAGGAGAATGCAGAAAATGCATTAAACATTAAAAGGAAAAAAAGAAGGCAAAACTTGTTGGAGTCGGAAGTAATATTGAATTATACATTTTATATACGGTTCAAACGGCTGACTGGGTAAGTATTTAAGAAGGAAATGGATTTTCTAATTAAAACCTCTTTCTGTCAATAGACCACACTGTTAGTCTGGTTAAAGATAAGAGGAATGGTAATTGGTCACACCCCTTTAAGCAAGGGACACGGCAAAAAAAAAAAAAAACATGACATGCAATTACTGACAGACCTCCAGAATTTTTTTTAAGGTGTGTTTTTCCCCCCCACAACCCCAGCTCATGGGTGTTACTCGCTTTACTTTGTCAATTTCACTCAAACACGTCCCCCCCCAGGCACTGTTTACCCTTGGGAGAATAAATCATACATGTATGTGAGCGACTGGATGGCAAACAAAGAAAGGAATCTCTCGCTCTTTCTCTGTTTCCCGCTCTGCAAACCTTTCACCCAAGTGATTAATGGAATGTAAAATTCATTCATCATCTCTAATGTCCCTTTCCTTAAGATACAATTTATGCTGATGCAGTAAGAAAAAAAGTCGGTGGGGGGGCGGGGGTTATGTGTGTCCATGCCATGGTGCGGGATCAACCTTGAAACTTGCAACTTGCGTCTCACACACACACACACACACACATGCTGAACATGTCTTCATGGGAGACCCTTGGGCCATTAAACCGTTATTAGAGCTCCTTACGGCGATGTTCTGCAATTCTGATGTAGGATCACAATCTGTCTTAATAAACTTAACAACTATCTACTGCAGGCTATGCGGCATCAAAGGACCGCAGAAGCCTAAATGCTACAGTAAGTATTGGTGTGGTACAGTATAAATCTTTAAAATATGTCACATTTGCATATTATCTCTTTAGATCGGGCTTAATTTCGCTATTAAGTCCTGTTTAAATGTTTCACCATTCCACCTCAGCGACCAAGACCCTCTTTGCATGCGAATGCGCAATTTCTTTCTTTCCTTTCTTTCTTTTTTTCCCTGCCTCTCTGCAGTTATTAGCTGGCTGTCAGACGGAGGGCTGCGCTGTCCATTAACCCGCACCTCATGCTGAGGACGGCGTTCTGATGGAAGACGTAACCTGCATTACTGAGGTCAGCGTCATCCTCACACACACACACACACACACACACACACACACACACACACACTCATACATATACAGCCTTGTCCTTTTATGCTTGACTCATACATAAATAAATACATATCTCCTTTGTGTATCCCCCAGCGCCTGGTGTCTCTCCAGCTCTCATCCAGATACACGGAACACACGGCCTCTCAATTCTGCACACCAATCTCGGTTACATAAGCCGCGTGGTAGCCGAACACACACACTGACACATTTTTATACCCTCTGGCGAGAAACAGCTATCACGAAGAGTTAGTCAGAGGGTGTGCAAGACATGAAGGGAGAAACTATATATATATATATATATATATATATATATATATATATATATATATAGTACATAGGGAAAATTTTTTATACATGAAAAGCCTTTCAAGTAACCCACGGTTACAATCAAAACGCATCGCAAATATACGTACTGTCAGTCAAAAGTTTCTCAGTGCACTCAGCATATATTTTAGCTAACCGAGGAATCGAGAAATCTTTCGCTTTTAAAGTTCTGGAAATGTTAGAAACTGCTCCGTTTTAGTAGATCTAATACCAAGTGCCAAACGAATTAATTTAGCACGCCGAATATATTTATATTTATATGTTTTAAGCTTAACGCTAACGCTATCATTAGCATCTTTTAGTCTTTTATCGACAGGCTTAACAAGTTTACTGTCCATCAACGCCTGTCTTTAATAAAGCTCTCGCTCATATTCCAGTTAAGGTCGAAGAGCAAGCAGCTAACAAGTCCCTGAAAGATTTCGCTTTTCTTGCTGGTCTTCCCATGCTTTAGCTGATGTTTTCCCATGCTCTGTGGTTACTTGGTGCTAATTTACAGTAGCATCAGTAACTAACATCAGCATGTGACTGCTGATCCTCTTGATCTTTCTTGTAAAAGAAATACAAGATTTTATTTTTTTTTAAGTTTAAGCCGAACTTTTACTTTCACCAGAGTTATACTGTAAGTAAATAAATTAATAACATCTTTATCCTAAAATACTCTTTACCTTTTATAAGTAGTTTTCTACTTAGTGTTTCTGTTCAGAAGAAGAAGAGTGTCAGAATTCAGGTTTTTTTTTTTTAAAGATTTGTCAAAATGAATGAAAAGAAGAAGAATTATTGCTCGTTGCGTCCGCCGCACAGCGACTGACCCGGGAGAGACAGTCAGAGACACATGCACCTATGATGTCTGAAGATCTCTATTTGATCAACATTAAAAGCTTAAGCTTTTGGCCAGGTGCCCCGTGTCACATACAGTACAGTATAAGACCACCATTCCCCAAAGAACCAGTCATTAACATGGAGGTTCACAGAGAGACGCGGAGACAGACGATAGGAAATACGTTTGCATTTTCCTGTTAGGTTCTATCCGACAAGATGTGTTTGGATGGATATTCATCTGGATACAGGCTATAGGAAATGTTACCATATAAGGCGTCAGGAAGCACAATCAGGGGGTGTTTTTATGGTCATAGGAACATTCTCATCATATATTATAGTTTATTATTATTATTTAAAATCAGGGCTATAGCATTCATGCATGCGGTTCATCTGAGTTAATTTCATTGAATCTACTTCCAGAAGAAAACTGTTACTGTTAGCACCCCAAACAGTTTTTTTTTTAACATAACAGCATTATTATACATTATACTTTTGATTTGTTTCATATAAACCTTTTGTATCTTACGTCAGGACATCTGTCTGTCATGGTCCTGTCCACTTCTGGACGCCAAAAGTGACGTTACTTTCTGGACGCCAGTCTCAACAGCCACACACAACGTTAGTATCTTAAACAACACTTTAGTAAAGTCGTTCCAAAAAACCTGTGAACCCTCCATGTAGTGTTTCATGTCTACCCAAACTTTATCTACCTCAAGGCTGAATCCCCGCCCCCTTGATCAAGGGCACTACTTAGCGTGTGGAACGGCGGATTCTACACCCTTACACTTGTACACTTAGACCTGATATGAAAAACATTTCAGAAGAGGTTTATTTATTTATTTGGTTTCTGTCTCGGAAACTTGTTCGAGTCCAACTCCTCCGCCTGAGGTCTGACCTCACATGCACTTCTTCGTGAGCCAACCCTGTCCTGAGCAAGCCCAGGCACTTTTGGGAGCGTCTGACTCGTCTTTCATGCACAATTCATGCGCATTCGCCTCACCCTGAAGCCACATCCGGAGGCCATCACGTCGAGAACTAGGCCTATGAAAAATGGATGTGCTGGTAAGGATGTGTTGCTATTTTTATGGGAAAGAAGCACACACAAGAGGATGGACCATTGTGTGGTTCTGAGCTTCTGGTAATCAGACAGACACGTTGTTCTCACAGCGAGGAGCACGCTGGAGGAAAGCTAGAGATTTGGACCGGCACACTCGCTTGCACAAATAAGGGTAAAGCTATGGTACCCGAGAGGCAAGCGGTGCAAAGTCCCAAAGGGGATTTCTCTACGTACATCGAGTCTTTGATCCTGATGAAAATAATGAGTTGGAGATTTAAAAAAGGGTAAAGTGGCTGAGCGTGGGGAAGAGGAGGAAGGAAAAGGGAAATTCACACAGCAAGCAGAAATTTACATACATATACAGCTATAATTGGCTAAGCAACTCAGCTTTTGACAGAGCTTTGCACAATCTGGACTGGCTTCAAGGTAAAGAAAGTGGAAGAGAAAATGAGTAAGTTAGGGAGAAGAAAATAATGCCAGTAATGCTACTATACATAGGATGGAAGAAGAAATAATAAAAATGAAGGCACTCTAAGCTTTTCCTGTATATTAACGTTTATTCAGTTCATTATAAGGAGCAGAATGAGAAGCTCTTGCCATGGCTAAAATTTACTTTTAACAATGTACAGTATGCCATTTATGATATATGGTGTTTTGGAATAGATATGGCTGCACAATTTGAAAAAACAAAAAAATTTAAGAAAAGATAAAACAATATATACAGTACAGACCAAAAGTTTGGACACACCTTCTCATTCAAAGAGGTTGAATTTGTATTATGGCAAGAAAAAAGCAGCTAAGTGAAAAAAAACGAGTGGCCATCATTACTTTAAGAAATGAAGGTCAGTCAGTCCGAAAAATTGGGAAAACTTTGAAAGTGTCCCCAAGTGCAGTCACAAAAACCATCAAGCGCTACAAAGAAACCGGCTGACATGCGGACCGCCCCAGGAAAGGAAGACCAAGAGTCGCCTCTGCTGCGGAGGATAAGTTCATCCGAGTCACCAGCCTCAGAAATCGCAGGTTAACAGCAGCTCAGATCAGAGAGCAGGTCAATGCCACACAGAGTTCTAGCAGCAGACACATCTCTAGAACAACTGTTAAGAGGAGACTGAGTGAATCAGGCCTTCATGCTAGAATATCTGCTAGGAAACCACTGCTAAGGACAGACAACAAGCAGAAGAGACGCGTTTGGGCTAAAGAACACAATAAAGGACACAATAAAGAAAACTCTTTGAATGAGAAGGTGTGTCCAAACTTTTGGTCTGTACTGTATTTTGACACATTGCAGGTACTACTAGATGTACCGCTTTATATTTAAACATATTTGTCTAGGCTAACAGCAAATAGTGGCACGAATGATATCATTAAGAGGCTATTTCCCAATTTTTATCACTTCAATGTGCGCAGTGGTAAAGTGCCCACCCGATCGTCCTGTGTGATTCCCGGGTGGTGCTGTAACCTCTCGCAGCCGGAGGTCTAGAGAGGGCTGATTGGCCGAGCTCTCTCAGAGGGGAGGGATGAGAGGTACATAGCGCTCCCACATTAATCACGGCTCTACAGCCAATCAGGGGCGTCTGTGAGCTCACGCAAGCGGAAGGAGCGGATAGCGCTGTCCTTCGAGTGTGTAACTCCGCCCCCAACGGTGCGCGAGCGAGCAGTTCGAAAAGATGCGGTCGGCTGGTGTCACGTGGTTCGGAGGAAACACGTGATAGTCTTCGACCCTCACGACTGAGTGGTAGTAGTTGCTTAATGTAGGAGTCCCCTGGTGACGGGGAGGAATTGGACACGACTAAATTAGGGAGAAAAAAAAATAGGAGGAAAAAAAATACATTGACAAACTCAAGGCGGCACAGTGGCTTAGTGGTTAGCATTGTTCCTCGCACTTCCAGGTTCTGGATGCAATTCCCGCCTCCGGCTCTCTGTGCATGGTGGGTTTAAAGATGTAACTTGTTATTGTTGTTATTATTATTACTTTTTTTTGTTTGTTTTTTGAAGAAATATTCAAAGAAGCAGGCTGAGAGAACATGAACAGTGTCAAAAACTCCATCGAATGCTTTAATCCAATCGGTGCATGCTGATCCGTCGGCATGTTCTGATTTGACTCGTGTGATATTAACGCCGCGGTTTTAGACCGAGCTCATGAGTCACCAAATGCATTATGGGAATTAAAGCTCCGCTTCATGGCAGGGTGTGAGACATCACCGAAGAGCGGACGGAGGCTGACGGAGCATTTGTTATTGTTTTGTGTACTGTTATCCAGTCTGTACAGATTAACATGACTAAGTGTGCGAATAAGTGCGAGAACGGTAAACAGCGTTCGTGTGCGACATGCTGTTTACGTAAGCTTAAATGTGTGCGTGTTCTTGTCGGTTCAACTGAGGCAGGGTTGTGAGTCAGGCACAGGGAAGAAGAAGAAGAAGAAAAAAAGCTGGCCGTTACATTCGCTCGCTGCTTATATAAGCATGAGTGTATCAAATATTCATAAGACTTCTCCTCTCAAAGCCAGATGAGGAGCGCTGCGAAACAAGGAGCGGAGCGCTGAGATTACCATTTATGCCGAGAGAGAGAGAGAGAGACATAAAAGGTGGATCGTGATTAAGCCAAGTCTTCTTGGCTGTTCTTGTCAGGATCAGTAGAGATGCTGTGAGCAACAGGCTTCTGCATGGGGGAACGGAGAGAAGAAGAGACAAGACATCCCTCCCTCTGGAACGTGTCCAAACGCTCAGCTTATAAAACCCCGCCATATATTTTAGCACAAAATTCCAGCATCCTGTTGCCTCTAATCCCTTTGGCTGCATACGGGGAAGTGAGCTTAGAACCAGTGGAGATTTAAAACCAGCTCAAATATGATTATTTTTTACTTCCTGGCACGTTAAGACTCTTTGTTTCAAAGACATATTCAGCGTACTTGCATTCTGCAAAAAGCTTGGAATTGAGAGAAAGGCAAAGCGTGTAGATCATCCACGCAGCTGGAAAGAAAATAAAATCCTCTGGTAAAAATATTGGAAGCGCAACCGGCATGTGAGAAAGTGTTTAGGGAACAAAGCGTTTCTGCAGAGCGGGTTCCGAGCGTGCCACGTCCGTGTACGCGCGAGTGAGCGAAGAGAAAAGAGGAACAAAAGGTAGCGGGAGGGAGGAGGAGGACGAGGGCTGAAACGGAGGGCGGCTCTGCTGGGAGAGCTCATCAGGGACGAGGGGAACAGGTGCTTTTTGCAATGCACAAGTGGCACAACTTGGCATAAAATGCCGACACGACAAACTGACCCGGTGGAACACGAGCAACAGGAAAGCGTGCAAAGATGGCAGAACAAAGGGCTAGAAGGAGGAGGGAGGAGAGAGAGGGAGACTCTGGAAGGATTAATCATTCTGTCAGAATTACCCTGTAGACAAAACATCACTGTTTTGGAGTCGCATTTCCGTAGCTGTTTAGCAGACATTTTCATCAAGTGAAAACAAATTCTGCTCCAGTCACAGAGCGGAGCAGGTGAGAGCTAAGTGCCTCGCTCAGGGGCTTACTAAGCATACTGATAAACACACAAACAGCTTTGAAGGAATACACCAACGTTTTTAACCTTTAAACTTACCACAGTCTCTACCTGATACGTGAATACAGCAATGCTGCTGTAAAATTCCCCCGTATTGAAAATACACAAATGTCATTTAGACTGACATGATAAATCATTTTTGTAAATCACTTCCATGAACTGGTTATTTAAAGGTTTGCAAAGCTCCGAATGGTGGCACGGTGATGTAGTGGTTAGCAGTGTCGCCTTACACCTAAGTACAGTGGAACCTTGGATTGCGAGTAACGTGGTTCACGAGTGTTCCGTAAGACGAGCAAAGATTTTTAATAAATCTTAATTTAATTTAATTTAATTTAATTTAATTTAATTTAAAAAACGAGCAAGTGTTGGTTTACGAGTGCCGAGTATCATGTATCACCCTTGGGCCTCTTATTTTGACACCGAGCGTCACTCTTGCACTGCGGAATTGTGGGTAATCGTCTCCCCTGCTCGGTCTTAGTGCTGTTTCAGCGTCTCCTATGTGTGTATGCGGGCGTAATTTGACACCGACACACACACACACTGACACACTCTTTTCACCCCACTCCCCTGATTTTGAGTGTGGGTGTTGGGACTGGCATCCAGAAAATAACATCACTTTTGTCGTGGACAGGACCAGACCAGACAGATGTCATGACGTAAGATACAAAAGGTCTATATGAGACAAATCAAAAGTATAATGTACAATAATGCTGTTCTATTTAAAAAAAACTGTTTGGGGTGCTGTTTGCAGTTACTCTTCTTCTGGAAGTAGATTCAATGAGGGTTCGGTTCCCACCTTGGGGTCTGGTGTTTTAAACACATTTTTTTCTCACTTATACACACTTCCATGAATCTTCTTCTCATTTTGTGAAGCTGCTTTGAGACAATCACTATTGTTAAAAGCGCTATAGAAATAAAATTGAAGTGACAATTTAGTAGTTTTATTAGGGGATACTTTCACTTCAGCACATCCTACAATATATATATTTAAAAATATATATATGTTTGAAATCAGGAGCAGAGATGGCTTCAAACAGTGATGAAAACACAAGCTCAATATTTTGATACTTAAGTAAATTTGAAGGCAAGTACTTTTGCATTTTGTATCAGGTAGAAATGTAAATGGAGCTCTTCTACTTTTCTTTGATCAAGATATAACATTTTAATAAAGTACAGGATTTGTGTACTTTATCCACCATTGTTAATATTCATAAACTGCAACTCTGTTAAACCTGTTCATTTTAATACACCATGGTTTCTATGGAAACATCTTATAAAGTCACTTGTTTTATGGTCGTTCCAAATCGTTAACCATAACTTTAAAGTCATGAAAATAAAAATGTCTTGTTTTTTAATTCATACAAGTGCACATTTTATTAATATAAATTGTGATTGCTGACGGAGGCACGGTGACGTGTGGATTAGTGTTACAGCCTCGCATCTCTAGGGTTGAGTGATGAATCCTGCCTCGGGTCTTCATGGAGTACGTTTCCTGAGGGTACTCCTGTTTCCTCACACAGTCCGAAAAACACACATTTTAGGCTAATTAATGTTTCAAAATTGCCTGTAGTATGTGTGTGTGTGTGTGTGTCCTGTAATGAACTGTAATGAATCCAGGGTGTACCATGCCTTTTGCCCTGAGTCCCCTGGGATATGCTCCAGGTCCCCTCGACCATAAACAGGATAAGAGATATGGAGAATGAGTGAGTGATTGTATTTGCTTGGAAATTCCTATGGGATAAATATAATTAACCACTTTGGGACACACTGGAGAGGGAATTGGCGGCTCAGTGGTAGATTTCGTGCCTGCCATGTTCTGCAGAAGGACAAGAGTTCAATTCCCAGCCACTGGATGCAGTGCCGGTCCCAGGCCTGGATAAAATGGGAGGGTTGCATCAGCAAGAGCATCCGGAGTAAAACCTGTGCCAACCTGTGGATCGGATGATCCGCTATGGCGGCCCCTCGGTGGTCAAAACAAAAGACTTTGGGACATGCTGGAATTGGAAAATAGTCGACTAGTCACAAGATCCTGTTAGTGATTAGTTTCCTATTATCATACAAGGTCTTGCTTTACTTCTTAAATGGGTCCATTTTTTTATTTATTTTAATTTGAATTATCCTTGTTTACTGCATTGTCCGTTTAAATAACAACATTCCAGCTGCACTATGGTGTTTATCTCCGTGCTCAAGTTACTACCTGTATTGCCTTTCACACATTTATTTTCTCGCTCTTCTCCCAAGACATGCAAGTAGGTGGACTGCCTAATTTAAATTTCCCCTTGGTGTGAATGAGTGTGCAATTTGTGCATCCATTATGCAACACACACTCCTGATGTAGTGAAGAGCTCTAAAAAATTCAGAATATTCCTTTAACCACCAAACCGCCAGTGCTCCATGGTGCGGTTGTGCTGTTATTCAGGTGAACAGCGGGACTCTAAACAGCGTCATTTTCCTTCACTGCCCTTCAAACACGAGTGCAGGGCCTGTAATGAGCGCTGCACAACAGTGTATGAAATATGTATGTAGCAGTGTATCTCAATAGACACATCAGCACATTATACAACAATAAACACCATGTGTTCGCCTCACGGGACTGAGAGACACACTAGGACATATACATATGGCCAGAATGTCACACCATATGTACAGAAAGACCACGGATTTCTCCCAAGGGGGTTGCATGGAGGCTTGTGAATAGTATATATACAGTATATGGTGGATGAAGTAATGAATGAGGATCCCAGGAACAGATCGTCTGAATTCTCCAAGGATCCATTCGGGATTATCTCAATATTATTAGTAATAATGGTCACTCAAGAGTTACAGTTTATGTAAAAAGGATCATTCTGTATCCCATAAATAATGCGAAGCTCCATCACCAAATAATTGACGAGCTGCTTCCAGTTTTAGATAAAGCTTTTAGATAAAACTCCACAGCTGCCAGCGTTCTCATTATCCCGTCTTACCTTCTGAGTGTTTCTGTTCATTATACCCTTTCTCATCAATTTTTTTTTATTGTAATATATATATATATATATATATATATATATATATATATATATATTCAAAAGGTTTGCTTGAGATTATGCTCATATTTTGCATTTTATTTGCCATTTAGAAGAAATTTCATCCCAGTCCAGCATACTGGACTCCATCATGCCATGTGTCAGACCCCATGTTAACAGTTAATCTGACCTCATTTTATCCCTTTATAATATTAATCTAGGAATAAAATCAGGTGCATAGCAGGTTCGGGGAATTAGGTTATGAACTATCCTGTAATAGACTGTTTGACAGCCTCAAATTGTCATTCCTGTATGGTTAACATCTGTTACAGTGTTTTCGCTTTGTTTCATTTATTTTTCTATGCAGCACATACCGTCAGATATAGAATCTATTTCCTAACTGCCACATGCAACAGTAAACCTTAGATAAGCAGTGGCACCTGTTCAACTGAAATCTGTCAAAAGCCTTATAAACAACATGGATTCTGACACCCGACATCACCCCAGTGACGAGACCTTGCTAAAGGGCCAAATCCTAAATCACACTATTAGATTATATATACCTCAGACAGTTAGTCAATCAGTCCTTATCTAACTGCATTTAGTCATTTTCAACCCTCTAATCCAGGGTTAGTTCTTAAAGAGAATTTACTGGACAAAAATTCTGTACAGCAAACAGAAACAGACGTTTGACAGCAAAATGAGATAACTCCATTTTTGCTTTTTTCTTATTTAAAATTCAGCAAGAGGTATTGAAAACTGATAGAGCATAACTTTTGCTCTTTGAGTCAAAAGGCACAAATGGCAAAATATTTAGTCAAAATTGTGTCTGTTCTATCAGTGTGAAATTTGCGCTATTTTTCAAAAAGCTATAATTCCAACTTCCATAATGTTGGCACAATGGATAAATCAGTGTGAAGTTGTGCTCGTAGGTATTTAAGTATGCAATCTAGAACCGATTTGAATTTTAATTTAAAAAATACGGCAAAATCATGATTTGATTGTGATTTTGTAGTGGGTCAAACAGAAGTGCACATGCACATGCACTTTATGTTGTCTGTTATGTGTATTTATATATTTAAAAAAAAATAAAACCCTGTAGATAGTCTCCCTCTCTGAGTTGGCTAGTTAGTCTTTGTTAATTTATGTTGTCTCTTAGTTAGCTAGTTTAGTCTTTCTGTTAATCTATGTTCTAAATTTATGTTGTATGTAGCAGGAGGAACGTTGTTTCGTTTCATTGTGTACTAACTGTATATGGTTGAAGTGACAATAAAGCCTACTTGAACTTGAACTTGAATTTGAAAGTAGTGGCAGCAAATTAGATCAAGGAAAAATGTGTTTAAAAAAAGTAACGTTCCTTCTACTAAACATTTTAATTTTATTAATGTCACATATTGAACTTCAGGCAAATACTGAAGGACTGGCAAAGTTTCATCCAATTCTGTCAAGCCAGTTTTGCGTGATGCTGTGACAAAATGGTCTGGACAGACATTCAGACATACAGACATACGGACAGAACATTTTCTGAGACTGGTTCCGGGTCCTCCAATGTATGAAACATAAAGGTATTATTAAAAGAGCGAGTTCTGACTAAACCTTTTTCTATTTATATACAGTAGATAGACAATTCTGTTAAAAGTAAAAAGGCTGTTTTTAAGACTCCCAGCTACAGTATTTGTCTCTGGGACTGTCTGCCCTTTGATTAATCAACAAATCAGTCTCTTTAAAAGTCGGGTCTCTCTTTGTAATTGTCATGGTTAGACTTGCTTAAAGACAGGTAGATGTATTGCAATTTAAAGAGAATGCAACAAACAGCAGTCATAATAACAGCAACAGATTCTGGTCCATACATTTTATCATAAAACTCTGGGCGTCTGTTTTTATCAAATGTGAGATAAAGTAAGAGCAATATGGTGCGTGAGTCCTGGGGAAATAAGGAAGGCTCTGATGCATGCAAGGGTGATTATGTAAATAAGTAAAGCGAGGTGTGGGCACCACAGGCCAGCAGGTAAACCTCATTTCCATATTACGACGTCCAAACCGATTCGTGCCGGATCTCGTTCTAATGGACAGGAAACACACACACGTGCAGGTTATAGATTGAATTTTCCCATATCAACAGCCAGAGGGGATGCTGTCTCCGCTCACATTGTTGACAGCGTGACGATTAATGCATGTCCAAGCAATCGCATTATTTACATACATATTAAACAGAAGGACATATGGCACAGGGTTTGCATACACAAGGCTTTCAGGCGTCCAAAGATAGATAGATATTTGTCTCAGGTGAGCTGACCTGCTTTTACACATGTATGTGCGACACACAGAAGCAGAGCCTCAGCTAATCCTATAATAGCGCTGCCTACGCGTTAGCCGCTACTGCGCCTTTCTATCATGCCGGGCTAATCAGCTAATCAGCCAATCAAGATTCACCTCATGCAGCTTCTATGCTTCCAGTCCCTGCATACTGACAAACATGAACATCTAATGAGAGGACACACATGGTTAGCACAAACGTGTGGATTATGCATGTTATGAATTATGTAAATGTTTAAAAGTGGAACAAGAAGCAGGAAGACGATCAATGACTTTTAGAGACGTTTCACGGACTTTGTATGATGTGGAAAATGTAGATTAAAAAAAAAATTACAAATGGCACATTTTTATAGAATGCAACCAAAAAATGACTGAAACAATCAATAACTGGAGTCGAATGTAAGTGAGTTCGAGTGAAACCAGGACTTTGGGTTGTATAGAAAAACAAAACACAGATATGAAAATGTCCTTTATTTCTCTATATAGTCCCCTGCTATTTCACTAGTGCTTGGATACCATCAAGAAAGAATGTTTCCTCAGTACACTGGGGAGATGATCGGACTGCCTGCTTCATATTTAATAACCCAAACATGTGGAAATGTCTTGGAGCAAGTTCAGAACTGTAACCGAGTTCCTGTAAGGTGCAAGTGGTATTGGTGAGTGATTGTGTGTACAGCTCACACAGACAGATGTGTCTCTTCTGCAAGTTGGCGACTAAAGATCAGATGTTCCACTTCCTGAATGTTCCAAAGAACGAATGTAGTGGGGTCTGTGCCACCTCGTCCGGGACTCATCTTCTATGCTTCGTTATCCTGTATTCAGGATCACGGGGGGCCTGGAGTCTATCCCAGGAGACTTATGGCACAAGGCAGGGTACACCCTAGACAGGGTGCCAATCCATCGCAGGGCACACACACTCACACACTACAGCCAATTTGAGAATGCAAATTAACCTAACCTAATCTGGACTGCGGGAGGAAACCGGAGTACCTGAAGGAAACCCACCAAGCACGGAGAGAACATGCAAACTCCACGAACACAGTGACAGGAATCGAGCCTGGCCGGGAATCGAACCCAGATCGAACCCAGACACTGGAGGTGCAAGGCGACTACAGTGCTAACCACTACACTATCGTGCCGCCTACTTATTTAATTCTATGGATTTTTAAAAAAGAACCTCTTTGGAGAGAAAGAGACACTAGCTTCGCAGCATAAAACTTCTGGATGTCAAAATGTTGTGGCAGCGTTAATTCAGAAATGTTACGAATGTCGGAACGCTGTTTTTATTTTTTTTTTTGCATTTTTGCAATATGACTTTAAACCAGTTTGTAATAACACCAGTAAGTTTCATCTCCCAACTGAAAAATATCCCTGATAGACGTTTTTCTTTCCTTTTCGTTTTCCACATACTGTATATTCCTGTCAAACAACAAGCACTACAAAGGAACTATTCCAAGTCAAACATACTAGACAACTGCTATCTCTAGCTCTGTTTTTTTCTGCATTTGGAAGCTGTGATGCACTTCACTGTTATATTTTTTAAAGTAAATTTTACCGGAAAGCCAACTCAACAACTATCAAAAGACGCGTGCAAACACTTTATGTACAAAAGACACGAGATACACACGGGAAGCTGTAGTCTTTGTCCTATTTTTCACCCGGGATTTCTGAATTCCAGTATGAACTTAAAGGAGCATGGATAGATATACAGTCGGATGCCGGATGTGCGAACGCGCGCTAAGCAGCATGAATGCTATAAACGACGTGGAATGTTCTGTTGTTTTGAGGTCGTAATTGTATTTTTTCACGTCATTCGTCCAACGTCATTGAACTAAAGTCATTCTAACGTTCGAAAAAAAAACAAAGCTGTTCTGACGTTGTGTTTTGGGTGGACGACATTACGACTTAATTACAAGGGCAGGATACCATCATACGCAACATAACATTAGGCTTCCTGCTGGGACAGAGTGCGTGAGCTGGTATGTTTATTCATGGTACAATGCATGGCAATGTGTTATTACAGAGCCTACAGCACACTGAGGCCCTTCCTAACGAATAGCACTAACTAGTTGTCAGTCAAAAGGCATGATTGGCATGACACACACACACATGCACACACATAGAGCTCATAATTCATCTGGTGGCAGTGACTCTGTGCTGCTGGGCGAAAGCTTAGCAATGCCAGAAACCTCAGAAGAATGCTAATGCAAGGTCACTGTGCTTCAAAGGACACACACACACACACACACACACTCCAGCATAAAACATATACACGCATACTACAGTGCGTTCAAAAAGTCCCTCCGCTGTGGCCGCACAGAGTAGGTTATGGGACTCATTACTATTCTCACTCATGTATTTATTTATTTATTATATCTCACAGTGTATTGTGATGTGGTATTCTTGTCATTCTCCGATGGTTAGCATTTGCGCCCAAAAATACACGACCGACGTTAAGCGAAGAAACCCACAGACAGACTGGTGCTGCCAAACGAGCGCGTCAACGCGCTGCTACTACCGCTACTACTCTACGTGGCCGCTGCGGAGACACTTTCTGACTGCACTGCACTTTACTGTACGTTCAGGACGTATACGCACACATGGATACATGAATTTACATCAAAGTGCACTGAAACCAGAAATGTTCCCGTCGAAAAACAATACCTGTAGTAGGAACTACACCGGCAGTGATGCATTAAAGTATCAATACAAAAGCGAGCCTCTTCTGCTGACGCCGAGGAGGTGGAATGAAATCGTTCACACTTGGTGGCTTTTAACCCTCAAAATGAATCAGTCAGCAGTTGTTGCGCAACATTCAAATGACCCCTTTGAAACTTTTTGCATATTTATTTACAGGCCAGTCTTGTCTGCACCATCATGGTGGCGACACTGGTGGGGACATTAGCCATTGCCGCTGACCCATAATCTAAAGCAAGTGCGCCATCTGATCAGCCATAGCGGTAAACACATTGTGGGTTCCCCTTGCCAACATGGCGGGTATGATTTGTGTCTTGAACCTTGATTTGGATGCTCTGGGTTGCTGGGTGAAGCCTCTGTGGATCACGCTTATTTGTCTGGAACATCGCATGGATGATTGATCAGATTGTGATTTACTGTATGGGCTCTTTGTACTGTATGTTGGGCTCGTGCAGTGGGCTGTGGTGCACTGGATGTTCTGGTACATTTCTATCATGGCCAGCATTGACCTTTCTTAGCGATTTGTGCTGCATTGGCTTTTAACAATGGATCTTAATTAGCACTTTAGTAATCCCAAAGGAAAATTACAATTTGCACATTTTCCAGTTAAGAGGCTGGGGTCAGAGCGCAGTGTCAGCCAGTATACAGCCTCCTTGAAGCAGACAGGGTTAAAGGCCTTGCTCAAGGGCTCAACAGTGGTGACTTGGCAGTGCTGGGACTTGATCAGAAACCCTGTAACCTACAGCCTTCCGTTCGAGACAGAGCTGCCCATTTCTGCGGGAGCTACAACATATATATATAAACATGTGCATATGTATAAACATGTACAAACATTGAAAAAATTTACACATATACATACCTACACACACATACACATGTGTACTATTATTCGTTCTAACACTATCTTTCAAATCAGGCCCGCTAAATCCCAGGAGAGAGAGGCCAAACAGGACAGGACCTATAGAGGGCTACAGCATATCGCAGATGACGCTACACACACACACACATACAAAAACACATGTGGGTCATGAGTATGGATGTGTTTACTACTGTGAAGGTATAGATTCCGGCAGCTGTGCATGGTACCCCCCCGCCACACACACACACACACACACACACACACACACACACACACACACAGTCCTTTAACTCATGTGGCACAGTGCCAGGGGTAACCTTAAAGGCAGCTGGGTTGAATTACTAAATTGAAGGAGGATGTGGGTGCACCTGTGTGCGTGTGTGTGTGTGTGTGTGTGTGCCAGAAAGATATGAACTAATTAAAATAGCCATGGGAAACTGGGGGACCAGTTAATTAGGCTAAACCACATACACACACACACACACACACACACACACACACACCCCTAGAGTCCCTCACCCATGTTACCAAGCTGTTCTCAGTTTTGAATATATTCATAATTTTATGGACAAGTTTGTGTGTGTGTGTGTGTGTGTGTGTGTGTGTGTGTGTGTGTGTGTGTGTTTCCTCACAATTACATCGGCGACCCAGTCCTGTAACATTTGTCCTCTTTCACTACAGTTCATCCTAATGTTGACAGCCCTGTCATTACGTACAGCAAACGTTAAGCTCTCAAGTTTCCGTCTGTTCCACATCAAACAAATATAAAAATGAAGTCATGTGTGAGAGAAGTACAAAGACACCGTGTTACATGCAGGCTATATGCTAGATGTTACTGTATGTTATAGTGAAATTAATTCATTTGCTCAAGCACCTTGATCACGGCCTGAGTCTGGGATCACTGGACCCGACCTCCACAAAAGATCAGGTGTTTCCGCCACACCCGTTGTGACCAGGTGTCTAAAATGAATTGCATAGCTGTGCACTCCCTAGAGACAAACGCTGACAGTAGAGCAGAAGAGTTCGCGGGATTTTGAACATGTCTTTGGATGCCGCCACTGCCAAAGGTTTGTGAAATTTCTGCCATAGTAAACCGTAAGCGCTATTAGTATACAAGCCTTGACTATGTGCAATGCCAAGCACAGGGTGGAGTAGTGTAAAGCATGCCACCACTGGACTCCAGTGAAGTGGAGCAGTGTGTTTAGTGAATGTTTTCTCTGGAGGGATGAAACACGCTTCACTCATATACTGTACATGCCAGAAAAATCTACCTACCAGAAAACGCAGTGCCGATATTACAGTGAGGCGGCACGGTGGCTTAGTGGTTAGCACTGTCGCCTTGCACGTCCAGGGTCCAAGTTGGATTCCTGCCTCGGGTCTCTGTGCGTATGTTCTCCCCGTGTTTGATGGGTTTCTTCCAGGTACTCCGGTTTCCTTCCACAGTTCAACGACATACAGATTAGGTGTACTGGCGGTCCCAAATTGTCCGTAGTGTGTGAATGAGCGTGTGAGTATGTGTGTGTGTGTCTGCGATGGATTGGCACGCCATCCAGGGTGTTCGCGACCCTGAATACAGGATAATATGGTATAGATGACAAGAATAATTCAGTGTGGTGGAGGAGGAATAATGGGCTCGGTCTATTTTTTAAGAATGGGGTATTTTATTTCCTGTGAAAGTTAATGTTAAATCTACAGCTTGTTCGTGATGAAAATCACCAGGGACCAACTGATACGATATTATCACGATATCTAGATGATGATTCGATTTGTATTGCGATTCTCTGAGTATCACAATACAAATTCGGCAAATTATTTGTTTCCACCATACAGTATGCTACGCTGCCTGCCAATGTGTTACTATTTAAAAGGATTATAGAGGAACAGCAAGATGTTAATTACTCGAATGCAAACATACAAATTAAAATGGTGATACATGAATTGTCACACAAATTAATCACTGAATACATTCCCCCCCCCCATCTCGACAGCTTACATAGACATTTTAGACAATTGTATGCCTCTAACATTGTGGAAACAGTTTGATGAAGGCAGTTTCCTATTTCCAGCAACAACAAAAAAAGCGAGCTCCAGAATGACATGATTTAAAAAGTCTGGTGTAGAAGAATCCCAGCGGCCTGCACAGAGCCCTGCCCTCAACCCAGCTGAACACCTCCGGGATGAATTAGTACATCGATTGTGTGCCAGGAGCTCTCATTCAACATCAGTCCCAAATGCTCTTTTGACTAAATAGGCACAAATTCCCTCCGACACACTCAAACAAATCTTATAAAAAGCCTTTCCCAGAAGAATAGAGACAGTTGTAGATAAAAACAGGAGCTTTTGATGGAAGGCGCTTCTATGGTATTGGAATGGGATGTCCGACAAGCTCATATACATTCATTCGTTCATCTTCTATACTATTCAGGGTCATGAAGGGCTTGGAGCCAATCCCAGAAGACTTGGGACATGAGGCAGGGTACACCCTGGAGAGGGTGCCAGTTCTTCGCAGGGCTCTCACGCACACTACGGGCACTTTGGGAACGCCAATTAACCTAATCTGCATGTCTTTGGACTGTGGGTACCCAGGAGAAACTCACCGAGCATGGAAAACATGCAAACTCCATACACACAGACATGAAGTGGTTATTGAACCCACGGCCCTCGAGGTGCGAGGCAACAGTGCTAACCAATGGAAATGAATGCATATTTTGAATGCCATCAGCATTTTTTTACAATGTAGGAAGTAATAAAAATTGTGAAAGACCACAGAATTAGAAGGTGTGTCCAAACTTTTGAATGGTAATGTACACTTGAGAGAATCAGATTAACTCAGCACAGACAGTAACCTGAGCTCAGATGGAACCCCAGACGCTGGAGCTGTGAGGCATTACCGCTACCTGTGGTGTCCCTAAAGCGGTCGTTCGGATGACTGTGCACGCCTCGTTGGCCCCAAACCAAAAAATTTCAACAATTGCGAAATCTGATTAAACTATAAAACACTAAGTGCATCATGTTTCGCAGGCTTTGTTTATACAGCAAGACAAATTCGATTTCTTTTAACCCTTTTAACCCTTGGCACCCATCCTCAAGTCCTA
This sequence comes from Clarias magur, assembly GCA_013621035.1. Lineage (NCBI taxonomy): Eukaryota > Metazoa > Chordata > Actinopteri > Siluriformes > Clariidae > Clarias > Clarias magur. The sequence continues at coordinate 257,055 of QNUK01000251.1, forward strand.
GCATACTGTAGATAAGAGCTCATTTAGGGGAGGAGGGGCTTAATTAAAATGTGTTGTGGATCATTTGCATTTTTATGTAAATCCTTAATGGCTATTCATGTTTTTGTTAGTTTATTTAACAATTAATTGTTCTGAACTTTGTTGTAATTTGTTAAACTTTGATGTACTTTGTTAAACTTTGATGTACTTTATTATACTTTGTTGTAAATTGTTATACTTTGAATTAATTTATTAAACTTTGTTGTAATTTGTTACTTCGATGTACTTTGTTATACTTTGATGCAATTTGTTATACTTTGTTGTAATTTGTTATACTTTGATGTACTTTGTTGTAATTTGTTATACTTTGATGTACTTTGTTGTAATTTGTTATACTTTGATGTACTTTGTTAAACTTTTATGTAATTTGTTATACTTTATTGTAATTTGTTACACTTCGATGTAATTTGTTATATTTTATTGTAATTTGTTACACTTCGATGTACTTTGTTATACTTTGATGCAATTTGTTATACTTTGAATGAATTTGTTATACTTTGATGTACTTTGTTGTAATTTGTTATACTTTGATGTACTTTGTTGTAATTTGTTATATTTTGATGTACTTTGTTGTAAGTTGTTATACTTTGATGTACTTTTTTGTAATTTGTTATACTTTGATGTACTTTGTTATACTTTTATGTACTTTGTTAAACTTTTATGTAATTTGTTATACTTTATTGTAATTTGTTACACTTTGATGTACGTTGTTATACTTTGTTGTAAATTGTTATACTTTGAATTAATTTGTTAAACTTTGTTGTAATTTGTTACTTTGATGTCCTTTGTTATACTTTGATGCAATTTGTTATACTTTGTTGTAATTTGTTATACTTTGATGTACTTTGTTGTAATTTGTTATACTTTGATGTACTTTGTTGTAATTTGTTATACTTTGATGTAATTTCTTATATGTTGATACTTTGTTAAAGACCTTTTATCTGTTTATTATTAGGATAATATAGTGGTTAATTAGCTGTTCATATAGAAACATTCACAAAAACATTTACAAAGATAACTTGATAAATTATATAAATATTGAATAAATTATATACATTGTAAATAAATACTGCTGAAATCAAGCTGTTTTTGGTCCATATAAGAAAGACAATGAGCTTTCGCTCATGTTATTGTCCTTATTGCAAATGTTTTACATCAAGACCTGTTTAAAAAAAAAAAGTCCAGATTTTGAAGCTTTTTTTATTTTTTTTTGACTTGCCAAACAAAAAATTGAGTCAGATAATCAAAAATTGTTAAGGACGCTGATCTGTGTGTCATGTTTCACAAATTCTATAAAAGCACCCTGCTCTGCTTCTGTGCAAGAGGCATACGAGTATCAGTATCAGTACCAGTATCAGTATCAGTATGATCCGACGTGTGCTTTGTTCATGTTTAAGCATGAGCGAGAGCAGAGATATATACGGACAGATAAGGTTTGTTATTGTGTCCTCCTTCTGCTTCTCTCTTTCTCTATCGCTCCGTCGATAATACCCAGTGAGCAATGCAGATCTGTCAGAGCACTCCCAGAGGAAAGGAGATCATCCGTGGCCATCTTACGCTTCATAGTTTATGCTTACAAAAAAAAAAAAGAGAGAGAAGAGGGAGAGAGAGGGGGAGATTCATGGTAGGAGAAGTGAGAACAGATCCAAGAGGATTATAGCAAATCAGCAGGGAACGGTACATGCAAAAACGGACAATCTCTTAAACCTCAGTTCTGACGGGCTGGTATTAGTGTGCAATCCTGGCACAATAGAAGTGTTGTTACAGGTACCCACCCACCCGCATACACACATGCTTTCCTTTTTTTCTCTCCTAATGTCACACACCCGTATAATCCGTGCTTTAGTTTTAAACCAGGCTGTCTGAAATCCTGTATTATGCACCACATCCAGTTAAATAAACGCCATCGGGCATATTTAATTAACTGGATATGAAAAACTCCTGCAGTTAAGGCTTCACTGGGTCAGACATCCATGTGTATATTAATAGGTCACGTAACTACGGAGATATGTACTGTAAGGCTGCAGTGGAGAGTCATCATCATTATCATCATCCTCATCATCATCCTCATCATTAAGTGAAATGAATGACAGCGCTGCCAGCCAGAGAGATGAACCCCTGTGGCGTTTCTTTAACTAGGTTTAACCATTAATTATCTTTTAAGTGTAATTGAACTGCGGTCACACCATTCCCACAGTAACTATATGTAGTTATACCACTGCTCTGGAAAAAGTCTTGATTGTGATTGGTGTTGAATAATTTTCTCTGGCGATACCCACAGTAGGTGCAGATTTTGATTTTTATTGCAATATCATGATTTTATAGATTTCACGATTTCCAGATGTCGTTGCAATTCTAAACTAACTTAACATTAACAATAACTCACTCCTACCACATACAGTAGGACGCCGTCCTGCCTGCCAATGTGTGACTAGTTTAGAGCACACCCCCTGTAGGATTACAGAAGAACTGCAACATATTACCACCAACACAGATAAAAAAAAATAATAACATTTTTAAAGGAAATTTTTGATTTTCGGCAATACATGAATTGCCACACAGAAGAATCACAATACATACCTGATTGATTTCCCCTTCCCTATCTGATAATATGTCCAGCTGCAAAGTGTATATCAGTGCATCATTCTAATACATTCAAACAGGGCTGATTGTCAACATGACCTTATATATATATATAATTAATAAAAATGACTTTTTGACTCATATCTCTCATGTTTGAGGAATTTGTGTTTCTTTTACTTCTGCTTGTTGTTGTTTTTATTACCTTGAAACCTAGTTATAAAAAGGAAGTGATAAAGCTTGTTTTTGAGGAGATTACACAACATTCATGAAATGTTCCATTCATCAACGAAAACAATAATTGGGCATTTTTTTCATTCGTCGGCGGCTTATTGATGTGGCATTAGAGAAATAAAAAAAACAAAGATATGTTGTTATTGGAAAATCGTCAACTTTTGGGTTTGAACAGTAACTCTGTTGTTGCACATGGCCCTTGTGATGGGCTGAATCACAGCGACTCATTATTAATTATTTGTCTATAACAGCACAAGTGATTTATTAGTTATTTGTAACAGGATACACTAGTGTATATAAACATTCGCACCCGTTAAGTCAATTCTTTTTCCAAGTTTTTTTTTTTTTTGTATTTAAGGATAATAAATACCAGTCATGCTGCATAATCATCGCGTAACTTTATTTCCCAGAACACAGCATGGTCTACAAACATGGCTGCCAAGGACTCCCATTCCCAGCACTCACCTGATTACTGATTGCTCGCACCTGGACTCAATAGCGCACACAAACACACACTGTTACAATACATATATTAATGTATTAGTAGGGACTCCTAAACACATGCTCACTGCAAAGTATACACTCCGAGTTCATTTCTGCCTGTTTGATGCCATACCAGGCCTTATAATCGTGTTTTGTATTTTCTTGTTCTGGTCCTGCTTCTGGTTTCCTGCCTTGTGTTGTTTGCTGATCGCTTTCGAGTACAGGCTGTGGTTCATGTGATCACGTCCATGTGCACTTACTGTACGGATTCCCATCTGTTTGTTACACTGATTACTGTATATATTGCTTAAACTTATTTGGGCTGTGACGTCCTAATCCCTAAATCATTCACTCATCATCTACTATATACGACTTTATCCTGTACACAGGAGACTTAGGGCACGACGTGGGGTATACTCTGGGAAAGGTGCCAATCTATCACAGGGCACACGCATACATACACTACAGGAAATTTGGGAACGCCAATTAACTGAACCTCCATGTCTCCATGGACTGTGGGAGGAAACTGGAGCACCTGGAAGAAACCCCCATGTAAACTCCACGCACACAGACGCAGAAAGTGGAAACTGAACCAGGACCCTGGAGGTGCCATAGTGCTAACCACTAAACCACTGTGCCACCTTAATCCCTAAATAACGACACAAATTTAAAAGAATCCACATGCATATTGTCCGTACAGACACCAAACCAGCATGAATATGCAACTGATAGCAAGTGCAGATTCTCTACATTGTACTGTACATAACTGACGCTACAGGCTGCATCCTTGAGGCAGTAATGGTTACTACTTGTACTGTATGTATCCTTTTTTTTAACATGTAGTCCACAGTCGGCTCTTTCCTACCGCTGTGAGGCTGCTGAATGATTAGATACCTCCCTCTCGGACCTTGCGCCCATTTATTTATTTATTCTTTATTACACATCATTACAATAACTGTGAACTGGACTTTGCATTGATGCAGCACACACTTGCATATTATTACACATCATTACAATAACTGTGAACTGGACTTTGCATTGATGCAGGACACAGAATACATACATACACATAAGATCGGGTTTGACCCCCCCCCTCCTTCTATAATATATATCCTTTATATCTTACCTCACATAGCCGTTATGGTTATTACTTTGCTGCACTATGGTTGCACTTTATTACTTGCCGGGAGATGTTGCCAAATGATATCTCGTTGTTATCTATACTTGTTATGTTTAACAATGACAATAAATTGAATTGAATTGAATTGAAAGTAGTCACACAAATGTTACGTGCTGGTTTAATTTTGTGCGCCTTTAAGGAATAAGAATTCTTGTTATAAATATACATACATATAAACATACAATCACTATACATGATTATTAAAATGTGATCCGGGTGCACGCTGATCAGGATGAATGCATGTGCATAGACGGTTTCTAAATGAGTTTTTATAATGAAGCCCATTTATTAATTATTTTCGCGACTTGACTTTTTAACTCCCTTATTTTAAAACTCATGAGACCTGAAGGCCATGACAGATCGGGTTGAGTAGCCAGGCTCTCTGAGCGTGATTCCTGATGGCCACAAATAGCATTTTTAATTAGAGTTGACACCGGTGAGAGAATGCGCTGACTGTAGAGGTGAAGGACGAGTGGGATGATTAGGGCAGGCGGAGCCGAGCTCGAAGGCGCTCCGGGGGTTTAATCGTTGGACGAGGTTATAAAACATACGGTGCAAGGTCTGGATGATTTGGCCTACATAAGATTTTAAGGAAAGAGCCGATTGGACAAAGATACAAGGTGAACAGCGGCTGAATGAACAGCCCGGAAGCTTATATCAGGCATGTGCGTGCAGTCTTTGGGAGAAAGAGTGCTTGAAGAAGAAGATAAAAGCGTTTCACGGGGTTGAGGAAATAAAGAATAAAACGCAACCCCTTTCCTTGACAAGTCGAGAAGCTGAAGGCTGCATTGGAAGCGATGATAACTGGAGCATGGTGACGAGGGCTTTAAATATTGAGAGGAAAAGTTACCTGCGAGGCCTGCTTTTGATTAATGGATGAGTTTTCCTATCACTCACAAAGGGTGCACCATCTGCACACGAGCCCGTCAGCATGCACAGACACTTATCGTCGCCTGCTCGCCGTCATCTGGAAAGGTGACAGCCAGAAAGATTCTTTGTTCTCTTTGCACCGTATCTTTCCTCATATAGGCATCTGGAGAGACTGAGAGGAAACGGTCACAGCTTTTGTTACCTAGCAGTTTCCTGTTGAGTCGCTTTTTATTCCTTTGGGGAACAGAGAGAGAGAGAGAGAGAAAGAGAGAGAGAGATGGAAACGTGGGAGAAGTGGGTGGACGGGGGTGGCCTTTTTTAAAGCTCCGGAGAACTGAAAGAATTTCTTTGTCGATGCTTTATCCCCCTACTGGATGAATATAATTGGACCTAGAAATAACACTCTTTACCGTACGTATAAAACTCTTGGGGCTCCTGATATACAAAGGAAATGCTGGCACTTTAATATGTGCAGCAAAAGTGTGGGCACAAGCACAAAAAAAAAACAAAAAAAAACCCTTTCTGAGCTGATCTAAGCTGAATCGCAGCCGAGCTTAGTGCTCATTCAGTGTTAAATCATTCAGTATTAAACTCGCCTCAGTCACAAAAGATTACGCTGGAATACAACAGAACGCTTCAGAGAAAACCCACGTGGGAAAGGAAATAAAATGAGTGAAAATGACATATAACGCTTTGACATATATTACAGATTTGACTTATATTACATATTTATTGTATATGTTCATCATTTTTAGGTGGATAGAAAAAAACGATAACTCAAACGCGAGGTCATGTAATGCATTTAAATTGATCCGATTTCCTCGCTGCGAGGAACGGAATACCGCGCCTGCTTTAATTACGCCGGAATTAAGATTGAGCAACAATATTTGTACGCGGAGGCGAAACCCGATCCCGTTTCAGTGGTAAAACTCTCGCGCATCATCTTGTCCGATTTTAACTAGAATCCTAAGCACGCCCCGCCAGGAGCTTCCCAGGTCTACTGCTCGTCCCGTCCTTTTTTTTTTTCCCTTCGCTACAGTACAGTACATGTCATCTGTCTACCTTCTCGCCCTGGTTTGACATGTCCCCGTTTCTACACGCACAGAGCAAGAGGGAAAGAGAAAGGCGGAGAGGGGGCGCAACGGCTTTGCATGCTGTCTGATCTTTATCTGGGCTGCTGCGGATCTATTTTGGGACGTGCTCCAGCTAAAGTGATGTTTTCACTGCTCTTCAAATGCTACATCATGGAGAGGGAGAGAAAGGGTAAGAAAGAGAGAGAGATACGGAGAGAGAGAGAGAGAGAGAGAGGGAGAATAAAGAGGCTTGGCAGGGAATCGCTCGTCATATGCGTGACATGTAGACCATGCGAAGGGATGGATGACTGTGGCAAGGAGAAGAAATGAAAATGAGTGAGAAGGAAAACGAATAAAGAATATAGAATACAGCAAGTGAGCACAAAAATTAGACGATCAGAGATGACATGAGTGTTGGGGTAAATTGCGAAAAAAAAGATTGGATTCGGGCTGACTGACAGTCTTTGGGCTTGAAGTAAGCACTCTTGTGTGCATGCTGCTTAACTTACTTGGAGCTGTCTGTCCACTAAATGACTGTAATTTCCCCAATGAGTACCACTGCGCTCATAGAAAAGAAAAAGAAATTCCATTCGATCTCCCTACTGTTCGGATTTGATCACTAGTCTAGTGTGCTTTTATTACAGAAAGCATATTTCATCCTTTTCTTCCCCCCCTTTAACATCAGGCACCTTTGTCGTCTTGATGAACCGAAGAGTTCCTCCTTCACTCTGTCATCATAATCCCACCACCTCTTATGATTCCGCTTTCAGCAGTTTAAAAAGGGTCACGTTCAATAACAGGACAACAGACTTCAATTCACTTAAATTACCCAGCGCCAGTGAATAACAAAATGGCTGATGTAATTTGCTCTGCGAAGGGAAGAGCTTTGTTCTTGACAGGCTCGGTGAAAAAGGGCAGATGATATGTAGCGAACTGACAAGTGAGAGTAAAAGCTTTATGAACGACTTTAATGAAGAAGGATGACTAAAAGCAACAAGAGAACCCTGATTTGTGTGGTGGGGGGGGGGGTTTGGGGGAGGAACGCGTGCAGGGACAAGAAGGGAAGAGATCATGTGAAAGAACTACAAAATACCAGGTCAAAGACAAAGACGGGGACAACGTCTAATTGTTTTTGCAGATGGTGTGCTATGTAATGTCGTGCACACAAAGATGTCTGCTTCCCTTTTGAGCTTGGATCCTCACGAGAGTCCTCGTTCTTGGAGTTTGTCTTTGCCTCCGTCACCTCTGACTCATTAGGGATCCAAACAGTGCAATTTTTATAACGCTGCTTTGGGTGGGGGGGAGAAAAAGAAAACACACAATACCCCAAACACAATCCCCCCCAAGCACACATGCAAAAACCAAAAAAAAAAAAGGAATTTAATGTCAGAGTAGGTATTCGACAGAATATGAAGTGTTTCTGCTGCACCACTGGTGTTGTTAGATTTGGACGAGTGCAATCATTTCGCAGGCGTGTTATTGTAATCAGCCTCTTGGTACTGTATGGTCGCCCCAAACTGTTTCCTACATTAAACGTGAGAAATTTATCAGCGCAAGTGAGTGCAAATGCCAGACATATTTCTTTGCATCAATTTTCATGATTGTCATTGAGTCTCATATAGACTAAATTAGATGCCAGGTGGTATTTTCTTGAGAACGGTGCTTTCTTGTTTTATGCCTACACATCTGATGGCAACAACTGCAAAAGGAACACGGAAAAAGGTGGAACTACAAAGCAGAGCATCAGACTACAGCTGTGAGACTATCGATTCGATAATAGTTCTAATAGTGACGGACATGCAACACAACTAACATTAAAATATGGAAATATTAGCTATGATTACATGGACGACATTTCTTTACTACGATTGAAATGCTTCTAAATAGAGATTCCAACTTACTCCTTTACAAGCACACTGATCAGATGTGCGTTCACATGCTCAAAGCAGTTAATTGGAATAGATTTTTTTAAATTTTTTTTTTGTGAAATGTGCAAAAGTATTTAATCTGCTGGAAATATACTAGATGAAGGAGAAGAAGTATTTTCCACAACCTTTGTGGTTAGGTTAGGCTTCCAATTTTCTTTCTTTTTTTTCCGATAAATTCTTCCGTCTGTATACAACTATAAAGTATATGACATTCCATGCTTAACTTCCAAGCAGTTAAAGCGAATGCTAGCTTTCCACTACTGCTTCCTTTTTCTGCTCTCACATGCACTCTGAAACTCAACAGACTTTTAAAAACATCAGAATAAAGACTGGTGGCAGGATCGCTTGATCACTCTTACATTGGTAAATCTGTAAGAATTCACACGAGCCCAACCTTGCATGGAAACTTCAGAGCAGTTGAGATTAGTGCAATGAAGTAGTTTAATTTGTATGATTTGTCATACAAGAAGAAATGTCATGTCTTGATTCGTCCTGTTTTTAGGGACAAACACCATGACAAGCAATTCTATCCAAACTGCTATCCAAAGTGTTGAGGCTTTTCTGATCTCCGCATCAGCAAGAAGTTGTTCTGTGCTTTGCTACACTCTGGTCTGTAAAAGCAGAGGTTCGTCTGTGCTTGACTGAAGCTTAATCTCCAGAGTTGTCCACATAGCGTGACAGGTACACACCATGCTAATTCGAGAAGGGAGTTTCCCCTCATGGAGGATAACGACCGACAGAGTGGCCTGGCTCTGCTCTGCTGTCAGGCCTACAAGGAGAACGACAAAGGCCAACGGGGGGCCTTGATCCAAGCACACCCTGCCATTATGCGGTCTATGGTGGACCCAACCGTCTGCTCGCCCAAGCCACAAGTGTGCCACAGAGCACTGAGAACATTCCTCTGTTTCCATGGCAGCTATATGTTTACTACAGCCATCAGCACAAACCAGTTTATAGGTCTGTACAGCCAACAGTTACTTTTTTAGATTTAATCTGTTACATGCCATCTGCTCAAAACCTTCTTTCAAAATTTCTATCCACATAATTTAAGATTCTCTTGCACCCCACTTAGCACCCCACTGTGCCACTATTGGTTCCTCTATGTTAGGACTATTATTACCTTCCCGTCCTTCCTGAGCCTTTTTGCTCATCAGGTATGCAAGGGAGTGCATCAAACAGGCGAACTCTTTCACAGGACTACAAGGTCCCCCTACATCCCCATAATTAAAAAAAATTGGTTTCACCTTCATTCAAAGAACAGCGTGATGCTTTAAGGCAAAACATCATATCCCATTTCTGGTTGCTTCATCTAAGAGCACTTGGAAGAGGAGCCGCAGAGGAAAGGAACAACCACAGGCATGCCAAAAAAGACCATATTGAAGCGAATAGACACATGGGGTGGGTGGGTGTAGGGGGGTGGGGGTAGAGAATAGGCCATACTGGAGCCTGAAGACAAGAGGCCAAAACCATAAGAGAGGTTCAAGGGCAGTTCAAACCAAGCCTTGGAAAAGAGCGTACTAAAAACAAAACTCCATCCAAGTGAGCTCATGTGCGTGTCTTGAGGGAAAACACGGAACAGGGTTGCGAAACAGAGAAAGCCTTGAAGCCTTGAAATCCCACCATATTACAAGTTACAGAAACTTGAAAGCTTTATATAATTGAGTTTCAATCTCCATTGGGGAAGAGCAAAATTTCTTTTTTTTTTAACATGGCTGAAAATGGATAAACCAATCACTCTATCATATAGTTAATGCTGTACCACTTTGTGGATGTCAACCGGTCAAGGTTACTAAACCCTTCCATAACAAGCATAACAGTCAATCAGGCTTTGATTCAGTTCAAGATGAAATCTGTCTTTGTGTCCGGGGCTGTAACAAGAGCAAAGATTGCACTGATGTCCACAATGCTGAAATGAATCTTCACATTTTGGAATATGTACAACATCAAATGCTAATTGCATAATACTCATTATGTTCTAATTACATTCCTCCATACAATTTGTTTAATTTTATAGAGTTACAGCGGTACCTTGGCAGACAAATTTAATCTGTTCCGGAGTTGAGTTCTTAATGCGAGATTCCTCATTTTCCCATAGGAAATAATGCAAATGCCGATAATCCGTTCCAGCCACCCCAAAATGTTACCAATGTTACTAATTTCCAACACTATATCATAATTCTGCATATTAAAAAAATTGAAAAAATTCAAAGACATGTACAGTAAATGAAGTACAATTTGAAATAAATACACATTAATCTGGTGGCTTGGTGGCTTAGTGGTTTGAAACTGTGTGATGTCCTTTGCTAAAATACACTGAATTCAATTAATCTAGAAATTGTATTAGCCTCAAATCAAAAAACATATTAGCATACAAATTTGTTACTATAAATAGTGTAATCTTTAGGAAATAACAGAGTAACAGAGATCTTACCAACAGTAAATGATCTAAAACAGACATTGTCAAAAGAAAAAAAAATGCTGAAACGAGTATTCTAAAACTACCTTGGTTTGGACCTCTGTGTCCTCAAAGCTCGTCGCAGCCATGCTTGTGAATGATTCTGATGGATCCTGGGAACGCTGGGCACACACACCCCAGATGGAACAAACCCGCAGGTCACCTTGCACGTAGACATTTACATCTAAGCTAAATGTAGCATGGCCACAGCATGCTGCTGGGAGGTCAGAGGAAACTGGAAAACCCAGAGGGACCATACGAATCTTCACACAGAGATACACACTTCACCAGAGCTAGATTTAACCCAAAGGGATATATATATATAAGAATGAGGAACTTTGTCGAATATTAAAATGTCACCCAAACTTACAGATGTGTTGTCTCTTAATATGCTAATACTTGACCTTCAATCTATTCCCAGCCACAGAGCAATGGACTCTCTGTTATGCTTAACCTTTAGTTGCACATGTTTTCAAAATTAGCCTCACTGATCACAATAAAGCTTTGACTCTCTCTCTCCAGCCCCTGGTCCCTAGTGAACGTTCACAAAGGGACACTTTTGGCCATCGCTCCGGCTTTCAGTTGCATGCCACAGAACAGTCCTTACATGTCTAAGTGGTTAATCTCACTTCTCACATCTGATATATGTGATGTCTTTGTGTGTTCAGCAAGGCATTGCACAAGCCATGGAATCCATCATCTTGAAATTTGTCAGGCTCTTCGAATGTTTGGAAGATGGCGTCGCTTAAGACACATGGGAAGAGTTTAAGCGAGCGAGCTAGATCTAAGTGGAAAGTAAACTTAGAGTACAAGGCCAAGGAAAAAGACTAGCACCTGAGTCAACACAGCGTTCTTGGGTCGTGTGCACCGATGCCGGACTGATGTATGGTGTCTTTCAGGGATATTGTACGTTTTCAGGCAAGATGAAAGAAGCAAGCGTAGGGCAGTTATTTAACTTAAGGGCACAGCTCAATGCAATTTGGCCAGCTGCTGTCCCTGGCAAACTCAGGGCTCTTTCAAAGTCTCGCTGGTAGCTCATTTTATACAATACTTCTTTTATTAAACAGGGAATGAAAATGACTAGAATTCAAGCTTCTGCAACCTAGAATCTCTGTATTTCTACCTTTCCTCGTCCAAAAACTGTAATAGAGCATAATGAATAAAGGATTTTTGGGAAGAATTTACCACATTATAAATGAAAACAACGTTAATCTACAGTCGGGAAGAGGATAAGCTCCATGAAGCAGACTGTTTAGGCAACTAGTCCTTGACTGATTGGGCAACTAGTCCCTGCACATCCTGGTAGACAGAGCCTCTGTTCTGCCTCAGCACACTGACAGTTGGCATGCTTTCACCCACCAGGATAAGCCTTACTCTTATCCTTTGGCACCCTCACTTGCTTGCTCTGTGGCACAGTGTGTAGCTCTTCTTCTAGTCCATGAACGTCAAAACAAAAAGACTATTCATTGCAATAAATGAGAGCGAAACAATTTTTGAACAGGCACCTTTGGTACAAAGCGTACCCAGAAATAAACCTCAAACTGCCTTGTTGATTCCTGCGGTCTTTCGAAATCTCCTTCCTTCTGTCATTGAGCTATAGCTTGTGCTTAAATCCTAACAAGGGGAGGTGAACCGACTGCTCGAGAAAAGCCTCTCTCTGGAGTGCAGTCTGGATTAGTTCTACCATGCGAGTTGCCCGCAGAAAACTTGGCTCTCCAGAGGTGCATTAGTGTTAATGGATGCACCAATTTGAAGGGCTAATGCAAATGGATGTGTACGTTCTGTTTTCATCCTGACTGCAGCACATGACCTCTAAAGGACGTTATTAAAGTTCGTAGCATATATGTGTGTGTGCATAAGAGAGCATGCAGGGGTAAACATCGGCTCTTATTCTTCCTCTATGTATCTATACGACTACACTCGTAGCCGTCAGTGCTACAGTGCCTCCAGGAACAGTTCCTCATATGAGTGGATTGTTCAAACACTTTGAGCCACCACATGTTCTTGTTACATAACAACGCTAAAAACAGAGTGTTGCATAAGAGATTGGGTTTTAGAAGAGAAAGTGTCATTTAAGCATCATGCCTTTAAGCAAGCATAAGAAATTGCTAAGATTTCCATTTACCTACCGTTTATATCATGGACTTTTTAATTAGAAATTCCATCTGAAGACACTGATGAATTTGGCCTTCAGCTTCTATCATCTACAGATTTCATACTGTTGCCCTTAAAATGAGTACTACAAATAAAAATCAGTTTTCGCTCTTTTTCCCCCCTGCACAAAAACAGATGTATGATACATCATTCTCAATAAAAATAAATAAATAAATAAATAAAAACAGCAGTGTTTATCGCTCCCTCTAGTACAGACAATACACAATAGCAGTCTTAAACAGCATACAAGAACAAGACTTTGTGTGGTCTTGGCTTTGCTCTGGAGTAGAACTGCAGTCCAAAAGCTGATGCCAGTCTTAGGATCTTTCTAGTTTTATAACTTCATTACACACAGAGAAGATTTTGTACTTGACTGAAATGCAGTCGAACTGGTGAAAAAGTGATAACTTTTACCAGTATACTGACAGTACTTCTCTTCATTAGTGATGGGCAGAAAATGAAGCACAATTAATTCAATGCATTGCTTTCAAGTATCACTTGATCTCCTGTTAAATACCACAGGCCTGATAAAACAAACATATCTTAAGTTTGTTAGCATACTAAACACAGTTGCAAACGGTAGCATTTTGGCCTTTCTTTTACATCATCTTTCTTTCTTTTCTTTTTTTTTCATTTCTTTTCAAACTGCTCATTGCACACCACTAGCATAAGACACTCAGAAGACAACGCTCTGCGCTCCTTTCACTTGCGTGAGCTTACAGACGCCCTCTCTAGGCCTTAGGCTGCGAGAGGCTACAGCATCACCCGGGACTCGATTAGTGATCCAGTAGCGATTAAAAATGTTGAATAAAAATGAAGTCATGAACGGTTATGTGCCGGGTTAGAAACAGGTTTTGACTTGCGGCTAACTGTGATTACTATGTAGAGTAAAAGCGATGTTATGAACAGGTTTTATAATCTACTTGAAACTAAACAAAACATAAACATAAACTTAATCTTTATCTGGTCAACTTTTTGATTTCTCCTCTGATTAGCGAACAGCGAGTGTATTTGGCTGACGATGAAAGAAGTACAACTTAAACAAGGTGTAAGATACCCGACCTTACAAACTTTTACTTCTTAGTATTAATAAGTTAGGCAGAGAGATCTGCTGTACAGACACACAGGCAGACAACATGAGCTTCAAACTCAAATAATGATATAACTGATTACGTTTAAGCTGATCAGATTATTTTTAGCTTTAACCTTTTAACTACAGTATTTCTACAAACTCTTTAATTCATTTCAATTTAATGAATCCTGTTAAATATCACAGGCCTGATGAACAAACATAGCTTAAATTTGTTAGCATGCTAAATAGATAATTACATACCATTTTTTTTCACACACTTCAAAAAAAAAAACTGTCATTTAGAATATGCTGTGACTTCAAGCCTACAAGATCACAAGTGGATTCTAGATAATCATACACAGCTAAATCTGTTTGCTTAAAATGTTAGCTAGCGTATCTTGTCTGAAGCATCTAAAAATGTATTTTGCTACCGATAGTTGATCTTAAGGAAACATACAGTGTACCAGGTTTAATGTAGCATGTTAAGCTAAGTTTAATGTGTTTTTTACTGATTTTCTTACACAATCTGTGCAGCTGTACGGTAAGTAAATAAAGAATGCTAGTTCAACCAGCACAAGCTACAAGCTTTTGGCTTATATATGTATTTTTCCCCTTTTGTTTTGTACCATCTGTCCGCTGAGGTAATTTATCATCATTTAGCCCATGGTGAAATCTTGCTGTTTGTTTGAAACGTTCTAATGTACAAAATGTTGTTGTATTTTAGCCAGCTTAGCTCATTGAGTCTGACTTTTCCAAAGTCTCACTACATAACAATAGTTAAAACAAACTTATAGAGGGTTTGGGATGAACAAAGTGTTTGTCTATTTATTATGAAAAATCTACAAAGCATGTCATGTATAGTGTTTATAGTAAGATTTAGATTTTATAGTATAAACAGCTAATACTGGGTGTGTAACAGCCGAATCTCAAGTTTGGCGCCTTCGTTCTCATTTTATAGCGCGGCCACAGCCAACCAGACTACATCCACCCAAATTTTCTTAGGAAATCCTTACTGATGCTGTAATATATAAGGGACCTAATAACGTTTTGAGAAGGCTAACTAGGTGAAATTGCTCCTCCACGTTTTGCAGTCATGGTGAATGTGACCGGAATAAAGCAGCATAGAGGCCAACGAATGTTCTGCCAGACTCTCAGATCAGTCTGCACCTCCCTGCCACGGGGGAGAAGAAGAAAATGAATGAATCGCAGCTGTCCAGGTCCAAAGCCACAAACACAGCACTTAGCAGTTATTCTTTTTAAGTAGAAAGTGCAACCGCAGTTACCTTAACTAATCCTAAAAAAAAAGGCAGATTTAAAAAATAATTAAACTTTTTTTTTTAAAAACATTCTCAAGGATAACGTTGCGATCAGGATCATTGATACTTTGCGAAACAGGTTGCACTAGCATATTATTATGCTAATGTTTCTCCTAGCATCAGGTAGAGGACACAGCAAGCTGTCTGCAGCAGTGCGCTGCTGTGTCCTGTCCCTCACTAAAAATAGCCACAAATGAGGCAATGCAGCATGACCTGCACGTCCGACTGCTGCAAAGACATTGACACAGACAAGATGTACTCACTTTCAATCAGCAAAGATCTTATTACAGAGATTATTACAGAGCATCACTAAAAGCATCAGTTCCCATTCAAACAGACCATTCTAGTATAGCTTTGAGAACTACAAAGTAAATTGTGCATATCAAGTAACTGGTGAGAGGTGACGTAAGTTAATGTAAGACTGTATACATGCAATTATGCACTAGCATGGTGGACCATGGTTTAAATGCAGGTCTTGAAGTCCCCTGTGAATGTTTTTGACATACTGCACTGTAGAGCATATGTCCATAGTTCAACAACTCAAGTCTTATAAACCTAAACATGGGTCAGGGGTAGCTCAGTGGTTAAGGCATTGGACTACAGTTCGGAAGGTCCCAGGTTCAAGTCCCAGGTTCAAGTCCCAGGTTCAAGTCCCACTTCCACCAAGTTGTCCCCGTTGGGCCCTTGAGCAAGGCCCTTACTGCTCAGATGTGTAATAAGATTTTTTTTTAAATGTAAGTTGCTCTGGATAAGGGCATCTGCCAAATGCCTAGATGTAAACATAACAGCTTCTAATGTTCTCATTCATTTATGTAAATTATTTAGCAGAAGTCAGCTCAACAGGTGAAAGACTATATACATTATTTTAGATAATCAGTTAGATAGTCGGTTTGTATTCAGGGTCATGGGGGGCCTGGAGCCTAACTGTAGGGCATGAGGTGGGGTACACCCTGCAGGGAATTTGGGAACGTGAATTAGCCTAATCTGCATGTCTTTGGACTGTGGAGTACCCGGAAGAAACCCACCAAGCATGCAAACTCCATGCATACAGAGACGGGAATCGAACCTGGCCGGGAATCAAACCCGGACCCTGGATGTGCAAGGTGACAGTGCTAACCACTACATTGCCATGCCACCCCCACACAAACTAGTGCTGCATAATTAACCACATAAAAATTGGAATGGCAGTATCAACCCGAGCAGTTATTTAATCGCAAAATCACTATAATATATATATAATAATCCATTCCCGAGGCCAGTTCATGAAGAGAAAATGCGTATTGCGAGATGCATTTTCCCATAGGAAATAACAGAAATGCAGATAATCCATTAAGCCACCCAAAAATATTACCAATATTAGCAATATTACCAATTTCCAACACGTCATATTTTTGCATATTAACCTATTAAAACATTTAGAAAATTTTTAAATGAAATCATGTAAAATATTAAATAAATAGACATTACACCTCAGTTAACCTTAATTTATGATAGCCTTGGCACTGGCTGCTTTAAAAAAAAAAGGTGTCTTCCTTTCCATCTTGCTAACATTCTTGATAGTCATGGTGCTACTGTATGCCTTCACTAAATCTTGCACAAAATGCAAAAAAATTATAAAAATGTAATCTTGCTTTGTTTGGATTTCCACTTTTACCATTTTTACTTTACCATTCAATGTTAGATTCTTAGCTGAAATGTAATTTTATGGGACCTTTATCCATTTTCATTGAGATCCCATGCAAACCCTAGAATACTGTGGAATTACAAGCATTATTATCAGCACAATATTTAAGCCTGCTCTCTAACATTCAGGTACTGAAAAACTATATTAATTATCCAAATATCCACTGTTTACAATACACTAAACTGTGGGAAAATTAGACCTTATGAAGACTAGATGAGACTTGATTGCCCATTTCATTAGCAATGAGAATGTTTATGTGCTAATGAAATAGAGCATATTCTATATAGAGTTCTTACTCTTTATCTCATTAGGATGTTTACGTAAGATTACTCCTTCACTCCTTTGTGCACATTGTCCTGATCATTTAACACCATGTGTAATACACATCCTACAGTATGTGTGTTTGGAAGCACTCTGCAAACTACGCCATTTTATTTAATGACCAAGCCACTTCACTTCACAGTTCCTCATTGAACTGCGCTTGTCCACCCCCCCCCCCCTTGCATCCTCCAACCAGCAAATAGCTTTTAGATCCTTTGCCGACTGCTGTCACCTTTATATCCCACTAATGTCTCCATAAATGAACAACTGAATGTCAACTGGATTAGTTGGTAGCAACTACTGTAATTCCTCATTTGCTCCATGGCACATTGGATCTGCTTGTGGGAACATCAAAGCCTGGGATTCTCCATTAATAATGGATGCTCACTAATCTCTTTCATCTGCCATTCCTTAAACACATACGGTGTGATCAAGACAGGATTTCTGCACTTAATCCATGCCCATTCCACTTCCAGAGATGCGACAGAGATAATGGAGTTGTTTCCATGCAGAGCCAGACATTGAAGTTCACAGCTGCTCCCACTGCAGGCAGTGTGTGTGGGTTGAGCTCTTCAACCTGAAGAAACTCACATGATTAGCCACATAATCCTGTGGGCCAGGGGGCTTTGTGCACATAAAGTTTGTTTTTTCACACACAAGCACCATTTCTCCCTCTGATAGCGATCAGTAAAATAATAATAATAATTAAATTGCTCTAAAAAAAAATTGTTCCTAAAGGAACTGAAAATCCTGACAGGTTCCATCTAAGATCCATGATTCAATCAACTAGAAATGCAACAAAATCTATTATAAAATACAAATTGTAAAATGTATTAACAAGTCAAACTGGAACTTTTGATTGTGCAGAATAACACAACACAGTTATGAAAGAACAAACTATCTTTATTTCTCTATATATAATCTCCTGCTACAGTAAGGCACGTATCCCTGGGTTTCACTAGCGCTTGGATAACATCAAGGTAGAAGGTTTTCTCAGCCATGATCGGAGTGTCTGCTTTACATTTGAAACACTGGCCTCTTGGGAACTCCTTTAATGGTGCAAACATGCAGAAATGGCTTGGAGCGAGGTCAGGACTGTACAGGGATGTGGCAATACCTCCCAGCTGAGCTCCTGTAATGTACAAGTGATGTTGGAGAATGATTGTGTGTACTGTTCCCACAGACAGATGCATGTTTTCTGCAAGTTGGAGACAAGACAAGTATTCATTCTTTTTCAAGGATCAGGCGTTCCACTCGTTGAAAGTTCAAGGGAAACTGCAGTGGGCTCCGTGCTACCTCGGCCAGGATCGTCATTTGGGCTTCTTTGGAACATTTGCACCATTCAAATGTTTGACTGCGGCTAAGAATCTCATCAGCGTACTGTGCTTGAGGTCTTCTATACAGTAAATGTCAATCACTTTTATGTCTTCATTCACAAGAAATTTCATTACAAGTCCTGGTCTGACTTGACGCAAACAGGCTACAACTTGAAGCAGTACATGAAATTGCATTTTATAGGCTTTACATTTTTTTTTCCTCTATTGTTTTTTTTTTATTATATTTTAAACACAAAAGTTGATGTATTTAATAAAGTAATGATTTATTTGTTATTCTACAAGAAGGCCCCTTAAGGTACAAACTGTGAAAGCAATCGAGCTGTGCACAAGCTTGGAGATGGGTGATATGTCAAAAAATCACGACATTAAGATGATGAGCCATATGCATTGTGCTACAGAAAACACATTTCAGCAAAACAGTAGTTTAAAATAGTTCTTATCGTAGTTTTTGTACTTTAAAAAAACTTCACTGATGTATTTACTGGCTGAATTGAAAAATGTTTTAAAACCGTACAAAACATTTAAAAATGTAGACCAGTATAATTTGTCAGTTTGTAAATTAAAAAAATTTTTTTTAATATATAATTAATAAAACATTGAAACATTGATTATGATTGAAAACATCAACTCGATTAACTGAATCAAATATTCTATCACTACTACAAAGAAACTATAATGATGATGATGATGATGATGATGTTGATAAGCCATGGGCTCTATCCCGACTCTATCAACGTATCAAATGGAAGTGATCTAAACCTCCACCAGTGCCAGCAATAAAGCAATGAAGCATGTTAGATGACATCACTTACAGCCACCTTAGCGGTCCTTAATGTAGCATTGCTAAAGCAACCACTTGGGTTTTTTCCAACTTGTTCAAGTCCATCCATTTAAAAAACAAACTTCCTGAGAAAATCAACAGTGCTGTGGACTGACGCTATGCCACAGGGAATAACTGGGACTTGTTAATGTCAGCATGTCAGCAAAATGCACCACTGAGCAATGATTAAATATCATTAAAAATAAAAGCGTCTATTTATTTTTTTTACTTATTTACTTATGATGTAGAATGATGAAAAGCAAAAATATAACAAGACCAAACTCTTCATCGTGTATAGACGCAGAGATGTTATTATGCCCACACACACAGCAGCCATCTTGGGACTGAGGTTTCTGATCTAGTTAGTAGGTGAACACCCACAGCCTACGCCACTCCTTTCACAGCCTCACCAGAGACAGGCCGACTCCTATGTTTAATCTTGTGGTTCAGGACAGAGAATGGTTTATAACAAGGGGTGCGTGTTTTCATTAGTATTTTAATGACTAGAGGATTAGGATCTATTATCAATTTTGCTATAGTTATAAAGTTATAGCAGTAGTTACTGTTGTAGTCATATAATCATAGTTACAGGTGTTAAAGTTATAGCTATAGCTAAATGGAAAAGGTAGAGAATATTGTCAACTACTATCAATTTTGTTATTATTATATTTATATACAGGGCAGGTACAGTATATGTTGTGGTTAAAGCTGAAGCTATCGTTACAGCCAAATAATTATAGTTAAAGATCTACACTAATCAATCAAAACATTATAACAACTGACAGGTGAAGTAAACAACACTGATCACCAACTATACACCAGATAACTGGTGACAGGATCCAGGGCACCCAAGGTTCACCCATGCCCTCGTGGACCAAAAGAATGGCACCAGGACACCCAGCGCACCACAGTTCACTGCACACAGGGCCCAGCAGACAAGGAGCCCAAGGCTGTCAACCTGGCCTCCAACTCCTAATCCAATCGAGCAGCTCCTGGACAACTCCTGAGTCTGATCTACGGAGGCCCTACGCCGCAACCCACACCCAATGGATGCACTGCTAACTCCCTGGTGCTAGTACCTAGTTGGTTTTAATATGAATGGTCTTCATGTTATAGCAGATTTTTTTTACTATAATTACTACAACAGTGGAGATTATAGCATTTTTAGCCTTATTTATATAATTATAATTGTAGTCAACATTATAGTCATCCAGTTACAGTTCAAATAAAAAATTAATAATTAAAAAAATTTTTTTATAGATTTATAGTATACTTATAACTAAACACCTCTAGAGACTGTGGAGGACAATGGTGACCATTTTAATATTCCCATTTTCACGACTATGGTCAGACCTTCAGTCAACATTCACAAGCGCATTCACACATTACGGACAATTTGGGAACGCCGATTAACGTAACCTGTATGTCTTTAGACTGTGGGAGGAAACCAGAGCACCTGGAGTAAACCCACCAAGCACTGGGAGACCATGTAAACTCCATGCACACAGACCTCGAGGTGGGAATCGCATCTGGACCCTGGAGGTGCGAGGCAACAGTGCTAACCACAAAGCCATCATGCCGCCAACTAAACAGATACAGTTATATAGCCGTTATTTTTATAGTTTTGTTTATCACTGTAGATATACAGTAGTTATGGTTATGTGTTTATACTGATAAGCCTAATTGACTTGTTACTTGAATGAAATGTGTTTAATCCAAACCTCATGAATTGAAGCAACAATCTGTTTGTGGTTATGAAGGTGGAACGTTCCTAAACATGATCTTTATTTTAAGTCCAGTTAATATATATACAGTATATAAAGTTACACAATTGCCTAATGTAACTAATGATATTGCCTGTATGTTTGTAAAGTAACCTGAGAGGGTAATATCTACAAGATGTTCCAGAAGCAAGATAACTGAATAGGAACAACACATTTGTGCTTGAATATTTATGAATAATCAATACTCCTAAACCCACTATGTGCATAACACTCACCCCCTGAAGCACAGGCTCCTGGAGACTGGGGTCCTACAGGTGTTTGGGGTCCTCCAGGTGTTGGGGGAACAGGTCTAGGCCAGGGTTTTCCTGCAGACAGGCCTACACGGACAACCCCCACGTATTCCACGAACGTCCCCGGGAAGTCGCCCTTCTCCTTGGTGCGCTCATTTGTGCCATGGAGCCAGCCCGTGGGGGTTTTCTCATCGCCCTCCTGGTAGTCTGGTGTCAGGATTGCTAGCTTGCTGACAGTAAGGAGGTCTCCGGGCTGCAGCGAGATGTCGTCTCCTCTCTCTCGCTTGTACTCATACAGTGCACGGTACTGAAAGCTGTCTGCGCTCATCTCTGTGCACGCACTTTAAATTTTTTTTTTTCTTCTGGAATTGGATTGTTTATTTAAAAAGACTTTTTTTTTTTAAATCCTGAATTAGTGTTTTTTGATACGTCCTGAGAAGTGATTTGGATTATTTCCTCGTAGAGGAAGGAGAGGAGGCCACTACGGCACTCTTCCTGAATTTGTCCGAGGGACACTTGTACTCTGTGGTGATGTGTAATATATATATATACATACATATATATATAAATATATATATTTGTGAAGAAGATATACAGTACGGACAGAGGATTCGGTAACAACAGCCCAAGTCTCACTAAAACATGGTGCTAAAGATGGAGGGGGGGTGTGCGGAGATAAGGGTGGAAGCGCTGATTTGGGCACAGAGAGACCTGCAGCGTGGACGTCCGAAGGTCCTGAAGAGCTGGCGACAACCGCCAGACGGTAGAGCGACATTTATTAAATTATTGTCCTCTCCGGCTGGTGTCGGACGTGGTCCCGGAGACAGACACACATGAGCGGGACCTGTCCATCAATCCAACTTGGTGGTCTAAAAGAATTAACCTGAAAGTTACGATCATTATTTTAAAAAAATATATTTATATTTTATAATAACCTCTATATCTGAACTAGCACTTAGATTGCACACTGGATACATACTGCATTGGAATAACAGCTTATGACTTTGCAATTATGATTTAAATCCCTGCATCATACATAGGATACATTATATGGAATAACAGCTTGAACTATGACTGTGCATTATGATTCAAATCCCTGCATCATACACAGCTGTGCGTGTTAAAGCTCTCCTACATGTCCAGTACGCACTTAGACCAGCAGTGCCAACTTAAACCTGCACAAACTCGACTCTCCGAGCGATGGGGGCAAAAACTTACCGTCTTTCGGGTTCGGCACAAAGCCGTCCGAGTCTAATCGCGGATATTCCGAGCAGAGAGCGCACAGTAATGACAGCGCACGTTTCATTCGCCTCCATAAGTGAGCGCTGCTTGGAGAGAGAGAGAGAGAGAGAGAGAGACGCCCAGCCGGACCCGCTGCTGCTCACTTGCGAGTCGCGAACGAGTCGGTTCTTTTTGACTCATGAATCGATTCACGGGCTCGAACGAATTAAACGTTCATTCTCCATACACCTTGTGTGTGTGTGTGTGTGTGTGTGTGTCAGGGCACAAAACTGAGAAGACCCTGAATAAGGTGTCAACCTATCACATGTCACACACACACACTCAACTCACTCAGAATTCACTACCTCAAGTCATTACCACAGAGTATTGCGTTGTGTTACACTATGTTGTCGTGTTGTCGCTCTTGCTTGTCGGCTACATTTGCAGTACAATTTATGTTGTCTTTTATAAAGTAATTAGATAGTTTTGTCAACTTATAGTGTTCATTTGTTTCGTCTCAGCTACTCAGCTAATTAGGCATCAGTTAGCTAGTTAGTTTTGTTAGCCTTATGTTATTCATTTATGTTGTATAGTATGTACTGTATGTACTGTATGTAGCACCTTGGTCCAGGAGGAACGCTGTTTCGTTTCACTGTGTACTCAACTGAATATGGTTGAAATGACAAGAAAAGCTTACAAATAGACTCGACTAGACTTTCTCACAATCATACACTCACTCACCCATCATCTATACCGCTTCATCCTATATAAAGGGTCGTTGAGTCCTATCCCAGAAGACTTAGGGTACATAGCGGGGTACACCCTGAATGGGGTGCCAATCCATCTCAGGGCATACTACAGGCAACCTGGAAATGCCAATAGGTACCTAATCTGCACGTCTTTGGACTGTGGGAGGAAACAAGAATACCTGGAGAAAACCCACCAAGCACCCAGGGAGAACATGCAAACTCCACACACAGACGGGAATCAAACCCGGACCCTGAAGCCGCAAGGCGTCAGTGCTCACCGCTAATAGACCATATCTCACTATGCGGTTTGACTTGCGGTAAGATGCGGTGTTAGGCACCGATTGCCGCAGCACTGATTTTTTGGCGCGATTGCTCGCCGATGTTCCGCGAAGTTCTGCAAGGTTCAAAAGCATCCGCGAGGACCGCCAAAAAAATTATACATGTTTAATCGCAGTGAATTAATCCTGGAAGGTTAATAAGCTTGCGGTGAATTAAACGTATAATTTTTCGCACAGAAATATGGAAACGTAATCACAGAGCCAAAACTCACGATTTCATACTTACAGCCACTGCACGAAATCGTGTAGGTGAGATAGGGGTATAAGCCACCGTGCCACCTACAATCATACAGGCAAAAGTCAAAATGTCTTTGAACTGTATGGGCAAACCGGACTTAAAGGACTGCACCACCATGACAGCTCATACCTGTATATAAGTATTTAAACTACAATGATACAGGCAGCACAGTGGCACAGAGGTTAGCTCTGTGGTTTTGCACCTCCAAGGATGAGGGTTCGATTCCTGTCTAGGGTCTGTGTGCGTGCATGTTCTCCCTGGGTATTCTGGTTTCCTCTTACAGTCCGAAGAAATGCAGATTAGGCTAACTGGTGTTCCCAAATTGCCTGTAGTGTGTGAATGTGCATGTGTGCCATGCGATGGATTGGCACCCCGTCTAGGGTGTACCCGCACCCTAAGTCTGCTGGGATAGGCTACAATGTAACACTATATATGTACCACAGGGTGCAAACTGTTAATACAGCTTATTAACCTTCCAGGATCAGTGTAAAATCACTGCCTGATCTAAAGTCAACCCACACTGTTATGTCAATACCACAATTTATGTATTTCTACTAGCTCTAGGTGTTGTATATTATCATTGTTTCCTTTTTTTTTTTTTTTACACCTTCTGAGAAATCAATCCTACAAGGATTCAATTGGTTATGGCCTGAATCGTGACTGCTGCAGTCTGTGGGTGAATGGTGCCTGGAGACACAACCAGTGTATAATATTGGACATCACTTTACATTTCTGCAAGAGTAAAATAAATTGCACAGGTCTGTTCGGTCCACAGGAGGCTCAATGAAGAAGACTCAATATTATTGTAGAAACACACTCAGCTCTCTTCTGAAGGAATATACAGTACATGGACTTACCCAAGTGTATGCTCACTCTGGGGAAATTTGGTGAAAATCATCCAATTAACTGCATGTTTTTTTTTAACCCAGAGAAAACCTACCTGCAAGAACATGCACAGTTGGGCATTACCTTGAGCTCATATAGCCCGGTACCTACCCTGATAGGGTATAGCGTCTTGCATACTGACATTATATCAAACTAGGATATACAGTAATTGCACAACTATCCAGGACTTGCTTTGGGTTAATTAGTGAAAACATGGTATTGTTAAACATGTACTCCTATTCACCACATTGATATTGGGATTGTAGGCCATTTCTGTACCAATTGTGAGTCATTTTGGTTAAAATTGTATATAGTAAATAGATGCAACATAATAAAAAAAAAAGAAGTGCTACTAGCAAATACATCAATTGAACAGTGATGATATGATGAATCATGAATGAATGTGATGTGAGTTAATAATTTTCAGTCTGTACAACTTTATTGTTCGGCGAATCAAATGAATCGAAGGGATTCGTTTAAGTGGATTCGTTCAGAGGAATCAAATCAGCTAAGTGAGTTTCCAGGGTCCATCCTTAACTCCTGGTAGAGTTGTGTCGGGTTGAGGCTTGCCGACGTTACAGACCACCGCTTCTGGGGACTGAGCGCGCTCCCGACACCAGACACATCTCCGTTAGCCTCCGTGCCCATGTAATCTGTATAATATCTTTGTTCATATCCTTCTCTATAGTATCAGTTTATTTTAGCTGCAGCATGGGGGATTTTGAGATAACTCTGTCTATAAATCATGAAACAGCTTTGTGAGAACTTGTACATTCATCCTGCCATTTATCATTATCCTTATTAAACAGGAGAAAATAATATAAGAAAATCTAATTAGGGAATATAATTCTCTTCTTACCTGCCCTTGAAACTCCATCTGCTTCGCATACCTGATTTCATTTACGATAATTAGATCTTGTTAACACACATTCACACAACATTCTTCAATATAGACAAAATTGATGTCGTCCAATTTCCTTGTTACAAACAAGGGGCGCTTGGGGTGTTGGTTTTTATTTTCCTATAACAACACGAGTAATTAGCTACACAATGTAGCCAAAAGTTTGGGGACACCTAATTATAAAACTCGTATGTGCTTGTTGAACATCCTATTCCGGATTTATTCCCCATGCGCTGTAATAATAAGCTTCACCCTTCTGGGAAGCCTTTCCAATAGATTTTGGAGAATCACTGTGGGGATTTGTGCTCATTCAAAATTAGGAATTAGTGAGTTCAGGTAATGAGGTGTGAAGAGGACTGAGGTGCATTTGGTGCTTCAGTTCATCTCAAAGGTGTTCAGTAGGGTTACGGTCTGGGCTGTGTGCAGGAGTTCCCACTTCAACCATGTTTGTATGGCAGTCTCTTTGTGCACAGGGCATCAAGTCTTAACTCCAGTGATGAGACAATGCAATTCCACAATATACAAAGACACTCTATACAATTGTGTGCTTTACATTTTGTACCAACACTTCAGGGAAGAACCACACATTCAGGGTCACAGTCAGGTGTCCACGTACCTTTGGCGACATAGTGTAGAAGTTAATGCTGCTGAGCATTCAGTCCTCTAAAGAACATTCACATTTAGTCCTGGAATTTGTCAGCTTCATTCCTCTATGTGAAGGAAAATGCAACAAGAATTTCAAGAGGTCAGAGAACTGAAAGTTGACTCATACACCCCTGAGGTGTACACATTCTTGTAAGACCTAAGAAAGAAACTATGAACAATGAAAAATAATAAATGAACTAAGGCTGTTGTAGATCTAGAGGCTAATCTGGGATCACTGTTGGCAGAAATACACCATCAAAGAAAGCTAGGATAGGCTTTCAGTGAACCAGACCTCATGGTTATTAGGGTAGGGGTAGTGCAGTGGGTAAGGTGTTAGACTACTGATTGGAAGGTACCAGGTTCAAATACTGTACCACGAGTATTTGAACCTTCCCCACACAATCAAGTTACCACTGTTGGGCCTCTAACGCTCAGATGTACTGTATAATGAGATTTTTTTTAATGTACGTCGCTCTGTATAATTTTGTCTGCCAAATGTTGCGTACATTTTAGGAAGATTTGGACACCAGAGATTCCCCAGGAAACCCATGCAGACAAATCTGACAAATTACTAAAGAAATCTTTAAAAAAAAAAAAAAAAAGGAAAAATAGTGCATAGTTAAATTTTATTCCTGTGACTACTGCCAACACCTGCTTTTAGTTTTTAGGATTTTAATCGTTAAAGTATTCTGTTTGATGTAAGTTCTTGTAGTTTTGTTTCAAACTTAGTTTTTTTTTTTAAGAAATGTGTTCAAAATCACTATAATTTATTCGGAAGATGCTTTTATCCAAAGCTTGTGAGGCAATTATGATGCAACCATCCTCGCCTCCTAAGCTTCTACAGCTCTTGTCATGGCTTTAATCACATCACTGTGAAGAGTGTACTTTGAGGTAAAGCTATACAGCTTTGTTCCCATGTTAAAAACATCATAATGTTATACTTGCAAGGACTAAGCTAAACATAAAAGTTCTCACCATGTTGTTATCTATTGTGAAGCTGATTCCGCTCTGGCTGTACGTTGCAGTATATAAAAATAACAATAAACGTTTATATAAAAAGCAACGTTATCTGGAACCAGTTTCTGTTATGTGAAAAGCATTAATATTTTAGACCATGAGAAGCACAGGCTTTAAAGCTCAGAGCATTTTGGCCATTTTTTTTGTTGATGTATTTTTAAATAAACATACTGTATATACTGTAGGGCTCAGGATTTTGCAGTATAGAGTGACATATCCTTTTTTAGCGCAATCTAGGCGAAGCAGTGAACTTAATTTTATTTCATTTTAACCAACTATACAAACATGACTGAAAAAATAAATAAATAAATAAATAAATAAATAAATAAATGAACAGTAGGTCACATAGGCAAAGAAATACCACAGATACACAGTGTTTTCGTCTGGTTGTTTTCCAGTTGTTTGTATGACCAAAAACATACAGTAATTATAATATGCTGATTTTGAGAGTTCTATATTCTTGCAATGTTGTTCCCATATTCCGGTAGTGGACAAATTTACCCATTATAAAAAGTAATGATAACTTTCATTCTACCAGACTTATTTACATGACATAAAGCACATTCATATTTTTTATTATCATTAACCTATGCTGGAAATATTTCAATTACATTTTTATGCTGACTATTTTTGTAAACACCCCTATATTCCTTTGGAAAAATACTATTCAAGTATTTGTCACATGTACAGTACCTCTCAAAAGTTTGGACACATCATTTTCTACATTCTAGAGCAATACTGGAGATTTCAAAGCTATGAAATAACACATATGGAACTAGGTTGGAATCTGTTTTATAGGTTCCTTTTGTAAAAATTATTTAAGGTCACAGAGCGGTCGTATAAGCATTTCACTGCATATCGTACTGTGTATGACTGTGTATGTGACAAATAAAATTTGAATTTGATTTGAATTTGAGGTTATTAAGTAACAACAATGACATCAATTGGTATTTTAAGACATGAATGTCTCCAGTTCTGGAACGCTTCTTGCAAGCTTTATCAAGAACACTATTGTCAAGTGCATTTGACACCTATTGACACCAGAATCAGGTTTTCATCTTAATATAAAGTGACATGAATTAACGTCCCGTACTGACAGACGCATGAAGATGCAATCAATATGAAGTACCTAATAAGAGACAAGTCTTTATATATAGCCACCTCCATATGTGCTAATGTCTGCTGAGACATCCTATGAGCAGATGTTCCATAAGAAACTACAGCCTATGAGGATCAGTGAAGGAAAATGGGGGAATAACGGTTTCCCCAGAAAAACAACTGCTATGTATAAACCTGAAGTATAACTGAGCTAATGTTTTGAATTAAAGTTCAATTAGCTCACATTATATAACTTTGTTAATCAACTGGATCATCTCATGAACTTTAGTATTACCGTGAATACTGTTCAGAAATTAACAAAGTAAGTTATAACATATTGATTATAATTTATTGACAATGCACAATTAAAAGTCAATATTAATAAGCTAAATTAATTTTTTATGAAATGATATGATTGATATAAGTTGCCAAATTAAATCTCCATGCCTAATAGTTTTATCTATTTAAAATAGCTCCACATAATGTCATTTTTCCATCGATAATGTCATTTAAATGATTTCTCTATCAATTATGATTTATTATCTTGGTCCCCTATAGGAGGGTGAGGCCCTTAATCTGATGCCCATAAGCTTCTTAAGGGGATGTGTAACCCATTGATGTACAGGATGAGCCAACAGAATGGGTTAAAGTGGACAAGGAAAGGGTAAACGAGAGAGAGATCAGGACCATTTAACCTGTGGCCTACTACCAGGTAATGAGGACGGCTTAAAAAAAAAAAAAAAAAGAGTTAAGTATAATGATAAATGCTAAAGCTTTCAAATAATATTGTTAAAATTATTATAGTATAATATATAATTATAATATTATTTTGTTCCGATACAAAAGTTTGTTTGCAATATATTTGCATTAATGCACTTTAAATTAAATAAAATATTGAATACTTGTCAAGTGGGCCTCATAGTTCTGTTTTTTTTCCCCACTGATTACTAAATTTTAAATTTTTATCATCATAGTTTTAAGGATATAAAGCATTTACCTATAATAATTATAATCACTATATGTTCATTCACTATATTGCTTATCCTTATCCCAAGGATAAGGCATGAGGCAAGGAACGCCCTGAACAGGACGACAGTCCATCATAGGGCACACACGCTCACACTTTGGAATTTGGAATTCATAATTCAATTAATCAATGATTTGGAAATGCCAATTATCCTACTACTGCTTGTCTTTTGACAGATGGGAGGAAATTAGAGTACCCGGAGGAAACCCACCATGCATGAGGGGAACATGCGCACTCCATGCACACAAATCCAAGGCACAAAAAAAACCTGTAGTCCTTAAAGCTCAGAGCATTTTAGCCGTTATTTATTTTGCTGTTTTTGTAATAAACATATATAGGGTTCAGGAATGTGGATTATAGAGTGACATTTTTTTTTTCAGCACAAATTAGGCAATATAATGATAAACCGGGTCACAAATGCAAAGACATAGCACAAATACAAACACATGTTTCTATAGTTGTTTTCAATTGTTTCTATGACCAAAAAAACAAACAAGCAAAACAAAAATAATATGCTAATTTTGTGAGTTCTACATTCTGCCCTGTATAAAAGTTATGATAACTTTTGTTCTACCTGACATATCCAAAAACACAAATACACAGTTTGAAGTCTGAAGCCTCCCCATTAACACACATCAGGAAGGCTTTAATATAAGCATATACAGTACTGTATATATATACTGTATATATATTTTTAATCGTCATTGACCAATGCTGAGTTGCCGGCACGTATCATGCCACTTGGTTTTAAGGGTAATCCCAAGATATGCGAGGCCACACAATATTAACCACTTACCTCAAAATCATCAGTAAAACCCTAGAATATTGAATAAGTTAGTAAGATTACTTCTTTCAGGACTGATCTAGTTTAGAAACATTGTGCTCCTCTTTCACCAAAGGCTTTTAGAATATGCAGAATATGGAAAAAAAAAAAGACAGTATAATTGTAGAATATCCCTATTATAATTCATAATGCATGATAATTATCCCTAGATTCTGGGTTCAGTTCTGTTCACAATCCATATTTCTTTGTATTGTATTAATCTTTAATGTATATCTCAATGAACTGTGCCTCAGACTGTGCACATTAGGAATATTTGTGTATCTTGTGTAATATGTGTAATGATGTGCTAGAGGGACAGTTAGTAATTTGTGTATCATGTGTTGTATGTGTAAAGCACATAATTTTGTTGACATCACACATGTTCCAATGAAAATAAAGATAATCTGTTCTATTCTATATTCTATTCTAAAGAATAGTGGAAATTCAGATTTACATTGGCATTGGGCTGAACATAAATCTTGTGCATTTACTAAGGCAACAGTTTGGTTCCCTTTACAGAAAGCCTCTCCTCGTTTCCCCTCTGCTCAGTAGAAGAAAGCTCCCTGTCTGTTTTTGATCATGTTTAGTTACTACCCTCAAGCTTCTGGATTCAGTTGATCTTTCTGCCCTCAGATTTATTGCTGGTGACAGATACGGTACATATGATGGTGTTGAATGCTAAAGTTGAATCTTCTCAACGTGTGCGAGGCAACTTACAGCAGAGGGTCCTGATCACCCTTTTGGCCGGAGTATATATCATATCTATCTATATTGACCTCGGGGAATGAACTCTATCAAACTCATTTTATTGACTGGATCATGCTAGAGGGCCCTTGAGTGTGGACAGACCTTGGAAAATCTGGTTTTAAGTACTGGTCAATCGTAAAGCACAGAAATACTCGGCTCACCTGTGTCATTCTATTACAGTAAATATAGCTGTGTTTTAGTTTAGTTGTTTTTTCTTACAATGGTATTGATTTTAAATTTTATTGATAAAAAAGAAGAAATTGCTTAAAAGTAAATATAGCTCTTAGCTAGTTGTATTATTGAATGTTTGTTTCTATTTTTGCGAATAATATTTCATAATCGTAAACACTCACTCACCATCTATACCGTTAATCCTGTATTCAGGGTCACGGGGAGCCTGGAGCCTATCCCAGGAGACTTGGGGCACATGGCAGGTTACACCCTGGACAGGGTGCCAATCCATCGCAGGGCACAGGCACACACACACATACACTCGCTCATTCACACACTACGGGCAATTTGGGAACGCCAATTAGCCTAACCTACATGTCTTTGGACTGTGGGAGGAAACCCACCAAGCACGGGGAGAACATGCAAACTCCATGCACACAGAGACGGGAATCGAGCCTGGCCGGGGATCGAACCCGGACCCTGGCGGTGCAAGGCGACAGTACTGACCACTACACCACCGTGCCGCCCTAATCGCAAACATAAAAAAGGAAAAAAGAAAAGAAAACAACAAAAATTGAAGTGATATATACATGCTACCAATCAAGAGTTTGGAAGCATGATCTAATGCCATGGGCTTTCCTGAATTATATTTCTTTCGACACTGTTAATGCTGAAAGCATTTTTCCAAATAATCTTAGAACAGTTGATACTGAGCTCTATCTGCTACTTATGCTCTGTAAATCCTTCAAAACGACTCTAATCTGATTTGCTGGTTGTTAATTGATGATTTCTGAGGCTGGTGACTCTAAATGAACTTCTCCGCTGCAGCAGAGGTAAGTTTTGATCTTGCTTTCCTGGGATGGTCTTCATCATGGTGCTTGCGAATGCACTCCACACAATACTGTTCTTGCAAGAGCTATTCAAGAACAGCCAATTTTCATGTCTTAAAACAACAACTGACTGCTGTTGTTATTACTTAATTACCTAATTCCATATGCGTGTCTATATATAGTATTTTTCTACAGTGTAGAAAATAAATCACTAAACAAAAATTTGAATGGAATTAGAATTAGAATGGGTGTCCAAACACACACACAAACTTAATCCTGTATTCAGGGTCGCTAGGGGTACTGGATCCTATCCCAGGAGACTTAGGGCACAAGGCGGGGTACACTCTGGACAGGGTGCCAATCCATCGCAGAGCACAACCCGGACCCTGGAGGTGCAAGGCGACAGTGCTATAACCACTACACCACCGTGCAGCCCCATCCAAAATAATAATCAAAAAAATAGTCACACAATAATATTTCATTGGACCACTATTTGCTTTGCTTTTGACCATGGCATTGTTTCGATAAGCTTATGCAATTTCACAACATACAGTATATTCCATCCAGAGTCACATTAACTCCTCCCCAAATCTTGTATTGATATGGTTTCTCTCTCTCTCTCTCTTTTTTTTTTCTTTCTTTCTTATGCTGTTGCATTGCTCATCAGGGCTTACATTGAAATCGAGCTGAAGTTTCTTAGGACAAGCCCGTGAAGCAAAATTCTTTGTCTATGGAAAGACATTGTGGTCATTTTTTTCTCACTGATTTGCTGCTGCCTATGGCGCTCCGTGCACAGCACTGATTTACTGCATAGTATCTGCAAATGCCTAAGCCCTTAAAGTAGAACTCATTTAGTCCAGGCTACTAAAGTGCCTGAGGGACAGGTCAGTGAGCAGCAATAATCTTCTTGAAAGTAGATTGAAAGTAAAGATTGCCAACTTTCGAGTTGCTCCCAGCAATGCCTCACTTTTATTTCCCTCTCAGTGTTCTAGAAAAAGCCAGACGAACCCTTCATTCTGCAGCACACATGGTCAGATGAACACGGAGTATCGGATGTATTAAGAAACACATTTACTTTTGACCGCTTGTTTACCCAATTTAAGTACATAGTGAACTTTAATCCAGTCCTTTAATTTAATCCAGTACTGCGAGGACATTCTGTACCGGGAACAAGATGCCAGGGACTGGACAGCAAAATTGCACACCACCCACACATTTTCAACTAAGTCTTGACATCATGCTTACAGCCAGAGACGCTTGGTATTATTAGATTCGACTGCAATTTATACACAGTGTGTGTGGATTGCTGAAGGTAAATGGCCTTAACCTCTCGGGACCTGAATGTCCCCATATCATATTTCCCAGCTATACTACCTATATACAGTATATAAAACAAATATCTGTGTGCAATCCTCACAGGAGGACCATTAAGTATATCTTTTTGTCCCAGATATCTTTCAATTTGAAGTCATTGATTAAGTTCATAGTTATCGAGCACTAATAAAGAGAAACAGCGAGGAGAACATGCAATATACACAACAGTACAGTCCATGTCTCAAGAGGTTTATGTGTGTGAAGGCTAGAGGGCCATAAATTGTTAAATTTTCTTGGCATATGTTGTTTTCGGCAGAGCTGGATAGTGTCATATTTGACTGCAATTTATATACAGTATGTAGCTCCTGTCATCGTCACATCAACATCCACCGCTCATCAAGGCCCCATGATGAATCCATATTGGCAGTGGCTTGATGCTAATTGAACTCACCTGGTTCCTGATACTTGTAACTCTAACTGACATCATGTACAGTACAGTAGGTACGGCAGTTCAATCATTATCAACAGTATTCCTATGAAGTCTTAGGCATTTAAAAGTTTGTTTCTCTGATTGTATTTCTTAGCGTTTTATTTTGTTCGCGTCCATCCTAGTGTTGCATTGGTTAGTCAAGTAGTGAACTAACGCATCCGCTAGTTTCTACTGTAGAAAACAAAAACTTCAAAGACAGTGATTAAAGTACAGCCATACCTCGGCATACGAACATGAATTTTCACCTGCAGAATTTTGCAATAAATTGGTCTTGGCATACGAAGCATTTTCGCCACACAAGCGAATGAACCTACCCAAAGCAAACAGCGGTTCATTTTTGCGTACGTCCGTGAGCCGTTTGAAACTTGTTTGCATCTGTGCAAAGCCAAGTGAAACAAGTTTTTAAAAAATTTGGGGGGCTGTTTTTTGTTCAAGATTTAGTTGAAGTGGGTTCCAAGAATGTTAGCAAGAAGAAAATGGAGCCACTTTCAGTTTTGTTTTTAAAGCAGCCAGTTTAATGCGCTAAAATGCCCCACCCCTGCCATGGATTGCCCCCATACATAATCTTTATCAAATATGATATTAGAACAAAAATTCGACGGGTTATTATTATAAAATATGATATTACTATTAGAGCCATTAATACATATTCTTACATAATGTTTATTTTGTGGCTCATTTATTTGCCTGGGATTTGTCACGTAATACAAAAAGGTTTACACTAAAATATTTATGACAAAATTATTTTTATTATAAAATAAGCAATATAAAAAAAATACATGTATACAATAAGAAAAATATATAAATACTTTTTAAAAATCCTATATAACATATTTTTTTCTATTGCTTATTTTATAATCAAATTCATTTGGTGTAATTTTTAATTTGTAAATCATAAACCTATGAATTTGTGTTCTAATAAAATATTCGATAGAGATTATGTAGGGGGGGGGGGGTAGGGGCAATCCGTGGCAGGTGGGCATTTTAGTGCATAACACCGGTACCAGGAGGAATCATACTGTAAATTAAAGGTAAGTGAGATTTAATGTATTTATTTTATATTTTACTTCATTTGCAGGTCTTTTATAAATGTTTTAAATGTTCCTACTGTATATGCAAAAATATGATTATAGTGTTGGAAATATTGGTAATATTTTTGGATGGCTGAAACGGATTATCTGCATTTGCATTATGGGAATGTTTATGGGAAAATGTGAAATATCACCTTAAGCACTCGCCTCTGGAAACGGATTAAATGTGTGTGCCGAGGTACCGCTGTATGATAAGGGGTTCGTTTATAGATATAAGCTTCCAAGTTGAAAGCTCTCAGTTCCTGAAACAATTAAAAGGGCGTTCAAGTCAAACCTGGACTGGTATTGAATTTTTTTGTGAATTAAGGCATAATGACATTTACAGAAGACTTCAATTACAATACGGTGATGAAACTCTTAGCTGCAGTAAAACATTTGAATGGTGCAAACGATTTAAAAAGCTGTAGTTTTGTAAATGATGATCCCCGCTGCGGCCGTTCCTGTGAACACTCAGCGAGTGGAACCTTAAAAATCGACAGATCTATCAGTGGCAGCGGTACACACAATCACGCAAATAAAACGTGCACATTACAGGAAGTTAAAGTTATTGGCAGATCCCGCATACAGTCCTGATCCAGTTCCATTTGTGTTTGGGTCATTGAAATAGTTCCTAGTGGCTCTGGTGATAGAAATCTTTGTACATTTTAATGCAAGTACTGTTGAATCGCTGGGATAAGTGCATTAGTGTA
Source organism: Clarias magur (assembly GCA_013621035.1). Taxonomy (NCBI): domain Eukaryota; kingdom Metazoa; phylum Chordata; class Actinopteri; order Siluriformes; family Clariidae; genus Clarias; species Clarias magur. The sequence continues at coordinate 292,889 of QNUK01000251.1, forward strand.
GCAGGGATTATATAGAGAAATAAAGGGAGTTTTATTCTCATAGCAGTGTTCTGTTATTCTGCACAATCAAAAGTCCCGGTTTGATTTGAACACCCCTCTTGTTAACATGTTCAAGTAAACCACACCCTTAAATAGTGGAACATAATACACAGATTATTTCCATTAATATGTATTTAGTAACCTGTGCATGGCTGTTAATCTTACTAGTCAATTTATTTTAAAAATTCACAGGTTACTTGAAAAAACTAACATTTATGCAGTCTCGATTTTGCCCATCCTTCACTTTGGATTGCTGTGCATTGCTCTGCTTGCCTGACATTTGACCGTTTCCAGTTTTAAACCATGAGTTTGTCTGCTGAATTGCATTGTTAATAAGCACACATATCCATCTGCCACCACTTTTTGACACATACTGTATCTGTACACAATGCCACAACTAGTGTAAATATACTGTACACTGTGTATCTTCTCACGGTGTGTTGTGACTCCTCATGCTCAAATTGGAGCCCTCAGGGTGGATTGTGCTTCTGGCAGGCTTTAATCATCGGGCTCAGTCTGTGTGACAGCTGGAAGACGAGTCCAACCCATCAGAGGTCAAGGGATCACTGGCGGGCCTGGTGTATATTGGTGGAGAAGTGTGAATCATATTAAAGCAGGTTCTCTCTGTAATTAATACTACTAGGGTCAATTCGATGTAGGTGTGGAGTTAGAACTACAAATTCGGAGAAAATGATATTGATACGACGGTTTTGGCAACAATTCAATTACTGTGAAACGACTGTGTGATGTTTATTTTTTTTTAATCATTCTGAAACACGTGTCAGGAGCAGAAACACTGACTGGTGAAGTGTGTAATAGGTTTTTGTGCTCCTTGGCGAAACCCTAGTGTTGAATCGACTTTCAGAGTGTTGACGACGGCTCCTCCAAGCAGTAATCCCACCTAGTCTACAACGCTATTACACAGTTTGTTCCTGAAAACAAAGGAAAAAGGTTGCATCTTGGTGGTTTGACTATTAGGGAACCATTGAAGGTAGGAAATGTTTTTTATCAAACTTTGTGAAGACACTAAATAAAGTTATTGTATTTTTGTGACAAACACATGGTATGGGTCTCTCGATGGAGGAAAAAGTATTCATAGCAGTTGTGAGCAAGGTGGAAGAACAATTCCTTCCCATACCTGTCCCATTCCCCTGATCTTACACCACCTGATGCCTACTTGTAGGGAATGTTAAAGGAGAACGTGTTCAACTGTGAAGATGCCCCAAGCAAATCGTCGCCTTTTGCAGGAATCTGCAGCAATATCTATATACTTGTTCCAGGATATGTTTGAGAGTCTGCGTGAACGATATGAACACTGTCCACAGTGAGGTGAGGCACACACTTACATTATACAGTACATACAGTACTGTTGTAAATCAGCACACTAAGGGTTAGCAGGGTAAGGGTGTGCATGTTAGGTTCTGTCTTTCAGGAGAAAGAAACTACATGGTAATATTGTTCGTCTTTACGTTTAGTACTGTATATTTTGGTGCATACAATACTTACTGTACTCTCCTTCATACAAAAGATATTAATTGTTTAACTCATAGTGCAGTGGTTATCAATGTCGCCTCACACCACCATGTTCTCCCCGTGCTTGGTGGGTTTCCCCAGGTACTCAGGTTTCCCCCCAAAGACATGTAGATAAGCCTAATCGGTTTGGTTGTTATCTGTAGTTACTGAATGAGTGCCCTGCAATGGATTGGCACCCTGTCCAGGGTGTACCTCGCCTTATGCCCTATGTTCCCTGGGATAGGCTGAAGGCCTCTAGTGACCCCATAAACAGGATAAGCGGTATAGAGGATGAGTCAGAGCAGAATTAAGCACATTACAGATCTGTAACATATCCAGGGAACAAACCTTGGATTTCAGGCCACCATTTACAAATACAGTACATTCATATACACAAATTTATCTAGTCTAGTGGCAATCTACAGTACATACATGCTTTTTCGGGGTGGAAGGAACCCGGAGAACATAAAGGAAACCCAGATGGACAAAGCTCAGGACTCGGGTAAAACTCAGGACTGAAAGTGATCAAATATACCCCTTAAAATATATTTTAAAAATGTTTTAGCTCTTTTTAACCCACTGCCATGCACCATTAGGTTTTACTGCTCTTACCGGTTTATTCAAAAAGTCATGTGATCCAGAAAATTCATATTCTGGTTGGATGCACAGTATACAGTATGTACTGTATGTCTGGCATGTATATGTGTATAAGAAGAAGCAAAGATGTAGAGAGAAATGAGGACGATTATTCATTGCCTTCCTTATCACGTATACGGCCAAGCTCAGAGGGTGAATGAAAGGACAGATTGGTCATAAAAAAGAGGAGAGGAGACATAAATGCTCTGTGAGAAGGTTCACCTACTGCCTAAAGCTTCGCCAGTAAAGAGCTGTTACCCAACCAAAATAAAAATTATAGAAAGCAATGAATTTAATGAAAGACTGAAGGTGGCAGGTTCAGCGGATGAAAGGGGACAGCTGGAGACTACCCGATGATGTCATCGCACATAGGAGATAAACAAAGGGACATGAAGGACAGGAAGTTTGACGCCAGGGGACCAGCCACAGATGCAGCGCCTGTTGCTTTGAAGCAGTGCCAGGCATGCTCATTGTGCTAGCTGTCACTTCAGCATGCTGACATCACCACACGCGAGTCAATCCGCACAAATTCAGAATATTCAACACCGTGACAGCATCCTAACTATCTTTAATGAAGTCACTGACATGCACCTATCAAAGAGGAACGTGGTCCCGCTGCTACATAGTGCACGGTCAGGATTATCAATTCATGAGCATATGTTTTCCCCAGCGAGCGAGAGAATCATGCTAGGAATTGTCTGGCGCAGAGAATGACTGGGGATGTTGAACTGGTGCCATGTACTCTACCAGTATATTTAAATATTGACACCATCAGGTGCATGTGCTACACTAGGTGTCATTAAATTCACGCGCGGTGCTGAAAAACCTAGTGAGCGGAATGGAAAATCTATTTTTATGCTCCTGCCTGAAGAGGAAGAGATATAACGGTGTCTATATTAAAAAGGATTACCGGCAGGGTGATATGATAATTCAGTTTGAATTGCTAGGGAAAATTCAATGCACGTCTTATGTCTTCATTTTGAGAAGGGCAAATGTGGATTAGCCAAATAAGTAAATGACAATCAGGGTGATCTATTTGAACTGTTGATTTCAGTAAAAGTACATTTACATGTTGAATGCGACGATAAGAGCCTGTTAATTAGATTTAAAATGACGTATGGAGAAATTGATATATTAGTGCCTTAAGGCCACAAACAAAGAACTTTAAACCTGACCATTTAAACGGTACCTACAGTACATCCTGAGGGTTTTACCCCATTGATCCCATGAGATGACAATACAGTTTACATGAATTACCTTATTTTATGTTTTGAAAAAAACCTAACAAGCACAAAAAACTAAGAATGTATCAGTTTATTATTTATTAATAATGTGTTATCATCAAGTTTTCTGTTTTTGTTGAAGGAATCCGAAATAATCTGCATGTGCTTGTCATATTAACTAAATAAAAGAAAGTAAGGAAATTCATATTTAGTTTATAACTGTTCATAATATTATCTAAGCTGTAACTGAAATGTAGGTGGTACAGTGGTTAGCCCTGTGCCTTGCACCTCCAGGGTCCGGATTTGATTCCTGCCTCGGGGTCAGTGTGCATTGAGTTTGCATGTTCTCCCCGTGCTTGGTGAGTTTCCTCAAGGTACTCCAGGTGAAGACATGCAGATTACGCTAATTAGCATTCCTAAATTGCCTGTAGTGTGTGTGTGTGTGTGTGTGAATGTTGACCAGAGGTCCTACCACGGTTCTAAAAATGGGAATAAATACAATAGTCACCACTGGCCTTCACGGCCTCTATTTGGACAACAGAGTTTCCTAGATGAATGGGTGGAGATAAAAATGTAACTAACAATGGCAGTTTTAAGAGCAATTATACAACAGTACCGTCTGAGTAATCTGATTGGACAAGAGGCTAGTTATGGGAAATTTGAATCATTTTAGTGACTCGGTTCTTAGAATCTCGTTCATCAAAATGAACAAATCTTTTTTTTTTTTTGAGTCATTTAGTTAATTTTGTTCTTTTGACCAGAAATAAATATAAAATGTTACATTTTTGGCTAATGAAAATATTACAATGCAGCTAAGGACATATTATGAATAGAATGAGCAGCTCACCATCATGTCTTCTAGTCCGAGTCGTTTTTTTTTTCTCTCTCTCTATCTATTGCACTGCATAGAGTCTATGGGAGTCACGTGACAAAAGAACGAACGACTCGGACTTGGAAGATTCGTTAAGAACCGTTCAATTATGTTTCCTGTACATAACCTACGAATGGTTTGCGATGATTTGCGCATGCGCGCCCAGTAGAAAACGAACAAATCACTCTCTGAAAGTACTCGTTCTTCTGAGTCACATGAAGCTGCACAATCTGCTCTTGAGCTCTCAGTGAACCTGTCTGGCTCATACTGGTTCGAGTCATCTTTTGTTATATTGAATTTCCAACTGCCTAACACACAGAATGTCTGGTATCCGTTATCACCCTACAAAAGAGCTACAGTATATAAATAAAATTGAAGTGAATCGAAAGAGGAGAGAACAGCAAAAACATCAAAAACCAAATTCAAAACCACTCACAGAAGCACTTCAGCAAGAAAACCCACCTGATGTTGTCATGTCATCTTAAACACAATCTGTCTCCTTAGCAAATCGCTTCTAAACATTCTGTGTCGTTTTGTTCACAACTAACATACAGTAAGCTACTAGGCTAACAAACCGCTAACAAAAGGCTCAATCCCGAATAATTCTCTAACTTCTGATTAGGGCACTACTTGGTACAGTATATGGAACAAGTACGCGTGGACTGTACACCCTACAAAGTGCACTAGCTAAGCTTTCCTTCACTTTTTGGGATCCAACCCTGAAACTAATACTACTTCCAGCCTTTGTTCATGACACCAATTATCATTTGCTAACTGACAGTCATTAGCAACGCCGGTCGTGGTTAGTTGGTCCAAACTGTGCTGATATTCATGTGATATTGCTTTAAACCCTTAACAGTTAACTTAAACTCTTTTTTTTTGGTTTGTTTTTTGTGAAAACTGCCTCATACCAGCACACCAACACTTTTGCTTTTTGTGTCTTCTTAATTGTCATGCAGTATCTGGTTGGTGCAAAGGTGGAATAATTTTATATAAAAGCATGAGACAAATAGTACTTTTATTTTATTTTATTTTTTAAATATAGTACATTTTACTTTTTAAAGTTAATATACAGGGACTTGAACAGTTGCTGCACATAATGTAAACTAATATAATAAATAGATTTTTTATGTTATTGTTAATAGTGTTAATGTTCATGTGTTATTTACAGTACGTGTTATTGTATAACCGAGGGAAAATTATATATTCATAGATACAGTGATGAGTTATTTATGCTGCGTTTATGGAAATAATCTTAGGTCCCAGCAAATTTGTAAGTTAAGTTCAGCATTTATTCACCACATATACATTACTGCACAGTGAAATTGTTTATTCTTTACATTTCCCAGCTTCTTGGGGTCAGAGCGCAGGGTCAGCCTTTATTCGGCGCCCCTGGAGCAGGCGGGGTTTAGGGCCTAGCTCAAAGGCCCAGCAGTAGCAACCTGGCGGTGCTGGGGTTCAAACCCGCCAACCTTTTGAACAGAAACTCAAAAGGTTCCGTAGATAAAGCTGAGTTGGAACTTGGATTTGCGCACGTACAGTCCAGTCTTGTATCCGGTGAGTTAAATCAGTAATAGTAACAGTAATAGTGCTTTGTACATTATCCTAGTGAAAGGAAGTCTACAGGATAGTGTATGTTAAGCTTACTGGTTTCTTGGTAAAATAAAACATGCCGCATTTTTTCAGAAAAGAGAACACAGAAGAAGCTTTCAAAGAAGCAACTGTTTATAATGTACATAGTAGCAGGAAATAATTTGTCTCATGGACATTCTGTAAAAAAGAAAATAAAAAGGACATACTATCATTTCAATTCTGGCGACACAATGTGGTGGTCAGTTCATGTGTAAAATTATTCCTTATGCTCCCAGAGTCATTTTTTACGCAATTTCAATCCTGAAATATGCCTGTTCCATCAGGGAAGAAATAAGTCCAAAAAAAAGAGGTTCCACAGATACATGAGTGTTTTCATCTCAGAAGCATGGAACAGCTGAACTCCTCTTAATTAAGAGCCTGATTCCAGTTTGTTCTGCATAATACATCAGTAAACTTGTAGATGTAGCTCATCTGGTTTGCTACAAGTGAATTATAATTTTTTGGAAAATAAGCTTTCATTCCTGAGCATACACTCATAGCAAACATTGACAAGAAATACCCTTTGCACATGCACGCACATATCTACCGCTCATTAGGATAAGCGCCACTCTCGTCATGTCGAATTGCCAAATATTGTCATGCCACACCCACACACATGCTCCCAGAGTGTATATCTCTCTCTTCTCTCCTCCCTGGCTCTCAGATTCCTCTGCCTGACACACTTTCATCTACTGCCTCTCTCTCATCGTGGCCAATTATACTCACAACCCAAATGCACAACAAGAATGACAGCAGGGATGGAAATGATCAAACTGAATATTCAAAGTGCTTTTTTAAAAATATTTTTAAATCCAAGTACGGCACGTGCTTTGCCGCAGTGCCATGACATTTATCACAATATGCGGATTGTTGTCAATATACTATGATGTGCTGCACTTTATATAGCTGCATCAATATGAAAAAGCAAAGAAGAGCATAAAGTAGACATAAGTCCTAGAGGCACAGATTGAAGTAATATCAGGGCATCAGCATGAGCGCTGACAGCAAAAAAAAAAAAAAGGTAATAAGAATACATCACATCGCTTTATATTTATGTGGTGAAACGTCTGAGGTTGCTAGTATTATCACTGAATGTGTTTCAGTCTGATGTATTCAGAGTAAAGCTTTTGTGGAGTACATGAGATAATCAAATAAACCACCGCCATGAAACCTGAGTGGTTGTGTGAACAGGGATCAATCCAAACCAAATCTAATCTCTCTCTCTCGCTCTGTGTCTCAGGGGACGGTAATAAACCTGTAATCCAGGAGGTCATTCCCACCTTTATCACATCTAGCTTGAAGAAGTAGTGGCAAATGTCGTTCCGCACTGATAGTGCTGTGATCGACAGCGATGTCCCCGATGACTCCAGACTTTCTTTGAAGGTGTCCTTTCCATCAGCCATAACTTTAAACCCGCTGAAAGGTGAAGTGAAAAACATTGATTATCTCGTTACGGGGGGATATTTTAGGCAGCAAGTGAAAATTCTGGTTTGGAAGTCGATGTGTTGTAAGCAGGAAAAATGGGCAAGCATACGGGACCGAGCGACTTTGACAAGGGCCAAATTGTGATGGCTTGACCACTGAGGCAGAGCATGTACAAAGCGACAGGTCTTGTGGAGTGTTCCTGGTATGCAGTCGTTAGTACAGTACCTACCAAAATCAGAAGTCAAAGAAAGGACATGACAGGGTCATGGGCAACCAAGACTGGCTGATGCGCATGGGGAGCAATGGCTAGTCGGTCTTATCTGATCTCACAGAAGAGCTAGTGTAGCACACATGGCTAAAAAAGTTATTTTTGGCTATGATAGGACGGTGTCAAAAGACACTGCTTACATTGTATCGAGCTTCATAATCGTGAACCAGGTAGAATGCCTGTGCCGGCCCCTGTCTACTGCTGAAGTGTGTACAATGGCCACACAAGCATCAGAAATGGTCCATGGAGCAATGCAAGGTGGTGAATAACATTTTTCTTTTAAATCACGTTGACAGCTGGGTTTGTGTGCATCGCTTACCTTCGGAAGGAACAGCACCAAGATGCACTATGGGAAGAAGGCAAGTTTAATGCTTTAGGCAACGTTTTGCTAGGAAACTCTGGGTCCTGGCATTTACTTTGGCTCTCACCTCTTACCTACTGCAAAATATGTTTACAGACTACAGACTTACTAAAAAAAAGGCATATAATATTATAAGACATATAATAAGATATAATAAGACATATAATGAGAGGTAGTACCTCATAATCACGCAGAATGTATTCAATATGAGGCCCTGTTGTACATTAAAAAGGATTTTGGCCACGACAGTCCAATAGCACAATGAAACAAGCAGCATGTAAAATTAAATTTGAGATAAAGTCCAATTTGGCGGCACGGGAGCGTAGTGGTTAGCACTGTCGTCTTGCAGGCTCGATTCCCGCCTTTCCTTGTGTGCAAGGAGTTTGCATGTTCTCCCCGTGCTTGGTGGATTTCTTTTGGTTACGCCGGTTTCCTCCAACAGTCCAAAGACATGCAGATTACCCATTTACATTTGGCAGACGCCCTCATCCAGAGCGAATTACATTTTAATCTCATTATACATCTGACTAGTTTTAGGGTTAAGGGCCTTGCTCAAAGGCCCAACAGGGACAACTTGGTGGTCGTGGGATTTAGTCCAATGCCTTAACCACCTAGTTTGTAAATGAGTGTGTGTATGTGTGTGTGTGCCCTGCGGTGTATTGGCATCCTGTCCAGGTATATCTCGCCTCCTGCCCTAAGTTTCCTTCAATAGGCTCCAGGCCCCCTGCGACCCTGTATACGGGATTAAGCGAGATAGACAATGAGTGAGAGTGAGAATAATAAGCACACATTAAATATACAGCAAGTACTATATATATGATTCGAGATATGTTTTAAAACTCCATTTATTACCTCTAACATGAGCATGTTAAACTGACATTTCATTTTCCCACCAGTGCCTTTAATTTAGTCCCTAGAGCCGATTCCTTCAAGTTCATTAAAATGCTAAAAGTCGAACATGCTCTAACCGTTGCCATCATGCTACAATTATTCACATCTCCACCATTAATGCAATACATCTTCCCCCTTTAGCCATCCGCTGTGCATTTGCGCCTGCCTGTCAGCATCCACCCCAGAGACCTTCTACCTTTCTAGCTGAAGATTTCTGATGCTTCAGTCAGGGGTGGGAAGGCCAGAGGGGGCGGATGGAGAAGACGTTCACCGGCAACAGACAGAGAACCGTTTCAACTCAATCTCCTGTGCCTTCAGAGCTCCCGCTAATGAGCAGTAATGTCACACGCTGTGCCCGTATCCCAATTAGCCCTGTCTTTGCTTGAAATTAAGAGCAATCTCTATTTAGGAAAAAGGATCATGAAAGGTCTCATGAAGGTTACGGATTACTAAAGATCATAGCAGATGTAGAGTCTCATTATGAAAACACTAATGACCCGTCAGGACCGGAGAAGGAATTTTATTTCGGTTCTTATTTTGGTTTCAGGTTCAGTCAAGCGTCTCTGCAATGACAACCGCTCCACAAAAAAAAAAAAAAATCAATAAGGTCACTAGGAATCCTCTGGAAACTGTCAGAGGAGGGAAATTGCCATATGTAGCTTACACTGCCTGTATTTCCTTTGTTATTTTCTTTTTCTGTTTCTAATGTGCTGGAAAACATTCACTTCTTTTGACCTGTTACTGTTTTTTTTTACTTGTTTCTTTTTTACTTCAATTCATTTCCCCCCATGCTCTTGGTTTAAATTTAACAGGAGATGCCGGTGCATGCACCAGAAGCACAAATGAAATCACAGCTGTGCATTGATGTTTGCACCAACGCTATTAATCCTCATTTATCCCATTACAGCATTCCCTGATTTGCTTAAACAACTGTAATGAACATGCAGCAAAATAATGAATTACCTTGTCTTTCTTATGACTATTTATTTAAAAACGACTTTATTACCTTTGTGTTTCGAGGTGAACTCCGGGTCCCTGACAAAATAGTCTGTCTTAATTATGCAGGAGCAGATGTCAGGGTGCAAAAACTGATCACGAAAAAAAAAAACTAAAAAAACATGAAGAGTAATTGAGAAAAGATAAACATCAGTTCACGGTATGAATGGAGTTGAATTTGAGCTCTCTGGAGCTTTATTGATGTAATGTCCTGCCACTTGCCAGGTTTTCCATTGTGGCGTTCCAGTCACTGATCAGAAAGAACAATCTTTAGTGATAAGTTAGAACGCATGACTTTCCACCCCATGTTTCACTGTTGTAATTATTTCAGCAGAGATTTCCAGGTAGACCTCATCATCTCTCACGGCACAAAAAGATCTCAGCGACAGATTAGGCTTTTGGTGCGTTATGATCGATGGTTTAGCATGTACAGTATACGGTACGTAGCTGAGCAAGAAAGAGAGGGGAAAAAGACAAAGAGAGATAGAGAGAGAGAGAGAGATGATACTGATCACTAGAAAATTTTGAAGACACATTACACACATGGCATTTTGTGACCAGAGTATTATTACTGTAAGTTGTATTCCACTCCAGTCTAATTGTTCAGAAGGAGTTTATTTTCTATAACAGCTGTTCTGACTGTATTTCACATGATTCATTTATATTAATTTACTTCTTGACAGACAGGGATTTATATAGTATAGAGTTCTATGTATAGAAGTCTTGAGCCAACACTCATTTCTTCATATTACTTCCTTCATATTATTAAATTAAATGATGCAGATTATATTAGAAATGGAGAAAAAAAATATTGTGACAGTCTGCAATGTGCCTAAACATAAACTTTCATATTTATTTTTTATTTTTTTTATGTAACAACCTCAGCAGCAACCGCATTTCCCCTCACGTCTGTTCCAACCACACAGCGTTCAGCACCTGTTTCTCACTTATTAATTCGTGAAGTTAGGTGGTTTTTATGCTTGAGTGGTTCATAGGTCACTGTAAGGCTTAACAACAACAACAACAAAAAACATTTCTCTGAAAACTGGTCAGGTACAGGGACTTGACTGAAAATAAGATAAAGTCTTTTAGGAACTATACCTCAAGACTACATTAAAACTACAAGAACGTTTGCCTCTTTGGAAGCAAAATATGAAGAAATGAGGGGTGGCTCAAGACGTTTTTTTTTTACGATTTAGTACTTGGCTTCCATCAAGGACGAAAGTTTTCTCAGTACACTGGACTCATAGTCAGATTGCCAGCCTCATATCCTGGCCTCCCAGGAACTCCATTAATGGTCCATACATGTGGAAATGACTTAGTGAGGCCAGGACTGTACGGGGGGTGTAGGAATAACTCCTAGCCGAATTCCTGCAATGTGCAAATGGTGTTGGTGAATGAGTGTGTGTGCAGTTCCCGCAGACGGAGGAGTCTCTTCTGCAAGTTGGCGACGAGTTATCTGTCAATTTTCAAGGATCTCTCTGCAATCCACTCACTGAACGTTCACAGGAACGACTTATAGCTGAGCAATAATATATCGGGCTGAATCGATATTCCCGGACTTCTTTAAAACAGTTGCACCATTCAAATGTTTTACTGCGGCTAAGATTCTAGTCTAGAAAGTCTCCTGTAAATGTTCATTGGTTTTATGCCTTCATTATCATCATTATTACATTATTACAAGTTCCCGGTTTGACTTTGTAAAAGTACACTTAATGGAGTTTCACAACTTAAATGAGTTACGACAACATATTTCCTCATATTGTCCTTCCTATGTAGCTAATATCAGAAAGCATTAGCATTAAATATTACTGATATAAAATTTATTAAATCTGTATATATGTGTGTGTGTGTGTGTGTGTGTGTGAGCGGGAGAAAACCGTGCACGCTTTAATGTGCTTTAATATATATATGTGTGTCATTGTTAATGTTTTTAATGCATTTTTAATGTAATCTACTTTTTACAAGGGGTAATTTAGAATGTTTGTGATTGTAGAGATTGCATTAAGAAAGCATAAAAAAGCATATTCGATCATAATCATACGTCTTACCAGACATAAAAATGTCTAACTTTACTGAGAGATACCATAAATTTATTTATATTATATTTATTATTCATTCATCGAGACTTGAGATTTGATTGATTCACTTATTTCACTTGATTCACTTAAAAAAGTTTAAAACCATGAACGTTAAGGTCACAATCCGCACTGTGCATACGTATGTTTCGTTTTAAATCAGATTTTAAATAGTTTAAAAAGTTTAAAAGCAAGCTGTTTTTATTTTTATTTTCAATCAGATTTTAAATAGTTTTAAAAGTTTAATTGGTATTATTTTCCATTTCATTTTCTGATTATTTTCTTGTCTTTTAATTGCACTTTGAATTATCATTGTGTAAGAAATGTGCTATACAAATAAACTTGCCTTGCCTTGCCTTGCCTTGCCTCGCATTGCCTTAAAAGGAAGCACATTTACTTGATAGAATCTGATGTTTAATGTTTAAGCACTATGCTGAGATAAAACGTTCTGAACGCAGGCATTAGAGACAGACACAGACACTTTGAAAAACGAGTACTTGCAAGACCGCGATCTAATAATTGCTCTTGGATCGTACAAAGTTAAAACCTTTTTTATTTAAAAAAAAAACAAAAAAAAAACATTTTAATATTCAAAACGTGTACACCTCCTTTCCTGTCTAAATCACTTACTGAGCCATGCCACCACTTCAGAGGCTGGTGCCATTACAGAAATTGGGTGTATAAATATTGCATCCGTGGCGTAACTCGGTGCTGCGTCTCATACGCACAGTATAACCTACTTTGACGCGTCCATTAAATATTTAACTAGTTCACTTCAGGCACGTGAGTGTATGTACTGTATGTGTGGGTTTGTGAGTGGGATAGTCACATAAAGGCTATGTAAATGTATAGTGTGTGGGGGCGATTTGGCTGTGCGGGCTGTTCGTCTCAGCCGGGCTGAAGCGCCTGCACACTCGCATCTCATCAACCTGGTTGGGAAAATGAAAGGAAACGCGAGAAAGCGGCAAGAGCAGGGACGAGCCTGGTTTTAATAATTTCTGCTTCGCAAAGCTTGCTCCTGCACGCTCAGTGGCCCTTATTTGAAGAGCCTAGTAATGTCCATCACCCACAGAGGAAGAGGAGGAGGAGGAGGAGGGATGAATAAGCAAAGACAGTCCGGTTTAAAGAAGCACCTGAAATGTCTGGGGTTTATATACACTTTAAAGTGTCACTGGGTAAATACACACACGATCAATATCTAATAATATGTGCCATTTGCATTGGCGTATACAGCGAGATAAAACTGAATTGCTTTGTCTGCATGAAGGGTCAGTGATATTTGAATTGCTTTGTTTTACAGAAATACTATCCTACTCTGAAGAGCTTTCATTGCTTATTGTTGTTCTGAGGAAACTCAGCATGCAGTCGAGGAAGGACACGATCGTGTACAATCAGCATGTGGTTTATTCAGGCAAGTATAGTAGAACTAGAAGTTCGTCTTAGCTAAAGTCTACAGCAGCGTTCAAAAACACAGACGGATGTGTCTTAAATAAACTCCTCTAAATATTTAAAGGTTCTATAAAATGTATATTTTAAACATACAGTATGCAATAAGTATTTATTATAAAATCACTGGTGAATTAATCATTCATCGCGATTCGTTAAATAATATATTACATGCTTATGAATAGTTTATGATCAAACTCAAACTTTTAACGTTAAAAGCAACGGAATCAGCTGCCCGACCAAGGCTACGAAATCTGCTTTATGTTTTGGCTTTTGCACAAGTGCTTTGCACAGAGCGATAAAGATCGCGCATGCTGGTCAAAAATAATTAAAGACAAGATGAAGTGATTTTCCGCTTGATATACCGCTTTGTCCAGTATACAGGGTTGCAGGGGGCCTGGAGGCTATGCCAGGCGGGTGTCAATCCATACACATACAGTACACACACTCATGCAATTTGGGAATGCTAGTTCGCCTAACCCGCATGTCTTTCACTGTAGAAAGAAACCAGAGTACTCGGAGGAAACCCACCAAGCACAGGGAGAACACGCAAACTGCATACACACAGACCCGAGGTGGGAATCGAACCAGGAACCTGTAGGTGCAAGGTGACAGTGCTGACCTGATCTTATAGCACAGCAGATTTGGTAGGAAGCTGCCTGTTCTAAAGAGTTTCCTGAAGCACTGATACTAGATATGTATTCCAAAATAATAATAAAAAAAATAATAATAATAATAATAATATAGAAAACTTCTTATCAAAATATCATATTACTGTATGATCATATCAATGATTACACTGTTAGACTATTTGTCTCTTAATATGCACACAAATCCTGGTGCTGGTGGTTAGCATAAAGACTAAAGTATGTACTGTATGCCTATTGATTTGAATCTCTTCTGACCAATCAGAATCGAGAATTCGACAGCGCCGCTGTGTACAAGCATAAGACACAGAGTTCAGTCATAGGCCGAACTATTGATTTAACTGCAACGCTGGAATTCAGATTAATATATCAGATGGTCACGGGAAAGAAACTCCAGCACTATAGCACTCTTGACCTTCTATAGAGCATTGTGTGATTGCTGCCCTGACATTTAGACCCGTCCTGCAAGAGATCACTCCGGAGCTTATTGAGCGATTGGTGCTATATATATATATATATTTTTTTTTTTCTTCTTCTAGCCATCCAGTATTGTCACGGGAAGATAATAGAGTATATGATTCATATAAACTCAATAGCATCTCATTCTCGGTTGTAGCACTGTGCACGTAAATGACAGGGACTTCACCTATCACGACATCTGTGACATTTCTTTTCATTGTTGGTGCACAAGTCAGTCTGCTCATTTAAGTTCAAGGGAGACATTATAGCTGACAAGGGATTCACTCAAAGCAGTGCGCTCCAGCAGGCCAGGGCCCTGAGGATTCACTCGTCCGCCGCCCCTTGCCAGGTGTGTGAATTAACGATGTGCAAAAGCAATATGAACGTGTTGGTGACGTCTGATGTGAGGCGAGCGGTTTACTGCATGTTTAAAAGAGCAAACAGCCGGATGGCGGTAAATGCTGCTTACAACAACGAGTGAAGTGCACAGGAGAAACGCAAGCTTCTCGAAGACGGAATAACCTGAGGGACCTCTCACACATCTCCCCTTCCTCCCTTCAGCGCCCTCATTGTGCCGTGCTCCTTGCAGTGTGACGCCTTTCAAGCGTTTCTTACAAAGACAAGCAGAATGATGAAAAACAGGCAATATCCGGTCGATATTGCGTTTGCTTCGGAAGCTTTGGCATCGGTAATAATGTACATGAAAGAGAAGGCTGACTCTTTCAGATGTACATTAGAGCTTTCTTTATCTTATACACGCAGGCTGCTTCTAAAAAAGATTTAAAAGCCGGAGAAACTGGGTCAGGCTCGAGCTACAAGAGAGGAGGAGTGAGCACGGATTGTCAAGCTGTCAAAAAGCAAAGGAAGACGAGGCAGGCTTCTGTCTTCAGGCTCAATGTGTCATAAATTTTTCTTTTTGTTCAAAGAATTCCCCAAAACGCCTGAATTGTAAAGCAACCGATGCTGTTTAATTGTCTTTCATCTATCTTTAGGGTTAGTAATTTAACAACACAACTTAAAAAAAAATAAAAAATCCATATGCATTTGATGTTACTGTGATTAACTGACAAGCTCAGCTGGCTGTTTGATTCAGTAGTTCAGTGCAAAAACTTTCTCTGCATATTATCTTTCTTTCTTTCTTTTTTTCTTTTTTCTTCAACCTTGATCGCTACATGGACTCGTGACTTGCCTGTGAACCAAATTGAAACCATGCACACTTGCCAGCCTCAGGTTTTCTGCAGTTTTATTGCCCTAAGACTAGCATATGGAACTATTTACAATGCCAAACCATCCACGTCCAAAGTTGCTATTAAATGATAAGTGGGAACTGGGAAAATGAGGGAGTATTTTTTATTTACTTTTTTTTTTTTTTTTACCATTTCAGAGACATAATTTAGCATGACATGATTTAGCGAATTTCCTATGGTTCAGATTAGCATCCTAACATTTCCCATCTCAGAAAATTCTATGGAATTTGTTTGGCCGCATTAACAGCAGTGCTAAAACTCACGGAAAATAAACAGGAGTGGCTTGGATGGATTTGCACTGGCACAGAAGGCCTCGGCCTCTCACGCACACGCACACAAAGCACATCCTAATGCATAAGTGAAAACAGATGTTAGTCACTTGTAAAATGAGAGTGCGAGAGAGATCGTTTCTGCTCTTTTCTTTAATAAGACTGTAAGTGGTTGAATTACTGTGTGGCTAGACATTGTTTTAATTTTTGAAAAGAAAGTCAACTCCAGAACTGCAGTACTGTATAGGCACACTTCAAGAAAATGGAAAGCAAACAAACAGAACTGACTGATTACTGAAGTTGATGTTACTGAAATTAAAATATATGGTTCCTGAGCTGCTTTGAGTCACCTGACATTTCTGCGATAGCAATTCACAGTCACTGCTGTGTACAGGATATGTTGATTCATTACCTGGCTGGGAATATAGATTCATAGTGTGTGTGTCGTACGGCATTTCGGATGTGTCCGAAGTCATCATGCCCCAAACGCAGGTGTAAAAAATGTCCTGATATATGATGATGCAGCCAATCAGGATAGAGAGAGTAAAAGAAAAAAGTATGTTTATATGAGTTAGGGAGACTGATTTTACATTTGAGAGGTATAGTTTAGATTGTCCATAGGAAGTTGGATATGCTTGGCTTAGACAGAATTACTTTCCTGCCAATAATCAACCATGCAGAATTGCTCATTTGTCTCAAAAGAGCCATGCAAGCTTGAGGATTGGTGCATTTTATACACCACACTTTATATTGTGCTGCATCAAGCAAAGAAAACAACTGGAAATTGAGATGACTTGAACTGGGTCAAGAACCATTCAAAACATCATCAAAACCTGGAAGGGTAGTGTTGAACCCAGTGGAAGAAATGTGGTCCGGGGGGGGGGAGACAAGAATGGATATCACTTAAATGTTTGGTGAGGTTGCATGTTACTGTACTGTAAAAAATCAACAGTAAAATGAAATGAATGCAATGAAATAAGAACTCACAGGATTGGGACTAAACAGCTGTGTGGCCATAAGAAATCCACTTGTTAGTGAAACTCATCAGGAAAAAAGGTAGGGAGCATAAAGATTGGACATCGGAGCAATGCATCAGGGAAGCAATGCAGCCATCTTGCATAGTGTCCACTGTACAAGCCTCTGGAGGCAGTGTTATGATCTGGGGTTTCGTCAGTTGGTCAGGTCTAGGGTTAGCAGCGTTATGTGGCAATAACAAGTAATAAGTCAGCTGATGAGATGATTGTTCTGAATGACCAGGTTATCACATCTGTGCTGTTTTTCTTCCCTAATGGCACAGGCATATTCCAGGACTCTCGTTTTGAAATAGTGTTTCTGCGAGCATGAGGAATCATTTTAACACATGAACTCACCACCGCATCAAAGCTAAGGGTGACTGAATGAAATCTTAGCGTATGCGACATTATTTGCCAGGCAGTGTACTGTATATAAACAATACCTAATACGCATATTCAACTAAGAAACTGAAATCAATACAAATCCCAATGAAAACTATAGATTACTATGCAAAAGGATAGCGTTATTGGTATTTTGCTAGTTTGTGGCCACAGCAAGAAGCTGATATACTGACAGAGCCTGCTGGGTAGAAACAAAAAGGTAAGCTTCTTTGCTTTGCAGGATCAGTAACCGAAGAGGGTGGATTAATTGGCTGTTCAAGCCCCAGGAAGAGAAATATTGAGTGCCTTTACTGCAATTTAATGCAGATTAGGAAGGCCTGCAGCTGTCATGGTGAAATTTCAAGAGCTGAAGTTTTCACAGAGCTGACAATAAGTGTTGGTTCAGATTGATGATTTGCTGCTCAGGCTGCATAATATACTTTTGCAGTAATTTACTGCAAAAACTTTAGACAAAAAATGTGAACATCTCCAACCTTTTAATTGGTGCCAAGCAGTTTTGTCCAACTTGCCGCATGAACCAGTGTAAGATATGAAGTGGCTTTGGCTTCATTAAAGTCAGATGTGTGTGTATTATCACTCAGCATTGGGAATCAAAGTTCAACAATGCTGTGGCCAAAGCCAGAACCCTGCCAAAGACGATAATTGATGCTAACACAATCATGTTATATTAATAAATGATTACCCTGTCAACCAATCTGCACTTGAATGCTATGCTTTGCACGGGCCTACTGTACGAGCTCTCAAGTGTAATGAGGTAGTGACTGCCAGCTGGTGAGTCACTGACCAGCTGTTGGTATATTTTAGACAACAATATCAAGGGGTTGTGTGGTCTAAAAGCAGGTTATCTCTGGATAAAGTATATGATTGTACATGCATATTTCCCCTAAGGCAGGGGTGTCTAATCATAGCCACTACGCTGCTACAGTAAGTGTGGCTGCAAGTTTTTTGTTCCAGCCAATAAGGAACAGCATTCAAATCCAACTGTTTAATCAACTGCATTTTGCTTTCTGTCAATTACGGGTTACTCGCTCATTCCTTATACTGCTTATACGGTACAGGGTAGTGGAAGGCCTGGAGCCTATCCTAGAGGGCTTGGGGCACAAGTTGGGATACACCAAACCTGGATGGGGTGCCAGTCCACCACAGGATTCCAATCACACCGGATTAAATTGGACTGGACTCCAGAGAACTAAAATCAAGAGGTGCCATCTTCTATTAAAAGTCATTCAACTACCTCCTGGACCACACTAAGAGGTGGGCCAGGTGTACATACTGTATGTACTGTATGTGAAGGCAACATGGATTTAACCATTTACCAATATCAAGACACTGTACCAATACCTATTCTCAACAGAGTACAAAATCAGCACTTGACTAATTTTATACTCAATAAAGAACAGTATCAACACTTCCCATGCTTCCCATTCTAAATAAAGTACTCTTTACTAGAACTACGTTGGACCCATTTTACCATCAAAACTGCCTTAATTCTTCATGGCATAGATTCAACAAGGTGCTGAACAAATTCCTTAAAGACATTGACATCATTGACATTTAAATGACAAAGGCCATTTAAATACAGTGAACTCACTGTCATGTTCAAGAAACCAGTTTGAGACACAGTGCATTATCCTGTGGCCATAAAGGGTAGGACATTGTTAGCTGGCTGTGGCATTTAAACAATGCTCAGGTTGTACTAAGGGGCCCAAAATGTGCCAAGAAAAACTTCCCATAGCATTACACCACCACTGCTACAAGGCAGGATGGAGCAATGCTTTCACGTTATGCCAAATTCTGTCCACCATCTGAATGTTGCAGCAGAAATCGAGACCCATCAGACCTGGAAACATCTTCTACTGTCCAATTTCAGTGAACCTGTGCAAATTGAAGCCTCGGTTTCCTGTTCTTAGCTGTCACAAGTGGCACCCGGTGTGGTCTTCTGCTGCTGTAGCCCATCTGCTTGATGTTTTGACACGTTGTGTATTCACAGATGCTCTTTGGCATAACTCGGTTGTAACAAGGTTTTATTTGTGTTACGGTTGCCTTTCTATCAGTTCGAACCAGTCTATCTATTCTCCTCTGACCTCTGGCATCAACAAGGGATTTTTGTTTAGAAAACTGCTGCTCACTGGATTTTTTTTATTTTTATTTTTCAGAAGATTCTCTGTAAGCCCTGGAGATGGCTGTGTGAAAATCCCAGTAGATCAGCAGTTTATACACAGACCAGCCTGTCTGGAACCAACAAGCATGCCAGATAAATCACCTTTCTTCCTTATTCCTATGCGCAACCCAAACTTCAGAAGATTCACTTCATCATGTCTACACGCCTACACGCATTGAGTTGCTACCATGTGACTGGCTGAGTTAACAAGCAGATGAACCTATTGAAGTGACCAGTGTGTTCTTACTGTTGTTGCCTGCAGAGGTGTACAGTACCACTGGGATTTGTTACAACGTTGATATACAGTATACCCAGGTGGTCGGAAATGAACGGAGGTAGTATGCAAGGATACAGTACGTATCAACCCATGGGTTTGCCAGGCCACCTGCGTCACTCAAGTTGGTGTAAATTGCTCGGGGAATTTTTATAGGCAGCACAAGGTCACAAGGTCATGACTTTGCTATTCATACTTGGCAAGGCAATGGGAAAAAATGGGGGGCTATCCATTAAATTTCACTGATGTGATTTATAAAAGATCGCCTGAACTTCCTATTAGTACCAGTTTCAAAGTCAAAACAACTCATTAGATCCAGATGACATGTGGGAAAATACGAGAAGTCTGAAAGTGCATGGAAGGGATGTGTGAAGACGTAGAAAGCACTGATCTCCTATAAGCTTTGAGCATGTTTCGGATTTAAGTTTCCTCATTCCTTCTATGTCTGCTTCATAAACTGGAAGATTAAGTGCACATACTATCTGAGGCAGTGCCTGGCAGCTGGGAACACCGAAAGGAATCAATACGGATCAGTGCTGTTAGATTATAGGCTAGCTAATCCTTACCTTACTGAGCGCATTTTGAGGGCAGCTTCCATGTTCTTATACTACCAGTAATGACTAGGTGAGCTAAATGACTGGGGAAGTGGTGCTTGCTACTGAACAAATGGAACACATAACCTGAAGGACATATCTAAATGTTTTATATTGAATAAAATACTGGATTAAATTCAAATCATGCTAGGCTTATGACGAATGGTGACTGCTGTACTGTAGCTTGCTTAGCTTCTTTTGTATAAAGCATGATCATAACACATAAAAGTCGCATGTCCATTCTGGTTCAGTGCCTTGTTTTTTGCCTGATATCAGCATGGGGGTTGAAAGGGGTGGAAAGATTTATATTCTCTGTCTTTCCACTCCTACAGTACCTTCTTGGCCAGGAGTCTACTGATTAGGGGTTTCCAGGCAACCCAGTAACCGGGCTTTAGAAAGGAGACATTATCATTATAGCGACTATAAGAATCATGGGGAAAGTGCCTGAAGACAAGGGGAAACCATAGGCATCTGTGTATCAATCTCCGCTGTAGGATGGAAATGGTGTCCACCGGAGCATGAAATTCTGCCTGCGAAAAAGATGAGGGAATTACAGGACAATAGGAAAAAAGAAGAGAAAAGAGGGAGAGGGAGAGTCTCCGGAGAGAAAGATAACAGTGCGCCTGCTTTATAGCCTAATAGAATGTATTTGGAAGAAAACATTTAATTTAGGCTGAATCCCAGGCTGCGCTGGGGAAAATAAAGTCTGATGGATCCAGTGCGGCTGTTGTATTTCAATGTCAGCCCGTTCTGTGTTCCTATTCAGAGAGGCATGAGTAATGTGGACCATTTGTCTCACCTGGTGAGGGGCTGTCACAACCTCGATCCAGTATGCAGTGAGGCCTGCCCACTGACACTCATGTTTGTTATGCAGGTCACCATCGTAGATCCCTGCAGGGATCAGAGAGCCAGAGAGAGAGAGAGAGAGAGAGAGAGAGAGAGAGAGAGAGAGAGAGAGTCAGCATAACACAATGAATAGGACAAAAGCAGGGGCTGGTAAAATACAGTATGATGCAGTGGTCAGTGCCTGCACTGGGCTCTTGACAAAAGGTATTGCTTTATTGAGATGGATTTTATCCTGAGAGGAGATTGAAGACCTAATCAGCTGTCAATTTGATACAGTATGGAAACGCCTGTCTTCGTTTTTTACACTGTACCCCCTGCTGAGTGCCTGGGTGTTAATAGCTACCTAGCAGCAGGAGCCCAAGCAGGAAAGTCCAGGAGAGATCCAGCCTGAGTGACAGAGAGAGGAATGGAAGCAGGTCCATATGTATCTTTTTCTAGCTTCCAGGGATTGTCTTGGCACACTCCCCCGCCTCTCCCCTCGATCCCTTTCCCACCACACTAATTTTAGCAGTAGCATTGATCAGTGGAATAGAAGGCTCCTTGCACTGCTGTGGAAAACTCCAGAGATGCCCCGGCGAAGCTGAGGGAAACGAAAGAGCTAATGATGATTGAAGATCATGAGCAACACCTTTTGAGGCCACTTTTAATCAAACTTCTGCCCTGTAATGTTTTTCACTGACACTGATGACAGCGGTGCTGATGAGTATGATGATAATTGCGATGATGCCCACTGGGCATGTGCGTCCCTTTGGGAAATGCTGAGACAATCTGAAAGTCCCAAGCAACACTCTATCTCCCTGACAGCTAATGCCTGCACTCACACAGGTGGACCAGCACATAGATTTTCCCTCTTATCACCAGTACTTCATACTAAAATATTATCATGTCAACTTTTTGATTACACTGAGAGCATCAGCACACTCAGGAGACAGTGGAACTGTGGTTGGTCTGCTACTTCCCAAATGCATAGTTGCTCAGTACCCGATAGTTCAAGACTGGAATTTCCTACAAGTCTACCTGAGCCTCCAATACCTAACTGGACTCCATATTAACTTAAAGAAATCAACTGTTATACTAAACCGGCTGCCCCCTAACACACAGTATCAATGCAGATCAATTCCAGATTTCTGTTTCACTCAAATGAGGATGGGTTCCCTGTTGAGTCCGGTTCCTCTTGCCATCTCAGGGAGTTTTTCCTTGCCCCGGTCACCCTCAGCTTGCTCATCAGGGACTATCCGATTATTTTGAATTATACACAGTCACTGTTCATATAAACTTCCATAGTTTCTTTGGTTGTGTAAAGCTGCTTTGCGACAATGACAATTGTTAAAAGCGCTATACAAATAAAATTGAATTGAATTGAATTGAAATGCACTAAATTAAGTTAATTAGTTAATATCGTAATCTTAATTCATAAACTTTTTTTTTTACTATCAAGCATTAGTCTATACATTTTATCATAATGAATTCATCATCATCAAAATGATCAAGAATTAAAACATTAATATTAGACCGACATCGATATTCAAAATGATTAACCAGGTAAATTTGAAGGTTCACCTTTTCTCATGCTGCTCCTTGCATTCCATTGCTTTCATTCAATAAACTGCAAAGCTCCCTTCTGGCAGGATAAGAATAAATCAAGCTCCCATATTAGATTTCCAGGCTGCGCTTACTGTACTTGCAGTGTGTACAAGCGATTGCTAGCTTTATAGCAAGTAATGAAAAAGAAGTAAGTCAGCAGCAGAGATTTCTATGTTATTATGTGCAGTTGGAACAAACACACTCTCATTACAGTGTACCATCAAGGACTCCAACTTTCCCTTTAATCTGAGCTAGGATGATGCTGTTAGGATGGTTCCTTAGGAACTAAGGAATTAAATCACAGGAAGTCTCAGACAGGCACACCCTTGTCAGGTTTTAAAATAGCCTCCTCCAAACACAGGTCAATCATATCACAGCTAATCATCATGAAGAAGTCTCGAACAACAACGTCTCTTTGAGCAAAACGCATTTCTCCTCAACATCTAACTTTTACTGTAATTTGTCATGAAGTGCATATCAAATATTTTCTTCTGGACTAAGTGACTCTGGGTGTCACAGTGCCGTAGTGATTAGCAAAGTGGCAATGTTCTAGGGTCGGGGTTCGAGTCCCGTTTTGAGACTGTGTGTGTTGGGGTTGCATGTTCTCCCCGTGCTTGGTGGGTTTCCTCCAGGTACTCCGGTTTCCTCCCTCAGACCAAAGACATTAGGCTAATTGGATTTCCCAAAATGCCCATAGTGTGAGAGTGAGTCTGTCCCCTGGGGTAGACTCCAGACCTCCAGCGACCTTGTATAGGGCAAGCGGTACAGTATGGAGAATGAGTACGTAAGAGTACCCCGTTAAAGTGGAACGTTTCATAGACAAGGATCTGAGCATCCTAGGGACCCAATTTAGAATCACCGGTGCTCTTATAATAACCTCGAATCTTCTGGGAAGGCTTTCCACTAGATTTTGGATTGTGGCTGTAGGGATTTGTCCATTCAGCCATAAGAGCATTAGCGAGGTCAGACACTGATGTCTGGTGTGGAGCAACTGGAATTCTATTTCATCCTAAAGGTGTCCAGTCGAGTCGAGATTAGCGTTGTGTGCAGGCCAATTGTTTTTTTTTTTTTTTAACCATAGTTTGGTCATGCCAGGACATACTGTATATTAATGTTCCTCGTTTTGTAATCAAGGACATTGTCATGCTGGAACTCTAAAGTCTAGCTCCATTGGAGGGAAATTGTAATGCTACAGCATGCAAATATATACAACGCTGGGTATAATGGCCAGGCATCCACAAAATATTCGTGATAATGCTCATGAATATAGCATGCAGAGCAGCCAGGTTTAAACGCCAACCCTGTCTAAGCAGCCAATCAGTGCTATAGTATACAAAGATTTCTCAGAGGCATTGAATAAGATAAACACCACATGTCTAACCCTGACCCTTTGGCACCACATCTCCACTGGGCTGCCTACACCCATAATATCTCAAGTTTTAAGACATGGGTGAATAAATTACAGTAGTGTTTGCTCAAGGCTTCCCCAAGCATGGTGAGTTCATCCTTTGTGGAAAAAGGGAGGATGTAGGTCTGCAGGCTTACACTGAATACTAAAAATTCCACATCACTGTCAAATGCTGGTATTCTCTCAGTGCAGTGCTGTGGGTAGGAGACAGATTGAAGGAGGAACATTGTACGACCTTAATTTGAGAAATGCATAAAATATCATTGGAAAGTGTGGGAGCAATAAATGGAAAGCCAACTGGGGGCAACTGGCAAAAGCAATTGCAGATTGCTGCAAAACCTTACGATGCCATTAAAACCCGTTTTATCTTTCAAGCAGCCAGTCAACATATAGTTTACATATCAATGTCATACAGCAGTTTACATCCTCCTCAACTGATCTGTTTCAAGCCCTATGCATAACCAAAGATGTTTAATTCCACTTGTACTGATATTCTTGACTCCAGAGTCCCACTAAGAACCTGAAAGCCAAACGTTAAAACTAATTAAGCGTGCTGGGTGCTCCATACCATAAAGCAAACATTGAAACGTGAGAAAGATTGTCTTTCCCAGCAGTGTTTGACTGATGGTATTTCTAGTCGATAACCTAGTGAACCAGTAATGATACATTTATTGATGGAGACTTCAAAGCACTTATGTAAGTCGCTCTGGAGAATAAGAGTGTCTGCCAAATGCTGTAAATGTAAATGTAGAAATCTCTCTCTCTCTCTCTCTCTCTCTTTCTCTTTTTGATAAAGTCATTAGATAGGGACAAAGCTCATAGAAAAGTGAAAGCAGAAACATTACGGGAAGCATGATGGAAACAAGCATTATGGAAACAGAAAACAGACTATTCAATTAAACTTTTTTTTCTCATATACACAACCACACACCCATAATATGCAGAAAGGAGTTATACAACTGTCTGTGACAAAAAAAAGTATATATATATATATATATATATATATATATATATATATATATATATATATATATATATATATATTACAGTCTTATGCAAAAGTTTATTTTAGGCGCCCCTTGATAAATAACAGATTTTGGAGATTTTTTTAATTGAAAAGATGTTAACACAGTCTCTCTTGGAAATGGAAAAAATCTTTTCAGCAAACACTGATGCATACTTACTTCTTATGCCATAAACTGAATAAAAATAAAAACATTATTATGGCACTGCGCAAAAGTTTGGGCACTCTCCATAATCAGTGCTTAGAACACCTTCTCTGGCAGATATCACAGCTTGATTGGACTTTTGTAGGTGTTGACTTCGTTGAAATAACTTCTGTTATATTGAACTTTCAGCTTGTTATCACCCAAATGAGGATGGGTTCCCTGATTGATTCTGGTTCCTATTGCCATCTCAGGGAGTTTTTCCTTGCCACCGTCGCCGTCACCCTTGGCTTGCTCATCAGAGACATTTTATTCATCATTCACGCATCCATCTCATTATTAACTAGACACATTTTCCTTACACATACACACTTCCATAAATTTTTATTTTTATTTTTTTATTTTTTGTTAATCAAATTGAATTGAACTAAATTGAACTAACTGATATTGTAACTCATATGGAACCACTTTGGATGTTGTTCCTTCACATCTCAGTAGATTAAAAAACAATTGGGTTCTTCCCATCATTAATGGACTCTCAATATGCTGTACAAAAAGGTGCAAATGCAAGTAAAAGAGGGCAGCATTAGTAAATTGACAAAGAGCAGAAACTTTAGTGACCAAGAAAGAAATCTACTAGTGACCTCAGCAGCATAAAAATGCATAGAAGACTATAGAAGACAACTACAGAAGTTGATGACTGCAAAAAATGATGCCTTTCATAGACTGGAAACAAAACTGAAGGCAGAAAGACCCACAAACAAGCAAGAAGGTGCATGTGCATCTCAATGCAGCAAACTCAGCATATGGTGATGTCCATGGGCTCCAGACACCAGGCAGGCATTTTTATACAAGGTTATTGCAGTCAAGTTTTCTTTTAGTTTGAGCAATATTTTTCAGCCTTAGAAAGAATGAAATGGAGCGACTGTTTAACAAAGGCTGTAATTTTGAGCCATTATTGCTAATTGTTTTGTCAAACCCCATGTACTAGATTGTGTCACTGTCCATACTGTATATTTATGAACTTTTTATCTTTTAGTGTGTTTTGTTCTTTAATGATGATCTCAGTTCCTCTCAGGTCTTCAACATTTTTGTGAGCTACATTATTTTGTGGTCTACAGGGAATTGAAAATTCAAGGAAATGTAAAATTCAATACTTTTTTTTTTGGTATTTAATTTCTGGTATTGGGTGCCTTTTAGACTTCAATGATTTAAAAAAAAAAACTTTATTTTGTTTTGCTTATTATATTATAAAAGGGATATATTTAACATTTTGAAGGTAATTTTGTCAAGCTTAAGCATGAAAATCTGACCGTTTATTTAAAGATTTAAATTTTAACTCTATTATCCAGGATATCCACCCTGTTATGTACTGTAAATGTCCACTCTGTTAGAAATGCAGCAATAACAGGGTGGATTATAACAGGTTGGGCCTTTTGTTAGCCATGTGTGAGCAGACCCATAGACTGTATAAAAAAATCGGGACAAAACCTCACCAATAGGTTTTCTGAAGAGGGGTCTGGGCAGTCTAATCTTTGCCATCTTGGCAGGAGCTGATCCCTGGTTAATTCATAAATGGGCAAATGGGTGGAACAAATGGAGCCTGGATGTTGTTTGGAACCAAATTCTGTTACCACCCCCAATCTACCGAGCTTAGCATTAGTTTAACTATAATGCTATGGCATTCATTTATATGCTAATGCCTTTGACTGAATGTCATCATTCATACATTTCTTGTGGTAAGATAAATGTACAACTACGATGCTTCCAGTTAGATGGTTAGCCAAAGTGAAGCATAGCAGGCAGCTGTCACTCAAAATCTCCACTAATGTACACTAATTATGTATAACTTTATGGCTTAATAGAATTTGAACTGATAAGATGCATAAAAATCCACCCCCTTAAAGGTGAAATGAATATGAAATCTACTGCAGCTTTTGAGACCAGTTTAGCTTTAGCTTTTTTTTTTTGTACTTGGATGCCAGTTGGATGGTTAATGGTTTGTGCTGCTGATCAGAGGGTCCCAAGTTTAAGCCCCAGCACCACCAAGCTGTCACTATTGGGCCCTTGAGCAAGGCCCTTAACCCTTAACTGCTTATTTGTGTGACGTGGTAAGTGTAAGCTGGTTTCGATAAGAGTATCTGCCAAATATGTTTATTTCTGTTAAAAGGTTGGGCATTTTAGTGTGGATGTCTGTGGGGATTTACTCACTTTTGGCGTCAGCCCCTAGTGGACATTAGAGGAACTGCATGCTTCGGCACTTCTGCATTGCCCCCAGATCAAAACCTGGCTAGCATAAAAGTGAAATCTGACAAGCTACCTTTAAATGAGGAAAAATGAATACAAAAATGAAGCAGTTAGTCACTCACATCCACAGGTGTTTTCCCTCCAAAAAGATTATGAGAGCTTCAGGAAATTAGGCCAATACACAAAATGGCACCTTGTTTAAAGAAACAATAGTCGGAAATAACGGTTTATGTTAAATTAATGGACATGTTAAAAACCCATTTAATAATTGATAAAAATAATCCCTCAAAAAAAAAAAAAAAAAAAAACGAAATATATAGAATAGACAGAAATGATGCATATTTTTTAACAACATTAAAATACTGCCACACTAGGAAGATGTCTGATGAATAAAATCTGTGTAAAATGAATAAAATAGTTATTCTGGGTAAAGTGCATAGTTTTTTACATTTGAAATATGTTAAATATTTTCGTATTGTTTAGCATATTACATAAGGAACACCATGATCTGTACTGGGAACGCAAAAGGCACCTAACTGTAGGAATCATTAATGTCCAACGACTCCGAATGGAATAGACTGTAGTAAGGAATGTTCACTTTGAAATGGAGGATGGAGTGGATGGGAATGTGTTCTGGCCTCCTAGGATATGCTCTACTTCCACCATGACCGCAACCAGAATAAAGTGATTATGAATGAATGATTGAATGAATCAATATTAAATGCCAAAAACCTAATTAATATAGTAATATTCCAGGAGTTGTCTCCTCTGGTTTCCCATTGCAATGTTAACTTCAAGGCTTCCTTATTATTCGTCCGGAAGAGTTTTGACAGACTATTAAATTAGGACACAACTTTTCACCCAGTCCTAAAAAAAATTTTAAAAAATTAAAAAGCCCAATAGGCTTTCTCAATAGTAAACTCAAAAGGAATTGTTTTTTTTTAGACAAATATAGAGAAGGACTGTGCAATTGCATGCCTTTTTTTTCTTCTTGGATATAAACTAAAAGCAAACATGATATATAATCTAACAAGTGGTTTAAGCTTAGATGACGCCACTGAGGTCGGCAACAGTACCATCAAGACTTTTTGTTTTTGTTTCTTTTCTGCACTTTTCTTTAACTTTATCGTTTCACCACATCTACCGTCAGAGGCAATAAACAACCTTTTGTTGCTATTGCTTTACAATTTGCTCACCATTTAATGTTTTTCAAACCCTACTGGATGTAGTGCTGGTGCCAAGCCCAAATCAAATGGAAGGGTTGTGTCAGGAAGGGCATCCGGCGTAAAAACTGTGCCAAGTTGGGTGGTCCGCTTTGGTGACCCCTCGGCGGGAACAGCTGAAAGACTAACAACAACAAATAGCAACACAGACAGCCTGAACAAAGACAACAACTGTTCCCTTAGAATGGATACACAAAACCCACACACACTCATACATTTCTGGTATTACATAGGATTTGATGCCCATGTCTATAAATATTCAACCATTACATGTTGTGCTTTCAATCACAAATGCTTATAGACTTAAGATGATGATAATAATGTTTTAATTATTCGTCACATGTACCTTACAGCGCAGTGAAAAGGAAGCCACAGCCTTAACTGATTGTTTCACCACTGCCTTCAAATGCTCCAAATGCTTAACATCAGATCGTTTTATCAATTTCCACAACCAACTTTGATGTATGTTTGCTGTAGATGTCATTTTTGAAACCCAGTTTTGTCCAAATCTCACGCATCTACCTGCTGATTTAAGGTTATGCTGAAGAATTCAGGGGTAGTCTATCTTCATTATTCAATCAACTTTTTTTTGCAATGCACCCGTTCCTCTTGCAAACAGCCCCAAAGCATGATGATACCACCACCATGCTTAATGGTTGTTCATAAATAGCTCCAAGAAACATGCCTCACTCTTTCTCAGATCTGTTATCAATCCAGTGGGTGCTGTCAAACTAAATGTTTTCGTGTTTTGACAAGCTACCAGCTGTAGTCAGTTGGGATCACTAAGAGGAACTTGAGAGGCCTTGGACTTTGCTAATTAAGAGACCAATACAGGACCCCGGAATTATAGACCACATTAACGTGATGGAGCACCATCGCTCCAAAAGATGTTTACTGTAAAGGCACCGTATGTGCGTACACATGTCAAATACAAGACCTGACTTTTTAGTTCTGTATACTGTATGAGCTTCGGCTTTGTAAAAATCTGGCTTTGATGTTTGCTTTTTGATCATTTCACTCTACTTTTAGGTGGCTTTTACACTCAGTCACCGTCTGATTCCTGGTCGTCCTGAAAAATGATTGCCTGGGTCTCACTTGTACCAAACCACTGTGTTGTGCTGTTCACTTTTAGTGGTATATTTGGATGTTGGATTAACTTATTGCAAGTTTCAAGTATTTTGATGGCACACTTATAACAGAGATTATAAGCCACTATCAGAATCAGTTCTGGGTGCATACTAAAGTAGTTGGCCCAAATCTGACAAATTTTTGTTCATGGGCTATGGACTGTGCATGACCTGATTTTGACCTTTGTCTGCCCTCTGGCTTTGCTTCTTAGATCTGTTTTTGAGTGTCTGCCAAATAAAATACACTTAGATTTTATCCCGTATGCCTGAGTGTTACACCAGGTGTCACTCCACACAGCGCATAATAATCTTCTGTAAGCTTGGTTCTTGAAACTAGATGCTGCCCAAACAGAGGTGTACGCGGAGGTTGCTGGAGAGGTACTGTATTGCAAAAGGTTACTGGAGTGTTTTTGAGAATTGTGAAATGTGAGAGGTGTGGGCAAGTTGGTTAAGCTTTCTGCTTGGCTGCCTTAAATGGGACTGATTTACTGTAGGAGTACAGAACAAAAGCACAGTGTGTTCACACGCGGAAACAGCTGGCAATCGGCACATTTGGCATATAGGCAGCATGGCTGTTACTTTTTCACACGCACACACATACACACCGAGAAACGTACAGAACACTATAGCGGTGTATTTTTATTCATTTTTTTTTCAGAGTTCAAGCTGAAGTTGGCAGTTCTGGTTGCAACAAAATGTATCTTATTTTTTTTATCTTATACTGCATATTTGTATTTGTATCCTTGTAGCGTCAAATGATCGGTTTATTCAACTGTTTATGTACATATAGTGCTTTTAAAAAGAAGATTATGCAACGTTTAGTACCAACGAGAAATCTGTTTGGACTGTTTGGCGATGATATAGAGCATAACAGCACTGGGATGTTTAATAGTATGTATCACTCCACATCACACGTGTTCTGTCAGTCGCCAGCATGGGTGAAAGGTGGACAGGAAAGGGGTGAGTGTAGCTGCCTGCCAAAATTCACATTCAAAACCAGTCACGGAAGCACTTTTGGCAAGAAAACACATTTGCTAAAAATAGATCTTCTTAAAACATATTTTGTCGTCTTCGAAAAAATCGTTTGTAAGTCGATCGCCTCTGAACCAAAAGGGTTATTCTGTTCACGAGCTACAAAGCTAACTAGGTTAAGCTATCTAGACAAGGCTGAATCCCAAATCCATGTCTAACTCCAGATCAAGAGCACTAATTGATGTGTGGAAAAGGGGATTGAACATCCTACAGTACATCGTGCACTACCTTTCCATGTAACATTATTTGGGATTCGACCTGGACCCTGAAAATTCCATAAGAATAAGTGGAAATCTAAAGTAAATCTCGTAAGTTTTATTCTCCTCACCTTTTGGCCACATAGTACCTGTAAGAATTTACAACTACTTTCACCATTGATAATTACACTAACTGTTGGTCACCAGCCAGGGCTTGATTTGAGGGGGGGGTTGGGGGAGGGGGGGATGACGACGCCTCTGTAAAAGCACCATCCCCTTCGAATTAATAATGCTGTATATTATGTAAAATTGTAAAGAAAATTAAATATCAAAACTCTCTACGTGTGAACAACTATGAACTATAGAATAAATCACAGCGATTAGCAAATCAGAATTCAATATTATAACACGCTACTCAAAAGCCCTATCAGTTTGCCTCATTTTTTTGCACTTTTCGCATTTTCGCAACGTCCAAGAGAACAGTTCAAGCACAGCTTTTGACGCATTTCAAAAAGAAGAGAACTGAATATATGATACATACGCACAAATCCTCTCGGCGGAGATGCGATGAAAACGAAGGATTCGGTTCAATACGGGGGTTTTCCGTATTAAATGATAGCAAATGATGGTTTACAAAGTCACCAGCTCAACAAACGTTCCACCAGCTGCAGAAGGATATGTGTTAGTGGAGCAAAATAACTGATTAAATAAACAAACAAATCATATGTTGATAGAACTTTTGTATAAAAGCAATAACACCCGAGGTGATGCTGTTATACTGAATATCGGCACTGTTCTCATATCTTCTGTACAAACCGTGTGCTCTCGAGCCCATATTACATCCATGCTGAAATTGAGTAAAATAGCACAACTTTGACTGTGGTACTGCTTAATTATGACACAGCATCTTTAAAGAAATCCAGATGTAGATACAGATCCTTAATGAACAAGCCAGACTTGACCAAGGAGTCCCTGAGAAAAACCATTTATTGATTGGAACCAGACTCACACGGAACTATAAATCCCTCTCCTATGATGTCAACCAGTACCAACATCTAATGTCCAGTACTGTTGTGTAAAGATTTGCCCATGATTTTGAGAGCATCTCATAGAGGAATAAGATATAGCTCTGTGTTTATGGAGGTTTTACAACCGAATCCCGGAAAAGTTTCTGGCGTTTTGGTGTTGGAATTTGGTCCCATTCTTGCCTCATATAGGTTTCCAGCTGCTGAAGAATTTGTGGTCGTCTTCAATGTATTTCTCATTTAATGATGCGCCAAATGTTCTTTATACTGTAGGTGAACTACGAAGGCATGCTGTTGTAATACCTGCAATATGTGGTTTTGCATCTTCCTGGTGAAATACACAAGGCCTTACCTGAAACAGACATCATCTAAAATCTTTATATAACTTTCAGCATTTATATTGCCTTCCAAAACATGAAAGCTGCCCATACAGTGTGCACTTACAGTATGCTCCCCCATACCGCCGGAGATGCTGGCTGACGCTGATAACATGCTGGAAGGTCTCCGTCCTCTTTGGCCCGGACGAGACTGCGTCTATGATTTACAGCAAGAATGTCGAATTTGGACTCATCTCACCATAGAACATTTTTCCACTTTGAAATAGTCCATTTTAAATGAGCCTTAGCCCACAGAACACGACAGCGCTTCTGTACCATGTTTACACATGGCTTCTTCTTTGCATGATAGAGCTTTAGTTGGCATCTGCAGATGGCACAGCGGATTGTGTTTAGTGACAATGGTTTCAGGAGGTATTCCTGGGCCCATTTAGTAATGTCAACGACACAATCATGCCGATGAGTGACGCAATGACATCCGAGGGCCCGAAAATCACGAGCGTCCACCAGAGGTCATCGGCCGAGATCTCTCCAGTTTCTCTTCTGATGATGTTATGCACTGTAGATGATGAGATTTGCAAAGCTTTTGCAATTTGGCATTGAGGACGTTGATTTTTAAATTATTCCACAATCTTTTTACGCACTCTTTAACAGATTGAAGAGCCTCTGTCTATCTATATTTCTGAGAGACCCTGCCTCTCTAAGACATCGCTTTTATAGCTAATCATGTTACAGATCTGATGCTACACTAGATGTTCTCCCAGCTGAATCTTTAAAAAATAAAAGTTTAACATTTCTTCGTTTAAACATTTGTTATGTTCTCTATGTTCTATTATGAGTAAAATATTGGCTCACTTTTAGTTAAAATTTTATTAAAATAAAATAAAATAAAAAATTCAACTCTTCCCGGAATTCGTGTTGTAAAAGATGGAGCGAATGTGTTTGATACAGGGACTAAGAAATGCCACTACAGGAGCGGATGTCATGTTCATAGGGGGGTAGAAGTTTAAGGTACCTTTTACCCCCCCTGTAACTATCACTATAGTGCCATGTCAAATTTATAGGAGACCTTTGTGGCTTCGGGGGTGCAGTTATGGCAGGTGGGATATTGCATTTCAGTGAAACATAAAGTATGCTGTTGATTTGATATCACAGAGAGAGAGAGAGAGAGAGAGAGAGAGAGATGCACAGCCACCTCCCAGGCAGTGAAGTATAAAACAATTATATATTGCGATTGAGTTAGCTTTAAACCACTCTGACACCATTTTTTCTAGCCTCTCAAATAGTTCTTGTCTGTGAATGAGGCCCCTTGTCTTACTCCTCCCAAGGTCCCAAACCCCGTTAAGAAACCAAGAAGAAATGAAGAAAGCAAGTCTGTTTTATTACACATACTGTACACACATGTGCATTCTGACTCATTCCCTATACCATCTATACTGTACAGAGTCACAGGAAGCCTGGAGCCTATCCCATGGGATTCAAGGCACACATTGGATGAGGTGCCAATCCATTGCAGGGCTCACAATCACACACACTCACTCACACACTGTGGGGAATTTGGAAAAGCCAATTAGCCTAATCTGCATGTCTTTGGACTGTGGGAGGAAATTGGAGTATGAGGAGGGAACCCACCAAGCACAGGGAGAACATTCAAACTCCATGCAGACAGACCTGAAGGTGAGAATCGAACCCTCGACCCTGGGTGTGCGAGGCCACAGTGCTTCTCACATGTGTGCAGAGCAACAGAATTCTTTCCTTCGTATATCCCATTGTGGAAGGAAGCTGCACATCATCTCTGAAGCACTTGATGGTTGAGGGACAGGGTCCAACAGTGGCAGCTTGGCACTGCTTAGTCTTTTGATCAGAAAGCCCAAGACTTAAGCACTGCCCCTTTTTTCTTTGCCAACACTAACCTCAGTTTCTGAGCCACCACTTCTGAAATTCTTTGAACAGTTACGCTAGTACTGTAAATGGGAAACTTTGTTTCTGGTGGAAATGTTTTTTTTGTTGTTGTTCACATGCACAACATTATGACTATCATTGAGACTTTTCAATAGAGATACCCTCAATTTTATGCAAATTAGGACAGATGCAGTAATGTAAACAAAAACAAAGTCCTTGGACCAATCCTATGCTGCATGTGGTCCAACATTTTAGTTTCAGTTCCCTGATTGATTTCTGATTATATGCAAAAATTGAAGAACATCTTATAACTGTGGTTTAATGTATCCTGCCATATGTGGCTTTACATTAGATGTACATGGAAATATTATCAATAAAAATAAATCAATCTTGTATGTAAGTAGCAGAGAGCAGTGATGCCTTTGCTGTGCGTACTGTACATACAATACAGTTAGAAAATCTAGCTTACTTTCTAAAACGGTTACTAAAGCTAGTACAAAACCTACACCAGGTTCTAACATTTCTCTTCACCATATGCCAAAACAGAGCAAGTGAATATAGTCAGGTGTTTGCTGAATCCATCTCAACTGAGTCAATGGAGAAAATTTGATTAGCAGGCTGAGGCAAAACCCAGCTGGCGTCGTATTTTTTCCAGCACACTTGATGGAACACATCTGGCTTTGAGGCTTTACAGTTATGCCCAGTCAACTACTAGAGAGAGCAAAAAAAGGTCAGAGTGTGATGGTCACAATGTGTGTGTGCATGAGCTAGGAAGTGTTATTTGCCACCAGCCACAACATATGGTCATACCCAGACAGTGACTAAATGAGGATTAGTTTTTTGGGCTTGCTCAGGATGCACAGACATAATACCACAGTGTTCTGTACTCACAAAAGCCACACAGTGACCATAGGCTTGAGATGCCTTTTAGTTCTTCAGCATAAACCCACAAACACAGACAAAAAGAAAAAATAGTCTGGTTTATGCTTCCATCCCAAAACGTCCCTGAACCCTTTTAAAAAAACTTCAGAGAGAGTATGGGTCGATGAGACACTTTTCCTAAACCTAAGCCGAAACCTCCAGACAGGCTGGCTACTACCATGTGCGTTGATTCGGAGATGAATATGTTTAAACAGGGATGATGGGTAGTAGCCTTACTACAAACGATGACTCTTTAGTCTACAAACAGTCCATGTGGTAGCAGCAATCCTTTTAAAGTTTCAAAGTCCACTTTGAATTGTCCTTATGATTGGTCAGAATGGTTTGGGTTTTCTGCAATGCAAATCACAGGTATTTTTTTTTTATGCACTTATTACATCGCCAGCTCAGTGGCTTAGTGGTTAGCACTGTTGCCTTTCATCTCCAGGGTCCAGGCTCGATTCCCAAATTAGGGACTGTGTGCATGGAGTTCCCGTGCTTGGTGGGTTTCCTCCCACAGTCCAAAAACATGCAGATTAGGCTAACTGGTGTTCCTAACTTGCCCATAGTGTGTGAACAGAGGTCCTGCCATGGAGATCCTATCACGGTAATAAAAATTGGAATAAATACAGTGACCTCTCAGTGATCACCACTGGTCTCCATGGTCCCTAGTTGGACTACAGAGGTTCCTGGATGGATGGATGGAAGGACTTATTACATCAGAGATAGCAGAAAAACCTAATATTGAAGTAGGAGTGCAAGAAGTGCTTGCCTAAAAGTGTACTCTGTTTTGAGTATATATAATGTATATATATAATTATAAGTATACATACATGCTCAAAAACAATAGACTGCACAGGAACGATAGTTTTTAAAATTGTAAATAGAAAATGAGGTTGGTATTGACACGGAACACAAACCAAATGTAAAACTTTATACTTTTATACATATGTATGTTAGCCAGTAAGCTGGATCGCTTCTAATCTTATCTTAATAACTGCCCCTGTTCACACCTTCCAAACTATCATGACCTAAAAGCCAGTAATTACTTTTATTAGTTAGAGACATAAAGGAGGTAACGTATGGGTACAGTACTGACTGCATAATAACAAGGTTCAGTTTGCTATCTACAATATAGACATTAAGTTATATGTTTTTATAAAAACAACTAATATATTAGCATCTTTGCAAGTGAAATATTCTTGAATCTAGCCAAACTTCCCTAGTGGTCTAGTGGTTAGGCTTCGGCGCTCTCGCCGCCGCGGCCCGGGTTCGATTCCCGGTCAGGGAATGTAAGTTTTAGGGGCAGTGGTGGCTCAGAGGGCTCAGAGGGCTTAAGGCACTGAGACACTGAGTCACTGATCAGAAGATCGGCGGTTCGATTCCTAGCTCAGCCAGGTGCCATTGTTGGGCCCTTGAGCAAGGCCCTTAACCCTAACTGCTCCAGGGGCGCTGTACCATGGCTGACCCTGCGCTCTGACCCCAGTTACGCTGGGATATGCGAAGAAGGAATTTCACTGTGCTGTAATGTATATGTGACAAAATAAAGGCTTTACTTTACCTATCTATAATTTCTTAAAGATTTCTTAAGATTACAACCAATTAAATATCAGATTATTATGTTCGTTTTTTTCCCCCCCCACTAATCAAGTGTTACTAAAAAACGTCTTGTGTTTGACTTGTTTTGATATGCTTGGGTAGATTCAAGAGTATTTCACATACTAAAATGTAAATTTTTTTTTTTGCCGGGAAATAAAACAGCTTAAAATTATGATTATAATAATTGAAAAAAGTTATTTTTTTCAAGCATTTAACCAGGCTCAAGGAGATGGAGAAGAACTTTTAGAGTTCTAGAGGATGTGTGTGGGGTCTACTGTACCAGCCAAGACTTTCTAGAAGTCTGCACCTTAAAACATGTACATAAATATGTAGAAAAGGATGCGATTTCAGTGAAAGAAGATTTAATGCATGGTTACATCCTTAGCTAAAATATTTATCCCAAGGTAAAGCGCTCAAAACTCTGGAGTAATGTGAGAAAATGATTATCGAAAACAAGTCTCTCCACTGAGTTTAGACCTCCGATATGGCTACGAAGCCTCTGTAATTGAATTACATGCTATCTGTCTCCTTCTGCTCTGTCTATCCAGGCACACTGTTGATTTCCCATGTGTATCCAGTGTTCCTGCTTTTATTGTTATGGCCTATTAAATTTCATGATGGGCCAGCCAAGTTGGGGATAG
Source organism: Clarias magur (assembly GCA_013621035.1). Taxonomy (NCBI): domain Eukaryota; kingdom Metazoa; phylum Chordata; class Actinopteri; order Siluriformes; family Clariidae; genus Clarias; species Clarias magur. Next base: position 330,582 of record QNUK01000251.1, read on the forward strand.
CATCTGTTCAGTCGGCCGCCATAGATCGTTATTTCCACCGAGCAAGGTGGCGGCGTTCCTGTGCGGCTGAATACAATTGCTGAAAAGGTCAGATCAATTTAGGAATCATTTATTGTTTCCCCTGCTGTACTACTGCAGACCACTGGCCTTTTCCTGCAGTGTTTTATTAGCCAATGCTAGGCTGTGCTCTGGAGATCTGGGGTGAGAAGTTGAGGCTGTCGAACATGGATCAGGTTTCATTTCTTACTCTGCGCAGCCTGATTCGCTGGGAGTCTCAGCTGTTGCAGTCTCTTATACAGTAGTGCGCTATGGAGGAGGTAAGACGGCTGGTTATAACACTGGATCCATTGTTTGATTAGGCTTTGTGTTGAAAAGATCCCAGAGTCCTGGACATTTCCAGTCATCACCCTCCCAACCCCCCCCCATGGGAGGTCTAATTCATTAGTTGATGTAAGGTAAGCTGCACTAATGAATCTTCCAGTTAAACGGACCCTCTAATGTAATTACCCCTTTCAGTGGCAGGATGTTCACTTTCTGACTTGCCGTGCAGTTTACGATGGCTTTCGTACTTTACCTGCAACACACATGCAAATGCCTCCGTGCCTTTATGTTTTATTAATTTCTTGTGTAATTCATTTCCACCTCACACACCTGACACACAATGACGGAGTGAACAGTAGAGCAGGCCCGGTGAATTGTACGAACACAATGTCTGAAAATTATAGATCATTCCCATAATTAACTTTACCAAATGCCAGCCACCTTTGCTATTCAATAGGGCAAGTAAAGCCACATTAATCCAATACCTATTTACAAGAAGGCATTGCAGACAGCTGGTTCGGTAGATAAAGAAGCCAATGTATATGTCGGGCACCCTGCTTTTTTATTGCGGCTCCTCGTTAACCTCCCGGCTGCCAGCTCCCTGTTCCCATGAATTTCGCATGATTAAACTCGGAATGTGGAAGCAGCACGGTGGAGCTTGTTTCTACTCAGGGGGTTCAGGGGTGAAGAATGAGACAGGACAGCAGGAATCTATGGCACGCAGGTAGAAATTTGTATCTCTGCTCGGGTTAAAACACAGCAGGCGTCTCATATTCTTGTTTAATTTCCTGTCTAATGTGGCTGACGATTCCTGCTTTGTCTGGAAGCTGTAGTTAGTTTTACGTGCTGTCGTATCTGCAGGCAGCTCTAGAGTGATTGCAACGACCATGGGATCTACTTTTAAGAATCCACAGGAAAGCCAAGTTTTAATTACTCATTATAGACATCGTCTATACGGCTTATCCTCTATACAGGGCAGTGGGGCGCCTGGAGCCTATCCCAGGAGACTTAGGGCACGAGGTGGGGTACAAGCTGGACTGGGGGTCAATCCATCACAAGGCATCATACACACACTACAGGGCAATTAGTCTAATCCGCATGTCTTTGATTGGCACCCTATCCAGGGTGTATCCCGCCTAGTGCCCTAAGTCTCGCTTAGGCTTCAGGCCATCCGTGACCCTGTATACAGGATAAAACGGAATAGGCGATGTGAGTAAGTGAGTGATGAGCTGGTTTGATGCATTACTTTTTACAAGCAATGATGTCATGGTATTCGAAAAAGAAACACAATAGGTTCAATTGATCTGTTTTTTTTTTTGTTTTGTTTTGTTTTTTCCATCTCAGCATAGTGCTTGAGTATTGATGTACAGGCATTACCGCCAGGCTAATCACTCGCACTTTGTACTTTGCATGCTCGCTCCCTAAGCAAGCTGATTGCCAAGACCGCCACCGTGTAATTCACACAGGTAAATTAATTGTCTCCAAGGCCACCTGACTGTAATGAAATAAAAACATTGAAGATGTGAGTGAAAAAAAATCCATCTGGTTGCAGTGGGAACTACAGCCGGTCTAATGGATGCCAAAAGGAGCACATTAGCAAGGCTTGTGTTAAATAAACACCCGTAATGGATTATTAAATCAGGAAGGGACGGATTCTAATTGAGGAAGAGTTGAAGGTCTGAATATATACATATACTTGATCTTCTCCAGTTTCATCAGAGGTCACACCTGGACGTGATACAGTTACAAAACCAACTGCAAATGGGCTCTCAGACGAACAAAAGTGGATGTTATGGAGGTGAACAAAAGCTTTAGTTTCAGAAACTGAGACAGAAAGTGGTGGGGGGAAAAAAAATAATAAAAAGTCTGTCAGTCTATAGGAGAAGCAGTCAGATGGCACAGTGGCTGAATTGTAGCAATCTAAGGTGATGATGAAATGGGTTCTACTGCCTATAAACTGCTTTGACAGCACTACTTTTTTAAAAACGTTTTAAAAGTATTTTTAACCAAAATTGTTTTATTTCCTTAAGAACCTGACATGTAATATTAGACAGTAACTTATCCTTTGAAAATCATATCTCCAACATCACAAAAACATCCTTTGTCCATCTTGGAAATATTGCCAAGCTTAGGGACATTTTATCTGTATCTGATGCAGGAAAGCTGGTTCATGCATTCATGACCTCCAGACTGGACTACTGTAATGCATTACTGGGTGGCTGTCCTGCATCCTTAATTAACAAGCGTCAGTTAGTCCAAAATGCAGCCGCCAGGGTTCTCACTAGATCCAGAAAATATGATGATATAACCCCAATATTATCATCCTTGCACTGGCTACCTGTTCAGTTTAGAATTAATTACAAAATAGCATTACTTACGTACAAGGCTCTAAACGGTCTAGCTCCCACATACCTAACCAGTCTTCTGATACGTTACAATCCAGGACGCTCCTTAAGATCAGAAAACTCCAGATTTCTGGTAGTTCCCAGAATATCAAAATCTACAAAAGGAGGTAGGGCCTTTTCATATTTCGCTCCAAAACTTTGGAATAGCCTTCGGGGCTCAGACACAGTTTCCCAATTTAAAAGTAGACTCAAGACGCATCTCTTTAATCTGGCATACACATAATTAATTTCTTTACCTGATACTCCAGTACATCTATCCTGAATGGCTAATCGCTAATTCTTTTCACCTGCTCTTTATTTTTCCACCCATCCCGAGGCATCTGGAGATCGTGCCAGCTTCAGTAGACAGAGGCCGACCCTGCGAGGTTCCTGAGGCATCCGGAGAAGGACCAGCTCCAGCTGAATTCTGCTTCATGTTGGTTTGGAGCTACACATGCTGCTCCTGAGCTCCCAGTGATCCAGACCCCCATCTGCCCTCTGCACCTGCTGACTCATCCCTGTGCTGAACTGGAATTTGTGTTAATTTAAATAACTTCTGCTATATCGAACTTTCATCTGCATAACACACATGATGTTATACAATTTCTGTTATCTGTTATCACCCAGATGAGGATGGGTTCCCTGTTGAGTCTGGTTCCTCTCAAGGTTTCTTCCTATTGCCATCTCAGGGAGTTTTTCCTTGCCACTGTCGCCGTCACCCTTGGCTTGCTCATCAGGGACAATCTCATTATCTAGTCACGTTTTTCTTACACATATATACATTTCCATAAATCTTCTTTTCATTTCTGTGAAGCTGCTTTGAGACAATGACCATTGTTAAAAGTGCTATTTAAAAAAATTGAATTGAATTGAATGTCTTTTCTGCATGCAGCTGAATTTTATTAAAAAGGTATTTAAACAAATCTACGTGTAAAAAAATAATAATAAAAAGTCACTTATGTTAATAATTGCTTACTTGCTGTGTAGGTGTGCCTTTCTAATGTAATAAATGTTAAGCTTTGAGCACGTTGTTAGTTGCAGGCAATTAAGGATGTATGAAGGATTGAATTCCATAGTGCATAAACGCACTTTAGAGCAGACAAAGTTGCAGCAAAACCCATGTAACAAAACTCGCCAAATTAGTCACCAACATTTTCAGCACCAAACAATATTTACCTTAGGAGGCAGGACTAGAGGGACTGTGGATCCCAATTCTAGGCTTGTATAATTACAATCTCAGTGTGTTCTGAGATACTGATCAGAAGGTCAGTGGTTCAGGCCCAAGCTCCACCAAGTTGCCGCTGTTGGGCTCTTGAGCAAGACCTTTAACCCTGTCTGCTTCAGTGGTGCAGAATCATGGCAGGCCCTCCGCTCTGATCCCAGCCGCCTATCAAAAAGCTATAATATTGTATATACAGTTGCAGAAAATCTCAAACTTTGACCATGTGAAGAATTGGTCTCTAATGAAATCTTAAAAGTGTCTGTCACACAAAAACAAGTTTTTCCCTTCTCATCTCCTAAAACAATGTGGTGTCTAAAAAAACAAAAACAGACTGATTCTCATTAGAGTTACTTAATGAGAGGGAGCTCAATAGCTACAAGGCAGAAAGATATATAGGTAGGCTGTTTTGTACTTTAATTATGGCAGAAAATCTAGACATGCCCTAGGCTTAAATCTAGAACAGACTGGCTTGCAGTTACTTCAACATCGTGTGGAATCATAATTAGGGTTTACTGAGCTATATTTAAAGCGCTAATGAGAAATCTGTGTACCTGGTAGTGGTTTTTTGGTAGTACATGAGTGAAGCGGTGAGGTCTCTCTGGAGTCATCTACTGTAGGTGGTGGAAACGAACACTACTAGAAGAAATAACTAACTTCCATGTTCTTCATGTCTCCGAGACGTGATTAGACCTACATGATTCGTCTGTACTGGGGCTTATTCTTTGTTTCTAGCCAAGTATCAAAATTATGAAATTTTATTAAGACATTTTTGTCAATGCCTCTTTTCTGGATATAAAGCAATGCTTATAAATATTACGTACGTTGTTTTATGATCTTAAGAAATCAACTCCATGTATAGATCACAGGATTCCCAAAGTAAAGTATCTTTAGCAGTGTTTGTAACTAATGAATGCATTTACATTTGTATGCACAAGTGTATGATATAAGGGTATAAAACCACAACAAACATCTGTATTTATGTATTTAGAGTTTAAAAAATAAATTCTATATGTATATTTATTTCAACTTAAACCTAAAGGTGACATGTTTTTTTTTTTTTTTTCACTCTATTCTCCTGGAAAAACTAAAAAAAGCCAGTAATGTCAATACGGTCAGTGAATCTGGTTTTAACAGTTCCTCAACCTCAGCTACATCACTCCAGTTCATAATTGGTCTCAACTAGAGACTCTTTAATCCTGCTCACACAGTTCGTGACTCAACACCCACTCACACCCACATAAAAGCAAAAACCTCCAGTATGTTTGACTTTATTATTGCGTTTCTGTATCCATGTAGCTCACATTTTCTGTTATTCAGAACAATGCCTTCATATTTAGTTACATCTCTAGTTTTGTCATAGAGATACTGGTCTGCTGGAAAAATGATCGAAACAGAGCTTTTCTTTCTTTTTCTTCAAATAATGCCTCTACTTGGCCTTGCCTACAACCGCCCGCCCACTAGCCTCAAACAAAAGATTTAACATAAACTGGCACCTCTGCCTCCAGGGCTGTGAACACACAGTGGGCACCGACATAAAACAGCTTGGCAGAGAATCTTGTTGCGAGCTGCTCAGAGTAATAGACACATTCACAAAGGAAAATCACAATCAGCAAAGGTTATGGACTGTGTTAAGAGCTTGGGCTGTGCTTTGTGCGCTTAGGATACAGCTGTATGTTCGTACTGTAAATCTTCAACAACAACAACAAAAAAAAGTGAAATTCAAGGTTTTTATGGTATTCTTAATTTAAATAATGATTAATAATAATAATAATGGCAGTCAAAATAATGAGAACAATTGGGTATTTTATGCAAAGAAATTGCAATAAAACAAACACTATTTGGTAGAAAGTCCATTATTCTTCTAAACCTGCTGGATCCGGCTGGTCAGAACGACGTCTGCAGGACTCATTCGCTCAATCCATGCCTGCTTAATAGCTTCCTTTATATCCTGTACCAAAATTCGTCACCGAAATTTGCAATTAATTTGAGCATTCCCAAGTCTTGGCCGTGAAGTGCAAAACAAATGAACACAACCCAAAACAAAATAAATTCCAAACCAAATTAACAAATTAACAAAACCCAAAACAAAATAACAAGTCCAAACCAAGTTAACAAATTCAAAACCAAATTAACAAATCCGAAAACAAAATAACAAAACCCGAAACTAATTTTGGGTTTTGTTGTTTTGTCTTTGTTTTTGTTATTTTGTTTTCAGATTTGTTAATTTGGTTTTGAATTTGTTATTTTGTTTTGGGTTTTGTTAATTTGTATTGCACTTCTCGGTCAGTCAGATAGGAACCGGAAAAGGTAGGTATAGTTTGCGAATTAAATTCTTACCGCTGATTGGACGAGACACCTGTCACTCAAGATAAACAGGAAGTAGGAAATTGTGTCTCTAACTTTGTTTCCTGTGTGTTCTGCTTCACTTTTAAACCATTTTTCAGTCTGCAAAACTAAGAAAACAATGAAATTTTTCATTAGAAAGCAAGGAAATGGAATTTATTCAACGTTACTTTGAGGACGGACATTCGTATGCCGTGATTTTTGATATGCTGATGACATATCACGGTATAAAGATTAGTTTGCAAACTGCTGTGTCTCTTTTAAAAGCGAAATATTTTTTCCATAAGAACTGCAAAAATTTGGCAGAACGCCATATTTGAAACCACAATAAGGACAGTACATGTTTGCACATTCATTTTTTTTTTTAAATAGTAACCATTTTATTATTCGTTAACAATAACAACAAGACAACAACAAAACAATAATAACAACAAGAACAAGAGGGGTATACTTACAATTATGATAGAAAGGAGGAATTAAGATCTTTAAATGTATTCATCGTTCTGGTTGCTTTCTGGCTTAAAAGTCCTTGTAATGTTTCAAAATAAATTTTCAAATCCACCTTGTAATGGGAGATATTAGGCGTTTTTAATGACCACTTACAGTTGTGTATATAGAATTTTCCTAGTAATATTAAAAGATTTAACATGAAAATGTGAATCTTCTCGATATCTTTTTTATCATAATAAAATAAAACATCTCTTTTACTTATATTAGTTTTTGATCCAGTCAGTGTAGTAAATAAAAATTCAACATCAATCCAAAAAAAGTTTACATATATACATTCAAAAAAGAGATGCAATACAGATTCCACATACATTCCACAAAAAGAACAAAATTCAGAAAGATCAGCTTTATATCTCTTGAAAAATTTGTTACTTGGATAAATTATGTGTATAATTTTAAAGTATACTTCACTAACTTTGTTATTAACACAGTATTTATTGTTATACGTATGTTTGCACATTCATACACACACGAATCTACCGCTGCTACAGTACTTCCTGTATATCTTGAGTGACAGGTGTCTCGTCCAATCAGCGTTAAGAATTTCATTCGCAAACTATACCTACCTTTTCCGGTTCGTTTCTGAGCGGCCGAGAGGCGCAAACCAAATTAACAAAAACCGAAAACAAAATAACAAATTCAAAATCAAAATATCAAAAACAAAAACAAAATAACAAACTAAAAATCAAAATAGCAAAACCGAAAACAAATGAACAAAACGCAAAACAAAATAACAAATTAGTTTTGGGTTTTGTTATTTTGTTTTTGAATGTTTTATTTTGTTTTGGGTTTTGTTATTTTGGTTTTGTTATTGTGGTTTTTTTGTTATTTCGTTTTCATTTTGTTAATTTGTTTTGCACTTCACGGCCACCGTACTACCCCCTTTACAACTACTGTAGAATATTAGCGTAGGTAGAATTTGGGTCATAAAATTGCCCTAACGTATTTCTTTTCTTTGTTTTTTTAATCTAAACAAATGAAAAATTACATGACATGCCTTTTGCATTTGTCCAGTTTTCTTCATCTAGGGACCTCTGACGCAGGAACAATTTCAAATTGTCAAATGTATTTCAAAATAAAATTAGTTTTGTGCAACAGTGACACCAATGATATAGTTTGGCGTGACTGATATTTATTTAATATTATTCATTATAATAACCAGTTATTGATTCAAGATTTTAGTGTTTAACATATTTTATAAGATATTGATGGCATTGTGAATCGGTTTATTTAATTTTAAAATATCTTTCGATGAAAACTATATGATTCCACTTTGATGTGTGATCATAGTAACAGGATATTTCTTTGAACTTGGACTTGAAAAAACAAAATGCTACATTTAAATATTGAACATTACAGTAAGAAAATGTATTTCATGATAGTATGTACTTTCAATGCTTTTTTTCTGAAGATATACAAGTGATGTTTCTGTTATGTTCATTTAAATGATTTTGGCATCAGCAAAACTAAGTGGCAGCGCTTTCCACCATTTTAATAGAATGACCCATATATCAATCTGTACCCTCTCTGTCACTGGATCTGGACTTCCACTTGGATTTCCAATCATTGATACTGTACCTGTATTTGTACCAAAAAACTGCTGCTGCAATCATAAAGACAGTCCTGTGCTCAATCCACAACGTAATCACAGTATACTAAATATCTGACTAACACAATTATTGTTATTAATGACCGACAGCATACGCTTATAGAAGATTAAGGATTTATAATTGTCCTTTCAAGATTTTTTTTTTTTCATGTCATGGTCGGATCAGTGGGATTATACTGTAGATTTCTCACAACTGTTTTCTGATATTGTCTTGTTTAAAAAGCTCTATGAATTAAAATTGATTCGAATGGAACGTGTTTGTATGTCTTAGCATAACTGACTTAGCAAGGCTAACCTTGCGTACAACGATCATACAATGAAGAACATGTGCATTTAAAAACAAAGAATTGTTTCTAAACTGATATTTTAGTGAGTGTGTACAGGAATTAAACCAAGCCATGTATGGCGTATGCTACAGATTACGACTATGGGAGTATATTAGAGAGGTTAACTGCAGCTGTTTGAGCCACATTTCCTGTCGATTTTCTATCAATATGGATTCTACAGGAACAATGGATATGGAAACCTACATATCTGAAACTGACTTTTTTGCTGCCTGTGGTGCAGTGGTTCAATAACCTCATTTATTTGATGTGATCCAATAATAAATAAATAAAAAATAGTGGAGAGAAACGATGTGAACGTCAGTCTTGTTTCACGCTGTGGTTGTCAGTAGCGGCGGGCAGAAGAAAAAAAAAGAAGAAAAAAAAAGGTTAATTGAACTATAATTCACTGCCAGGGATAGTGGTAGTGCCGAAGAGAGGGAGTGGATGAACAAAGGAAGAGATATGGAGGGGGAGGAATGTTGGCAAGATGACAAATGTGCACTTGCCAGCTATCTGACAGGTAAAGTGTGAGTGAGAGAGGGGCTGACAGAGATGTTTGCCGGACAGCCCGAGGCAGAATCTAGCCAAGGTTGGAAAGATCTAACCACACACAATAGATGCCTCTATTGGAGATAACTTGCAAGTTTCTCTTTGCTTTGCTGCATCTTTACCCACTAAAACATCTTCACTGGGAAGTGTATGACCTTTGACCGCTTAACACACAGACACATGAATTATATCTGAGTCTTGGCAAAAGCCAAGTAGACAAATCACACAGGTACTTACTTTACAACTATTTTGAAAAATGCAGGCACTAGATGTCCTTGGCTGCACATCTGTTCTCGGGATCCTGCAAGGACAGTTATTCTTGGCTAAGAAGAGCCTTGACTTATCCTAAATCACTCTGAGCATGTACCAGGAACTGAGCGCTTTGCTAATATGAAATTTTATTGTGCTTATCATTAAGCTATGAGTGTGCCCACACACACACACACATACACACACACACACACATACACACACACACACACACACACACACACACACACACACACACACACACACACACACACACACACACACACCCACACACACACACACACACACATCCACACACACACACACACACACACACACACACACACACACACACACACACACACACACACACACACACACACACACACACACACACCCACACACACAACCACACACACACACACACACACACACACACACACACACATACACACACACACACACACACACACACACACACACACACACACACACACACACACCAATGAGTACTCACTCTCACTCACTTATCACTCATCTATGCTTAATCCTGTATCCAGGGTCACGGGGGGGCTGGAGCCTATCCCAGGAGACTTAGGGCACATGGCAGGGTACACCCTGGATAAGGTGCCAATCCATCGCAGGGCACAGACACACACATACACACACTACGGGCAATTTGGGAAAGCCAATTAGCCTAACCTACATGTCTTTGGACTGTGGGAGGAAACCGGAGTACCCAGAGGAAACCCACCAAGCACGGGGAGAACATGGTCCTGAACACGGGGATCGAAGACATGGAGCAGAGTTACTCTTCACACTCTCTAGTTGTTGTTTTTTGTCCCCTATAACAGCGCATCTTAAAGTCTTCTGTTCCACTTATACTATAGTAATTTTCCAGGGATTCAAACAGTTCAGTTCTTCGTCAGTGAACTGTGGTTGACCTTGGCAAAGTGACCAAAGACAAAGTCAACTTAAACCTAAAGCGTTTAAACTCTTAACTGTATAGCAGTGATAGAGGAGTTACATGATTTGAATTGAATTGCAAATTACGCATTTTAAACTGTTAATACGAGGGGCGTTGAAGTCAAACTGGGACTTGAGATGAAACTTTTGGTGAATTAAGGCGACTCTTAGCTGCAGTAAAATATTTGAACGCTTAAAATGCTTTAAAGAAGGTTGTACGTCCTAGAATGCCCATCCTGGCTGAGGTCGGATCTGCAGAAGAGCCCCCCTGCAGTTGTTCCCGTGAACGTCAACCTGGAAAATCGATGGATAACTTGTCTCCAACTTGACGCATCATTGGGAATTGTACATGCAGTCATTCACCAACACCACTTGTGCATTACACGAACTCAGCTGGTAATTATTGACACATCTGCCATACAGCTTCCATACAGTCCTGACCTCGCTCCAAGGCATTTCCACATGTTTGGTCCATTAAAGGAGTTCCTGGGAGGCCAGAGTTTCAGACATGAAGCGGGCAGTTCGATCATGGCTCCAGCTTACTGAGAAAACTTGGACTGGGATAAGTGCATTAGTGTAGCAGGGGATAATATAGAGAAATTAGGGCAGTTTTTAAACTCTCATAATTGTTAATAACGGATATTCTGCGCAATCAAAAGTCCCGGTTTGACCTGAACACCCATATAAACGGTCACTCTGTCCTCAACTTCTCGTTTATCCTGGTCTTAAAATTAATTAGCTAAAAACACCTGCCGCTTGTCTGATAGCGGGAAATAAACAGAAAACCATAAGCCCTCAATACGATTTATCTTTTGAAGGAAATTAAAACATAAGAGAGTGAGAGAGAGGGGGAAACAATGTTTATTGCTCTATCTGATGCAGAATGTTGCTGATATTTATTTATTTATTTATTTAACTCAAAAAAGAGAAATGGTATAGTTCTCCCCCACAAGATTCTGTTTTTTTTTTCTTCAAATCTAGCATGTCAGTGCTTCTGTCAATCATTTCCTGAAAAAGCTCGCTCAGCCACGCGTCAGTAGCCCCACACCTGTCATTCACAGATCCGACAGGCCGTGTGATCATTTAAGCACTCGCAGTCCTGCGATATATGAATTTCAAATGACCAAGAAGCTTCACACGATTAAAAATTCACTATATATCCATCCAGTTGTGAACTGTTCACTTGGCTGACTTGACTGTTATTTAATCCTTTTTTTCCTTCTTCTTGGCAGCTAGAACCTCAGACGTTTGGGAACACTCGATTTTGCTGACTTAAGAATTTTGACTCGTGGAGTTTGGACTTGAACCCATCGGTCTTTCTGTGAAGTACGTACTTGCCAGAAGTCGTTCTCCCAAGGTGTTCATGCGCATGAATTAGTGTGTTTTCACTTGTATTCATTTACATGGCCAGATTCGCAGTCACCTTATAGCCGAACCCAGAGGTATACCTGCGGGAAGGATTTCTGCACTGAACTCCATAAAAAAAATTTAAAAAAACGCACACATTATGGCAGTTCCAGATGCAAATTCGTGGGTGGCTATCCCTAAAATGTACATTGCAGTTAATTATATATATACATGTCAAATCACATGGTTTGTGCAGTAAATGTGCACCAATGATGTTCATAAATAGTCAATGAATGCATCTTTATTGTCTTTGCCAATTCCCTTAGTTTGTTAATCGTTTTTGGCAACTATATTGAGAAAAGGGATTAATTAATCGGGAATATGCTTTTTTTTTTTATGTTTCCTGTGTAAAAGGTACTGTACTTCTAGCCAGCTATAGATATAAATGCAATAACTGGTCAGCCACAAAAGTGTAAAATAATGTTACGTAAGACAAAATGAAATGAAAAAAATGAAAAAAACAAGGTCACTTTTTCACTCCATGGTCAAACTGAAATATTATTTTGCTTATAAAAGTGCACAGGAACTGATAAAAAAAAGCAATGAGGACAAAATATGGAATCTGGTGTCCTGTTCACAAAACTAAGTAAATTAGATAAACAATAATATATTCATTGCACATATAAAATTCTGCCAAATATACAGTCATTTCTGTCAAGCGAATAAGAAAGTCTGTGTTCGCAGAAAAAAAAGAAAGAAAAAAAAATCACACAACCTTCAAGTTCAAGCTGCAGCCAAACGGCAGTGAATAAGCCGACGACTTATTATGTGCAACCCTGGAATACCAGCAGCATTTTCTGTACGATTCCTCAAATGACGCCTCGTCTTGGCAGTGTCACTCTTGGCCTTCGAGGCCTAGTGCGATCAGCATTGGAACCGGTTGTTCGGAATCTGTTCCGTGGCCTGGAAATGGTATTCCTGGCAAGTCCAAACCGTCTGGCAACGTCTAGATGTGCTGCACCAAGCTGAAGCCTTCTGACGGCCCTCTCTCTGCTACAGTACATGGCATCTTCAAAACAGGGAATTATAGTGTGAAGAAAAACATGCACAATCAGAATGTTTTTCTTACTTTTAATATTGAGACACGACCGCTGGACATAATGGCATGGCACATTTCATGCATGTTCACAGAGCCCTTTAAGAAGATAAAAAAGCGACGCTCTGCTGAGCATGATGGGAATTTTACCATATTGTGTACAAACAAAGATTTTTTAGATTCCCTAAAATTTCCATGCCCTGTGAGTGAAAGGAAACTGTTTACCCCAGCAATGCCTAAGACATTATATATATTCGGCTCATTTACTGCGTAATAATAATTAAAGACAAATTCTGAAACACCACTTCTGCTAATCTTTGTGAGCCCCACAAACATGCATGAGCACGTCACAATTATCCTATGTGGTTTTCCAAACCATGCAGTGATTTTATTCAGCCCATTCTTTAATCTTCCCTTGAAATGAATTCCTGGCTACGCCCCTAGCCCTGACCCACGCTCAGTCACGAATTCCTTCTCTAAGCACGCAGCGCGGTTCTCAGCGTGACAAACCCGGCATCGCAGCCCGAGCGTGACGAGCACTGCATGCTTTGTTTCGAATGCGCTCCATCTGCTTTTGTTTGTTATGACATGCACTTTTGTTTTGGTTCTAGTTGTGTCTTGGCCCCCTGTCCTGTCTGTTACGTGACCGTGTCCAGGTGTTCTTCGTTAAGCCCTGATTAGTTTCTCCATGTACGGTAGTTATCATGCATTCGTGTCATGAAGTGCTAGTTTTGCTTTTCTTGTTTCTGGTATTGACACGTGCCTGGTTTCCAGCTCGTTATTATTTCATCCCTTGCCATGGACATGGAGTAAAATTATTGGATTTTGTCTCTAATAAGCAATACACATTTTTTTTATCCTGTCTTCAATCACATCCTGTTACTCACTACAGGAGTTATGAAATCTTAACCAGTGTTGAAAATGTGGAAGATCTTAAATAAAACATTTCATATCGATTTTTTTTTTCTTTCTTTCTGTCTTTGGATCTTATTCAGTCTCCAAAGCCCGGTGACCATGGGTTCTTACAGAATTTCTCATGAGCACATGTGATTTAATATTCAAGTGAAAACAAAAGTGAAAACAATAAAGGTGGTGGACGAGGTTCCAACATGGCTTGAGGACATCGTGTTATAAACAATCAAGACGTACCGCTACATGTTTGTAGATATAGCTGTAGATCTAGAAGACTGATTTCATTCAGCTCAGTGAAATCAGGACTGTGTTTCTTATGCCACAATCATCTTGTGAGTCACAAATATGTGTATTTCAAAAATGCCCGTGACTATAACTTGAGAAGATTGGAAGAGTTAGGGTTTATATACTGTAGGTATACACCAATTACTTAAAACAGAAAAACATTATGCCCAGGATTGTCTAGGTCCCCCTTTTGCCACTGGGACAACTATAAACATTTTGGACACAAGATGTTCTGGGTGTTCTGGTACCTTTCGTATAATCGTTGCCACTTTTTTGTTGTGTGTCCTACATTGCCTTTTCCATGGGATTGGTCTTGACAGGTGAGCCTTTGATACTAATCAGTGTCCTTGAAGAAACTCGCACAGCATGGGGTGAACATTCAAAACATTTTCCAACCCCTGACACTGGAGGTGGAAGACCACAGTGCTGACCAGTACGTCACTGTGCTGCCTAATTAAAAAAAAAAAAACTTAACAAAAACAGGCGATATTCTCAAAAAAGCGAATTTATTATAATATAAAATATTATAAAATATAAAAGTTTCCTTAAACATCTTCATAATATCAAGTTGCTTATTTTTATATGTAAAATATAATCCGATTTAGCTCATGTAGCTTATTTGCCATTCATTTTGCTGTATCAATAAGCACAGAATCGTATTAAAAGCAAATCCATTATTATAAACCTGTCACTTGAATTTCAGCCGGAACATTACAGATAATTCATCATCAGCTTCTGACCAATCAGCGTTGAGAATTGAACAACACTGTGCTATAATGACAGACCTTACAGTAAATGCAGTAAATTACATTGTACAAATTACTTCTGTAGTACAGGGTATAATTCTACAGTGTACACCTTCATCATCTGCTCTCCTACTCAGAAAGTCCCGAGGTGAACTCCAAGCTGATTTTTTTTTTTTTTTTCCAGGTGATTCATATTCATTTTCGAATTCATTTTCATCATCATAATCAAGGTGATCTGTGGATCTCGTCCTTGGGGAAGGATACAATTTTCACAGACGTTCAAACCTGTTAAGATTTGTAATTGCTATACATCTTCCCTCAGGCTGTTTAGTCACACTAGAGACCAAATTGAGTAATAATTCAGATAAGATCCAAAACTTGTAGCAGTGTTGACTGTTAAACTTGAATCAGCTTAAAAATAGGTGCATATTAAACCTTTGCACGAGATTTGACATTAAAGTAAAAATAGAGGGTTTAAAATAATAGCAATGGGGTGATGTGAAGAGCATAAAATGGCGAGAATATAATGAACAGTATGTTAACATTGCAACAAATAGTGAGATTCCTTAGAAAGAGAAACTGCTCAGCTAAAAGGGAACTGTGGCCAGTATAGGGAAAAAATAAACCAGTAACGGAACTGGACAAGCAAGACGACCCGTCAGAAACTGTGCCTCAGAGGAGTAGGGGGAAAAAACGAATGCATGGAGCTGCCATTAATTTCCTGCACTATGGGTTTATGAGTTAAAGGGTTTGTTAGTACTGTAAAACATAACATCTGTTTTACTTAGAATACTGCACACATCTGTATCGAACACTACCGCTTATGTTCAAGCAAAGAGTTTCCACACCAAAATATTGACCGTTTATTGTTCATATTGAAAACTAATGACATCACATTTATTCACATTATATACAGTACTGTTCCAAACTCAGCCACGCCTCATTTCTTTATATTGAATTTAATTCAACTTAGTTCAATTAAATGATTAAATCAAAGAAATGTGGACAATATTTTATTGTGACAGGCTGCAAAAGGTCTAAAGTTATAGTTTTGAAAATGAGTTGTTTATGTATCAACCTCAACAGCGACCTCATTTCCCCTCTCGTCTGTTCCAACCACTTAGCATTCAGAATCAGCGGTATACTAATCACCTGATCATCTGTCATCATCTGCACCCGTTTCTCACTGGTTCATGCCTTAAGTTAGATTTTTTTTTTTTTTAATGCTTGAATGATTCATAGGTCACTGTGAACTCTGAAAAAAACCCACTCCTCTGGAACTGAAAATGAGAGCCAAAAAGTCCTATCCAGGATTCCTTAGGATATTAAAAATACAAGAAGGTCTGTTTCTTTGGAAGCAAAATATCTTTCAGATAAGATAGAGATATTACTTATTGGCCCAAAAACCAGTATACAACAGCTCTCACAATTCAGCCTGCGTTTAGTGTTTCTACCAGCTCGACAGTAAAAGACGTAATATTAGACAGTAACTGGTCCTTTGAAAATCATAGTTCCAATATCACAAAAAACAGCCTTTTTCCACCTTAGAAATATTGCCAAGCTTAGGAACGTTTTATCTGTATCTGATGCGGAAAAGCTAGTTCATGCATTCATGTCTTCCAGACTGGACTATTGTAATGCATTACTAGGTGGTTGTCCTGCATCCTCAATTAACAAGCTTCAGGCCTCCGAGCGGCGTAGTGGTAAAGCGCTCGCCCTATCATTCGGAGATCGCTAGTTCGATTCCCGGGTGATGCTGTAACCTCCCGCAGCCGGAGGTCTAGAGAGAGCTGATTGGCCGAGCCCTCTCAGAGGGGAGGGATGAGAGGTACTTAGTGCTCCCACATCAATCATGGCTCTTCTCCGGACTTCTGGTAGTTCCCAGAATTTCAGAATCTACAAAAGGAGGTAGAGCTTTTTCATATTTAGCTCCAAAGCTTTGGAATAGCCTTCGGGGCTCAGACACAGTTTCTCAGTTTCTCAAGACACATCTTTAATCTGGCATACACGTAACTCATCCCATTACCTCATACTACAGTACATATATCCCAAATGGCAACTACGCTAATTCTCTTCATATGTTCTGTATTCTTCTACCCATCCCGAGGCATCTGGAGATTGTGCCATCTTCAGTAGACAGAGGCCAACCTTGTGAAGATTCTGAGGCATCCAGAGAAGGACCTGCTCCAGCTGGATTGTGCTTTATGATGGTTGGAGCTACACATGCTGCTCCTGAGCTCCCAGTGATCCAGACCCCCATCTGCACTCTGCACCTGTGACTCATCCCTGTGCTGAACTGGACTTCATGTTAATTTAAAGAACTTCTGTTATATTGAACTTTCAGCTTCACAACACACACAATGTTATATAATTTCTGTCCGTAATCACCCAGATGAGGATGGGTGCTCTGATTGAGTCTGGTTCCTCTCAATGTTTCCTCCTATTGCCATCTCAGAGAGTTTTTCCTTGCAACTGTCGCCGTCACCCTTGGCTTGCTCATCAGAGACATTTTATTCATCATTCACTCATTCATCTCATTATTAACTAGACACATTTTCTCAATTAAATTTAATTGAAAAAATATGAAGAAATAAGGGGTGTCTCAAGACCTTTGCACAGTACTCTATATTTAAATAGTATAAATTTTGTAAATTCAATGTATAAGCAATAGATTCAATTGCTACAGTAGCAGCAACACATATCAAGGGGTAATGCAAAGTGAAAATTTAGGGTTTTACATTTATGTATTTGGCGGACGCCCTTATCCAGAACAATTTTTTCCTTCTTTACACATCTGATCAGTTAAGAGTTAAGGGCCTTG
Organism: Clarias magur; assembly: GCA_013621035.1. Classification (NCBI taxonomy): domain Eukaryota; kingdom Metazoa; phylum Chordata; class Actinopteri; order Siluriformes; family Clariidae; genus Clarias; species Clarias magur. Next base: position 348,265 of record QNUK01000251.1, read on the forward strand.
CTCAAGGGCCTAACAGTGGCAAGGTGATGGTCTGACCGTAGTCCAATGCCTTAACCACTGAGCAACCTCTGACTTCAGGGCAGTGTGCCTGCATTAGTGGTGTTACAGGATGTTAAGAATGAAGAAATTGTTTCAGTTGCAGTTCCCTTAACTGACCTTTCCTCAACAGGAAAAAGGGAGTAGGGAGTACTACATCAGAACATTGTGAAATGGAATGCAGCGCTGTCAGTGCAATGATACATATAGATCAACACCATATACAGTGGAACTTCGGATGGCGAGGAACTCGGTTTACGAGTGTTCCGCAAGACGAGCAAAGATTTTAAATAAATTTTGACGTGAAAAAAGAGCATGTCTTGGTTTACGAGTACCGAGTTATTTGACACCGACACACACCGTCAAAGATAAGGTGCTGGTTCATTTGAATGTTTGTTTTTTTACTTTACAGCAGTGATTCCGTTAGTCTGCGCTCACGCGAGTGTCATTAGAGAGATTTCTTTTTTTCCCCCGTTAAAACAGTGTTTCCGTTGTGTGTGTGTCTGTTGTGAAACTTAAAAAACGAGGTGGGGGGAGGGAGGAGGCGTTTTACAGTGTAAAACGAGGCAAGGGAAGGGGCTAATTCCACACACACACACACACACACACGCACGCATGCACACTCGCACACACACAAATACACGGTGCCTGCGCGCACAAACGGATAACACTTATCTGTTGGGATTTATTTAACCTTTTTTTAAAGGTAAAGTGCAGGTTAATTTGTTTTATTTTTACCTTATATATTGTATTAATTATTTTTCTGTATTTATTTTTTGGGCTGTGGAACAAATTATTTGAGTTTTCATCATTTCTTATGGGAAGATTCGATTTGGTTTACGAGTGTTTTGGAATACGAGCCCGCTTCGGGAATGAATTATGCTCGTAATCCAAAGTTCTCCTGTATAGTAAAACACTACATCTCATATATCATGAGGTTTTCTGAACTACAGTGATGTGTGAACTGTATTGAAAAGTGTAAAGTTGTGTTTTAAGTCAGTGCAACTCTATGACGAGTCAACAGATTTTCATGGTGGACTTCAACAAGTCAACAAGTATGTTTTTGGGTGTCCCTGTGAAGTGACGATGCTAGCGCTGCCATGCCGCCAAGCTTTATAAAACATTCATCTTAAACGCATTAAATGACATAACATCAGTTCAAAGTTTGACAGAATGCTGAACAGACCAGACAAACCAAATCAGCATTATTCAACCTTAAATCCATAACCCAGTTTGACCCAGTTTCTATACAGCGTTTTTTTCTGCACACGTGACCCACCTGGTGTTGCCATGGATGGTGCAACATGGACTCTATAAAGATTATCCCTAACAGTTTATGACCAACACTTAATCATAAAGCCTGTACTGTGCTCATCCCTAGACTCTTGTTCACAATCTGCTCCTACTACAAATCCTTTCAACACAGTCAGGATTTCAGCTTTATAGTATGCAGTTGTCGAAGAATAATGATCGAGTGTTACCCAGAAGAGGATTGGAAAAATTTAATATCTGTGCATAAGATTTTAAAAATATAACAACACTAAAGAGTTTAATTATGGAGCATGCTTATAGCTAAAAGTAATTTAGAGTTATGCTTATGTACGATAGCTAAACATAAAAGGATTGTTATAAAAAGACGAGCGCAGCGGAGTTGAAAAAAGGCCGTCACTTTGTACCGTCACCAGGCATTAGACAAATCTCATAAGGGCCAGTGATGTGAAGCAGAGGCGATGTGCAATCAGTTTTAGCACACTAGCCCGGGGCAGGCTGTTAAGGAGATGGATGGATTGATTTGACTGTCAGTGTAGCCGCTTCTTTGGGGAGACTCGGATGTACACTGTGTCATCTGTTTATGTGGCCTCGCAAGTCTTTGGAGTCAAGTTCACATTTATATGCTCCCTAAATTAAACTGCACCTCCTCTTACCCTTGGCTGCACACAGCACCATTCTGGGTTTATGTGCGCTGGAATCCCACAGGTCTGCTTCAGCGTGTTCCAAAGCAAGGCACTGCGGTCCATTTAGCTTAGCAAGGAGTGTTGAGCAGCAAATTAGAGCAGCATCACACTGAGGTTGTAGAACCGTGACCCCACATAAATCAAATCTGCATCGGCACGAGGGTCTGTTTTGCCTTTGCTTAAGTGTGAGTGTAAAGGACAGAGCCGGCTAACTGCTCTGGAGTCTATTTAAAGCGATCGCTGCGCATCAATGCTATCTCTTCCCATAAATAACATCTGTGCACAAGCTTTGTTTGAATGATGTCTTGTGCTGTTTATTTGGCAGGGAGGAATTAGCAATCTGTAATTTTGAGTGTTGTTGAAAACAGATTGAGTGCTTGAACTGCCAAAGGTCTGGTCAGTTTATCCAAACTGTCATTTTGTTACTATTATAACTACAAACCTTTTATAGTTCTTTAGTTCTTCAATGTCTTCACTGAATTATTCATATATATATATATATATAAATATTCTGTGTAATAAGCCGGGAGTTTAAGAGGCTAAGCATATAAAATTCCTGTTCCTTATAAAGACCTTTTTATTTATACATAAGTCTGACATGGCAGGTCAGAGGCAGAGGTTCTGTGATAATAATCGGATAGTTAAGTTTTCATGTCCCGGTGCCACTGTTAGGTCCTTGAGCAAAGATTTTTAACTTTCAGCGGAAATTTATTAGCCGAGCCACAAGGCAAGGAAAACGCTCCAATGTCCTGGCCAGTTCCACGTTTTTTTTTTGGTCGCTTGAAGCATTTGCCTCATCATCCAAAGGTTGCAAGGTTGAATACCAATCATGCCTTGGATCTAAAGGAGAAAGATTCTCTGACAACAAAGCTAGCTAATTGGACATATATAAGCTCATGTATGCAGAAGAGGTACGTTCCTCTAGGCTCTTCAGTGCTTTCCTCGAGGCGCATACAGCCGCTATGTGAGCCGCATTCTTCACAGATATTTCACTATATATTATGTACAGCAATGTTAAATATGATGATGAGCTCGGTTTGCTTCATACTACTGTATGTGTCAGGCAGTGGAGACGGCTACAACCTAAAAAAAATGTTTTAGTACAACCAGTGTGCAATATTAAATATGAGGGTGAGTCAAGAATTATCCGCACTCCTGTTATATTGAAACTTCTATTGACTGCATCAGTGTTTTCTGACGTCTTAAGCGCGAGAAAAAAAATGGATGCCCCACTTGTGATTTGCATGAAAGGGCAGCAGCGCATAGCAAAAAAATTGTGTGTGTGTTCTGAGGGGGTACCTGGTGCCGAAACAACTCATTAGAGAGCATAAACAGAAGTGTTTGGATCTCTGCAAACTAAATCTGTACCAATACCCTAAGGAAAGGGAAGGTTTCTTAAAGACAATCATTACTGGACCTGGATTCATCAATATGAGCCTGAGAGTAAACAGCAGAGTATGGAACGGAAACATCCTCAATCACTGACTAAGTAAAAGTTAAATAGTCAACCATCAGATGGAAAATTAGTGCTTACAGATTTTGGGATTCTCAAGGGCCAGTAACGGAACAATATCAAGAAAAGTGTTCAACAATCAACAGTGCTCATTACTTATTAAAGAGCTGACGCCTAAAATTCGAATTAAACATAGATGAGGGCGTTGTGATCTTGCATGACAATGTACGTCCGCCCACACTGTCGAGACTCTGCAAAAACGTCATTTTGAGGTTTTAGCATCCTCCCTAAAGACGTTTGGTCCCCTGAAAGCAGCCATACGAGGATGAAGGTTCACTTCTGATGAAGAAGTGAAGACAGCAGTGCATTCATGGCTCACAGCTCAACCTGGAACATTTTTAAGGAGGGAATATGAGAGCATGTTAAAAAACAAAACAAAACATGTATTTGTTTATTTTAAAAGTTAATTCAAATTAACTGTACAGCCAGTCTCACTTAAATGAGTCTGATCTTAAATCCAAATCATTATGCAAAAAAGTCGAGAACAAAGAACTGGCAGTGAGTCAAACTCCATGCAAGCAGGTTATCCAAGATCGAGGTAAAAATCAAGAAAGAAAATGACACACCAGGGTCAGAAACAGAAACAACATGCACGAATATGAATGCATCAGTGCATCACTTGAATACTTATATGTAATAGTCAATGATGTTTGTAGGCTGAGGTGTTTTGTGGGAAGTGAAATTCAGTGCGGATTCTGGTGCAGACATGACAAGATGTTTAAATGCTACGTATGTCGTTTTAAGAATTGTATGCCTGAAAACTGCTTGATGTTCATGTTTCATAATGGTCTGGAATAGTAAACATGCATATGCGATTTGATATACGATGTTACAGTAGCTTGGTTGTCACATGACACTGTACTGCCTCCACGTTTTACATTGGTAATGCCCGACATGGACACATCAATTAATTTATCAGGACATGCCCAAGCGATGTGCCAAGTAACCACAGGACACGCAGAGAGGATATTTTGCGTATGCATACCCATAATTAAAAGTACGTTTAAATTAGCATTCATGCTGCCTTGTGACATTAGCTGAAGTGCAGATTGCTGCCGTCACATGTCTGGGAGGAAGCATGTGGTTTTGATAGGCGAGTGGAAATTGGAACATTGGAGATAAAATTGAGGAAAAATCCCCCCAAAAGAAAAATGAGCTAATTTAATAGGAGTAGTAAATTATGGCCAACTACTTTCTGCATGAATACAAGGCAAATCAAAAGATATATTTGATCTATTTTGATTTCTTCTAACAGAGTTTCTAATCTAACACATCATGTAATGCAAAAACATCAGGAAGTCAAATTAATTAATTAATTAAATAATAAATTATTACAGTATATATATATATATATATATATATATATATATATATATATATACACATACTGTAATACATGCTGTATTAATTTATTATTATTATTACAGTATATATATATATATATATATATATATATATATATATATATATATATATATATATATACACACACACACTGTATTTAATACACATATTTTTTGTTCTACAACTGCATGCAAATTATGATATTTGGGACTGGCATCACAATTTTCTCGCAATATTTTTAAATCTTGGGTGTCTGCATACAGTAAGTAGGAGAATTCAATAATGGCTTTGTGTTGTGTTTAATTTCTTTCAGATACTTTCCACAAAATTGTGTGTGATCCAGGCGTGCTAATTAATCCACCCACTGTAGGTACAGTAATAACTGTAATACCATCAAGCGGGATCATAGCATAGCCGAGTGTGCATGCTGCGGCGGGATTGTTTTCCATTATGTTCCATACATTGTATACCATCGTTCAAAGAGCCTACATTTATTCTTGAAATTACAGTATTTAGGCTTACTGCAAGTAGATTAGTTCATTTTTCAAACTAATAGCTTCAGTAAAAGGTTAAATGTAGGAACATTAAAGGTTTATTGTTCTGTTTCTCCGTGGGTTCCTTCATAAAAGCCTACAGTTTGTTTTTCCTTTTGAACGTACGGAGAACTCACTTAAAAATCACTGGCAGACTTTTAATGTTTTGAAGCTTGAAAACACAAAAATACATTCAAGGTCAGTTTGATTCGACCCTTTATAGGAGGCATTTTACTCTTACAATATCTTTTTTTTTTCTTTGCGAAAAATTATTATTAGGCAGCAAAATTAACCACAGGCGGTGTTTGACATCTGCAATACATTTTATAATTGACTCCGGTACACAGTCCAACTACTACATGCATATATCAGAAAATAATAGTCACAGCCACATAGTGAACCAAAGACGTTTCTGATCGCTCTGTACTATATCACACACACAGACTGATGCAGGAGATTTGTCTTTTAAACACGAGCATGAATCACACTGGCAGTTAGAAAGTCTGTTAAAAGTGAAATATCACTCACTCACTGTCTATACCGCTTTATCCTGTATACAGGGTCACAGAGGGCCTGGAGCCTATCCCAGGAGATCTACAGTCGCATGAGACTTGAGACACGAGGAGGGGTATACCCTGGATGTGGTGCCAATCTGTTGCAGGGCACACACACACACACACACACACACACACACACACACACACACACACACACACACACACACACACACACACGCACACAGACGGCAGGGAATTTGGGAACACCAATTAGCCCACACTTCAGAGTGTGGGAGGAAACCCGGAGGAAATCCATCAAGCACAGGGAGAACATGCAAACAGACCCGAGGCTGGAATCGAACCCAGACCCTGGAGGTGCTAATCACTAAGCCACCATGCCACCTAGTGAAATATCAGCTGATTTATATTATACTGATTACCTTTTATTTTTTTTTTATATCTTTTATTTTTATTTATAACTTGAAAAATTATAAAATCCAGCACACATGCATACAGAATTAGAAAAAGCTCAACAACCAGTCCACCTGTTCTTACAACAGGTTTTATTTATTTTTTTTTATTTTATATATATATTATAAATTATATATGTGTGTGTTTTATGTTATTATATATATGTTAGTGTCAGACCAGTTGAATGGCCCCCAAGGTCTCCCGATCTGACCCCCTTAGACTTTTATCTTTGGGGTCACCTGAAGGCAATTGTCTATGGTGTGAAGATACGAGATGTGCAGCACCTGAAACCACGGATACTGGAAGCCTGTGCTGGCATTTCTCCTGCGGTGTTGCTATCCGTGTGTGAAGAGTGGGAGAAGAGGGTTGCATTGACAATCCATCACAATGGGCAGCACATTGAACAGTGGTCAGAAACTTGTAAATAACTCATGAAAGAATAAAGTTACGTTAAAACCAAGCACACCATTGTTTTTCTTGTGAAATTCCCAATAAGTTTGATGTGTCACATGACCCTCTTCCTATTGAAAAAACAAAAGTTGGATCCAAGATGGCCGACTTCCAAATGGCCACCATGGTCACCACCCATCTTGAAAAGTTTGCCCCCTCACATATACTAATGTGCCACAAACAGGACGTTAATATCACCAACCATTCCCATTTTATTAAGGTGTATCCATAGAAATGGCCCACCCTGTATATATAGATAGATATTTTTTTTATTTTTTTATTTTTTTATTACAAAACAAAGTATATTAAAATTCTATCAAATGTATTCCTTACATATCATTTCACTTTAACTATAACTTGTGACATATAGTGATTCATGTTTACAATTTTTTTTAAATGTACCCCTTTTAACCATATTTCATCTGCTCTATTCTCCTCGCCTATCATATTAACTTTAAATTATATATATAATCTTCTACCTCATATAAAGCATATTTTTTAACATCTTGTCATCTCGGTATTTGTACGTGTAAAATGAAGGTGATCAGAAACACTGAGAAGGTTGAGAGCTTACTGGGAAAAAGCAGAAGTAGACAGGAAATAAAACCACAGGTCATGGTGTATGCATTTAAAGGTTAAATATCCTCTTTTTTCCCCCCCCTCAAGAGTGTACTTTTGTTCTTCCATCACCTACTGCCCAGTAGTCCTCTGTTAGCCATGTGCCTTGACTGAAGTGAATGACAGCTGATGCTGTTTAGCTTCAGGCGCATATAAATGAAGAGGCAGCTTGGAAAGACATCAACCGAATGTGCTGAATAAATTAAAGCCATTTAAAGGTTTTTTTACATTCTAAAATATTAACTGCCATCCAGTAAAAAGTTGCGTTTTTTTGTTTGTTTGTTTTTTTAACACAGCTTATCATCTAGATATTGAAATCCATAATGAATTAAAGCCCAATTAAGGTTAGCTTGCAGAGCTTTATTTTTTTACTAGTAAGTGTAACAGTGCTTTTTACTACACGTCGAACATTTAACCACCTTTAGTCAGGGTCCTGTTATTTGAGCAATTAGAGGTTTCTTTTTTTTTTTTTGGAGGAGGAGGAGGGGAAGGGGGCAATGTTCTCCGTAAATCTTAAATGCACTACCTTTCAGTAAACCATGTTAGATCTTCATAGAGTGCACATAAAGATTCATAAAGACATCGGTCTGCAAACTATTACTACGTAAACATATCTACTGTAAATGCATTGTTCATTTTTTTTATCACTGAAATTACGGTACGTAAAACATACAAGAATCATTCGCTGATTTCATAAAATAAATAAATAAATAAACAAACACTTTTGCATTCTGGACATGTTTCACATTTTGCATATTTTACTTTAGCTTGAGGGAAAATTTTAATATACGGGATTAAACAAAATTGTCAGAATACTTAAACGCTGGTCTGGAGTCTTTAGATAATTCTGTGGATATGTTGCCAGCGATTTGTACTTGCGTGTGAATTTTTTTGTTTGCCTTTTATGTTGAAAACAAAGAAAAGAGGTAGTTGGGAGATATTTCAAATTTTCCTCTCAAATAGAATGCAGCTGCTCTCTCAGAATATGGCCGTGGACAAGATCTGCTTCATATAATGGGACACATATACCACCATCTCCCTCCTTTTTTAAAGCGAGATTATATGTAAATAAGTGACATACTGATCGGTATCAGCCATAACATTATGACCACCTGCCTAATATGGAGTTGCCCCCCCTTTTCTGAATAATATGTGCAACTGTAGTCACAGGAACATCTAGCTGCTTGGAGATGGTCTTATAGCCTTTACCTTTAACATGCTTGTCTATAATTTTCTTTCGAATCTCTTGAGACAACTCTTTCCTTCGCTTCCTCTGGTCCATGTTGAGTGTGGTACATACCATGTCACCAAACAACACAGTGACGACCTGGATGCTAATTAGTGGACACATCTTGAATGAACATGTCCCTTTGGTCACATTATTTTCAGGATTTTCTAGGGGTACCATCATTTTTGTCCAGGCCTGTTCCATGAGTTTATTTTTTAATATAATTCCGTTGAAGCATGGTTGAAAATCAATGTCTGACTTTCAATGGTTAACTTTCATAGAATTTTTATTTATTACTACTTTTGTCAGATTAAAGTTATTTCTGTGACCATTGTGAGTTTTTCTTTCATTGACCGAAGGGTACCAACAATTTTGTCCACGTGTGTATATTAGGCAGCAAGTGAACTTTTTTACCTGTAGCCGATGTGTTGGAAGAGGAAAAAATGGGCAAGCATAAGTATTTGAGTGACTTTGACAAGGACCGGATTGTGATGGCTAGAGGACTGGGTCTGAGCAAGTCCAGAACCGCACTGCTTGTGGGATGTTCCTGGTCTGCTGTGGTCAGGACATACAAAAAGTGATCCGAGGAAGGAAAACCGGTGAACTGGTGACAGGGTCGTGGGTGGCCAAGACTCACTGATGCACATGACCCATGTAGTCTGATCCAGTAAAAGCACACGTGATAGAAAGGTGTTAGAACGCACAATGCATCACTGGTATGGTGGCAAAAGGGGAACCTACTTAGTATTAGGCAGGTGATCGTAATGTTATGGCTGATCAGTGTATGTTCAGCAATGCGCCTGAACTTCCAGTTACTGTACACCTATTAATTAAACTTATTAGCCATGTTTGCGCTAAAGGCGATAGTGTGAAGTTGATTTGGTATTAAACTTTAGACCAGAGGTTTAAGAAAATGTGGAGAATTAAATTTTTTTGGGGGGAATAAACAAATATTTATAACTCCAATAAATAGGTAAAATATTACTGCACACCTTTAAACATTTTTCTTTAATAATTGTATATTATAACCGTAAATCCATACAGCAGCTCTGGGTCTGTGACATATACATAAAAAATAAAAAAAAAAAATATATATATATATATATTCCATGCTTTAGGCAGCCTATTACATTGAGGAAACCATCAAAGTTTACCAGGGAGTGTTAGCTCTTACGGTCTCACCCTGAAGAAATATCCATCTTATCCCGAGCAGCTGACAAAACATGAACCAAGCTGGTAGACCTTTCTTCCCCTGGTTAATAAGTGCTAGTAGAAAATAAATAATTTCTAAATGACTCATATTATGTTACTATGGTAATTGCTCACAAAAGATCAGGAAGGAAAGTAGAAAATCCTAAGTAGTTATTGATCGGTTGTACTGTACATTCGCACTATTTGGGCTCGTTGCCATTTTCCCAGTGCCATGAGCAGTGATTTCATGTCATGCGTTTTATTTATGACGCCATGTGTTCGTGTTTTTGGTTCAAGCCCCGTCTCCGCCTCTGCCCTTTCTTTGGTTGGTTACTCCGCTTTGATTCATTTGTCTGTTTGGACCCTTTTGGATTGTATTCTCATGGGTTTGGCAGTGTTAAGCCTGAGCATTGTTGTTTTCTGTATAAATCCTTGTTTTTGCCCTTTGTCCTTTTGCCATGTTTATAATTAGGCATTATCCTTGTTTCACCTAAATAAACTGCACTTTTATGGTCCTTTTATCTCACTGGACATTACATGAACGATGTAGTCAAGTAGTGAATAAAGGAAGCTTTGCGGAGATGGTCTACCAACTCGGCTAGCTCAGGCAATGTTTTAGCTTCTGGCCATATTGTGAAAAACCGTACGGTAGAACAACATATAGGACTATAATGTCTATAATGTCACAGCTCCCCTTATACCGTATGCTTCTTCCATAGAGAGAAAGAAACAGCCCACGCCTATCATGCTTCCTGGATATGACTTGGAGCTTACTGGCTACTCAAGAGGTCAGTGAACCAATAAAAGCTGTGGCGTGTGTGTGTGTTGTCAGGCTGTATTTGAATCTAGTTAGGAGCAGGAAGTAATGTGTACGGCTATGCGCTGACCTTCTCTTCAGTGCCTCTGACCTGGTCTGCCATGTCTCATTCAGATCATCTGCCCTGGAACTCTGTACGTGTGTGTGTGTGTGTGTGTGTGTGTATATGCAAGAGAGAGAGAGATGTGATTTTTTTTTTTCCCACATATTCCCCGAACACGTTGTTTACACTGTGGCTAATTGCCTTGTTTGTCTTTGTTACCTCACTTCAACCTGTTGTTGTTCTTGTTCCGACACCCCTTTTTCTTCCTCTAGATAATATTTCATTCAATCAGCCCCCCCAGCTGTGTCTTCCCCCAGCTTTCTCCTCTTTCACGCTGCCCATTAACCACATGTGTACGTGTGTGTGTGGTTTAGTGTCTCTCCGAGGCTCAGTGTGTTGGTTCAGTGAGCATGCGTCTGACCCAGATTCAGCTCGTCCTGTCCCTCACACAGACGTTGCATAACACCGCGGAGCATCACCCCGGACTGCTGCTCGCTTATCCACTGAGACAGAGAACACACAGTGTCGCTTTATTCACGCACGAATGTACATCATATTAATTCATGTATATAATACTGCCTGATCTTTAATTCTTTATCTCGATTGGTCTGAGGGTTTCGAGGGGTCAGGGTGTTTTCTGTAATGTAAAAAGCTACACCGAGATTAGTTCCAGCTGTATTGTACCTCACAAGTTTAGACTGCTGCACTTAGTTTCTATAGTAACCGCGCTTTCACTGGCGCTTCATATAACCTGAGGGTAATAATGAACGGATTTTAATTAACGTGTTGTTGTGAGCAAAGAAAAACCCGATTTTTATTTATTTATTTATTTATTTGTTTTTTTTTTGTTGTTGTTGTAAGAAACTTTTTATTTAGCCTTTGTGAAAGAAGTCTCAGGTGACTTAAGTGAAAAGGCATTTTCCTTCATATGAAAGTATACGGAAAAGAAAAGTTTATGCGTTGTGCTTTCTGGTTATCTCACTAATGTGACAAGTATAAAGTGAGAGCATGCACCGCGCGCACGAGAGAGAGAGGGGGGGGTGACTGATTATAACTGTTCTAATGTAAGCATAGGCGGCACGGTGGCTTAGTGGTTAGCACTGTAGCCTTGCTCCTCCAGGGTCCGATTCCCGCCGCTGCTCTGTGTGCATGGAGTTTGCATGTTCTTCATGTGCTTGGTGGGATTCCTCTGGGTACTCCATGCAGATTTGGTTAATTGGTGTTCCCAAATTGCCCATAGTGTGTGAATGCGAGTGTGAATGTTGACCGGAGGTCGTACCAAGTACTAAATACATAAATACGGTACCATTGGCCTCTACGGTTCCTAATTGAAGGCAGATGGAACAATGGAATGTAAGAATAAAATACCTTGTTATAACTAACTGCACATTATTAGTTTGTGTAGTATAAGAGGAATAAAACACTTTGAGACATGTTGAACGATAATTACAATTCGGCGTACAAAAATAGCTTAGTGGTTAAGGCACTGGACTCCTGATCAGAAGGTCCCAGGTTCAAACCCCAGTTACCACCCAGTTGGGCCCTTGAGCAAGGCCCTTAACCCTCAGATGTATAATGAGATTAAAAATGTAAGTCGCCCTGGATAAAGGTAAATAAATGTACATTTTTTTCTGTCATTAAACCAAAGTGTCATTTTTGTCAATGATATTTCTTATTAATTTTATACATTATACACCCCCAGGTGTTTTGCTCCTAGACAAACTGAAGCCAATAGACCTCTTGTACTGTACAGCACGGTACAATCGCACTCAATCACAACATTTTATTTATTTTTTTATCAAATAAAAACACTTTCTAACCTAGCAGCTCGGCTCACTGTCCTATATGTGTTTTATAGTCTTCCCTTTGTGAGAATCAGTATCTCCTTAGTATCACCTTGAGAACGTAGTAAAAATCAGCTGAGCTTTATTACCACCCTACTGGCCTTTCTGAATGGCTCCCACATGTGCCGTACCAACATTTCCATTGGATGTGAACTTCATTGAAAACACACCGAGCGAGGAAAAGCTCATCTCTCTTCGGCGAGGAGAAGCCTGAGTGGTCTTCTTTTTTCCATTTTCCCCCTCAGTATGATGCACAGTGCCCCTGTGTGGTCAAATGAGAAAAGGACAAAAACAACAAACAGGTGTGCGGCTCTTTTGTTCTTACCTTGTTGCTTTGGTCAGTGAAAACTGTGTTCTTTACTATAATGAAAACAATGAAATAGCCTTTCATTTAAAAAAAAAAAAAAAAAAAGATATATTAGTATTCAAGTTTTAAACACGTCCTTAATCAAATCTTGAGTCACATGGTACGCATTCACATACATCAAAGAGCATTTTCTTTAACCTAGAAAAGTAATCTCGACGCCGATCTAACACAATGGCACAGTGTCCCAGTACGCTCCTATCATCAAAGGATGTTCACATTTGTGCAATTTGCACCGTTAGTTAGAATAATGTTCACTCTGTTTATACCCTCTCCATCCATCCGTGAGCTATAATAAATACAAAGCAGATTCAGGGGGGAAAGAGAACAAAAAGAATTTCTTCCTCGTGGAAGATCATTAAGCTTGGTTGATTAAGACTTGATTCTGTGGGAGCCCTCAATTTTACAGTCAGTGCACATGCAAATTTCCCCATGGTGAAGCAGCGGGTAGGAGGTCTGCTTTCCGTGGTGTGGTCCAGCGCATTTATCAAAGGGCAGAGTGAGAGAGAGAGAGAGAGAGAGAGAAATTGCAAGTGTAATGAGTCATCCATCCTGGAGATGCATCTAGGGCTGACACTGGACCCACAACCCTTATGGCATTGTTTACTAATTTGTCCAGTTTCCTCAGGTTTGTGATTATTCTTTTCTAAATATCTGCTTTCCAGTAAATAATTAAAAGAGAATTTTACTACAAGTTTCCCGACTGCGATTTATGGGATTTAAAAAAATAAAAAAAAGGCATATGGATTGCCAGTGTAGAGGTCCCATAAAAGAAAACAAAGGAAAGCCTCTGTATAGGAGAACCGTTTTGTACGTTTTGCTTTTTTTTTCCTCCCCCAGCTTGGGAGTCTTTTACAGACTAGTTATACAGTAGATGTGCCGTATTCGATGGTTCAGTGACAACGTAGATTGAAAAGGTGAATATGGAGTAACCTGATGCGCTCTGACATTTAATTTGATTTCCTCACATGATGTGTAGCATGAAAAATAAATAAATAAATAAAAACCCTAGGGTTTGGTAACTCGACTGTGACTAATCATAGGGTCTTTTGGGCACGGGAAATTTGAAAACGACCTAATTTGAGTTTTTTTTTTTTTAAGAAATGAAAAGTATAATAACATTATATAATTCTATATACGACTACTACTACTATCTCTGCTGCAGCTGATGCTGCTGCTATGACGACCACTATTACTACCAATAATACAAGTGCGGCTGTTGCGACTATACTAATACTTAATTGTTCTCACACACTCTCTCTCTCTCGAGCTAGACATACTGTAGCGCTCCTGAGGTGCACATCTTGGTGGCCCACTTCTGGTTGGAGATCTCGTCACCGCTGGACCCTTCTTGCTCAGGATGGTCCCGTGTGGTCTGCTTGGGATGCGTGAGATGACGGTAGACTTGACCATGAGGACGGTTTGGGATTTGGCTGATGCAGACAGATGTTCTCTGAAGTTTTGTATCTGAGCCTCCAATGACGAAAGTGGATTCCATATGAACTTAACCACCTTTCCTGTTATACCGCAAATCAATCCCTGCTATCTGATATTACACAAACGAGGACGGGTTTCCTGTTGAGTTTCTATCTATTGCCTTCTCAGGGAGTTTTTCCTTGCCATCGTTCCCTTCGGTTTGCTCATCAGAGTCAAGCTGATCGTTATAATTTATATATACTGTATTTCATCACATCTTTCTAACCCATTTCATATTTTTTTATTCTTTAGACCCACTTTTCTACAATCACCATTAATAAAAGCACTATATAAATAAAATTCAATTTAACTCAATTTAACACTACTACTACTACTAATAACAACAAAAATAATAAAAACAATGTTTTTCCATATTTTATTCTTATTCTATTCCATAATTTGTTCCTTATTGATAGTCTTGATTTTAAGGTCACGGGCAGTCGTTTAAGTATTTCACTGCATATCATACTGCGTATGACTGTGTATGTGACAAATGAAATTTGAATTTGAATTTTCAATACTATGATGCTTTTATATTCTTCTGAAAGGGCTTTCCAGATTGATTACGTACCAGATTATCCACATATTCTGAACATGTGTTTGTTGACATGATAAGGATTTTCCTGGTCAGATGTACAGTATATTTAACATTTTTCGAAGGAGTCTCCAGTGTCAGTACTATGAATCAGACAAAGATAATACTGCAAACTTTCTGTCAAAGGAAGACAGAGGGATTTACCGTTGCTCGGGACATTTACTTTTTTTTTTTTTTTGCAGATGATGAACAAAAATAATGAGTGTAACTATAAATGGGTATCAAATATACAGTATAAATGTATGAATTGTAACGATTGTTGAATTTGCTGTGGTATAGGAGAGTTCAATCACTGCAGTGTCCTGCTGTTATATAAAAAATAATCAGCGTCAGCATCTTCTTGCATCAGATCACCCCATCATGGATTATGTCCCTATAACAGCATGTCCTGTCCTGTTACAACGCTTAGATATGGCCTTATCCAGGCAGCCTTTTTGAACAGTAAGGATGAGACCCATACTGCATTTTGGCATGCTCTCCGTCTCACCATATACAATGTTTAGGTGATTTATACACTCCAAATAAACCATTCGTCTTTCTAATGAAGCATGTCTTGCTAGTCACTGATCTGTTGTCTTTTCCTCAGCACCTGTTCCAGGAAAAAGCCAGGACACATAAGGCACTGACTCAGCAAACAGGCCTGGCATGGGTCCTTGTCCAGAACGCCGTCCCATGAGTCTGTGACAGCCAGACGACAACTCCGAAACACCTCATCTTTCACAGTTACAGCTCGCTCTGAGATTGACGGTCTGTACTGGCTTCAGTTTGCAAAACAAGTGTACTAATTTGTGCCATAAAGCATGGCTGGCTGGCGTAACTAGATTAGCGTGGCTGAGTCATTGCTCTCTTTTAAGGAAAAATAAATGAGGCTCGGTTTTTGTACTGCACATTTTTTTTTACCAAAACGCACCAACAGTAAAACATTAACGGCTGCATATTTGCAGGTAGGGGCTGTGGCTGATGTCTTTCTGACCCATACTGTAGAATTACATAGTCAACCTTTTTTGTCCAATTGGGTCACTAAATTCTCAACAACCATCAAGCTCTCCTTTATTATATGAAAACCACCTACCGGGGAAGGTGGAGTCTTAGCGCATGCTTTGACATACAGTACCCATGTCTTTGAAATTTCTTATTAAATCAATGTTTTATTCGTTTTAAAAGTTTAATTGCAAACTGTTTTAACTTTTATTTTAAATCAAATGTTCCATTTTTCTTCAAAACGTTTCATTGCTATTATTGTCTATTTCAGTTTATGACTCTTTTCTTTCATGTACAGCACTTTGAATTACCATTGTGTATGAAATGTGCTATACAAATAAACTTGCCTTGCCTAAAAGGAATAGTTCCTTTTCCAAGCTTCCCTAAGGAGTTTTTTTGGCTCTCGTTTTGGATCCAGTCCCTGTACCTAAAGGAATGTTTTTTATTTGTTAAGCCACAAACATTCAAGCATTAAAAACCGAACTTAATGCATGAACCATGATTGATTGATGATCAGATCGGTGATGTGATGAGGTTGTAGGCGAGGCATAAGCGCAGAGGTGAAGACTTATAAAGAAAACAAACATAAACACGGGTAACAAAACATGAACAAACTAAACTTGAAACTATGAACAAAAGACAACAGAACAGTTTAACCAAAACAGAGAACAAAACAGCATTTCAACCAAACAGATGCAAGACTAAGATGCAACTGAAAATCCAGGCTTCTTACATCCAACTCGGTTTAGGTGACCGAGGTGCATCCTGGGAAGCGAAGTTCAAAACTAATAAAAATACAAAAAACGCAAAACGTGCAAGGCGCCCTCTAGGGGTTAAGCCTGACAGTGACGCTGAATGCTGAGTGGTTGGAACAGACGAGAGGGGAAATGAGGTCGCTGCTCAGGTTGTTACATAAACAACCCGTTACATTTTTTTTTTTTTTTTATCTTTAGCCACTTTGCAGGCTGTCGCAGTAAAACATTTGCTCCCATTTCTTTCATTTAATCGACATCATTTCATTTTATTCATTTAATATGAAAATAAAAAATAGTGGTGGCTCAAGACGTTTGCACGTGAGCTTAACGATGTCCACTATTGGCTAGTGAAGAGCAAAATAAAGCTCGTCATCCTTCACAATCCTTACCATCTACCAATGACGGGGCATTTTCTCACCACTGTCTTTTAATAAATATGGTCTTAAATCTACACTACATAATAGTTATAGTTCTGTCAGCTATGATGAAGCCCAATGGTACTGTATAATGTTTAAAATATGTATAATAGCACACAGAGTGAAAGGAAGTAGAATCGTTTGGGCATTCCAGTCATATCATATGTGATGTCTAAATACCGAGTCAGTAGACGAATGACAAATAAAATCCTACGGAATTTGATATGCATATAAAGTACGCTCAGTATAATAATATTCATTTCTGTATGAAATATGCAAACACTCGTGAAGCTATCGGGACCCATCAAGGTCAGCTCCTATTGTATGGCAGGGGGGAAAAAAAAAAGAAAAAGAAAAAAAACGAGGCATTTTCAACTGAAGTGCTAATCCCAGCTAGCACCGGCGCTTACGATGAGGCTCATCGGGCTCCGCCGCTGGCATATTTCGCCTTGACGAGTCTCATTTATTAAGCAGAGAGCTTTCGTATGCACCGCGTTGGTTGGCAATCACCTTTTCAGCATCCCAATTAACTCCTTCTTAATTGATGTTGGATGTATTAAAGTTAATGAGGCAGCAGTCCATCTGTTGAGCGGAGAAGTGGAGAGGATATTATCATTGAGAGGGCATGGAGACGCACAACACGGCACAGCACAACACAGAAGGTGGTTTGGAGGGAGAAAAAAAAAAAAAAAAAGAAAACATCGCCCAGAGCACAGGAAAGACAAAGAGGTGTTCGAAAAGCACCTGGCGTTGCTCCTGTCTTTTCCCCTCGCCGTTCAATTCTCATGCATTTTTACGACTTTTTTTTAAATATATATCAGAGAGATGGGTCTCTATAAAGAGGATGTATATATGACATATGATTAACGAGGCCCAGCCAGCTGAGGCTGTCCAATAAATAATAAATCTCAGTTTTATATACAATCTATATTTTTTTACACACACACAAACACACACACACACAGATTAAAATTTAATTTGAGATTATAGTGAGTGGAGTGAGAATGCTGCCAGGGGAAGCTGTCAAAGTCCATCTCTCTTCTAAATCCACTGACTTATCAAAAGGAGGGACTGTGGACCAGCCTGAAGCCATAAGGTTAGTGAGTGTGTGCTTGCGTGCATGCAAGGGAAGCAGAGAGACAGATTTTGTGATAAGGAGTCCACAGAGAGAGAGAGAGAGAGAGAGAGAGAGAGAGAGAGAGAGCACGCGAGTGGGAGGGAGGAAGAGAATCAATTCTGTAACTTGTGCAAGTTGTTGTGTGTGTGTGTTTTCTTAGTAGAGGTTTTTATAAAGGGACAGACATACAGAGGACGAAGAAAGGAGTGAGAGAGCCAGAGAATGAGAAAATAAATACTATATTCCATTGAAGGTTAAATATATATGTATTTATAATATAATATGATATGCTAATTTTATTTCATCTGCTTGATTACGGCCTCTTTCTCTCTCTCTCTCTCTCTCTCTCTCTCTGTCTCTCTCTCTTTCTTTGTGTGTGTCTTGTGGATTGTGAAAACGATCAAATTTTACGGTTCAGCTCTCCAGCGCGCTCTCTCCGTCGTCTGAAATAGTGAAACAATTTATACTCATCCTGCACCCTAACCTTTCTCAGGCTACAGCAGACTATCACTTACAATACCTGAATGAGATGCTCTATGTGCCTGATAAATACAAGATGGGCTTCGAGGAAAGGAGGGTAAGAAAAGAAGTGAAAAAGAAAACTGAGGATTTAAGTTAGAATGAGTAGCCCGCGCACGAATTTGAGGTTGGAATATTTTACCTGCCGATCTGTAAAAAAAAAAATATGGCCATCGGCCGGCGCTCCGCTTCAACGCACCCAAGGATGTAGTTAACATTTCCACTGGTAAAAGCCGAGGTGTCATTAAAGAAAACCAAGGATGCTCATCTCGGTATAGCCCGAAGGGATTTATTGCATGAAAGCCCCCACATCCCCATCAATCTGCTTGCCAGGGACCAGAAGGCATGGCAGGGCCTCACATCATCACCATCACCATCTCTGCCCTCAAGAAAGGCACCTGAGGGGAACCTAAAAGCTGTAGGTTTTGGTTCAATTATGGACAGACAATTATATAAACCTGTGGCAGAAAATTTAAGAAGGCTTAATTGTACTTCTCCTATGATTATCATAAAATGAGAATATAGGATAAAGGACAAATAAAGTTCTATAGAATTCCCAAAGGAAAAAAAACTAAAACTATAACATTTCTATGGTAAAAAAATAATAATAATAATAATGGGAATCCTATAGCACGTTACTAGCCAAGTTCTAAGTAAAGTTATATAGAAACACAGTTCTATAGAAAGGGTTCAATGATTGGTTAGGTTACAGGTAACAGTTTTATACTGGATGCCCATCAACAGCCTGGGGTCGATTCCCAGGGAATTGATTCCAGGCCATAGAGATAGAAGAACTCAATTCTAACCACTACTGCACCAAGAAACCTAGACCATCCTGTCCCATTTCACAGCATTAAATAAGAATAGACACAATTATAATAACCCAGGGTTGCCAGATCATCCTGGCAAAATTCCACCTAGGCAGGTGACCTACTCTAATAAAAACCAATCCAAATACATTTGTTTTATCCATGGATTCTTCATCTGTCCATTTAAATCAAAAAGTCCCAATAAGCAAAACTAGAAGATCCCGGGAACTTTGTGTCATCTTTGCGTTTTGTGCACAGTGTAAGAGAGAGCACGATATAGATGCAGAACAAAGAGTGTGAACCTGATGGTACTTTTTAATATCGAGTTGGTTTGGATTTGTTGAATTCTTGCTTTGAAATTGCGCTGAAAACATTAACATTACATTCACAGGATTTGGCAGATCCCCTTCTCCATGGAGACCTACAGTACGTTTACCTCATTGATTCATCTGAGTAGTTGTTAGGTGTAATGTCCTTGCTTAAGGGCCCAACAGTGGTAGCTTGGCGGTGGTGGGAGTTGAAATCATAACCTTCCAATCTGTAGGATAACATCTCAGCCATTAAGTTACGTCTACCCTGTCGGCGAGCCCGGAGCGCCTCGGAAATTCTGCCTGTCGTCTGAGCAGCCCTCCACACTTTCACAGAGCAGGTTTCTTTCAAAAGATTCTTGTTATAATGCCCTGAACAACATGGTAGAGCAAATACTAATATAACCTCCATATTTTATTTTATTTTATGAGTAATCTAGTGGCGATTTAAAATATGCAGAAGGTTATATGCAAATGTAGTACTACGCCATTTTATAAGGGACACGAGCATCCACTGATTTTTTTTTTTAATGCCTAGCTGATCACAAGACTTTGGAGTACAAAATTTCACTGGAGAAAATACCTACTCAATTTTTACTTTGAACTTGCTAAAGACACCTTTTCGATCATAATGTGATACAATGCAGCCCACTGCATGCCAACCCAATTTAGCAACACGGCTTTTAAATGGCCGATTCCTAGAAGGTCACTGGTGCCCAGCGTCCTACATCAGTATGTTTTAGTCTTGGGTGGAAGTGATCCAAATTTTACAACTTGACACAAAATGAGCGCATTTGAACCGGATGAACAGAACGGACTGTATGCACCCTAACCCCATCTTATAATCCATTAAAGACTGAACAATGCTTTTTAAATGATTGCCAGGGACACAAAGAGCCCTTGGGTAACCTTTTACAGAAATGTAGAGAATTTTAAATGACTGATGGGATTTTGTTTTACAGGATATATTTGATAAGCAAAATAAAAGGTCAATAGAACGTGCATGTTTCCTCAGGAATTCTCTAGAGCTTGTAGAACTAAATCGTAATTCTGCACGACATCAATGGCTTAGCAGAAGGTCTATAGAGTTATATTGGAGGTCTACAGAGTTCCACAGAAATTCTATAATTTTTTATTTTATTATTTTTTTTGCAGTGGGAGAACATGGAATATTTTAAATATTTTATAGGGGTAAAAAATTTTTTTTTTTTTTATATACCAGGCTTGAGTATATGATGTATGATTAAAATGTTCATTTATTTAATTACCTGTAATGGGTAACTCATGGAAAATAATGTTTCTAGCAATGGATCGAAGCATTTTAATGATTATATTTCAGTGTCATCGTAGTGAGCAGGGACAGACAATATTGCAGATTTATTAAGTGTTCATCAATTCATTGTTAATATCAGTTCATTTCATATCATAGCAATTACTTATTTCAAACGCTTTTTCACTGTTATTTTGCATATACAAGATCTATTTGGGAAAAAAAAAATTATCCAGCCCTTTAAATGTCCAGCTGGTGCGACATCACCATTGTAACCTGGCTGCCAAGGCGGTTGGACTGAATGCTTGAGCAATAAAGAGTTCACTGTACTAGTCAGTGGGGTGCTAGGCGCCATCGAGTGAGCATATGTAGTGTAGTCATTACAGTAAAAAAATCTGCATCAAATTTTGCTTCAGGCTTGAATATTCCTGTGCGGAAATTATGTATCGGAAGGATTTTTCGGGGATGATGCACAAGTGAGTGCAGCACAAATGAAAGTGCGGCACAAAAGTGATCCGCAATGGCCTGCAACTGGGCGCAATCAACAAAGACTGGCGACTGACAGCGCGAGAACTTGAAGTGTAATTAGGACTTATTACAGGCAATCCAGTCATTACATGGCTGGATACTTTCCAGACAGACCTCGTATATACTGTAGTACTGTCCAAAAGTCTTTGGCATACTGAGTAGATTAAATGAACAAAATGACAGCCGGTGTTTTACTGCGGTAAAGACACAATTTCGAAATTGGTTGTTTATGTACTGTAACAACCTCAGTAGCGACCTCATTTCCCCTCTCGTCTGTTCCAACAACTCATATTGCATACAGTATCAATAGTATACTAATCACCAGTGTTGTGTGTAACGCGTTACACAGTTCCACGTTAGAGTACTCGGATTACTTTCTTTGATGTAACGAGTAATCTAACGCGTTAGGTTCGCCATTCAAGCACTCAGTTATTTAGTTACTTTTTCAAAAATGCAACCCGTTACTCAGACAATTTAGGTAATCCATGAGCCAGACAGCAGACATTCCCAATCCATTAGTGTGTGTGTGTGAGAGAGAGAAAGTCGTCCTACAAGCCCCGCCCCCAATACCCCCCCCCCTGTTATTCCTGCTGTTATACCCCTACTGTATCTCACCTATGCGGTTTGACTATGCGAGGACCAATGCGCAGAAAGATGGAAACCTAATCACAGCGCCAATCATGATGAACCGTATACTTACGGCCACCGTGCGAAACCGCGTAGGTGAGGTAGGGGTATTAGTAAGTAACAGATTATGGGCCAAACTTCGCTGAGTGACGATGGTAGAATAATTATAAAGGTCTTGACTAAAACAACATGCATGAGGAAGCACAAAGGAGTTTTTTTTATTTTCTGCAATGGAAAAGTACTCGAACTAGTTACTTTTATCAGAAAGTAACGCTGTAATGTAACGGATTACCTTTTTGAAGACAGTCATTTTGTAATGTAATTAGTTACTTTAAAAAGTAACGTCCCCCAACACTGCTAATCCCCAACCTGATGATGTCTCGTTATATAAAATCTAAAAAGCACCACGTCTTGCTATCTCATCTCTAAAAAAAAAAAAAAAAAAAAACAGACTTCCCTTCAGTACTACAAATGCTTACATTATGCACAAAACATGAAAAAAATACAGCAAATTCTGTACAGCACTTGCAAAATGTAGACACTCCGATTTATCCTCGAATACACCTCCATTAATAACCGGCTGTTCAGCTAGCTCTATAATTGAATGAGCAAATGTTGACAAACAATGCAGCAGATTTGAAAAAGCGAGACTAATAAAGGCAGCTACGAGGTTAGCGGACCACCTACGGCTAATTTGCTCGGCTGGCACAGGTACAGATATCCTGTCTCCGTTAACAACTGTAGTGTGCGGATGATTCAGAACTAATAAAAAAGCCCTTACTCTTGGTCCCATTAGTGTGACTGTAGCATTCATTAGGCAACACAGGCAAAATGTGCTGAAGTGAATAAATATTTTAATGCAATAACCTAGTTTCATGACGCAAAAAAAAAAAAAAAAGATTCAATCTGGTTCTTCTGCCTTTTCCGTGGAGGCACAAAGACAATCATAACCCTGTTCCCACCAAACATAGCGGTGTGGTCATGCGTTTATGCAAATCACTATTTCAGGATATTATCTTTGAGTATATTGGAATTTGATATATTGTGGCGAATATGCATCTCTCGAGAGTCCACAGAAAGATTTTCATAAGCAGCATTTATTGAAAACATTTACATGCATATTTGTGACGGCTTCGTGAAGCTGGCCAACTGACTGTCAAAGATTTTTATCTGCTTCATACTCCGAAAGCCATTCTAGTCTTATAGGCAGTGCAATCGACAAAGGCAAAATATCTCTATGACCTCACTCACTCACTCACTCACTCTGCATGGTATAAAATATATACTAATTTCGGAGCAACCCCCGTTCGGAGTTATTGACCCGGACACCTATTGCAGCTAAAAATTCACATGCTTACATCTGCTAGTGATGAATTAAGACTCTGAAAAAAAAAAGAAAAAAAAAAAAAAAGACAGAGAATAGAGGTCACGGGGGAGCCTGGGTGATTAGGCATGGTCTCTACAGCATTTGCCTGTTACTATTGTCGCAATTTCTCACCTAAATGGGCCTGGAAGCATGACACGTGCCTACATTACATGTTTACAAACAGTTGTTTTATATTGATTGCTGTCCATGGCATGAACATTACAGAGTTCATTCACTGGCACTGAAGGATCCGTGATGCATCTTTTCCCCTACAGCTATTCTTTTACAGCCTGGGATAATGTGCAATAATGAGGCCGATGGTGAGCTTGAGCCGTGATTTAGAGAACGCGCTTAAAAGTGCTTTCGTGTTTATGACATCGTAACTTGGATTTTCGCTAGCTTTTTACAGGTTATTTCTTCCTATGACAGCAGGATCACGGCACATTGTTTATCTGCTTTGGTCAGGCTGCTTTTGTCTCCATTAAAGCTTTTGCAGCTTGCTGCACAGGTTCGGGGCTTGTATCATTTCACCGAGCTATAAAAAGAGCCCGGGGAAGAAGAGTTTCACGAGGCATGGCCGCTCTGGAGCCCGGGCCGGGGATACGAGATGGATCACCTATGCACCTGCCCTAGAGCGAGCAGGTAATGGGCAATCTAGGCGGCCTTGTTACGGTCATCCATGTTTTACTGGCTCCATCAGCATCATGGAAGCATCGCTGCCTGTTCCTGAGATGATGAAAAATGACTAACTGATCATTCCTGTCTTAAATGCAGAACAATGCATTATTATTATTATTATTATTATTATTATTATTATTATTATTATTATTATTAATTAAACTGGTTTTAATACTCTGCACAGTCTGACAGGTCGTCTGAGATTAAGGACTGGACGTTTAATGCTGGCATTGCTGAAATTGTCATAACTCATAAAAGGGCCATTAAAAGGTTATTATAGAGAAGGCTGGAGCTTTTATGTGTTTAACTTCAGCATAGAGGCACCAAGCAATCTATCTGAGTTTTTTTTCTCTCTCTCTCTCTCTCTCTCTCTCTCTCTCTCTTCATTTTATTTTTCTCCTAACTCCTGCCTGCAGGCTCACCACTCTGAGATGTGCGAGTCATATCAATTACTGGCCATTATTACAGGGAGAGCAAATGAGAGGGATATCAGAGCCGAGAGGGGGGGAGGAAGGGAGGGAGATTGCACACGTTGAAGCGCTGGTTAGGAATGATGGAGATGGAGTAGAAGAGGAAGGTATAGAGAAAGGGAGATTAAAGTGGTCGGTCCATAAGGAGTGACCAATTGGTTGTCTTTTATGGTTCCCCATAGGAATCAATGCTCGACGCAGGTCTGAGTGAGCAGAGGTGCCCATTTTTGAGCTGGAAAAAAATTGCTCTCAATTTGGCCCGAAGGTCCTGATTTGGTGCATAATATACAGCATATCAGACTTCTTTCGCTTTATCATTAGGCTTGACATGTTGTTTATACAGCATGAAATCTGGAAGAGCACGCAGTAGCCAGCTTCGCCACCTCATCGCTCTGTGCTTTGATCCTGAGCTCAGGTTAAAGATAATCTCATGTTTACATGAGCTCCTCCCTGCTTAAATACATGCTAAGCCTTGGCTGTCCTAAACTGACATAGCAGTTAGGAGGTGTGTTAGTAATAAAGTACATTAACAGTTAACATAAGAACGGATTTAAAACCCCTATCAGGTCCGTGGCTTACACAGTTTGTACGCTAGCCTCTGCCGAATCCATAAATGAAATGGGATCGTTATAGAACAATGGCATGGTGATTCGTTCTCTTTTTTTCTTCTCCATTAGCTACCCAGAAAAGTAGGGAAATCAGCAAGGATATACAACTGATTCAAGGAATTATCAATATACAAAACTCCACCCCTTTTCACCACTACACGGGTTATGCAATATTATTACCTATTATGCTAAACATACGTACTTCACAATAGTCTTACATCACCATAAGTCTTACATTTATTTTCATAAGGAGGATGAATTTCAGATAAATCAGTAGAAATCTTGTTTTGTAGAATACGTAAACCGGGATTCTGTGATGTAGCAAGAAAGACGAAACGCTCTGCATCATTTTGACACCAGCATCGCTCGGTTAGCACTAAAAATAACCTCACCAGCAGCACGGATTTATACAGTAGCAAAAACAATAATGCATGTTTTTCTATCCCAACTGGAGTAGCCAGCTTGACTGACATAGTGTAGTGTCCATTAAAGTGCTTTAAGACAATGATCTAATGGTTTACAACTTTCTCAATTGTGTTAAAGGATCAAGACAATAAGTTGTTCATTCATTCATTCATATCTTTTATACTGTACTTGAATAATTTCAGTGACTCAGTTCTTTGAATCCTTTTTTGGGTCTTCATACACAAATCCTGGCTATAGTTCCAGTAATGAAAATATCACAATGCAGCTAAGGACATATTATTATAAACAGAATGAGCAGCTCACCATCATATCTTCTAGTCTGAGTCGTTTGTTCTTTTGAATCTATTGCACTTCATAGCGTCTACGTGACAAAAGAACAAATGACTCAGGCCAAAGACTCAAAGGTAACTACTCATTCGTGTTTCCTGTACATGACCTACGGAGGTGTTGCACGACCCAGTAGAAAATGAACAAATCACTCTCCGAGACTACTCGTTCTTCTGGGTCACATTAAAGATTCGTTTAAAAAGAACGAATCGTTCGTGAACGACCTATCCGTCCCATAGTCGACACTCTACAGTCAATTTTGGAAACACCTAATCAGACTAATCTGCATGTGTTTGGACTGTGGGAGGAAACCCGAGAACCTGGAGGAAACCCAAGCACGGTGAGAACATGCAAACTCCATGCACACAGACCTGAGGCGGGAATCGAACCCGGACCCTGGAGGTGCAAGGCGACAGTGATATCCAGTACAACACCATGCCACCAAAATTCATGAATTTGACCTACTGCACTATTGGCCATACCATGTGACTTAACACATGAATCACATATTAAAAATGCAATAGGGCAACATCTGGGGGAAAAAAACAACAACCATACTGTATATTATATGTTTGACCCACAGAAGAAAAGCCTGATAAAACATTAGAGCTACAGAGCTAACAACCGCAGATTTGGTCAGTACTAGACATGTGTTAGATATGCAATGGACTAGCATACCATCCAGGACGTATTCTCAGCTTACACCCATCATTTTTAGAAAAGATCATGACTATAGTAAATTAGTTCCCAAATTCGAGATCCTTGGAAATACATATGAAAAACCATCAGCTGTCACCGTTGACCTTTTCCAACTTCTCAGTGTGTCTTTAGATGAATACATTTCTAAACGTTTCTTCTAACAAATGAAGGGTTTCCATAAATAAAATGCTACCTGGCATTAAAATGCTAACGCAAATGATAATACCAGTCTTCCATAACATCTTTAGACCAGGCCACGGCTTAAGTCTCCCACTGGGCTGAGCTGATTATCTCTTTGTTTTGACTTGGGCATTTTTCATAGAGAAAACTGAACAAAGAAAGACAGCATCCTACACAGTGAGAACATCAATCAGCTCCACGGACCCTACACGCCACGAGAGCGAATTAGCGAAACCTATAGAAGCGTTGAATGAGCTGAACCTGAGTGTTGCAACATTGCCCTCTACAGAGGAAGTGAGAAAATATCCCTGAGAGCTGTGGACAAAAGAACAAAGGAGCCCCGCAGGAAGGAACACAAAAGAATCGAAGGCAGCAAACACACATGACCTATTAACCATAAGCGTAGCGTCTCTTTTTTCTTCTTCTTCCCTTTTTTCTTTAATGCATAGTGCCTAATTGCATTGTTGTCAGTAATAACTAAGCTTTAATAACAAGCAATCAGTGGTCGTGCGTATGCTTTTTGTTTAGCTTATGCCTTTCTATTCATCACACATCAATCATCAATTCATTTCATTTACTGTTATACATGGTATTTAAATGGTTCCATTAGGCCATAACAAATGAAGGCCACATCTTTCAATATGGTGATTAAATAGGTGTGTCTTAGGGGACAGGGGAAATCAGGCAACCAACACACACACACACACACACACACACACCTCTGACCACTGGAGTGACCTCTATCCTAACCTACTGTACACCACACACATTCTACCTGAGTGCATCTCTCTCTCTCTCTCTCTCTCTCTCTCTCCTTCACTTCACTCACCTGTGTCAACCTCGGTCACATCAGCATTCCCTAGAAGCAGGTACGTGCCCTTATTTTATTTTAATCCCAAATATATTTCTCAACCGATCCCTTCCTTTGGCTAATATTTCAGCGTATTATTGCTTTCTTCCAGATCAAGATGGGCCTGTTCGAATTCGCCAAAGTTATGATGGTTGTATACAACTTGTTAATCCTGGTAAGCGTTTTTTCCCTCTGATTTCTCATTACATGTACACGTGTAAGTATAAGACGGGAGAGCGCTGGTGGCATTTAAAAGAGTAATTACCATTTCTGTATTTATAGCTTGAGATTTTTTATGGTGGCGTGTAATGTATAAAAAGAGATTCAGTTTGCCTGTGAATATGCACACGGTAATTTATACTCCCCATAATGCCAACGTATAACAAAGGAGCTTTCAAACGATATGTCACGGACATGTACCGAAGTCTATATATCGTCAACAAGGCAATTACAGTTTCTTACATGCAGCAATTTTCATCTCATTAAGTTGAAAGCTTCTAATTTTCCCAACTTGGTTTGATAGCTAATGGTGATGAAACTCCGCAATCACTAGAAGATGTTTTAGAGCAATTGATTCTGCACTCTTGCTTGTTTTGTATGCTTTAATTGTTAAGGGTGATTTCACAGCATAATGGAGGATGGTTTTTATTTTCCTAAAGGCAATTTTTAAATGCCATTTTGATATTAGACTAGATTAAACAATGAACGTGCATCTGAACTGATTTGCTGATTTGACCTGTCAGGTCTTAAAAAATTTGTCTTAGCCCAAAAATATTTTATACACACACACACACACACACAGGCCCGAATACACACTTTAACAGTTGCTATCCATGTCCTTTTTAACTCGAATTGATTTATGGCAGTAGTGTGTTTCCTTTAAAGATGTCGTACCCTTGTTAATCCCATCATGAGACTGTCAGAAGAAAGGCATCTATTTTTCATGTGGAAGTGTCTAGACACTTTTATGGCCCCTTTGTATATTCACAGTACTGTTAGGTTTTACTGAGCGTGCTGGAGAATACGAGTTCTTCTGGTAACTTCGTCACACTGAGAATATTTGCCTGCCTGTAATGTTATTTATTCATTAACTTTAGTGTATCTTTATAGGGAACGATCTTGTACATAAATCATGCAGACATAATAAACTTATATAACAAAACTTGTACTACAGATAATATGGCGTCTAAGACTTTTGCACAGTTCTGTATGTATATAATTCGAATTTCTATACCACTGGTAAAAATCTATAGTCTCACAAAGACGCTTTATTGTAGATTTATATTTAGGCCACTAACAATAATAATCCCTAGGGAAAAAAAATTCCATGAGATGACACGAGTTACTTCAAAATACAATCCAAATAGCTTCTACTTTCCTAGAAAAGCAACTCCCAGGTGCAATTTGCTTCAAAATGCATACTGCACTCATGCTTGAGAGTCCCAGGATTACAAATTCTTCTATTTATTGATGTATGGTACCTGCACTTCTATTATACGTCTCCTTCAAGCATGGCAGGGTTTCTATTTTGGTCCACTTCATGCAGGTCCTGTGCTTTGGAGATCTCCCTGCCCTTTTGCTGTTCTGTCCATTCTTTACTCTTTTTTTGTTTGTTTGTTTGTTTTTTGCATATATCTATTTCCATAATCTAATTTACACGTAATATCTTTTACGCAACTTGAAATTCTCCACACTTTGTTTTTCCTTATAATTCTATAGGCTGTTCTGCTGAAAGAAAGGACAATGGCAGAAACGATTGTGACAGGCAGCAGGAAGCGTTTGGAGATAGGAACTCGAGAGTAATATGCTTGTCATATTTGTTTAGCTGTGAGCTGTGTTGATTATCGCAAGCAGGTGGGGAGAAAAATGTCACGTGGTTACATGCATAAACTATTCTGGAAGCCACTTTAAAATTGATGTCAGGGAACGGTACCGTGGAGTCATGTACGCTTTATCGGACATGCAGCACAATCGCAGGGGAACGGCCGTGACAGTTGATTGCTTTTGACGTAAACTGTCAGGTTTCAGACATGGTTACAGGACTATGTTTGAACTCACACATCGAGATCAACCTTCTCATTAAACTGTACGCGTCGGCTACAGAAATGGAGTAAAACTGATCCGGAGTTCAACATGCTTTACGGAACATTTCAACTTGGTCATATTAAGAGGTTTTAATGTCATTAATGGGGAATTAATTATATCAATAAATAAATCTAAATATGAATTAGAGCTTGATTTATAAAAGGGCATAACAAATATATACTGATTCATTTTTTGAAACAAACAGGAGTGAACAGAAATGTCTTCAGAATGGACACCTTTTTTCTTGTCTTTTCATAGGATGTGTTTCAGACAAGATGTGCATGTTGAGACTTGTATCTTGTAAGACTCTTGAGCGAGAGTTTTTTTTTTTTTTTATGCTGGCGAGAGGCCAGATATGAAGCTCGCGAGACAAAGAAAGACAACATTACACGCACATTTACAGTACTGTCTCTATTCATTCACCCTTAGTAACTGCCTGGTCATCTTAACTCTGGTTTAAATTTGGCTCCAAATTTGTTCATCTTCTGGAAAATAAACCGAAAACTTTGTTTTTGCGCAAGTGGGATTAAAACTATTTTATGTGAATCTCTGTTCCCCCCCCCGATTTTCCAATTCCTCCAGTCACTAGGGGGCGCCCACATTAAGCTACTACTACCACTCAGTCGGAAGGGCTGAAGCCTATCACGTGTTTCCTCCGAACCACCTAATGCCAGCCGCCCGCCTGTTTTTGAACTGCTCGCTCATGCATCGTTGGTGACGGAGCAACACAGTCGCAGGACAGCGCTATCCGCTCCTTCCGCTCGCGTGAGCTCACAGACGCCCCGGTTTGGCTGCAGAGCCGTGATTAATTTGGTATCACCAAGTACCTCTCATCCCTCGCCTCTGAGAGAGCTCGGGCCAATCAGCTCTCTCTAGGCCTCCGGCTGCGAGAGGTTACTCGCGATGTCTAACAAAAAAAAATTTGGCAACACATACTTCAGGTTTAAACCTAAAACAGATTCAGACACAAATATTTGAAACACTAGTGCCACTGGGTTACACCCCAGTTAGAAAGGTTACACCACTATACTGTACATGATGCTCCAGGCCCATGATGTACAGAGAGAGAGAGAGAGAGAGAGAGAGAGAGAGAGAGAGACCATTGTATGTTTGTTATAGAGCTTTTTACCATTAATTAATGACCGTTAATTAATGGCCCACGTGTTGCTGCACCCTTGCCTGAGGGGTATTGTGATAAAAATGGTAATGAAATAAAGCCATTGCGAAATGTAAAGAATAAGACAGGTAGTTGTTAATGATGATTATATACCACAACACGTTGGCATATTGGACTAATTTGTGGCCCAGGGAACAACTCTGGTACGAGTTCAGCTAAACTGAGTAACCACTATTTAATCTTACACTCTGGTTAATTAATTATACATTATATACGGAAGACCTTATAAGGCCGGGAGTGAGTATTTACATGTGTAACTTCAAAATATTAGATTACATAATGTATTATGATATATATTTTTAAAAATAAAAACATAATATTTAACACTTAATATGTAACTTAGTATTAAATATAGAAGTACTAACTTACTAATACTAAGATGAAGATGTTTATTTAATACAGTACTTATATAAGAAGGCTTCCATAAGAAGTAAGAGTTTTCCACTATGCCAAAGTCTTCAGGGTGTCATTCATCGTCTATGCTGCTTTATCCTGTATAAAGTGTTGCAAGAGGCCTATCCCACACACATACACACACACACATACACACGGTCATTGACACACTAAAGGCAATTAGCCTAACCTGCATGTCTTTGGTCTGTGGGAGGAAACCGGAGTACCAGGAGGAAACCCACCAAGCACGGGGAGAACATGCAAACTCCAAGACCCCGAGACCCAAGAGTTGCCACTGTGCCGCATTTGTTGGAAGTGTTACTAACAATTAAAGTACAATTCCCAAAATTACTTGATACTACATTTTATTTTTTTTACAGAGCGGAGGAGGTGGCTTGATAGCAGTGGGCTTTTGGATGCATTTTACGTCAGACATACTGGGTTCTAACGTACTGGGGGTGTTCGCTGTACAAACCATGAACATCATCAATGTGGACATGTACTTCATCAGTATTGGAATTGTAATGTTCCTGCTGGGATTTTTGGGCTGCTTTGGGGCAAAAAGAGAGAGCAAATGTCTCCTGATATGGGTAATGAAAACCACTCAGATTATCAAGCGTTTACTATAAAGACGTGACTTGCAGATTAGTATTTTATCAATTAGTTTTTAGTAACATTGTAATTAAATGAATCCTTTGAATTAATCCTTATGTAATTACTTTGCACAAAATGTAAATGTAATGTACAACGCTTTCTAGTCTCCTATACATTAGCGCATTGCCAGATGAGCTCAGATGCATTTAATTACTTGGTAGTACATCTAGGCTCATTATAAATCTTTTATAATTTCCCCCCATACAGTTCCTTTCCATCATTGTCATCATCCTAGTTGCGGAGCTGGCGATTGGATTGTTTGCCCTTGCCTATTCTTCATACGTAAGTTTTCCTCGTGAGTTTGTGCTCCTGTTCCTGTCGATGTTATTTGCTTGTTTTCTTTTTCTGACCACCTTTAACTATGAGGACTTGGCGATGTCTCCAATGCTTTCTGCTTCTTATTGCCTCCAAGCTTCACCTTTACAACTCAAGTTCAAGCATTTATATGCAAAACATCCTAACATACATATATTGCTGTGGCCATTTAGTGAAACCTGTAATAATTTTGAGTGAATGATGGAAAGCGGTTTCGGAAAATAATGTATGCATTTCAATGATGTACACCGTATAAAAGATTCTTTGGCAAATTTCTATAGCATAGGTCACACATAATGCTTGCTTTTATTTCTGATCTAATGTCATTGCGAATAGTCCATTATTTTTGCTGCAAATTATTCTACTTTCCTGACTCTTACACATCACCATCTGAATGAATAGTTTATCCAATTCTGTGAAGGCTATTCATTAGCAAACAGGAAGGACCTGAGAAGGACATATGTTTGAATTATGGACAATCTGAACTGTTAGGGGGGGACATTAGGCATGCAAAAGCTCATTTAATGTGCTGTTTGTCACCATCTTTGACACACAAATGTCCATTTATTCAGTTCAGTGCCAAACGAAATTGTCATTTTAATAATGTATACGCGTCTCTGTAACTGGCTGCATCTGCTGCGTTTTAGATAAATACGGACTGCGGATGCATTACAATATCGCTGTAATGTAAATTTGAACAGTATACGCATCTACCTGAATAATCAGAACTGGTGAGAGTGATAAGTCCTGACATGCTTAAATGCATTGCGGTGCCGCTTCTCTTTCCTGCCACAATCTGACGCTCGAAAATAAATCAGAAACCTAATATGTATGGGCAGAGATAACAAGTGTGCAAAGGAATAGTTGAGACTATTTTGCTCACCTTATGGGAATATACTTTATTGATAGAGGGCAATAAATTAGCAGAAACATATCACATTGAAAGCCTGAAAGAAATGTTTTTTAACCGTTTCTCCAATCCACATTGTGTTTCCACACAAAAAAAAAAAAAGAAAAAAAAAAAGCATGCTGTTGCAGCATACCATTAAAACAACACATTAAATATGCCATATTGCTATATTAGTGAAGTATCAAGTCTTCTTTGACTGTACTGACATGGAAAATGCTGTTTTCAGTAGGTCCAAGGTCTGTTCCAGTTAGCAGTTGCACTCTCTACTTTACAGCGTTAGCGATCTCGGCTTTTAGCGGGCTCACTTTCCCCTACAGCACTTTGTCCTGCCATCGTCGATGGTGATGGATTAGTCGGGCTAGTGCATAATAACCCTACTGATCTGTGTTCCTCTGCTTTCTTCTTGGCCATCGGAGGGGGGTCTTTTAATTGCCGCTTGTCTGCACGTCCCCCCAGGCATACAGCGTGATGACCCCCCCCTCACTCTTGCTCACTCGCTCGCTCGCTCACTCCCCCAATCCATCCATCTTTCTCACAGAATGTCAGTTTTTTCCCCCCTCTCATCACTTTAGCCAAAGCAGCAGGAGAAACAAAGAGTGAGGGAGAGACTGGCACACATTTTCTGCCAAATAGTTACCTCATCAGTGTATACGTTTGGATGGTTTGCTGCATGAAATGATAATTTGAGCTAACATAATTGGTTGAAAGCTTCCCAACCAAATACATCAATATATATGTAAATTTCCTACGATCAGAACCTACAAAAGATCATCGTCTCCGGTGTTACTGCTTCGAGTCCGTATTTGTTTTGGATGAATACCCTTAGCGGGCTCACTGACGGCCATATGCAAAAACGATAAGGAAAACGAGATGCGAGTGTACATCAATTCTTGCCTATATTTTTTCCCCTTTCTTCCTTCAGATTGGAACATATCTAAGATCATGGGCCAGACCTGCCCTGCAGAATCAATATGGGAGGCATTTCCACTTCACCGAACTGTGGAACAGGACCATGACAAAGGTAAACCAAGGCTTAATCGAAGAGTATATCCTACTACGGCTCAGGCATGATTGAAGAGCCTCTAAACGAATAAACGACCCAGTGCACAACTCAGAATTGTAAACACCTCGCCGTTATCATATTTGTGCCATTGTAGTGTAGGATAAGATAATATGTGGATTAAAGATTGTCTTGCTAAATAAACTGCCGAAGTGAATTTGGAATGAAAGTGGAACGAAAACATTTGTGACGCTTTGGGATTAGTACTTAGCCATGTATCCATGAAGCGACATCAGGTTTTTATCATCTATTCATGCTCATTTAATCTCTTCTGTTTTGTTGCATGATAGCTGGATTGCTGTGGTTTTAATAACTACACCGACTTCGTTGGATCCTATTATTCTAAGCTCTATGGTGAGATTTATCCTTCCAGCTGCTGTGGAAACACCACACTGATGTGTGATTTGCAGAATGCCAAGAACAGCATGGTAAAGGTGAGGAACCACGCTGCTAAAACTACTTGAGTTGCTTAAAAGTCTTAACAGCATAAGCAGTGGAAACACTTAGGTTGCTGACATGGGAGATTCTATCCAAACATAGCTTATTACATCAATTAGCCATAATATTTAAACAGAAGCATATTATGCTCAGTATAGTGTAAGTTTCCCATGAGACAC
Organism: Clarias magur; assembly: GCA_013621035.1. NCBI lineage: Eukaryota > Metazoa > Chordata > Actinopteri > Siluriformes > Clariidae > Clarias > Clarias magur. The sequence continues at coordinate 383,385 of QNUK01000251.1, forward strand.
GTGGGCAGCTTTGGCCTCTCAAAGCATGACCTTAGGGGGTGTACTGAATCGTCTGGTAACAAGATTTTAGTGGCAGACCCTTTGAGCGCTGTGAGGTTCTGGTCTACTTTGATCAGATTTGTTGGGCTGGCGCATTCCATGGATGCTCTGTTAGACTAGAGTAACCCTGAACTCTTTGCCTGCCAAGTCCCATATGCAGCAGGCAGTGGTTCAATTTGTGTTCTGGTATCTTTCTATCATAGCCAACATTGTCATTTATCACCAATTTGTGTTTCGTTGGCATTTTTGTGGGATCGGAACAGACAGTCTGGCCTTTGGTCCCCACAGACCTAGATGAGCCTTGGGCGCCCATGACCTTGTCACCAGTTTAATGGTACAGTATATAATTGATAACATTGTGTTATTCAATTCATGCGGCGGTGGTATGAATGTTTCATCATAGAAAACTTTACCATAACTGTTACATTTATTGTTTACACCTGTTAATATTGAGATTTTACTATAAAACAATAACTACCAAAACAAGCACTTTAATATAAACCTTGTAGCCAGACCTATTGTCAGAGCTACTGTTATAGAAAACGAATCAACATCGTTTGAACGAACGGAACAGAGAATTAAAGTTCTGGTATAAAATGATATACTTACAATACTTTAAAGCTAGTCAATTCATAGTAAATGTTTTTTCTTTCTTTAGGGTTGTTTTAAATGGCTTGAATGGGCCCTAGATGAAAAACTCTACATTCTGGGAGCTGTCGCAGCAGGGGTTGCTGGTACTGAGGTAAATTTAGAACATAACAGAGTTTTCCATGTACAGTGGAACCTCGGATTAAGAGCATAATTCGTTCAGGAAGCGGGCTCGTATTCCAAAACACTTGTAAACCAAATCAAATCTTCCAATAAGAAATAATAAAAACTCAAATAATTCATTCCGCAGCCCAAAAAAATAAATACAGAAAAATAATTAACACAATATATAAAGTGAAAAATAAAACAAATTAACCTGCACTTTACCTTAAAAAAAAAGTGAAAATAAATCCCAACAGATACATTTCCGTTTGTGCGCGCAGGCGCCGTGTATGTGTGTGTGCTGAATTAGCCCCTTCCCTCGCCTCGTCTTACACATTAAAACTCCTCCCGCCTACCTCGCTTTTTAAGTTTCACAACAAACATACACACAATGGAAACACTGTTTTGACGGGAAAAAAATAAATCTCTCTGACGACACTTGCCTGAGCGCAGACTAATGGAATCACTGCTGTAAAGTAAAAAAACAGAAAATAACAGATGAACCAGCACCTTACCTTTGAAAAGAATAGCGACAGAGCAGAGTTTCTGTGTAGAGCAGAGTGTGTGTGTCTGTGTGAAGCCGGAGAGGGGGGGTGTAAAGGCGAGTGTGTGTGTGTGTGTGTCGGTGTCAAAAAACTCGGCACTCATAAACCAAGACATGCTCATTTTTCAAGTCAAAATTTATTAAAATCTTTGCTCGTCTTGCAGAACACTCGTAAACCAAGTTACTCGCAATCCAAGGTTCCACTGTAATCAATTTAGTCAATGTTGTCAACATCTTCACACCTACAAAGTTGGATCATTTTATACTCTTCTTTCTATCTTTTAGTCTGGAGCAGTGATTGTGGCCTTCTACCTGTTTTTTTACCTGGATAAAGATGAGATGATAAAAGCTGCATGATTTTTTTTTTTTTGGATAATTGAGGGTTTTTAACTTGAGAGATTCTATGTGGAAGCCTTTCTGATAGGGAGACACTCTGCTGCATGGTTATACTTGGAACAAAGCGTTCAACCAAGCCAAAACATCTTTAAGACTTCTAGATTGAGCACTTTTTCAACAGTGTACTGTATGTTCAGAGCTATAAAAATGTTACTGTAGTATAGCATAGGAAAATACATTACCTGTCAATATAGCTAAATTCTGACAATCCGGAAAACAATGACCAAGATAAACAGTTATTTATGGGCTTTTCTTCCTGTAACATACTTTGATACATTAAAACATGAAAAATATAGTTTACCATATATAGAGATTAAGCTAGCCAATCTTATTTTTAAACTTCGAATGTTGGGTAAAGAGCCAGATTAAAGTGCTGATAAATGTGATGTTAAAGCAGTCAGTCTGGCTCTCTAGCCAGACATCTAAAACAGTGCTAGCCAGTGTGACTTCCTATACAGTGAATGCCACATAATGACTGCATTGCTGGATTGCATTGCACTCTGTAGCTCTGAAAACTACATACAGTTTGTTGCTCCCTATGAAGGTTACACATAGGCCATCACATAGTTATTGTACAATGGGGAATGTTTATGCAATAGATTTGAAATAAGTCCAGTTTATAACACAAAATATGTGCTGGACATACACACAATGATCAGCATAAATACACTTCTGTTCAGTTTGGAATCACAGGTTATTTGAATTTTTTTCATCAAAAACATTGCTATTTTTTGTAACATTTATATTAAAGTTAGACATTGACAATGTTGGACAAAATTATTCCTACTCGAAATAACAAATTAGAGCTTCAAACTCTGTTTTCATCAAATAATCCTCCATTTGCAGCAATTATAGCAAATATAGCTTTTTCGATCATTGGAATTTTAGCAGTCAGTTTATTCATGTAATCTGCAGAAATTTCACTTCCACCTTCCACCTCCCCAGTTGGACTGGATTGATGGATTTTTTTTTTTTTTTAATCATCTGGTCAATATGCTCCCATAACAACGCAAAGCGGTTGAGATCAGATGCTTATGCTAGCCAATCCATTATAGACAGAATTCCAATTGACGGTTTCATCCATAAATTGTTTCCGCATATTTTTCAATTGATGCTTTTGGTTTCCATTTCTACTGTGTAACACTGACACTTATTCCAGTCAACTACCATCCATATGGTACGGAATGGCCTTGCAAAATGGAGTTTTTCTTTAAGATTCTTTTTACTCCAAACTAATTTTCCACTACCAGCACCAAAGAACTCTGACCGATAGCGGAAATCACTTCTTCAGCAGCTTTTCACTTGTTCTTTGCCTCACAGGGGGACTTTTCTGTGATGCAAACACCTCAAAACTGGATGTGTTTGCCCAGAACACTCCCAAAATCATTCTTTGTCTACTGTTTGTGTTCTCTTACCAATTTTCCTTTTGTTGGCTAGTAAAAGAGATGGCTTTTTCTTTTAAATTCTGCCTAGAAGCAATCCTAAAGTTCCTGCTTCACTGGGTTTAATTTTATTTTTTTATGAGGACAAGTTGATAAAACTGCTTGCTGAGGACCTGTGTAGAATGCGCTTCTCTACTAAAGACCCTGCTGGTTTTAGTCTCAAGTACTAACACCGTTACAAGACATCATCGGTTACTTGGGAATTCCTTACATTCCTCAATTTCTTGAAGCAATAAATTGACAAAAAACACTGTACTTTTGGCCATCTTAAGACCACAATCAAACCCACAAATGCTGATGCTCCTGATGCTCAAGTTGTCCAAACAGAACAATGATTTTCAACTGTGCTAACATAACTGCACAAGGTTTTAAAAATGAATTACGCTTTTAACACAAGATCATCTAAACACAATGAGCCAGTGGGACGCAGAACTGATGGGTCAGAAGAATGGGCCTTTGTATGACTATGTAGATATTCCATTAAAAACATAATAGTTTCCAGATATAAAAACTATTATGTACAACAACAACAACAACGCCAACACTGTATTTCTGGTCAATTCAATGTTATTTCATTTGGTAAATAGTGTTTCCTTTCAAACACAAATGGAGTGATTGTAAACTTTCAAACATTAATATACTGTATAGCTGTAAACTACTTTGCAAACGTCTTGAAAAACCTCTCATTTTTGCATTATTAAAATAAATTAAAGAAATGGCAACAGGTACTGTGACAGGCTGCAGAGTGCCTAAAGATACAACTTCAAATTGGTTGTTTATGGAACAACCCCAGCAGCAACCTCTTTCCCCCTCTCGTCTGTTCCAACCACTCAACATGACCAGTAAACTGATCACTAGCCTGATCATCTGTCATCATCTGCACCGGTTTCTCACTGGTTCACGCCTTAGGTTAGATAGGTTTTTCTTCTTGCATGATTCATAGTTCAATGTGATAAACAAAAACATTCCTCTGAAACTATTGCTCTGAAGCCAAAAAGGTCCTATAGGAAGCCTGGAGAATTGTTACTCTAAACCACATTTACAAATACAAGAATGTATGTCTCTTTGGAAGGAAAAATATAAAAAACAAATTTATTATTTTGTTTTATTAACTTGTTTAAGATTTAGAACGGTCTTCCTATAGTGTATGCAACAACTGCTAGTTAAAAATGTAAAACATTCTATGCACTTTATGTTATGTATTGTGTTAAATGCCATGGTAGGTCATGCCTTTACACCTGAAGCATGTAGGGGAAAATAACTTTGTTTTTAAATGAACAACTATAATAACTGTAAAAAGCAAGAACCACATTACTGTATATGACAGGTGTCAGTTTTTAGAGAGAACACGTTCATTTTCATAATCAATAAACAATGTCTGCTCGTTTTTTTTTTTTTTTTTATCATCTGTGGCTTTTCATAAGTCTATTGGCTATACATTTTATACAAGTGCATTGAAGAAATGTTACTGGAGAGACCACAGATGAATGATCTTTGTTCTTGGGTAAATGCGACAGCTTTCCAGTGGAGCACAGACTATTTGTTTTACTGCTGTTAATAAACATCATGTGTAAGTCTATATATTATGCGTCATCTTAGTTTTTATCTGCATCCGCATACGACAAGCAGGTTTCTTCTTTTGAACAAGTCTAACTTGTGTAGTTGTGTAATAAAGCTGGAAAAGGGGAAAAGACCTTGGATTTAGGGTATTAGTCTGGAACTCCCATCAATAGAAAAAAAAAAAAAACAAGTACAGCCAGGAACTGAAAAAGCCGAGATCTTAAAATTAAGTCCAAAAAAAAAAAAAAAAAAACATAAATAACCACTTCAACAGCTGCCAATAGACCTAATCTGGAGCTTGTGAGTTCTCCTTGTTTTGATGTTTCTCTCATGGAGATGTATTTCCACATGGTGGAAAGTGAAAATTGCAAATGACTAATTTTAGGGAAACTAATGCTAAACCAAAAACTAAAGCTACCAATCAGAAAACAATTAAAATTAAAATGTAAAGAAATATTAGGCAAGAAAATAGCTCACATAAATCGTGCACACTACTATTGTACTATGGTATTACTATTGTTTTATAGTATTACTATACCATATATGTTGCTTGCTCATACAAAAAGTGTTTAAGGATGAAAGAAGGCCAGGAAAATCACATATTTCATAAAACCATTAGCTATACAAAAACCATTGCTGCAAAAAGGGCAAAAAAAAACTACTGTAAAACTTCCTGCAAAAAAATTAAAAAGGGAAATTAAAAATACTATAAAACATACAGTAATGGAAAAATAAAAATTATATAGTAGTTAAAAAAACAAATACAATATTATAAAGTTTACGGTAAATGTCAAAGAAACCTCCCATAAATAGACTATAAAAGAGTAAATGAAAACAAATTGTAAAAGGGAAAAGACATTTACCATAAACCTTACTGTAATGGGAAAATTGTCCTAAAGAAATATCCTTAAAGAGGATTACAACATATTGTAAAATTACTCTATAGAAAAAGAAATTATTAGAAAAGAGTAAATAAAATACAAAGAAAATCTTAAATCCTGTTCTAAAAAGATGAAAGAAAGAAAGAAAGAAAGAAAGAAAGAAAGAAAGTAAGAAAAGCTTACGTTAAACCTAGGACTAAGATTATGTCTCGTTCTGAGTTGACTGAGGAACTGTTCAAAGAAATTCTTTTTAAAATTTTTTTATGTTATGCTTCTTTTTAAATTTTACACTAGAAAAGAGACATCAAATCGGTGAAGCCTAAAACCTCGATGCACATACAGTATATCCACAGAACCAACTATATTTACATCAGCAACCCACCTGAGGGCAAATTTGCTTGGATTTCAATGCCCACACAATTACCTATTCAGAGCTGATTTGCTTGTGGTGCTCTGTGCTCACCTGAAGTGCAGTGACTCACATTGTTCTAATGTGTACACAACTTTCATGACTAAAATACACACACACACACACACACACACACACAAAACCCTTTTGAGTATCAATAAGTAACATAATATAGCTATTAAAATCTTCAGAGTATAAATCTTGCTTCCTAGGGATCTCTATACAAGGTACATCAGCTAGTTGAATAAGAAAAATGTACTGTAGTTAATCACCCAGTCAATAAAATATCATATGATAAGAAGTTATTTTACCTGCGATAGTTTTTTTTTTCCCTTATCTTTGGTGAAGCGGCTAATGTACATGCCTTATTATGCCATAGGTTATATCCAAAGATAAAAAAATAATATGACTGGAAATCTTTAATAAAAGAACAAAAAACAAACCAACAAAAATCTTAGGCCACTGTTACACTGCTCCCATTATGTCCGAAAAAAATAGCGTGAACGCAGGACGAACTTGTAAAATTAGGTTTGTGCTATGACCATGGCATGTCGTAGAAGACTCCTTAAGTTCATATTACATTCTTCTAGTGCTTACCATGTTGACTTGCAGAAGGATATCAGTGTGTGTCACGTTCAGAGAATTTAGAACATATACTGGATCCAACTCCTCACATTATCACTTCATGATGAAAAGCGCATGGTAAGAGCCTGGTGCGATCTAATCGGAAATGGTAAGAACATTGAAAGGAAATCAGTGACGACATGATCGATGCATTGAGAACCTGACAGGGATGTGGCTAGCGAGTAGTACGTTACGTTTTCACCACGTCTACATACACAAATTTTGGCTCAAGTTTCATTAATTAAAATATTACAAGCAAATTAGGACATTATTACAAACAGAATGAGCAGCTCGCCTCTCATTACTTCTAGTCCGAGTCGTTCGTTCTTTTGAATCTATTGCACTGCATAGCGTCTATGGGAGTCATGTGACAAAAGGACGAACGACTCGGACTAGAAGAGTCATTGAGAACCGTTCGATTCGGTTTCCTGTACATAACTTATGGAGGTTTTGCCATGCTTTGCGAGTTAATGTATCACTCTCTGAGACTACTCATTCTTCTGAGTCATGTTAAAGACTCGTTCAAAAAGAATGAATCGTTCATGAAACCCATCACTAAAAGCCATTATCGAACCGCTAGGCTCCCAGGAACTCCTTCAAATCACCCGAACATGCGGAAATGGCTTGGAGCAAGGTCCGGACTATATGGGGGATGTGACAATAACTCCCAGCCGAGTTCCTCTAATGTGCAAGTGGTGTTGGTGAATGAGTGTGTGTACAGTTCCCACAGACGGATGCGTCTCTTCCGTAATCTGTCAACAAGTTACCCATGGATTTTCAATTATCAGCAATTTCACTCGATTGTCATTCACAAATGATCTTTAAAAATTCTTTAAAAAGATTGCACCATTCAAATATTTTACTCTGGCTGAGTGTCTCATTACTGTGCTGTGTTTAAGTCTTCTGTAAATATCATTGAGTTCTATGCTTTCATTCACAACAAATTTCATCACCAGTCCTGGTTTGACTTAACGCCTAGTTGTTGAAGTAGCTAAATTCAGATGATGTCTATTTATTCTATACGTTTGAGTAAATATCAGCATAAATAGGTAATATAACATACCTCACACACAAGCTGTCTTAAATGTATTCTTAAATAAGAAGAAAGAATAAAAGAAAAAAGAAAAAACATTTCGTTTTATTAAAAAAGAAGAATCAACAGCAAAATACAAAACAACATTCAGAAGTATAGAAAAATTCACCCGGAAATGTTTAAAGGACTCGAGGAGTAGTGGTGTCTCAAAACGGATTTCCAATCAATCATGTTTGAAATGGGAAAACAAAGCTATTGCACTTTTTTTTTTCCCCTTCGGCAAAATATCATGTGGTAGAACACATTATAAACTCAATACTTCCAGTTGTACCGTTATGATTCATAGTTTTAAAAAATATCAGTCATAAAACGATTTGAAAACAGTGTACAAGTCACTTACATTAAAATAAAAAATAATAAAATCACACAAGACAGATAAAAATATGAAACGGTGTTATTTGGGTATAGTATTCTAAAGAACGAGTCAAAAGTATAACATGTGCGATTTAAGTTCAGGTAGACATGATGTCCTTTAGCAACCAATATATAACAAAACCAGTCAAAAGTTTGGACACAAGTTTCGATTGATTTTCTACATTCTAGAACAATACTGGATTTTTATTTATTTATTTATTTTCAACTATAAAATAGCACATCACGGTAAGTAATTAAGTAACAACAACAGTCTATTGTTATTTTAAGACATGATGGTCAGCTGTTTTGTGTCGAGTGCATTTGCAAAACCCATCAAGCACCATGATGAAACGGTCCCTCATGAAGACCTTAACTTAACTCTGCTGCAGAGAAGTTCATTTAGAGTCACCATCCTCATCAAAAACCACCAATTAACAATCAGCACCTCAGATCAGAGCCGTTATGAAGGATTTACAGAGCGGAACTACCAGACGCATCTCAATATCAACTGTTCAAAGGAGATTATTGCATATTTTGGATAAACGCCTTCAGGATTGTTTTACAGTGTAGAAATAAATCTAAACATTAAGAAACAAAGATCATGGATTTAGGATGTGTGTCCAAACCTTTGACTGGGAGTGTACATGAACTTTCTTCAGTCTATAAAAATGCCTATAGCTGCAACATCAATCCAAAACTCGACCATTTCTCCATTTCTCTTCTAAGAGACGGCATCAGGATGCAGCCTTGAACTGATAAACTCCGCCTCGAGCGGTGATGTACTGTATAAATCTAAAAAGGTGATTAATAAATAAAAAGCACACAACCACCTCTCATCTGAAATCCAAAATATTTGTTGCAAAAATATATACCTATAATATTTGTTTTTCCTTTCGAAACACTGCTAGAGCTAAACACAATGATTTTAGAAACCATAAGAGAAAAATCATACCACTTTATTTCAAGACGGTGTTCATAGATCTCCCTAAGACCTTTGTTTCATGATGACAGTGATGAGACAGACAAACGCTGCTTTTGCCAGTTTGGGGGTCAAGTGACGTACAGTATTTGTTGACTTTGTAGTTGAAAGTACTGTATTTCCTGTGTGTCAAGCCAGACATGACGATGTAACATCGCTTGAATGTTTTATGAAAGCCTGCGGCCAAATCGCGGCACTTGTCGGGTTATTTACAGCTCCTGTGATACTTGATGTGTGAGAATCACTGTGACGTCCAAAAAGGGCACGAAACCACAAAGTCATTAGCATGTACGCGTGGCGTGTTGTAGCACTATCACCTGACCCGTGTCAGCCATCGACAGCTGAGCCCCATTAGCATTTACGCGGACTTACATCAGACAACACACTTGCTTGCCAAAAAACCTCAAAATAAATAGATTTAAGTTAAATGGATACACAAAAGTACAACCAAAATCATTCAGTAGTGTTTAAAAATCAGGTCCCTTCTTGTCCACGGTTTTAACCTTTTATCTCATCTGATGACATGCATCTTTCAGGGAAGGGAAAAAAAAAAAGACATTCCTCCCCCGCCCCCAATGCTGGCAGAATGCTTCACTCCAGGCTCCAGAAGAGCTTCTCTACTCACCATTTGCATTCACCTCACTCACATAACGCAACAGCTTCGATACGACACAGGCACACAGGCAGCGTTTACCAGAGGATGCTCCAGGAGAGAAGCTGTAGCAGCTGCCGCGGCTTACGCTGTGGCCTGAAGGTTCTCTCAGCGCAGACCCAGTGCAAGTGGGAGCCTTTGTTTAATAAGACCTGTTCGACTGCAGCTGCTCTAGATCTGCTCCACAGGGGCCGCCTCGTCTTTAGGTGGCGGCTCCAGGTGAATAGGGGTGACGTGCGCAGGCTTGCGAGCACTGTAGGGAATATGTTGTATATGTAAGGTCGACATAAAGAGCTGCAAGCGCTTTCGAGATGTATGGACTCTGACTTACGAGTAAGGAGAGATCGGAACGGCTAAGACGAGGACGTGGTTTTTCTTTCTGAAGAGCCTCCAGAGGCCTCTGTGATAGCCTCGCACATCCAAATCCCACACATGCAGGCACTACAGGGGGAGAACACAAACCTCAGATTCTATTGTTTGCACTGGGTGACATCTCCGAGTCAACACTAGAGGGCAGTATGCACACCTTTTCAAAAAATATACAAAATAGGAAATACATGGAAAAGACATTTACAAAGCAGAATTCTAAGACGAAAGTACTACCAGCAATAAAGGCACATCATATGGAAAATTAATAATTAAATCAAAGTACACTTTAAAATGCCAAGACAGAATTTAAAAAAATTCAAGGTGTGTTTTTGTGCCTGGTTTTAATTTGATGAATTTTGATGAATTTTTATTTTACACTCACACAGCTTTCTATACAGATGACTTTTCACTCACTCACTCAGCTTCTATACCGCTTTATCCTGTATTCAGGGTCGCAGGACGCACACACTCGCATGCACACACACACACACTCGCATTTTGTGCTAATAAAACACGCAACATAACCATTAAAAAAAAAAAAAAAAAACACGAAAGTTTTTAAAAAAAATTTTATATTTACACTTTATTGCTAAATGTCAGTTGTACCTTGGCCAGCTCAGTCCAGGTGCTCGTGTCCGTCTCCTGCTCCATCTTGATGAACATTATGTAAGTCTTTCCTTCAGTGTCTGGGATGAACGAGTCTTCACACGGGTTCTTGCTGTGATCCAGAACTTCTGCCTCACTGCAATTATACAAACCTGATATGACGTCTCATGTCATTATGATCGCCCATGATTAACTTTATTATTATTATTTTTATTTCTAAGAGCTGCTACATGTGTTTCTCTTGACCAGGTCAATGAACATAAGACAAAATAACATACATTTAAAATAAAGTATTTAATAATTATAAAAAGAAGCCACAATGTTTTTCTGATGAGCCAAAGCAACCTGTTGGAGTAGGACCGAGTGGATTTACCGTAACAGATTCTGGACCTCAACTTCATAAGCGTCTTTCTTTAATCTATTAATACAAACGCAGAACATGTAAACAAATAATCAATGTAAAATCAGTCTGGTTTGACTTAAATGTAATAAAGTTGATGACTAAATGACATACAGTACATACCCATCAACATTTTTCAGCTGAACATTTGGGACGGTGTTAAACTTGTGCTTCTTAAAGTACACTTCCTGTAAAGAAAAAATGACTAGAATATACAACACACATTTCGAAGCTGAAGCTGAATCGAAACTACACAAACTAAATTAAATGGCAATAATCTAGACTGCAAGGACTAAATATCAAAATAGACCCAATTTGATACTAAAGCGGAAAATAATTTCTTCATGGATTAGAATGAATCATGCAACAATTTGTTGAGGCTTTTTTTTTTTTTGAACCTCATGGCACTAATCAAATTTGACAAATACGTCATTTTTATGCATATGCAAAATGGACATTGTAAATATTAAAAACTTTGGAAGCGATTCTACACATCAATGACGATTCACGAAATTCAAAGCATGGCGAGCTATTTTTTGTTCAGCATCGAGGAGTTTCAGTCACTGAGACAACTGGTGGCTAATGTCCTTTTAAAACGCATCAAATGCAGATCAGACGCGTTCCCATCAATTCAGTCCATTGTTCTTGCTCTGATTTTAAGTGCACCCTTTGTAGACTGACAAGCAACTGGCAAAATCCTTACTCACATGGAAGTAACCGTTCATGTTAAGGCCGACGATGCCAAAGTGATAGGAGCGGGAGACGTCGGGAATGATGCACTCTCTCCCCTTCCTCTGCTCGGGCATCCGCATCCACATATCCCAGTCCCACAACTGCCGGAGAGGAGAATGTGTGAAATGAGCATGTCTCTAGGTGTAGGTGTGCTGTGTAACATGACTGATTCCGTTCCAATACTGCCTAAAACTAATTGGGTTAAAATATAGCATTCGTACCTTCTCGGGTGTGGGCCATTTGGGTTCTAGTTCATCCTTGTAGAGGCTCTTTTTGAGGACCCAGCCGAGGCCGGGCATACTCTCCACTCTGTAAAGCAGTGACGGGTCCTCGGCTGTGTGCTCGTAGCCCTTAAAAAAAAGAAGTAAAAAAATAAAAGACAAAGCACTGCTTTAGTATGGTACGAAAACTTCTGAGAGTTACTAAGGTCCGTAGATCTCTCATACAAATTATGACCTGACAGGTATCGTACAATGATGGATCCGTTCAGCTGGACGGCGTGGCATGGAACAGAGCTGTGATTCACACAAGAACCACGTACCTGTACCAACTTTGAATATGCTTCTTACTAAGGTACAATCACATAAGACTTAGTCCTGATGAGGACAGTCCATCTGGTCTGTACTGTTAGATCTTTTAGCTGATTGTTCTATACTACTAAAGTTCTGCACGACTTAAATGATGCCGATAAATTATTTTTATTCTCACTGATTTCAACTTCAATCTCAGAATGGCAAGAATGATATGGTCATTATCATTACCTTAAATACCAGTCTGCCATAACATTACAACACCAAACATTCTGCCGAGTATTGTGTAGGTTGCTGTTGTGACAAATGGGCGGCTCTGGCACTTTGGGAACTGAATATTGGCAGCGGATCCTTTGGGTGCCGTTGGATGCAAGATGAATCAGACTCGATCAGATTGGGATCTGGAGAGTTTGGATGTTGGGTTGGGAATCTTTAGCTCTTTGCCTGCTGGGGCCTGTGCAAGGTGAACTTGTAATGTTCTTTTGTGGCCAGCATTGACTTTTTTTTCATGGAGTTGTGCTGAATCGACTGTTCTGTGGGATCGAACCAGACAAGCTGGCTCACAGGTATTAGTGAGCCTTGGCGTCCCATGTTCTTGTCAATGTTACTGTGTTAAAGTTATGGCTGATTGGTGTATATTATATATCATTACATATTACACCAATCTCAATCCCTGTGACATTATATTCTTATTTTTGCCAATGTTAAAAATCCTGCTACTTGCTCAGTGCATGCAAAGTACAAGAAAGTAAATGCATTATTTAAAAAAATATAACTAAAAGACCCATTTTATACTTTATAGTTACACTTTAAATTGTATATATAAACCTGTATGCATCATTTACACTATATGCTTTTCTTTCTTCATTTTCATGATTTGTTTGTTTTTGTTTACGTTTTCTCATAAAGTGTCTGAATTCATTTAAACATGTAAAGAACATAAGAAATCCTTGCTGTCCGTCATTAAATAAGTCTAAATACAATTATGAGCAATTGGAATATTTTGTATTATTTATTATATCATCATTATGAGGTAAGGTATTTACCCAGAGCAGGAATTATTCTAAATTTAGATTAACAAACTGTCCAGTAGAAAGTGCTACGGTTGCACCTTTAAAGAAAAGCCAGACTATTATTTTAATGCTCACCTGATCGTTCCAGGCTGATATGCAATAAATGCTGTCATCTTCGTTAAGCAAATGAATGGTTTGACTGAGGAAGCTAAAGAAAAAAAGTGATTGAGTTACAAAAAACATGCTGTAAATTGGAATATTATAGTTTTGAGACTTTGAGCATTACGTACAGGTGTCACATGGTCTATCTGTCCACATGGTTTGTCCATCCGTACACTCAGCTAAATAAACCATGCGGTCAGTTTTTCAATCCGTGATCATACATTCTGCATAAATCTTTTAGCACCTCATGACCCCTAGGAGTCTCTGTAGTTACAGTTTCTGCTCTCCAAATATGAATAAACCGCGTCTCATCTCCAACTCTTTCTGCTGGAGCTTGCTGCCCTCTAGTGAGCACGACCATACAATGCAAACATTACTATGCTCACATACTGTACCTGTAGAAATCGATGGAAATATCCAGATCTTCCTCCAAGACAATGGCAAAGTTGGCATCCTAAAAACAAACAACATTTGTCAAACCCATAAACATGCAAACGGCTGTAGAAGAGTTCAAGGTTTAAGATCCTAAAACTGGATGCAATGATCCTCACCGGGTGGAGATTGAAAGTTGCAGTCAAACTGGCTTTGTAGTGCTATAAAATAAAAGCAGATTGTGAATAAATTATTGCTTTTCAGTATTGTATCCGTCAAGACTTTTTAAAAATTATTATTCTGTTATTGTATCAGGATATAAAACAGTTCAGGTCTGATCAATCACCTGGGACACACGGGCGTTTTTAATGCTAATGGGTGTGTGCTGAACTCCTTTAAGTCCAAACAGCTCCACCACATCCATGGGCTCCTGTACATGTGCATAGAAGTCTTTGTGAAACATTTTAAAAGAATCAGTCTTTATTCATCCTTCAGGATTAAGAAAGTACTGTTTTTTTTTTTTTTTTAAAGTACTTTATCTTTACACTAAAAATTTGCTCTCTCACATAATGCCTTCCAAAAACGAAATCTCAATCAATCATAGGACTCTAAATCAATATGTAGGACGTTCAAGTCAAACGTATAACGGTACTTGTGATGAAATTTCTTGCAAGTAAAGCCGTAACCTACAATCCTAAATGCCAAATAAGGAGTTCCTGGGAGGCCAGGGTGTCAGACCAAGTCTCTTCATGGCTTCGGTGTACTGAGACAAATTTCTACCATGATAGTATTCAAGCACTTAGCGCATTAGTACATCAGTGTAGCATGGATTATTTAGAGAAATAAAGGGAGTTTTTACTTTCATAACGGTGTTCTGTTACTCTGCACAATCAAAAGTCCAGGTTTCACCTGAACGCCCCTTGTACATCTCTGATAAAGTCATAAAGTTCTATAAGATCAAAAAAGTTTGAGTGAATCCAAATTCAGAACAAATATAAATTTGAACAGAAGTAACTACGAAATGAGACGCATAACAGTTATCTATCTGCTGCTACAGACCGTGCACATATTTAAATGCAGTTTGCATTGTACTAGATAACATCGGAGAGATTACAATTAAAGCTGTTGTTACTGAGCCTTAGCTGAGGATTCTCGTATTCCTTGTTGCGACGGAGACTAATTTGCCATCAGAAATTAACCTGACACAGACATCGTCTTTTATGACTATTTCTTCAACATTTACTTTAATTCTTTGCGCAATTTAAAGAATTTATGTAACGTCTGGACGTTTTATATTCGGCTATGAGAATTCAAATCTCGGTGGGACCTTGACCTTTTCTCTATGTAACTTCCCCTCAGGCACTTTAAAGCGAGACCTATTTAGCAAAGAATTTGTACCTTCACTTAGTCTGACCTCTATTCATTTTAAATGTGAATGAGACAAATGTAGAGAAGACAAGAGACACCATACCTCATAATAACCATCTATAAAAACAGTGATCATTTGGGGGTTCACACCATGGGAGGACAGGAGGGATCGAAGCATCCTGAAGACACACACACACACAAAGAGTGATGCTTAATATGCTGCTCAGACATTTCTGAAAATTGGATTAGAAAAACCAGATTGTGCTCATAACTAACCTGTAGAGATAGTTTGGTCTGTTCCCTGCGATGACTGCAACTGGGATGTTGAGGACATTATTGTTAGGAAGCTGAAAAAACAAGAACAAGGTTGTTAACCTCATAACATTCTGTTCAGTATCCTCAATACATCAATGCTTGACATATTGTACATAAAAATAATTTTTTTTTTTAAACATCTAAACAAAGTATGGTGGAAACTGTGAATTGAATCGATGATGTGTGTGTTGCGCCTTGGCAAAACCATTCACATTGTGAAATTGGCACCGATTAGAGAAAGGATTTTAAAAAAAAATACATTATTCCTACAATCTAAAAAGAGACTGAAAAGTTCAATATGTTCATACCGGCTCTGGATTAAACTCTATTGGTGCTGGATCCTTGCAACTGCAGATGCTGCCGTATCCCTCTACTTTACTGCAGAAGAGTTTCCTCCTCCGATTCAGCTCCGTATCCGCCCAGTGGCACTCTGCCTCTACAAAACCACATACAGACATGCTGTTAAAGTTGAGGGCTGACGGTTATCGTCTTTATGTTCCTGACAAACATTAGAGAGAGGGAGAAAAAATAATAATAATAAAATTGATTTAGTTATAAATCGCAATTCTTTTATGTGCCGATACAGGTATTGACTCCAAAAATTTCATTTAAAAAAAAAAAAACTGTTTTCATATTTATAATCGAGATGAACCGGTCAATCAGCCAGTGACCAGAATTCCCTGGATTTCAGTTTGATTGGCCAGACCAGTGATTGGCCGATCAGATATAAATGATACTGTAACAAGCGCAGGAGCTTCCACGACAGAAACGCATTTTTACGACGTTACATTATCAAAAATTGTGCAAATTAAAAGCCTCTGATCTGCCTTCTTCTCCAAACTCTGGGAGCGATTTAGTCTCAAACCCACCTGTCTCAAAACACTGTGAGTGCCAATTAATCAAAAATCGAATGCGTTAGAAGCCCCTCGTGCTAGAAGCCGCATGCTCACTGACAAGTCGAGTTTGGAGGCATGTGAGGCAGTAAAACCTTGCTGTTTCTGTATAATCTTCCAGGTGAAACACTCTGAACTACTTACTACCCATTTTAACCCCGTATGGTGGAAGTGAATTACTTAAATGAATACTTTTATCATCACCATTCAGAAACGTACAATGGTACAGAACAAAATTACGTAGCAGTTGACTCTCTGTTTCTGACTGATAGGGGAAGAAAAACACAGTAAATAAATAAATTCAAATGAATAAACATATTGTACAGCTGTTATATGTTGCGGAATGATTCATAAGTAAAATATATCGCACAACTGCTGAACATATGGTGAAAAATACATTGCACAGTAAGTAACCTGCAGGATACAATAAACATTACTTTCATATTAATATTAATTCTAAGCAAGTACTGTATATTCCACAAAATACTAATGTTAATATATTGCACAGAAAACAGTTTGCTAAGTTTGTTTAGAAATATATATAATATAGATTATAAATGCATGCTGCTCAGTACCAATGTAATTGTTAGTTCAATTAAATTTTTTTATTAACATTTTAAGTTAAATGTTAAACTCTTGTATTTGTACTTTCCTGGGCTTGGTTTTTAAGTAAGAAAACTAATGTTATAAGAAACGAGCTACATTTAATTAATCATTAAACTTTTTTTCAAGATGGAAAAACAGAGCTAAATCAGAGCAAATGTAATATTGAATAATAAAATCATGATATTTATGGAGTCACGATTTTACGTAAATCGGCTCCTGGGTACCGTGATGATATCGTATCTGGAGGTGACTGGCGATTCCCATCTCTAATGAACATGCAGCTCAAAGAAAGATGAGACATAAAATAATCTATCCAGTGGCTACACATCAGTACCTTTACATTTGTCATGATATTCAGGACGTGCATGTTACAAAAACAAAGTCAAGCGAATAAGGCAGGTCCGTACCCTCAGCCGCTGTGAGCTGAACCTCGGTCTTCAGCAACACAGGATCTCCCCAGGTGGAGAGAGCTGGTGATTTCGAGTGCTTCTCCCCATACACCTGACCTAAAAAGACAGCTTTAATGAGTTGCTATTCGCTCTATATGGTTCATTCAAATGTCTTATGCTCCTAACAAATAAATGATAGGCAAGCATAAACCCCACAGCAATTTGTTCTGCGTTTCTCTATTTCAAATAGAGCATCCTTACCTCCTTTCTTCACAACCAGAGTCCACATGTCTCTCCAGCTAAGAGTAGCAGCCACCTGACTGCCCAGGCCCTTTAACAGGTTCTTGGCTGCATCTTTCAAATGGAAGGTTCCTTCATCCTGATTAAAGCACACAAGACAAAGCAATCAGCTTTGACTACATTTGTGCTCATAATACAGATCCAAGAGGGAAAAAACAAACCAAAAAAACAAACAAACTAATATCTAATGTTGACCTTGATGGTGAAGATTAGGACTCTGCCACGAGTGACCATGTTGAGAAAGAGGATCATAGCTTCATCCTCATGGGGAGAGTACGTGTCAAACACTCTCTTAGCCATTACATGGCCCTGTGCAGCAAAGTCAAGACATTACAGGATATGAATTCATACCATCAACTTACATGATTTCAATTACATACAGTAACTTTACATTCAGGACATACAAGATTCACTATATAGTAATTGTAAAGATGAACAACCCCAATTCTAGTACTCAGTATTGAAACCTCCTACAGTTTAATGTTGTTTAATACAGTTTAAGCTATTAGACTGTTTTTTTTTCTTGCCAGATTAAAGGAACTATTGCATTCTACTTACAGTCGCCTGATTGAGCACTATGACGTGTATGCCTCTACCCTGCTCCCGCATCTCGTCCTCCAAAACCTGAAGACAGCCGCCAATAAATCAACAGATTCTTTCCATAATTTTTAGAGAGATTTTTATACATTGGCAATTTGTGATATGTATACAGATCACAAATGGCCAAAAGATTATCTGAAGTCAAATGAACACAAAAAGAAAATGGTTTAACAGGAAGAACCACTCACAGTGGTACCGTCCACAGCCATGTACACCTTGGAGCGACTGGAGTACACCTCAATGTCCAACACCTTGCGTCCACTGGCTGGTCTTCGAGGTGTTTCCATGTTGGCCAAGGCATCGTCTGAGGAATTAAATGTTAAATATGATGACAGCTCAGTGTCTAACAAGTCGGACACTTACAAATTGATGACACTGGAGACTCCTTCCAAAAATGCTAAATGACCATCCTTCCATAGAAAACGTCTTGATATCACTGCTTAAACGCCATCTAAACAGGTTTGTCTAAAGCAACCACTTCAGGAATGAAAAAGAAGGACTTTTGCTCCATCTGTGTATTTAACTGTGATTTAAGCACCAGAAAATATGAAAATATTTGGCTTTCTACAGTTAGCAAGAAAGCAAAGAAGTCATTTATCGTCATATTTAATATTTGTATGACATTCAAAAGACATGTAGGTTGCTGTTCTTACTTACAACAGCAATAAACAGTTAATCTCTGATGCTTAGAAGAGCTATTCTATTGAGCCAAAAGTAGTGCACATGGAGGTGTACCGTAATCTGGAGCAGGATCTTCCTCACTCGCTGCTCTCCTCGTTTCCAGAATAAGCTTGATGTTGACGATTACAGTAATGAACAAGAAAAGGACCGCACCACCCTGAGGACACAAAAATGCACAAAAACTCACCCAAAAGCGCAAAATTATGATCGCGTTACATACTACACATGCTCTTGATGGAAACAAGAGAGATCACCTGGCAAATTCGGCGGAGAGCCCGTTTGTTGGTAAGTTTGTATTTCCAGGTAAGGTAGAGGCTGCGCTGCTGTCGCGGGATGAAGGGTTTGGCTCTTGGGTTTGGGGTCCAGGAGTCCATTATCCCTGTAACTCACTACCCTCTGTGGCTACAGAGAGCAAAAAGAAACTGGTATTAATGAATATTTATATCTGAAGGAATTAGTAGTCATTAGACATGGGAAGGACCAAGGACCAGGAGATTATTTTCCAAGAACAGCACGTCATGGGTTGTGGTTTATTCCTCTTACACCACAGCATGAATGTGAATGATTAAAAAAATATTTAATTAAAGAATGCTAAGATTGTTAGTTGCTGTTATTAATTACGACAAAAAAAAGGTTTGAATTTGCGACTCTTTTGAACTTCTTAACTCTAAAATTAAAAAATAAAAAAAAAGATCAGTTTACTCTTATTATAGAGATGAGACCAGAACTGGCTGGTTTTCAGTTTGATTGGCTGTGACTCGGATTTGCCGATCTGCCCTAAATATAACAGATTCTGTACAGAGCGTAGAAGCTTCCTAGTGGCAAAACCGAGATGCATTTTTACGGTGTTACATTATCAAATATTGCACATGTCAAAAGCCTGCAATCTGCCTTTTTCTCCAAATTCTGTGAGCGGATTAGTCTGAAACCCACTCATTACACTTGCTTCTCTCAATAACACTACAAGCACTAATTAGTCGAAAATCACGTGCATTAGAAGCCGCCCGCACCCCATCAACCCACACATTAACTATCAAGTTGAGTTTTGCCACTAAGGAAGCATTTAAGGAGGTAAAACATCGTACCTTCTGTATAATCCTATAGGTGATGGACTCTTAACTATTTACACATGTTCATCCCCTGCGGTGTGAGTCAATTATTTGGAAAGATTGTTTAGAAATAATAATTGTGGTGGACATCAGAGATCTGTGCTTCTCAGTTAAATGTTAAACTCTTGTATTTGAGGTTCGTATTGCTTAGATTGGTTTTTAGTGGAGAAAATGAATGTTGTAAGAAACGGCCTACATTTAACTACTCAAACTTTGAGGTTTAAAGTTATAACGAAATCGAGGGAAATTTTTATCCTGAATTGGAACATTTATAAAACCTCAATACAGTGGTACCTCAGCATATACATTTTATACGTTCCGGAGGCGAGTTCTTAAGGCTAAATTTCGTATTGCATAAATTAAATGCAGATAAAAATGTTCCACCCACTCCATAATGTTATCTATATTAAGAATTTCCAACACTATAATCATATATTTGTATATTTAAAAAAATTTGAACATTTAGAAAGGACATTTAAATTAAGTATACTAAATGAAATGTACTCCGCTTTAAATTATGACATTACACCTCGCTTAAGCAGAATTTATTAATCCTCTTGGCAACAGCTGCTTTAAATACTGAAACTGGCTCTCTTTTCTTTCTGCTACCATCCTTGATTACATTCTTGAGACCCATGGTGTTATGTCTTCACTAAATCAAAAAAAAAAAGTTAAAAAAAACTAAACTAAAAAAAAGGGGGGGGGGGTCATCTCACTTCTCACAACTGTCAACTTGCTGACGCATTGCACAACTGATTCAGTTTGTTTGCTCGTTTGCTGAAAATGCTTCATAGGCGAGGCAGATATCTTGCAAAATTTCAATTCTTAAGTCAAAAATTAAGTCAACTGTACGTACAAAATCGCAGTTTTAATCGAATCGCATCTGGGTATCGTGACAATATCGTATTGAAAGGTGACTGGCGATTCCAACCCCTATTACTTAGGTTACGGCAGTCAGGGGCGCCGCTAAGGGGGGGGAAGTTAGGACGATTCTAAGGGCCCATGCCCTTTAGGGGCCCCCAGAGACCTGCTTTATTAGTAATAACACTACTAGTGGGTGTGGTAGGGGGGCCCAACCGCATATTTTGGTTATATCATAGGGCCCAAAATTGCTAGCGGCGCCCCTGGCGGCAGTTATAAATCATCAAATCTTTGATCCACTCTTTGATTTGTTGCTATATATAGTTTTTTTAAACAAAGTATCAATGTTGCCAAATGGATACAAATCTGATTATGAAAAAAAAAAAAATGAAAAGAAAGCACAGATATGTTACTCATGCTACATGAAATAAAAGGCCAAAAACAGGGATTTTAACAACTGATTTTTACAAATAGATTTTATACTCTCCAGTTAAAAGGGTTGGAGTGATGAGACAGAAATAAACCTCCTGACCAATCAGAATGAAGAATTCAGCAGCTCAGGGTTATTAAGTCATAACTCAAGTGAATAACTGTGTATCTGTGTCTCACTGAAGTCTCCTTATCTCCTCCTGCAGTGAAATGTCTAAAAACAGACATGATGTACATGATCTTATATCACAAACACAAAGACTTTCAGCACGAACTGTGCAGCTAACTGTTCTAGCTGTCTATCGTTAGCAAGAGAGCTCAGGCGACTGAAACAGGACCAACTGTGCATGTTATAGTGAAATGGTTTACCGTTCCTGCAGGTTATGTGCCACCCATGTTCACTCAGAATCATTTATATTACACTTTATAAAGCTTGCTGTGAGAACCTGAACGCTGGATGTGCAAGACTGAACACAGCAAGTGTTATTGAAGCTGCAATGGCGGCTCCGTGTGCGGTTTCCATAATAAAAGTCCAGTGTTCAAGATACACGGGACCTTTACTATTTAGACTCTTTCAAAAATAGCACTTTATATTTTACACCTTTATGTTACACCATCCTTCATAAGTGAAATAGTTTTCTCAGGGTCAGAGTGGAACTGTAACATTAGCTTTAATATCATCCTAATTCTAGAATAAAATCATGTTTGTACATATTTCTAGAAATTTCCACAGATACTTCTTGCAGTCAGTACCCAGTGTTATTAGCTCCCCCCCCCCCTTTTTTTTGACTCATTTAAACATTTCCCATTTCATTAAAACCAAAAAAAAAAAAAAAAAGGCCCCTCCAGGCCCCGCACGACCCGGTATACAGGATAAAGTGGTATAGACGATGAGTGAGTGAGTGAGTGAGTGAGTGGGTGGGTGATCCATCCTGGAATGAAAAAAGTGATATTTGTACTTATTTATAAAATCTCTACAGATAAAAACCCTTATGTATACTTATTAAAGAAACTGATTTTTTTTATTTTATTTAACATAATAGTAAGAAAATCTTACATATTTATTGATACAGTTAATTTTTTTAATCTTAAGTAATTACTTTATGCTTGTCAAGAGTTGGGGTTTGTGTGAAGTCCGTCTACACATGGGGGTATGAAACATGGGATACACCATGTATGGGACATGAGGCTATCTATAGCTTGAGCATTCACATTACATATCCACGTACTGGCATGTGTGTAGGAGGAGGGAGGAAACTAGACAACCCAGACGAAACCCACAGACAAATTAAATTAAAATACAGACAAAGGACAATTAAAATACACACACACACACACACACACACACACACACACACACACACACACACTACCTTTAAAAAAGGTCTGATGTTCCTTTTGTCTTTCGAAATAGTCACCTTGGAAATTCTGTGAGCAGAGCGCTGATGTACTTTGATAAGGTTTTAAACTGTAGTTTCTGAAAAGCTTTAATACAGAAGTATGCATACATAGGAAAAATTTTAACCTTTTGGTTTTGGCTTCCAAATTTTTGTTATACTTAGTTTGTGTAATTGTCTTAGATAGCCTTTAAGAAAAGCTAAAAAAGAAAAAGAAGAAGAATCAGATGTTGAAGCTATTTTTTTTTAAAATGCATTTGAAATGCAGTTACATGCATATCACAAAATGTGTTACATGGGTCCATCATGATTGGGATAAATCCATGTCTGTAAATGATATTTAGTAAATAGATTTACCGCTTATGAGGAAGTGTTCATTTCTGCTATGTATGGACAGTGTATAATAAAAATGGATCATTGTGAAAAAATTTGACAATTAGGTTTTGGGTTCCTCTTGTGCTGCCAGGGAAGTTCTGGCCCCTCAGGGTGTGGCTCCACAGGAACCCGGGAGGTATGCTATGGTGTCTGGCAGCGGAAAGTTAATGGTGAAACCTTTGGGTTGCGGGGTGGGGACTCTGTGGTTTGGGCTTGTTTCTTCAACACATTCCTGGGTGCTTGGTTGGATTATGACCTGGTAAGTCTGGAGGTAAGATCAATAACCTAGAACTCTTTGTCTGCTGGTCTCCATAAACAGCAGGCTGTGGTGCATTGGGTGTTCTGGGGACTTTCTGTTATGGCCAGTGTTGTCTTTTTTTTTTTTATTAGCCAAAATACATTAGAAATAATACAGCAGCACAGTATTTTAAGTTATCTCAAAGTATACACATTACCAATTTTTAATTTTGCAACATATATATTTTTTTAAAGGTTGGGGCAGTAAAGTATTTTCTACATAATCCACTACTTTATAACACAAGTTTATGTATTTTCTCAGATTTTTCCTGCAAACAAATGTTTGAAATACTGCCAGACCTTCATTTGGCATTTCAGAATTCACCTCATGTTGTGTGTTGGAGGCAGGTCAGGACTGAGGACGAGAAGGTCAACACCTGCACCCTCTCTTTGTGAAGAATATTGTTTTGCATTGTCTTCTTAAAACAAGCATCGGTGACCCTGGAAAATGTTGTGTTAAAGGCAGCATATCTTGCTTCAAAATCTCTACCTAGGTTTCCAAGGGAACGTATGTATTATGGATTCATTATTTGTCTTTGAGAAGCATTTTAATAATATTTTCATGCATTTGTTAGCAAACTGGCAATATTATGCTCCCCTTTACTTCTAAAGGACTATATAATTCCTGTATGCTGCTTTTTCATTAATTATTGTACCTCATTGCAACCCTCCAAACTTTTGTGAATGTTCTTGCAGGCCTAAATATTTAAAGAATGTACAGTGGTAGCCAAACATATTGGGACAACAATAAAATTCAATATTTAAATGACACTCAGATTTTTTTAAAATGTCAACCAAGATAATAAGAATGTGTTATTTCATGCAGTGAAACTGCTCTACAACAATCAATAATTTGGATGACATCCTTTATTCTTTCAAACCTGCTGGAAACAGCAAGGGAGTCAAAAGTTTGTGTGCAATATTCTGGAGTCACTTGCTCAATCCATGCCTGCTTGATTGCTTCCTGAAAATCATGAACAGAAATTTGCCGCAGGCATTTGCAATTCATTTGAGAATTCCCTAGTTTTATTCATTGGTGGTTTATTTAATCTGTTATTTTGCTCCACCAACACATATCCTCCCACCATCCATCCTAGTGAAAGCTGGCTGGTGGAGCTGGTGACATTGGTGAAAATAGTTTTAAATTCTTAGTATGTAGCCAAAAGTCAATGGCAAGTTAACGACCGTAGAACACCTTGGAAGTGGAGTGATACATGTAGTTCAATGTCCCAGTGCTGTTATCGTCCATCACCACCACTTGTGAAATGCTTCTCATCCAGTTGGATTGTATGGTCGGACCCAACAGTCGTACAAGTTGTTTTAATGCTTTTGGCTGCCATTGTATATTAACAAATAAAATGAGACTGACCATACGAAACAAGAAATATCTTGTGTATATACTAATCAGCAATGAAATACAAGTCAACGGTAAATTACAAATTGTTTTCACTTTTAATTTGAATTTAACATACTTTCCTAACTTGTAAAACACCATATGTGCTACTTTGAAGTTATGGACAACATGATGATGTAGACAAAACCGCATAGAAAAAAAAGTTGGACCGTTGCTACAGAATTCTGTTTAAGTTGGAAAAAAACAAGAATAAAACAGAAGATCATGTAGAATTAAAAAACAACTGTGGATTTAATGAGCTAATGAGAAAATTCACAAGATGAATTTTTACATTTCTGACAGAAGCAATACTAAAACTGAAAAAAAGGTACATCTGAAAAGAAAAACAATACATCTCCCAGGACACTCATTTCCTCTTTGACTTGTGACTCTTCTTCGGGCGACTGCGCAGAAAAGTGAAAAACAAGACAATGACAAACATATACAGAGAATCTCAAAATCTGAAACAATCTTTACCACAGAGATGTAGGTTACTGTGAAGAGATGCTGAAACAATATGTAATAGTGCTGTTACCTCTCTGGTGACTTTGAGTGACTGCGATGTCTGTGGCTTCTGTGATGACCTGAAGTACACCGGAAAAAAGGGGGAAAAATTATTGATTTAAGGTCACAAATTAACCACAATAAAATCTCAAACTTAAGTAGAAACATCAGTCACAATAAACAGGATTTTCCATTTACACACTAGATGAATCTAATGTCAGTCAGTCAGACCTTCAGTATAATAAAGCTTTAAGAGAGGAGTGAGTCTGAGTCCAGACTGTAGGGATTAGACTTACGTAGCATACCTGGAGACTTGGAGCGGTGCCTCCTGTCTCTGGATCTGCTGCGGTGTCTGCGTGGACTCTTGCTGCGATGCCGATCGCGCTCTCGCTCACGTCTGGGAGACGGACTACAAGGGAAGGCAAACAATTCAACGACAACCACGTCCAAGCCTCGTTCTTAACACAAAGACTTATTCCTTCACACTTAATCACACTGTACTTTTGATTGACACCCATTAACAACACTCTGTACTGTTTGTTTTTACTCTATACCTGCTTCATGTTTTTTTTCCTATACCATGCACTTTAATCTGATATATTAGCCATGAATGTCACCTGTCCGTTACATTACAGTATGGAAGAAATATCTGTTAGGATTTTTGCTTTGCACTTCCTTTAACAAATCAAATCTTCATAGTCTTTGAAAAGAAGCCATAGCAGCTTTAATGACAGCTCTGTGGACGCTTATGAGCGGCATTCAAGTCAAACTGGGACTTGAAAAAAAGGCAGAATGGTGCAGATGTTTTAAAGTAGTTTGTATGTCCATGAATGACGATCCCAGCAGAGGTTGTGCAAAATAGTATGATGATGATGATGATAATATTATGATAATGACAATATATATATATATAGCAAAAATATTTATACAAGTTTTTCTTTTCCTGAAGTGTGTATAAATTTTTTGACTGGATATATATTAAAATCATAGTCAGGTCTGTAACACCCTATACTCCATGACTCACATCCTCATAGCATTTCTAAAAAATGTTGTATAAAAGCAAGGGTTTTTGCAATTATGTACCTTCGTCTCTTCGGTGATCTGCTTCGTCTGTGAATGAAAAAGGAAAAAAAGTTACAAATTAAACAGGATGTTTAGGAACACTCAATAGATACATAAATATTTCTCTCAATCTTGTGCAGAATAGAAATATCTAGCAGTACTTAAAAAACAAACACACACAGTTCTCAGTGTGAATAAGGACACAACTGACATTTATCCAAGAATACTCATAAAACTTTAACAAAACTCCCTGAACTTTTTCACTATATAGTTGATTACGTCCTATATGTCAGATGCTGACCTTCTGGGCGAACGGCTTCGTCTGTAGCGAGGAGATGGAGATCTGCGAGGTCTGTCCAAATCTCGATAACTCCGTCTGTGTGGCTCTGGTGCTTGTACTCTCTCCGGCTAGAAACGATCAACAGAGAGAGGAAGCTGAGCATTAGAAGCCTTTGCTATACTTTGCAGTTGTAGAAACAAAAGCAATATTTTTATGCAATCAATCAATTTCCAATTAATTTGAAAATGCTTTTTGTAAATATAAACTATATGATACCAACTTGAATTATATATATATATATATATATATATATATATATATATATATTTACATGGTGATTTTGTTCATTTCAAGCACAAAAATCTTTTCCCCATTTCTTGAGATAATTTAGCTGTCAGTATTAAAAAAAAAAAAAAAACACCTCTTATGCATTCATAATTTTTTTTTTTTCATGGGACATGAAAAAAATCATAAATGTATTAGCCATGCAATTCAGCTTGCTACCTTTTCCTCCTCTTCCTCTTCTTCTTCACTGGACTCCACCTCATCCAGGTCTTCCTCGAGGGCACTGATCCGTGTATCGAGCAGCTCGGCCTCCTCCAGAACTTGCCTCTTCTACAACCGTCACAACGGATACTTCAGGCTCATGCTTGAATTAATATGGAATTCTGAACTCAAATAGAAATTTGGACAGACAGACCTGTAGCCTCGGGAGGATGATGTCACACACGCGCTCGGCATGAAGCAGCTCGTCTATGAACTCATCCACATGCATTATTTCGAACTCTGAGGAAACACAGTTTCAGAAACGTCTATGTTTATATAATGAATGTTTTATTTAGGTCAGTGTAAACAAATCACAAGCCAAAGTGCTACGTCCAGGCAGATCATGCGGCTGTGCGATTATGGATTATTATTCATTAGCACACAGGATCAGTCAGCTTTCAGCTCCTAGATTTTTTTCCTCCCTTATTCTATTCTCATTCAGCAACGATACTCATGAAGGATCCATGTTTCGATGTGAAGTGATATCTGCATAAATACTGGCTGACGCTAAACGGACCAAACAGGTGCTGCATTTGGGGAAATTCAGTACGAGATTTAACCTGTAATCTTTTCAGAGGACGAAAGAGAACAACACTGATGTTACCAATCTGGGAGTTTGGAATAAAATCACTGTCAAAAATAATTGTGTGTAAAAAAGGGAAAGTAAAATTACAGAGACGTTTTAACTGTAGTAGGTAAGATTTTAGGAGTTTAAAACAGTGGCGGGGCAAGTGAGCCGAATCGATTTCTCTTCCCTCGGATAGTAATGCCTGTGCATTTGGCCTTGATGACGTATTTTTGACAGTGGTCTAACACACTACATTCATGGGCGTAATTTTGCAGTTCGTCCAAGGTTTTGTGTCTGTAAACGGTCAGTGTCGTATATTTCAGAGTTGTACTGTAACAAACACACAAAATCTCATATCAGTAAACCGTCGTGGCCATAGATTTAGGTATCCATCTCGGAAAAAAACTGAATTACACATATATAATTTTTTTTTACCCATGATTATTTTTTACACTGATTTTATCCCATACGGGAGGAATTTAAAATCTCACATGAGAACCTACAAAATATGAATTTATCCCCAGACCCTATGTACATTTAATTAATTCTGAAAAGACCTAAACAACTCTACAAACTAACTTGATTACATCAAGGTAGCTAACAATATTTAAACCTAGTCACGCAGCTTTCCAGGCAACCAAACCATGGGACCGGACCACACACTAACTAGCAAATAGATCTGTGATATCCTGTTTTTTCTCTCACCTCCATTTCTGTTCTGGCCTTTAATCTTCCTGTAGTCGTTGTACAAGGGTTCCAGATACTTATAGCAGTCGACTGAGGTCCCCGTCAGGCGCATGTACATGGCTCCGAGCAGGCGCACGTACCTGGACACAAAGCAAAACAAATCGACTGAGTTAAATCTCGTGTGTGCATTGCATTCTGCTTCTAAACGTGACCTTGCTTAATTTAGCAATGAAGAGACGACCTTGAGAGAAGCTCAAAACCTCGTTTCTTTTACAAATTAATGTAGGCAAAATAAATGAATTTATTTATTTATTATATTGCCAAAAGTATGTGCTCGCCTGCCTTCACATGCATATGAACTTGAGGAACATCCTGTTCTTAATCCATAGGGTTTAATAAGATGTTGGCCCACTATTTATTTACAGTTATAACAGCGTCAAGTCTTCTGGCAAGGCTTTCCACAAGGTTTAGGAGTGTGTTTATGGGACTTTTTGAACATTCTTCTAGAAGCGCATTTGTGAGGTCAGACACTGATATTGGACGAGAAGTCGTGGATCATCCAGTTCATCCCAAAGGTGTTCTATCGGGTTGAGGTCAGTCAGATTCTTCCACACTAAACTCGCTTATCCATGTCTTTATGTACCTTGCTTTGTGCATTGGTGCGCAGTCATGTTGGAACAGGAAGGGGCCGTCCCCAAACTGTTCCCACAAAGTTGAGAGCGTGAAATTGTCTAAAATAGGTATTCCTTCATTGAAACTAGGGGGCGAGCCCATCTCCTGAAAAACAACCCCACACCAGTTCCAGCATCACCGCGCACCAGTGTACAGAACAACGTCTTGTTTGGCGAGGAGGAACATGCCTCCTGTGGGTTAAAGCTGCAAAGAGTTGGGCCAACATCATATTAAACCCTATGGATTAGGATGTTACTGAATTTCATACATATGTGTATGCAGGCGAGCAAATACTTTGGGCAATATTGTGTATATTGTAAATTTTAATATACAGTTCCCCCTGTTTCCATACTCAACATACACTACTTATATACCCGACACATCTTTGCTCCATGCATCACACATAATGCTGTCTTTGCAGTACTTCATAGTTCATCCACATCTACATCTTCTTAAAATGTCACAATTGTTTGCACGAAAATCTATTTGCCACATACTGTATATCCTATTTATAATACATCCTATAAGACATCCAGGTACAGATCACCTCCAACACTTAGATCAATTCAGAGGTTTTGATCTGAGACGCAACCCGGTGACAATCATAACGCACATCAATGTGTTTAAAGTCACCAAACAGTTTCCAGTTCAACATGAAAATCTGATGAATTGGGCTGTATAAATAAAAAAAAAAATATTAAAAAAAGATTTATTTTTTTTATCTTCCAGATGTGCATACAGGTGTCCCAGAAAATCCAGATGTAATCGCTATTATTTGGAGTAATTTGGCTCAAAACATTTTTTTAAAACTCCTTCAATACATGCACGTAAATGTAATATTTTTGGTAGCGCTGCACAATTAATCACAGAAAATTTTAAACTGTAATAGCTATTTAATCAAAACAGATGCTGTAGTTAATTACTGCTAATAAACAGTCAGGAATGTATGCAGTTTGTCAATCATTTAAGTAACTTTTTTTTAATATACTTGATATAAAAAGAATAAACAAATCTTGGCAAACATCATCTTAATAATGAGATCATTTGTGCTGTGATTTGGCGTTAGCCTGGAATACAAAGCAGTACATTTAAGAATGAAACTTCGCAGTTTAAATCACTATCGCAAAATGTTTCATTTTATTTTTAAATCAAAATTGTGCGTCCTCCGGGTACACCAGTTTTCCTCCCACAAACCAAAGACATGCAGATTAGGCTAATTGGTGTTCCCAAATTGGCCATAGTTTGTGAATGTGTATGTGCGAATGCCCTGCGACAGATTGGCACCCTGTCCGGGGTGTCCCCCGCCTTGTGCCCCAAGTATCCTGGGACCCCTGTATACAAGATAAAGCCGTAAAGACAATGAACAGCCTTCCACTGATTCCCTGAGGCCTACTTCCAAAGGTTGCTTCTGAACTCAATCAATCAGGTCTTAATAATCCAGTACGAATTTAACGACACCAAAGCAAATCTTTACACAAGACATCAACGGCAGCAAACGTTCGACATCACTGAATAAAACCCATCTCTGTACTTGAAATCTTCGTTCTTGATGAACTCCACGATGATGTCTTTTTCCGGCTGGATCTGGAGCATTTTCAGGGTGAGACACAGGAACGGCGTGGGTTTGATGTTGCCTCCGTACACACCGCCGATGAACTTCAGCTCCATCGCTTTATCCACAACCAGCTCGGCTTCACGCAGACAAAGACAGAAGATTACATACACAAAGAGAGAGAGAGGAAAGAAAAACCCCGGTGTTAAACAGCTGACTAAAAAAAAGTTGGTGTACAGATGAGAGCAAAAGTTTGCACACCCTCATCATCAGCTTTGCATACATAGTGTTAGAAACGCAAACTCTCGAGTGGGATTACATCACTGGAAGTATTTCGCTAAATAACTGATATTTTTATTCAACAACAAGAAATCAGAATGAGAATGAAGTAAATGATGTAAAGGGTGTTCAAATCAAATAGGGAACTAGTGATTAAATTTCTGATGAATGAAAGCGATTAACATCTACAGAAGACTTAAACGACATTATGTTGACGAGACACTTAGCCGCAGTAAAACATTTAAAGTGTACGTCCATATGTCCGTGAATGACGAGCCAGACCGAGGTGTTTGTTAAGGAGTTCCTGGGAGGCCAGTGTTTCATACATGAAGGATTGAGAAAACTTTCAATCTTGATGGTATCCAAGCACGAGTGAACCAATGGGGTGAGTGCATTAGTGTAGCAGGAGATTATATACAGAAATAAAGGACATTTCTACTCTACAATCTGTTATTCTGTGAAATCAAAAGTCCCAGTTTGACTTGAACACCCATAGGATGTTAGAAGTCAGGGGAAAGCTTTATAGATACTTGATATTTTCAATACTAAAACTTTTTTGGTTAACGTTATTCTGTTTTTAAGCTTTTCAGCTAAAAAAAAAAAAAAAGTATCTTATGATACAAAACAACAACACTGTTTAGGAGACTCCTCATGCAAGCGTAGGTTATCTCCTGGCTTTATTTCCAGAGTTTTCGGGTTTAACTCATTAAATATTAAACAAGTAGCCTGAAATATTACAAGTTTCATTTAAAAACTACTCTAAATGTAACAAGGCAGCCATTATAATCCTCTAAAACCTGTCATAATGCCTCAAAACTCGGCCTGTCCTGCTCTCTAGCTCTGCCTCTATCCGGCTAACCGCCATTAGCATTAGCATAGGCTCTTTATCACACACCTGTAAGTCCGAAACATTCCTCTTTCCAGTATTTCGACTCATAGATTCGCGTCCGGATGATTTTCTCCACCAAATATTGCGGATTAGTTCCGTGTATACTGTTCGCATCTTTAACTGTTCTGTTCGCCATGGCGTCAAGAACAGCACGGCTAACTGATCACTGCAGAGGAACCAAACGCGCTCATGGAGTCCGACCGGTTGTGTTACAAATACCACGCTAGGGTACTACGTAGGCGACTGAAATTCGTATCGTAACACACTACGTAGTACACACACGTTTAAAACATGGACGTTGTTTGAGAGGATACCAACGGGCGAAGAGCTTCCGGATGCGGATGGCTGTGTTGCAAATAAAATTCAAGTGCACTAGATGTAGAATCTTATAATTTCATCCTAGTGCACTTGTATGACGGCTGAAGCTATTTCTTTATCCATGCATTTATATATATATTTCACTAGGATGAAATTATATAATCTCCTGCTACACTAAGTGCGCTATATATAGCGCAATTGGTTACAGTTTTATTTGATTTGTAATTACGCCATTGACTTCTGGGTGTAAATAGCTGTGTTGCAAATACCACCCTGTTTTTTCGCGCACAGACCTCTAACTTAGTAAAGACTTTATTACATTCCACGCTATATAGTGCACTCATATGCAAATATGGATTTATTTAAGATACAGCCAATAGTTTAACGATTATGTGTATGAATGGCTGTGTTTTAAATAGTAGAAAAAAAGGGGGGGGGATAGGGCACTTAGGATGGAGAAATACTTATATGAACACCAACCAATAAATTGGGTTTTGTTTGAGATTCCCCAATGAGCAGCAACTTCCGGGTTGACCACTTCCGGAATTCAAGTAGGCGTAGACTAGAACGAAACGTCATTTACGCGCGAAAAAAAGAGTTGCGTGACTTTGTGTAGTCGGGTTTTTTTTTTGTCCAGGTTACGGTTGTTTTGTGTAGATTTCGTTTTTAAATTTTTTATATTGTGTTGAGTTTGTCAGGTAGATCTATTAATAAATGTGCACGCGAACAATCGGATAAAGTCGCGCAGGTTAATCATAAAGGAGGATTTAAGGGTAAGGAGTCGAATCTCAAACGGCTCTATGTGGGAGTGCTTTTACACTATAATAGATTAGACTTTATACGATGTGTTACACCTTGTTCATTATGTGAGGTTCGGTCTAAGGCACTGTGATCAGGATGCAGTGTGAATGTGTGACTGTAAAAGTTTCTCTTCTGTGTGTTTTCAGTAAAAGATAATGAGTCGCTATTTCACCAGACTGCGCATGCGCAGAACATACACGTGGCCCGGAAACCCGATCAGTGAAGACAGGAAGTTGAAGAGACTTTATCATGAGTAAGTATAACAGTCCTGGATGACTTAAAGGGCTCGTGGATATTAATATAGTAAGATATGGCTTGTAGGTAGCATCAAAGACATTTTATATTACACAAAAATAGCCAAAGAAATTACAAAATACAATTTTTAAATGATGATTTAATTTATTAAGGGAAAAAAAAGCTGTCCGAACCTACCTGGCCCTATGTGAAAAAGTAATTGCCCTCTAACTGTAATAACTGGTTGTGCCACCCTTGGCAGCAACAACTGCACTCAAGCATTTGTGATAACTGGCAATGAGTCTTGTAGAGGAATTTTGGCCCACTCTGCTTTGCAGAATTGCTTTAATTTGACCACGCCGGAGAGTTTTCGGCAATGAACAGCATTCTAAAACCGGATTTCAGTTGGGACTTTCACCAGACCTTCTGCTTCATAACTCGGGTGCAGTTAAGCTTGAGGTCACAAACTGAAGCTTGAGGTCACAAAATTGCCGGACATTCAACTTCAGGATTTTTGTGGTAAAGTGCAGAATTCATGGTTCCATCAATTATAGCAAGTTGTCCAGATCCCGAAGCTGCAAACGGCCATCACACTACCCCCAGATGTAACATCATGCACACCTTCCAAAGAGTTAAACCTTTGTCTCATCGGCCCACACAATGTTTGTGAAAAAGTCTTGCGGATAATCAAGATGTTTTTTGGCAAATGTGAGACGAGCCTTCGTGTTCTTTTTAGTCAGCAGTTGGTTTTCACCTTGGAACTCCATCATGGACGCCCCCAGTCTCTTCTTCTTACAGTGGAATAATGAACACTGACCCTAACTGGGAAAAGTGAGACCTGCAGTTTTTTAGATGTTGTTCTGGGCTCTTGTATGAGGTCCTGGATGAGTCGTCGTCGTGCTTTTGGAGTCATTTTGGTAGGCTGACCGTTCCAAGTTTTCTCCATTTGTGGATAATGGCACTCGCTGTAGTTCCTTGGAGTCCTAAAGCTTTAGAAATGGCTTTGTAACCCTCATGTTCATTCATGATTTAGCAAGGGGGCAATTACTTTTCCACACAGGACCAGGTAGTTTTCTACAGCTTGTTTCCCTTAATAAATGAAATCTTGATTTAAAAACTACATTTTGTATTTACTTGGGTTATCTTTTTGCAATACAGTATTTAATATTTGTTTGATGATCTGAATCATTTAAGTGTGACAAATATGCAAACAAAAAAACGGCCCTGTATTTAATGATGGAAAGCACAAAGCACTTGCCAGTCTTTCTGTATGAGAGCGTCTGCAGAATGCATACATGTAAGTTTAGATGTTTCCTAATGTATGAGACGCTCGTCAGGTCTTTGACGATATCTGTGGAGGGAAGGCCGGTGGACGGCGTGGTGTCTGTCGGTCAGTGCATCCTGATCGAGGGAGATGATGACGAGAACCCCTATGTCGCGCAGCTCCTCAAACTTTTCTGTGACGGTAAGAAGTGTTGTCTCTCCTTCCACACAGCTGACCTTCTCCTCCTTTAGTTTGCGCTCACGTTACCAGGCTCAAAGGATGCAAATCTGATTTATTTATTTATTTATTTGCCGTATAGGGCTGTAAAACTGATTTCGTACTCAATTATGGTCCTGAGACATTTCCCTGTTTGATTGAGAAATGTTTGGATTTAGATTTGGGGCGACATGGTCTCGAGCTCATGGGTTTGTTGAGGTAATTTTTTTTCTTTCAGTTCACACACAGTTTTCCTAGAAGTGATTCCTACAGTACATCTGAGGCCGACTAGATGAAGTAAAGGCTCGGCTTCTAAAGACATTTTTTTTTCTTCAACAATTTATTTATTTATATAGCACCTTACAGCAACCTAAGTTGAACCAAAGTGCTTCAGAGCACTAAAAATGACAATAAAGTGGCAATAAACTAGAGATAAAAAATACAAAAACAAATAAACACATAATTATAAATAAATTTTAAAAAAATTAGCTGATGACGATAATAATAATAATAATAATAATAATACTGATAAAATTATATAAAACAATTCTAAAAAAGTTCATTCTAAATAAGTGAGTCTTTAGTTTTGCTTTAAACAGAGGGAGGTCTGTAATGTTCCGTAAAAAAAAAAAAAAGGTATTAGTCCTGTCCTAGACACTCGACTCCTTCCCTCCCTCAGCTAGTCCTGGTCTTCACCATAGTCTTAATCTTATTGCTTCAAGATGAAGTGGAAAGAAAATAAAAAATCATGCATGGTCCTGGATTTACTACAGATCTGTACGACAGTTAGAGATGGAGGGAAAAA
Organism: Clarias magur; assembly: GCA_013621035.1. NCBI lineage: Eukaryota > Metazoa > Chordata > Actinopteri > Siluriformes > Clariidae > Clarias > Clarias magur. Next base: position 418,982 of record QNUK01000251.1, read on the forward strand.
TTGTTTCAGTAACATCATGCGATTTAAAAAAAATTGTTTTTGTTAATACATTGACTTTTTACATTTTATTTATTCTTTATTTTTTGTACATTTTGGCATTTGAAGCCATAAAATGTTGCAGTTCCAACATAATCCTGTAGGTGGTGTCTAAATTCTCTAAATTATCCGCCAGTCCTTGGTGATTCCCATCCCTGGTTCAGTAGAGGAAAGAGGAAATTGGTGACCAGACATGTCATATTTGTGGGATCGATTCAAGTAAAACTGCAACAAGGCATTTAAAGAATCAAAGAAATGTTCCAAATAATTTCTAAAGAATAGAAAATGTGCATGAGTGTTTTTGATTTAAAAAAAAAAAAAAAAAAAAGTTTTTTTTCCACCTTCGTATCTGTGCGTGGTTTCAATAATCTCTGGTTGTCCAGATACGGGGAAGCGGATGAGGGCGGTGGTGCAGTGGTTCGTGCGGATGTGTGAAATACCCCAAAACAGAAGGAAGCTCCTGGGCCGGGACCCTCATCCACAAGAGGTTTTTTACTACGAGGATCGCTCCTGTGATAACGAGGTGGACGCCGAGACCATCCTGGGAACGGTACAGGTATGTCTTTGTGATGGAATTTGTGATGCTGCTGAGAGAGTAGGGTTTTTTTGGTGTTAAGAACTAAAATGTTCTAAAGAATGACGCCCGTGGTTCTCTCATGTAGATCAAACACGTTCCTGCCGGGGCTCCTTTCCCGGACGACGAAAGCAGAAACACGCTGTTTGTTAAACTAACCTGGGACGCCAAAAAATTTCAAGTCATGGATCCTGAGCTGATTAACCCTCCTGCTCCTCCTCAAAGTCCCGAGTCTCCACCCCCGCCCCAGCTCCTGTTACGCCTCCGCGCTCTCCCCACCCCGGACCCTAGCGTGATGAAGCGGGCCATGTCCGGCGTGATGACCCGCGGCAGCATGAGCACCGGCAAGCTGGAGGCCGAGTCGGCTCACTCCGCCTCCAAACTGTCGGCCGCCAAACTGCTGAACGTGAAGCGGAGAGGCCGAGTCTCCTCCAACCCAAACATCCGCAAGAAGCTCGACCTGTGCAGTGAGTGCTGGTGAGGTTTCCTAGTCTCCGTTCGCTTTTATGTCCTCATATTTTATTTGTATTATTATCGCTTGCTTGTTCAGGTCCGGAGAAGAAGCTGACGAGAGACGATGTTCTCGGTGAGATCTTGGATGGCGACCAGGACGCTGAGGACTCGTTGGCCAGCAAACTGGGCGCCTCTCCACCTCGTCGCATCTCCATCTCCATCCGTCTGACCCCGCTCCCCATGACGGTCACCAGCAAGTCTTCCCCCATGGAGGACAAACTGTCCATCCAGCCTCTTCAAAGCCCCAGTAAAGGCACTGCTTGTGATGACGACTCCACCAGGTCAGTTTCTGAACTTTATTATAAAAAGTTACAAAGTACCTGACACCGGAGACTTCTTTCAAAATGTCCCCACGTGTCCACCATTTGTCCTTGTGGAAGTTATTTCTATGGAAACGTAAAGAAATCAAAAGAGCAGTATTGCTCCTGTAAGAGATTTTAAATCGGTGCTTTCCGAAGAAGCAGGTTAGAATATGAGCAGAGCAGTGCTGTGATCTAATCAGGCTGTTCAGCACTAGGCTATGTTCTTAGTTTTAATTCAGAACTTAATGATGAACGTAAAACCTACAAAGCGTGCTGCTGCTCTCTCAGGGACTGGCTCGGGGTCGAGCCTCTAGAAGATGACGTGTTCGAGTCCGAGTCGCTAATCAGCAAAGGCAGAACTCCTCGTAGGAGAGAGGCCACTCCCAGGAGAGCTGGTCTGAGGGGGAACAAGTAAGTTTGACTCTTGGTGGTGGAGTCACAGTTTCACTCTGATTGTGTTTGTTTGCCCCCCCTCTTCCCCCCTCTCTCTCCCAAAAACACTGGTATTGGTGGTGTTTTGAAATCCTGGCTTAGATTTGGATGCAGGGAACTGTACCCGCCATCATTCATGACTGTTGCACTGCACTATCCACTCCGCCATTTCCACATGCTTGGGAGTTCCTGGGAGGCTAGGGTTTCAGACATGAAGCAGGCTCTGGTGTACTGAGAGAACGTTCTACCTTGACGGTATCCGTTCACAAGTGAATCAAGTGCATTTGTGTCGAGCGCATGGAGTTTTCACTCTCATAGCTGTGCACGGTCAAAAGTCCCGGTTTGATTTGAATGACCCTAATAAACATTTAATCATTTGGCCTCACCTATGAACAGATGCATGAAGACATCTGCTTGACTGAAGTCTGACACAGGAGGAAGGTGATGATTTGAGTAACTCTTGCGCGATTTATCTGTCGGCAGCGCGAGAACTCCATCCAGGAGGAGAGACTCGGCGGCAGTCCGGGAGCCCGCACTCGCTGTGCTGTAAGTATATAGAGTCAACATGGAATAACCCTTCCTGTAACATTCGATTTAAAGTGCTGTAATTAGGGAGTTTGTCCACACTAAAGACAATAATCTCTGCCTGTCCGGTAAACCCTTCTTCTGTTTTGTGATGGTTCTGCTCTCAGGGCTGAAGAAGAGCACGAAGACTCGCCTCTGCAGACTACCGCCACTCCACGCTCCAAGAGGAAATCCGCCCAGCTCGTGTCGTCCCGCATCCGAAAGCAGCTGTGAGTCCTCGGGCTGGAACGTCGTATCATGGAACGCCTCACTTATTCCTCTCCCGGTTATAACCGGAACGTCGTGTCGACTTGTGTTGCAGGAGCATGCTGAGTCGGGGCGGCGAGCTGCAGTCTGACGGGGAAGACGCCGAGGACGACGGCTGCTTCGTGCCCGCTAAGATCGATCTGGAGAGCAGCAGTGACGAGGAAGAGGAGGCGAAGATGGACAGCGAGGACGAGCTGGTGGTGAAGAGGAGCAGGCGCTCGGCAGGTCCGAGAACTCCGTCGCGGGAAAAGACCCGGGCTTCGGCGAGAACCCCTCGCAAAAAAACCCCGAACAAGAAGGTATGGCATGTTTTTATATGGTAACTTATAAAACAAAAAAAAAACTTGCATTCTGGTATCACGGATGAAGTTAGTGATAATGTACGAGAGCAAACGTAATGGTAAGAATAAAAGTAAATTCTGACGAGTGGATTAAAGGGCATCTATTATGCAAAATTTACTTTTTCGTCATATTTAGACGAGGTATGCACGCAAACAAACAAAAAATAAATAAATAAGGGGGAAAACATTCCTACTTTTTGTCTTTTTCCATTTTTGTATTGGTCAGCTATATTTTTCTACTGATGTGACATCATAAAAGAAAAGCCCCTCCCCTGGCTTGTTGCTCAGCAGTAGCTCATTTACACAGACAATGAAACAGGAAGTTTATAGCATAAAAAATTCAGCTGGAGCATTAACACACACACACACACACACACACACACACACACCCTTTTTGGGGGGAGGGGGGGGCTCTGAGACAATATGAGACCTTTAATATGAAGATTCAATTAATCTCTCTCTTTAATTGCATTTTAAATTTGTTCTTCTCCCTCCTCCTCTCTGCTTGTGGATGTAGTCCGCTCCTCCGACCCCCCGCACACCACGCCACGCCACTCCCAGCATTCCTAGCAGAAGTCTGCCAGCCAGGAAGCCTGGGAATGTATTGGAGGAAGCAAGGGCAAGGTAAGATGGCTTCAATATTGGACGGCGAATTTTACAATCCAGTGTTTGCTAAGGTTTATAGCTTTATCAAATTATAAAACCAATTATTGTATGGTGCTTCTGTGTTTTCTATGCTTGCGTGATTTGTGCGCTATACAATAATGCCTTTTACCATTTTCTTCGTTGTGTTCTTTATCACCTTTTGTTTCGCTCTGACAAACAGACTGATGGATGTGAAAGACCTTGTTTGTGGCTTTGACTTTTTAAGTGCTGGTGAAATTAATTCCCGTTCCAATACGGATCGAACTGCAGATTCCGGACTCAACACTCCAGACAAAAATGTTTTTTTTTTTTCCATTTTTTCATCCATGTCCTTAAACCTTTTTTTTTTTTTTTTTTCCTTCCTCTGACAGGTTACATGTATCGTCAGTTCCCGATTCTCTTCCATGTCGAGAGCAGGAGTTCCAAGACATCTACAACTTTGTAGAGAGCAAGATCATGGACGGCACTGGAGGGTGTGTGTCCACCTGTTGTCCAAAACATTTCCGTAAAAAAAAAATAAATAAATAACAACCCTGGTGATTGATTAATTGTGTCCTGCACGTTTCTACAGGTGTATGTACATCTCGGGCGTTCCCGGCACGGGGAAGACGGCCACGGTGCACGAGGTGATCAGGTCTCTGCAGCACGCAGCAGAGCAGGAGGAGATCCCTTCATTCCACTTCATAGAGATCAACGGCATGAAGATGACCGACCCGCACCAGGCCTATGTCCAGATTCTACAGGTTGGTACTAAAGCTGTGTTTTTTTTTTTTTATTGTTTTTTTTTCCCCTTTTACTTTATTTCTCTGTCTTGTTTTTTACTACTTAAAAATAAATTTGAGAAATTTTCTGGTGTATTATAGAAACTTACGGATCAGAAAGCGACAGCGGACCACGCCGCCGCCCTGCTGGAGAAACGCTTCAGCGCGCCAGCACCGAAGAAAGAGACCACAGTGCTGCTGGTGGACGAGGTGAGCTCCCAAAAGCGTTTATGGCGAATTTAAAACCATCAGATGCACAAGTCCATAAATTCTGAATGATTATATTGCAAACGTTTAGAAATTTAACCAGTTAATTTATGAGACTTGTAAGTGAAGGTTTGCTTTATGGAATTCTCATCCCTTGTTTGGTTCCGGCAAATATAAGAGCTCAACATTTTTGACAAAAATGAGGGCACAAGCTCAGAAATGTATTCGAAATGGTGTAAAAACATCTCTATGCCTCAACCTCATTTCTAAAAAAAAAAATAATTACAAAATCCAGTACAGGGTAGTCCCTGATTATCTGAACCGGATAAGTCGGCTTCAGTGTACAAGTCCGGAAGCATTGTTTCGGAAAAATCCTCAACAAAAGAGTTCACAGTCCCGTACAGTGGAAAAACGGTGGAAGAGGACACTGTTACATCTGACGTGCGAGATTCATTTCCTTAAGCGCGATTACGGTTTTTGGCCACATGATGGCAGAGTGGGGAAAGAAGACCGATTTAGTCACGCGGATTGGTATGGTTTATAATGTACTGTATATTTGTGTCAAAGACGTATAAGACTTACTTTGTTGGACTTAAGAACAAATCGGACTTGCGAACATGCTCCCGGAACAGAACCCGTTCGTAAGTCAGGGACTACCTCTGTCTCTAAATAAAAAATATGCTCGTCATATCCAAACCCCTAGCTAACTAGTTAATTACAACTATTACAACTGTTATACAATACAACTGTTAAATACAACACACAAATCTCTCTAATTAAATGTATACATAACACTTTCAAAATAGTTTTAAATGGATAAACAAGCACAATATATATAGTGTAGATGTATACTGCCCTGCTTAAAAAAAAAAAAGAAATTTTAAAGGCAAAAAGAAAGTCACCACTTTAAAAAGGGTGAATTAACCTGCATCGGGTACCGAAAACAATTAAGGAGACCTTAAATTACTGGAAGAGCTTTGAAACACATTAGTAGAACCTGTAAGGTCTGTGCTGAACCTGCAAGAAATTTAGTCACGGCTATGTTTAATAGTGAGAGTGATTCCACATGCACAATGTGATTTAGTAAAACAGCTGGGTGACCATAGGAAAACCACTTGTTAGAGAAGTCAGGGGGAAAAAAAACACTTGTCACTTACGTTTGTTAGGAAGTATAAAGCTTGGAGCTTTTGGTCATGTGCGGTCGGATGAGTTCAGATTGATGCTATTCAATGGACAGTGATGGACATATCAGGATGCGAAAGGACACGTGAAGCAACGAGCACATCATGCATAGTGACCATTGTGACCATCGTACAAGCCTCTGGAGGCTGTGTTGTGATTATAATGATCATATCATTAGAAACATTGTGGCAATAAAATGTGATTTAAAAAAAAAAAAATTTTTTTTTTTACATCAGTGAAGTTTTTATTAACCCGAATATCTAGATATTTCCAAAAGGACAAAAACCTAATTAGCTGACTACCTAAGGCGACCCATTAACACCATAAATGAACTAAACCATCTAAGAGCAGCAGTATATGAAACAATACATTACAGTGAGTTGTGGTGGTGCAAATAAATAAATTGTCCATGAGATGATGATGAGATGAAAAACAGTAAACATTTCTTGATGAGTAGCAACAAGATAAGATCTCAAGTGCAATATCTGATCACCAGTACATTTATGCAATATACTGTCTTTTCACTTGCACTACATTTCAAGTGCAATATTGGTATATTGATTATTTTCAGTGCAATATGTAACTCTGTGTGCTATATTCCATTCTAGTTTTACTTCTATTTATTGCATTTTCTTTACGTTTTTATTTCTTGAATTTAATTATTTTTTTCCTTGATTTAATGTAATTCTTTCCTTTCTTCCCGGTAAAATGAAATTAAATCATTGCAACTGTATGACTGAGACAAAGCAGTTTCCCTCTGGGATTAATAAAGTTCTTTTGAATCTTGAATCAAAGATGAATAGTAATAATAAAAAAAAATTTTTTAAAGTAGTGTTCTGAGAGCATAGAGAATCATTTTTACTAATGAATTTCTTCGTAATCAAAGCTGAATGGAAAAAAAAAGTGTGTATATTTTTTGTGCATCATCTAGAGAATATGATTGATTTATGAAGTTCTGGACATTTTCCAGCTGGACTTGTTATGGACGAGGAAGCAGAACGTCATGTATAATTTATTCGACTGGCCGACGAGACGGCATGCCCGTCTGGTGGTCCTGACCATCGCCAACACCATGGACCTGCCGGAGAGGATCATGATCAACCGCGTGGCCAGTCGCCTGGTGAGAGTCCCAACAAGATTTTCTATATCGACGGCGAATTGGAATTATTAGTAAATGTTCTGTACGTGTGTTTTTTTTTAATTTTTTATTTTTTTTATTTTTTTTAATCTTTGCAGGGGCTGACACGCATGTCTTTTCAGCCTTACACCTTTAAACAGCTACAGCAAATCATCACATCTCGCCTGAACAGAGTCAAAGCCTTCGAGGAAGACGCCCTTCAGCTCGTCTCGAGAAAGGTAACGCAGTTTTAAGAATTTCTAGTACGTTTCCAAAAAACCCCATCCCGGGTTTAAATCATCTACCATGATGACGTGAATACACAGGCGCCACACTGGTTCTTGATGTATGACATGATGCCCAATGAGTCCGTATACAACGTACAGTATGTTATGCCCAAGTGTAGAATCCTGCCATAGAAGCAACACGGCACTGTGTTAAATAAATATCCTCGAGTACTCCTCATCAAAAAGTGCAAAGTTTAAACGCACTCTTTCCCGATTGTCTGATTGCGTCTCTGATTGTGATTGCCGTGTTTCGCCCCCGAGGTTGCGGCCCTGTCAGGTGACGCCCGCCGCTGTCTGGATATCTGCAGACGCGCCACCGAGATCTGCGAGCACTCCGGTCAGAAAGGCGCCGTCGGATTGGTCGGAATGAGTCACGTGATGGAAGCCTTGGACGAAATGTTCTCCTCGTCGTACATCGCAGCTATCAGGTGCGCGAGGGACGTGCGGGTTTATCTATAAGTCGGTGTGTTTTAGTCGTCTCTGTTATTGAGTTGAATTATGATTCAATTCATCTAAGATGCAGCTTAATATGTATTTACTTAATATGCTCGTGTGCATTGGTGCATGATGTAAATGTGGCAGTGTTTTAACTTCACTATGCCTTAAATAAACAGAATGACTACGTCTAATAAAAAAACAAATATATATATTAAGTGCCGCTCCTTGTGTTTCCTCCTGCGCCTGTGTGTTTCAGGTGTGCCTCTCTGCAGGAGCAGCTCTTCTTGAGAGCTGTGATTGCAGAATTTCGTCGGCTGGGTCTCGAAGAGGCCACCTTTCAGCAGGTAATGTCTGATTTAATGTGCAAGGTTATGGTATAAACCTCATGGTCACCTGTGCATGCATTCAAAACATAAATAATAATAAAAAAGAGAGACCCCTTGCATTGCTCAGTTGAATTCCAGTGAAGGTACAATTACACTTTTAATCATAAAGGGATCAATAAAAATAAAAAATAAAAAAAAGTGTCGGGTCTGTTCATCAGGATGAAGTGAAAGTCAGATTTGTGGGAAAGTCATTTTAAAGGAAGCACCTCTTATTAAGAACGAATGACGTTTGTTTACGACTCCCTTTTTCCCTTCACCGTGACATTGTTTCGATAAGCTTATGCAATGTCACGGCGATTATTTCCTTCTAAAGTCTCATTATTTCCTCCTCAAGATCTTGTACTGATGATGTGATGAGAGTCGAACCGCTGTGTAAAGCCTCTGCAGAACATCCCGAAGACGAGATCCAAAAGATATGAAATGAGGTTCGGGTCCGGACCCTGTGATGGCCCCGTGTGTTAAAATGATGTCTTATGCTCCCTGAACCACTCTGTCACAATTTGAGCTCGATGAATCCTGGAATCGTCGCCTTGGAATATGCCTGTGCCACCAGGAAAGGAAAAATCCCTGGTCACTCAATACATTCAGGTCGTCGGCAGACTTAATTTTTTTTGGGCGCGTAACATTGCTGAGCCTAGACCTGACCTAAACCAACCCAGGTCACAACACTGTCGCACAGGCCTGCACTGTGCATGATGGGTGCATCACTTCATCCGTCTCTCTTCTTACCCTTACGTGCAAATCTGGACTCATCAAACCTCCTCATGACATTTTTCACATGCTCCGTAGTCCATTCTTTATGCTGTCTAGCAAATCTAAGCCTTACCCCCCCCCCCCCCCAATTTGTCCAGCTCGTAAGTGGTTTTCTTTAGGCTACACTGCTGTTTAATCCCAATCCCTTGTTCTTTTTTTTTTTTTTTTTTTACATTGTGCTTGTTGAAATTATTATAACATCTTTTCCATGACCACGGGGTATATGGTTGTTTAAAAAATCAAGTGAAGCTTCTTACTGCATTAGTCAGGGTTAAATGACTTGGTGCCACCTCAACCATATTAATCACTGCCGGAATTGTTTATTGGAAGGCTGTGAACTTTTTGTTTAGTTAAATACAGATGGCGACTAATTTAGTCGTGTCAAATTCCTCCTCGTCACTAGGGGGCGCTCACATTAAGGCTACTACTACTACTACTACTACTACTACTACTACTACTACCACTCAGCCGGGGGGGGGGAGTAACGCACTCGGAGGACGGCGCTATCTGCTCCTTCCGCTTGCACGAGCTCGTAGACGCCCCCGATTGGCTGTAGAGCCGCGATTGATGTGTGAGCACTAGGTACCTCTCGTCCCTCCCCTCCGAGAGAGCTCGGCCAATCAGCTCTCTCTAGACCTCCGACTGTGAGAGGTTACAGCATCACCCGGGAATCGAACTCGCGATTAATCTCCAGATGATGGGACGAGCACTTTACCACTTCGCCACTCAGGGGCCCATGACATTTATTTATTTATTTATTTATAATATTCGAAGGCCAGTAAGTGTGTGTTGGGTTTTTCTGAGACTTTCTGATGGTGTTTTTGATAGGATTGTGCGAGATTTAACACATTCATTTCTGTCTCTCTGTTTAACACTCTGTATGGTATTAAATCCTTTCAAGCTCTTCCTCATTCGTTATATGCAGAGGTGGCGAGAGTGATAAACTTTTGTAAAACATGTGTATTGCATAGTCATAAGAAACTGAAGTGTGAGAAAAGTCAAACGTTCTCATACAAAAGCAGTTACAGTTATTTACGTAAGTTCATTGGTTACAGCTTTACCGCTGACCGAACCAGAGCACTTTCAGACATGGCTCTCCTGCACACTTTTTAACCCGTTAATATCTGCCGTATACTACTGTCTAAGCTGTCGTTCTAGATAATCAACTCGTTCGGATTCTTTCTCACACCAAGCCTGATGTACCACTTGTTTCTTGGACTTGGACTCGAAAGATGCAGACAACTTTCCTCCGATGACTTGCGACTGCAGCCGCTCACTGAAATTCCCTCGGGCAGTTTTGCACCCGAGCGTCCAAAAACGGAATTGGACGCCTTATAACTTGTCCAACACTTGTCCTGTTACGCTGAACGTCCAGCCTCCTGACACACCGTACGAGTTCTGATCAATCCCTGCTATCTGATATCCCCCAAATGAGGATGAGTTCCCTGTCGAGTCCGGTTCCTCTCAAGGTTTCTTTCTGTTGTGATCTCTGAGAGTTTTTCCTCTCCTCTTCCTAGGGGCTCTGATTATACAGGACATTTCCTCACACTATTCAAAGTCATATTGATTGATTTGTAAATCTGCTTTGCGATGTCCATTGACCAAAACTGAATTGAATGTACCAAGGATGTGAGTATGAAAATAAGAAATGTTTTCATTCCTCTTTTTTTTTTTTTTGTTCTCTCAGGTGTTTGTCCAGCACCAGGCCCTGTGTCGGGTGGAAGGCCTGCAGCCGGTCAGCGTGTCCGAGAGCCTGGCTGTGTGTCAGAGGTTAGGAGCTTGTCGCCTGCTCCTGCTCGAGCCCAGCCGTCTGGATCTGCTTCTCCGTGTGCGCCTTAATCTCAGCCAGGATGATGTGCTGTACGCCCTGAAGGCAGACTGAGACTGTGCACATGTGCAGTGCTAACTTTACTTGGAAACTTGTTGAAAAGTTGGATTTAGATCACAGAGTGCCATTATGTGGTCGTGCTTGATTAAAAGGATCAGATCAGCTGCTCTCTTTAGAGTAGTTGAGTTTCTTTCAATGTACATTAGATACAAGACTTAAAAAATTAGATCTTTTTTTTTCCCTTTTTAGTGTAGCTTTAGACTCACGAGTGGCGTTAAGCACATAATGCTTTGTATGTAAAATAATATATATTTTTTTACATTGAATCCGGTTTCTCAATCAAGTTAATTCCCTGTTGCATCGGCGGTGAACACAAAATAGACTAATCACAACTAAAGAATTGTTTTTTACATCGGAGAGCAAGCCTCCCCTTATTCTGTGTTCAGTGCTTATCGTCTGGTAAAGTCTGTTCGAATGTGTGCGTGAGATGATTTGTCTTGTTGTTGTGCTTTCCGTAGCCAAGTAATATTATATTATGATTTTAGTTTTAACATTCTTGAACTGAAAATAAAGCTATCAAAAAAAAAAAAAATCAATCAATGTGTGACTTATGATGTGATCTGCTCAAGTTCTTACTGCAGTTAATTAGATGAAACATGAGTGTAGAGTGTTTTTTTTAGCCTGAATCTGAATGTGGCTTGTGGGGAACTTTGTAAGAAACTAAAACCATCGACTCGTTACTTTCTGTTCATGAAGAAGTGGTCAAACAAAAGCTTATGCAAATGACCGCAGCACGAAAAAAAAATCGTAAAATGAGCAATATTGGGGGCGTTGTAGCTGTGACTCGATTAGTATTATTTTATAAATTTTAATCAAATTTGATCAAATAAAAAAATGCAATATTAATATACTGTATAATGGTACCCAAAAATTGTGCCATTTCACCTGTGATTACCTTTTTTTAAAAAAAGTAAAAAAAAAAAAAGTTACTATTGAAGACTGTCTCTTGCAGTGATTATGAGTAAAGAATGATACATTGCAGTTTGTCTTGCAATCATGCTTTAATTAAAATGTAAATATGGAAAATACAGAAAATCCCAGTTCTTTCTTGAGAACAGATTGAGAAAATAATGCAGATATTATTCAGACCTCTAAATATACATCATATGTAAAAAAAAAATTAAAAAAAAAGAATTATTTACAGGTTATGGTATGCTGTACAAGTTAACATTTCAATGTTCATTTTGTAGAGATATATATCTGAATATATGTACAACACATTGCACCACATTTCTCCAATTGTAGAAAACACAAATTTTTGTTAAAGCAGAAAAGTAATATTTTATATATACATATATACATACAGGTATATATACACGTACCCTGTGTGTGTGTATATATATATATATATATATATATATATATATATACACACACATACACACACACACAGTGTACACACGTGGACAAAATTGTTGGTACCCTTCGGTCAATGAAAGAAAAACTCATAATGGTCACAGAAATAACTTTAATCTGACAAAAGTAATAATTAAAAAAAATTCTATGAATGTTAACCAATGAAAGTCAGACATTGCTTTTCAACCATGCTTCAACAGAATTATTTAAAAAAATAAACTCATGGAACAGGCCTGGACAAAAATGATGGTACCCCTAGAAAATATTTGAAAATAATGTGACCAAAGGGACAGGTTAATTCAAGGTGTGTCCACTAATTAGCATCACTGGTGTCTACAATCTTGTAATCAGTCAGTGGGCCAATATATAGGGCTCCAGGTAGCCACTGTGTTGTTTGGTGACATGGTATGTTCCACACTCAACATGGACCAGAGGAAGCGAAGGTAAGAGTTGTCTCAGGAGATTCGAAAGAAAATTATAGACAAGCATGTTAAAGGTAAAGGCTATAAGACCATCTCCAAGCAGCTAGAAGTTCCTGTGACTACAGTTGAACATATTATTCAGAAATTTAAGATCCATGGGACTGTAGCCGACCTCCCTGGACATAGCCGCAGAAGGAAAATTGATGACAACTCAAAGAGACGGATAATCTGAATGGTAACAAATGAGCCCAGAAAGACTTCTAAAGAGATCCACAGTGAACTTCATGCTCAAGGAACATCAGTGTCAGATCGCACCATCCATCGTTGTTTGAGCCAAAGTGGACTACATGACAGACGACCAAGGAGGACACCATTGTTGAAAACAAATCATAAAAAAGCCAGATACTGTGAAACTGTGAAACATGGAGCTACTGTGAAACATGGAGGAGGCTCTGTTATGTTCTGGGGCTGCTTTGCTGCATCTGCCACAGGGTGTCTTGAATCTGTGCAGGGTACAATGAAATCTCAAGACTATCAAGGGATTCTAGAAAGAAATGTGCTGGCCAGTGTCAGAAAGCTGGGTCTCAGTCGCAGGTCATGGGTCTTGCAACAGGACAATGACCCAAAACACACAGCTAAAAACACCCAAGAATGGCTAAGAGGAAAACATTGGACTATTCTAAAGTGGCCTTCTATGAGCCCTGACCTCAATCCTATTGAGCATCTTTGGAAGGAGCTGAAACATGCTGTCTGGAAAAGGCACCCTTCAAACCGGAAACAACTGGAGCAGCTTGCTCATGAGGAGTGGGCCAAAATCCCTGCAGAGAGGTGCAGAAGTCTCATTGACAGTTACAGGAATCATTTGATTGCAGTGATTGCCTCAAAAGGTTGTGCAACAAACTATTAAGTTAGGGGTACCATCATTTTTGCCCAGGCCTGTTCCATGAGTTCATTTAAAAAAAAATTTTATTCTGTTGAAGCATGGTTGAAAAGCAATGTCTGACTTTCATTCGTTAACATTCATAGAATTCTTATTTATTATTACTTTTGTCAGATTAAAGTTATTTCTGTGACCATTGTGAGTTTTTCTTTCATTGACCGAAGGGTACCAACAATTTTGTGTACGTGTATATATACCTGTTGGTGTGTATGTATGTATGTGTATATATATATATATAATATCCAATAGGATGAATTTAAATGTCAAAGTAAATATCAAACTCATGACTGAGAAATACAGTGCCACATGTTCCCTGTTTTGTTACACCAGAAACTACAAGAAGTGTTGTAGTCATGAAATTTCTAGAATGTGACCGTGCTGAAACACGATTGTGGCGGAGTTTTGGTGCACCGTTTCTTCCCTCTAAATTCCATGGCTTGCACTTTGAGAATGAACTCACTTCGGAGATTTTTCATGCTGTACAACCTTTAGCCTTCAAGATAGAAAGCAACAAAGCAGATAGACAGATACAGTAGTTTCCAGAGAGGAGTTGAAGTAAGTCTTGACTTATTTTTCCATTTCATATCAATGCTTTCAATCCTCAGAAAAGTTGTGCCCTGATGGACTGTACTGCTCTGTGCCTAGTTTTCACTTTCCCTTAGCATTTGGTACATTTTCCAGATTGGTGTAATGGCCGTTTATGGGTTGGAGATCCCCAAGCTCAGCCTGCAAATAGGAGTGGTTGAGGATGCTGGTGGTGGAGGCTACGAAGGGGTCAGAACGAAGAGAGGTATAACAGATGGTTTTTTCGAGCTCATCCAGTGATGCATTCAGTCCGTAAACATAATTATTCCCATTCAGGCAACAGACGTGGACAGGGCTGGACTTTAGGATGACATATTCCTGGCACATCTCCAGGCCTTGCTCCTCCTCATTGCCATCGACAGCCAACTGGTATTGTGTGATGTATGGGCAGTTAGATGGCCTGGAAGGTTTCTTTATGGCTTGAGTATCCTTTTCAGACATGATCTCCACCACAGAAGCAGGAGTGTCATCATCACAATGCTTGATGCTGATGTTGGGCTTCTAGAGTATTAGCACAGTATATTTGATTATGATTACTTTGATTAAATTTAGTAAATACGGAACTAATGACACCAGAATTATTGCTCACGTATAAGACAAGTAGTAAACAGTTACTTGGCAACTTTAGCTTTGTGCTCAAGTCAAACCGGTACTTGTGATGAAATTTCTTGTGCCTGAAGGCGTAAAACCGATTTATAAATGACTCTTAGCCCTGGTGAAATATGCGAATGGTGCAAACGTTTTATAGAACGACGAATGACGATCCCGGTACAGGTGGCTTGGAGTCCACTACAGTCGTTCCCATGAACATTCAACAAGTAAGATGCCTGACCCTCGAAAATGGACGGACTTGCAGAAGGAGACGCATCTGTTTGAGGGAACTGTAACACAATCCCCAAAGGACAGTGCTCCAAGCCATTTCCACATGTTTGGGCCATTCAAGGGGTTCCTGGGAGGCCAGCGTTTCAGACTTGAAGTCAGGTAGTCCAGTCAGAGCTTAGGCATACTGAGAAAACTTTCTACACTGATGGTATTCCTAGTGAAATGCTGGGAAAATGGCGTCATTGTAACGGGGATAATAAATGTGGTTTTTACTCTTATAATTGTGTTCACACTCAAAAGGTACCAGTTTGACTTGAGCACACTTCATAGTACAATTACAGAAGATGCAAATGGATGATTCTTACGTAAGTTCTAAATGATTTCCATTCAAACCTTCTACCACGATTCACTTGTACAATCGCATTATATGTAAAGTATGTAAAGATCTTTTACCCAGTGTTGTCCATCGATATCTTTCAAGAAATTTTCCAGTACATCATTCAGGTTTGGAACTGGAGGCCACAGAACCTGCTTGAGCTTACTGAAGAACAAAGACGGAATCCCACACTAAATACACATTCGCTACATGCGCTTATTTAGAACTTTGCATAGTCTTGCTATTAGTTTGTTGGTTAAACTGACCTGACATATCTGGAGAAGAAGGACAACAATAGGACGGAAATCACGAGCAAGCCAAAGGGTATACAGGCAATAAACAGCAACCCTGTAGAAAGATTAACGAATAGAAACATCTCATTAAGGACAATTCTTGTCTTTCTTGAATTGTGTGCGTGACAATGTCAGTACCTGCACTTGAGGTCAGTTCTTTCGTGAGAGGGTTAGACCAATCACTCCAGTCGCCGCTGTAGAGTAATCCATTGGGCTTAGCTTGTAATTGGATGGTGTACTGGCCTCTTGCTTGCACATCCAGACAGATGCTGGTGTTCGGATTTTCCACTTTAAAAAGCTGCCAAAGTAAAGAGTTTTAAATATTAATTAGTTCATCAATGAGCTGAAAGTTTCTTATATTTAAACATATTACTTTTTGTTTGGTTATACTTACATTGGGCAATAATATCATTGCTTACATTTGTGTGTGTGTGTGTGTGTGTGTGTGTCCTTGTGGGTGTTCCTTACCTTCCACGGGCTTTCTCCTTGTAGCTGGTAACGAACCTGATACATTAAATGCTCAGATATTTGTGGAAGAGGAGAGATCCATCTCAGGCAAAGCCTTTCTCCAATAATCTCCTCTTTAAGCCCTCCAGGAGGCTCTGTTTTGACTAATGATGGAAAAAAACAAGTTCTTGTGAATTATATTATATTATATTATATTATGTAAATATATGATACAACATTTGCTTTTGAGAACAATGGTTAAACTGTATTTATTCCACCACCCTGTTGATAATGTGCTTCATTCATCAATAAGATACAAAAGTATATAAATTCATTTCAGAATAATATCCTATTGCGGCCATGATTGTGTGTTAAAGTCTTGTGTTTATGCACAAGACTAATTCATGTACATTTCCTTTGATTTACTTCACTTTTATACTGTACACATTACATTCAGTGCATCACCACAGCTTCTGTTTTTTAAATGCTGCACAACACTTCTTTAGAACGGAACAATCTGCACCAATAAGCACCAGATCAGGTATGTCTCAAACAACAATGTGCCATATATTCACTGTGCTTGGTGTCCACCAGCTTTACTAATTGATTAATAAATGGAATTCATTGTGTGTTTTTCTTTTTTGTTGCACATTTAAGAAAGCTGCTTAGCAAGGCTGCTGAGAGAACGACTTTTTATAGTGGCTGTAATGAAACTGATAAGGAGAATAACTTTATTTTACATGAATTACAACTATGAGGGGCATTCAAATCCAGTCCATAACTTTGAATTGTACAGAATAACAGAACACAATTATGAGAATAAAAGCTGCCTTTATTTCTTTATATAATCCCGTGCTGACCTAGTGTACTTCTCCTGGGATTTCACTAGTGCTTGGATATCATCAAGGTAGAAAGTTTTCTCAGTACGCGGGAGCCATGATCAGATTGGCTGCTTTATGTCTGAAATGCTGGCCGCCCAGGAACCTCTTTAACGGCTCAAACTTGTAGAAATGAGCAGTTCAGGACTGTACGGGGGCCATGGCAGTAACTCCCAGCTGAGTTCCTGTAATGTGCAAGTGGTGCTGGTGAATGCTTGTGTGTGCAGTTCACACAGACAGTTGAGTCTCTTTCGCAAGTTGGTAACAAGGACCAGATGTTCCACTGAGGGAAGGTCATTCAAAGACATACAGCTTTCAGTATTTGCACCATTCGAATGTTTTATTGCGGCTAAGAGTCTCATCAGCGGACTGCATTTGAAGTCGTCTGTAAATGTCAATCGGTTTTACGCCTTCATTCAAAAGAAATACCATCACATTTCATCACACTGACTTGAATGCCCCTCGTATAACCTGATAAAAATTTGATGTCATTATTTAATAAATAGCAGCTGTTACAATAAATTATAAATATTCTGTTCAAAGGCCGTCCCTTAAAAGACAAATATGTGTATGAAGAAAGTTGAACGTTGCACTGTGTGAAAAATAACTTACTGCTGTTGTTCATCTTGAAAACGTCCATGTAAAAGGTTCGGAGTCCAAATTCGGCTGTAAGGTAAACCTGAAACATAGTGCTTTCCTCCCCGTAGAGGACACACTGGCTTGCCAAGGCATTACTCTTGTCACATGTCTTCCAGTTCCCCCAAATATTTCTGAAAACAAATCACTCTTCATACTCAACTCCTTTTATCCCTCTTATTATGAACAACAGAGGCTACAGTGTAAATGTCAGAATGTGGAAAGCCATTCTGTAGTGTCACCTGTCGGTTTGTCTGTAATGTAGAGGCGCATAACCGTATCGCTCCTCGTTCCACTGACACCGGACTTGGTGCAGATCAGAGGTGTGGCACTTCAATTCGATGTCAGCTGCAGCAAACACCCACACAAAAATAATTAGTTAATTAATGAATTTAGATTTGAGTAGATTTTAAACTCAGATTAATTGAAGTCTTACTGACTTTTGCTGTTAAAAAGAGTTTTCTTTATTTATTGCCATATAATGTACACTGTAAACCCGAATAAGTTGGCAAAAGTAAAAAAATTTGAGGTAATCAGTTACATCAAATTTTTAAAGTAAAAAAAATTACTTAACAATATTAATATATTTATCGTATTAATCGTTCTTTACTTGCATCATTGAGTAGCCTAACTCACACTATTTAATAGCAATAACTAAAAGTTTTTTTAGTTGTTGCAAATCAAATAAATTGTTATTGGTCTTTCGGCTGCTCCAGGCAATGGGTCGCCACAGCAGACAATCCGGTCCGCAGCTTGGCACAGGTTTTACACCAGACACCCTTCCTGACAAACCCTCCCATTTTATCTGGGTTTGGGACAGGCACTTCATCCAGTTGTTGGGAATCGAACCCGGGCCTTTCACATGGCAGGTGAAACACCTACCACGGAGCCACCTGGGCCCTATTGCCCTGATGACGTCAGACACAAAATCACTAGTCTGAAAGATTTTAAGTTGGTGGAACTTTAAGGTGACAGTTACTGTTACTGAAGTACTTACAGTTACTTAAAATATCACATTTGTTCAGCTAACTTGAAAAGTGTCATTTCTACAAACTCATAAATACCAAAAAGTTCCAAATAATCATTAAGGTTTGTTAATTTGAACTAATTGTAATTATTTAAGTTAACAGTACTCAATATCTTTAATTAACATTACTTGAGCATTAGGGTTTACAGTGTAGCTGAGCCTAGACCTAACCGACTGGAGCAGCTCAAGATCGTAACACTGCATTCAGAGGCTTGTACAGTGGCCACTATGCATGATGGGTGCGTCGCTCTGGAATAGAGTAAATCTGATCTCATCAGTCCACATGATCGTTTTCCATTGCTTCAAAGTCCAATCCTTATGCTTTCTTATGCAAAATGAAAAAAAAAAAAATTCTTACAACAAAACATCCATTTAGTCCCAATCCTGTGAGTTCTTATCACATTGTGTGTGCGTGCGTGCGTGCGTGTGTGTGTGTGTGTGTGTGTGTGCAGAATTGCAGAATTGCTCTCACTTTCACCATATAATATACAGTATGGAGCTGTCATTTCTATTGACCGATCCTTGTTTTATGACACAACCTCACCACATGTTTAAGTGATCTCTAATCATGATCATTCATGTTTTAATAATGTATTGGACAGTTATAAGATTTACAGTTACAAGTTACAAGTTTATTTTTTAAATGACATTATATTTGTTTCGTTCTATTTCTAAATTAAAGTAAATGTCCAGTACTGAATGAAATAAAACCACATAAATATAAATATGAAACATTTGAAAGTTTAGATGTCTTTACAATAAAACAAGCAAAACGTTTAGAGGAAACTTTATGGATTGTTAAAAATTTTTAAATTGTAATGTCAATGAAGTATTTGTTAGTTTGTACCTGTTCAGTACAAACCAGCAATTTACCAAACAGTTGTGAATGCTGCCCTCTCACTCACCTGCTGTCTGAGGCACCATTATTGTAACTGGACTTGACCAGCCACTCCAGTGCCCTCCAGTCTCACCAAAACTGGCCTTAACCCTGATCTGCACTGTGCACGGGTGTCCTGGGACCAGGGAGAGCAATGTATACTCACATCTGGAACCTTTCTTCTAAAAAAAGAAAAAAGAAAGAAAGAAAAAAAGAAATACTACTACTACTACTACTACTAAGAATAATAATCATCATCATTATTATTATTATTATTATTATTACTATTATTATTATTATGTATAGTAATAATTATATAAAATATATTGTAAAATAATATATAATATATACAATATAATACATATACAAATTATATATTATATATATATATATATATATATATATATATATATATATATAAGATAAAATAATTTATTTTACATTATATATTCATTTATATTATTATTATGATTATGATTATTATTATTATTGGTTTGTGACTTACCAGTTTAACTGTATCCTGTAATGTCTTAGAGGTGTGGCGTAACTCATACTGCATTTGATTTTTCAATTCTTTTGGTGCTGGCCACTTCACCAGAATTTGTCCTGCCTTTCCACCAGGGTAGAGAGACACATTTGACGGAGGATAAAACAGGCCTGGAGAGAGGAAACACTTATTAATAATAACTCATTTACAAACACCAATTTTGCTTAATGCGCACATTATTCTTACAATTGTCCTCTACGTTAAGAGTGCGACTGTAGACAGTTGTGTTGGTATCTTTATCCACCACTCTGACGTCCATCCAGGAGAATATAAAGACATTACTGGGTGGGAAGGAGCAGATATGAAGGATTTTTCTTTCTGCAGTCTCCTGCTGCATTATATTACATCTGCGTTCACTGTGGGTGAATAACAATCACTTTTAAGGATATATGAACAAAAATACGCTACATAATTAGCACAAAACAAACAAACAAATGGCATCCACATTATTATTATTTTAAAATTCTATAATAACCAGAATAGCGAACAAGAACATTAAAAAAACAGTTAACAAGTTGTCACAGTAGCGCACAAAGGGTGCACAACTAACCTACCCATCAGCCCCAGCACTCACATGTGACTTTTACTCACATGTTTTCCTTTTTCACCCTTACCTTACCACCACTGTTTAAGTTCTTGTTTTTCAGTAGCTCGTGAGTACGTTTCTGTTTGTACCCCAGATTTGTTTCTACTAGTCTTTACTGCCTCATACCCACACTACATGATTATGGTTCTCGTTTTCATGCTATTGGTTACTTGGTTGCTCTTCACTGAATACATTGTCTCTACTTAACAGGCGTCTGCCTTCATCTTCCGTTCACGATACATATTAAACAATGTTAGTAAAAGTGCTAAATAAGTCTACCTGTATATCTGTATTAATGTAATTGCAGTATGTGACTAAATGCATAAAGAAAAAGTGTTCATGTAAATATGTCCCACATTGCAGTTCTGGTCCTGGAGAAGTCCTTGTCCTGCAACATGTACTAACGCCATGTCTGCTATTATTAGCTAATTAGAAAGTTTTGCTTTCTTAATTAGAAACCCTTCCTTACTTAAAGTTTTTTATATACAGTATATTTCTTTTAATTAACAATATGCTGTAAATGATTTTTCTTTATTATATAATGGACATTGAAATCAAACCACGATGAAATGTCTCACAAATAGAAGAATAAAAATGATTAATATTTACATAAGACTACAGGCACACTACGGTGATGATGTACTAATGCCATGTCATAAACATACAGCAAGTGGAATGCCTGATCCTTTCACAAACACCACCTGCACATTACATGACCTCGCACCAAGCCATTTAGACATTTAAAGGAGTTCCTGGGAGGCCTGGGTTTCAGGTATGAGGCAGGCAGTCTTATCATGGCTCTGGTGTACTGAGAAAACGTTCTACCTTGTTGATATTCAAGCACTAGTGAAACGCTGGGATGAGTGCATTTGTGTAGCAGGGGATTATATAAAGAAATAAAGGGAGTTTTTACTCTCTTAACTGTTCACTGTTATTCTGCACAAACAAAATTCCTGGTTTGACTTGAACACCCCTCATATTTTATTTTTGGGTATTTAATAGATAAGTAGTTTAATTGTATGGGGGAACGGTCGCTTAGTGGTTAGCACTGTCGCCTTGCACCTCCAGGTCCTGGGTTTGATTTCTGCGTCAGGTCTGTGTGCATGGAGTTCTCCCACACTCCACAAACATGCAGATTAGGCTAATTGGCATTCACGAACTGCTCGTAGTGTGTGTGTGTGTGTGTGTGTGTGAAGGACTGTTGACTGAATGTCCTACCACAATCGTACAAAAGCGGAATAAATACAATGGGCACCACTGGCCTCGACGGCCCCTACTTGAACTACAGAGGTTCCTAGATGGATGCATGGCGTTTCATTGTATACTGTATAGTACTTACACATTATCTGCTTCATAAAAAAAGTCATAGGATTTTCCCACAGGTGCCTTCCAGAAGCAGATGAAGTCTACAAACTTTCTAGTAAAACACACTGGGTATTGCTCAGCAGCCAGCAGCGCCACATCTAAAAAACAGAACCGTGATGAATGCTGTGATCTAAGTACAGAACAAAGCAGAACGCTGTGTGCCAATTACCACTAACAGTACTGTACATCCTAAAGTGTGCATTCCCTTCATACTGCAGCAATGTACAAAACAATGTTTTTTTTTTTCAATTAATGAAGGAATAACACAATATTATATGTTAGTAGACCATGAGTGTTTGTAGACATCTGCAAAAACTTGCAAAACTTAAAAACATGCACCTGGCACTACTAATCAACACCTCCTGACCAACCAAATTCATGAATTCAACAACACTGTGGTATCACATTTCATAGCACATATGCCAACAATAAAATAAACATAAGTACGTAATCAGATTAGATGCAAAAATTGTATGTATGCTCTATTACAGCAAAAATCTACTTGCACAATCAAAGTACACAAGTGTATCTTGGGTAGAAACTTGTAACACTTTTATACTATTAACACAATTGATTAAAATTATACATTAGAATAAGTGTACACTTCATGTGTTAAGTTAATACAAGGAAAAAGTGCAGTTCTGTTTTTCTCCTTACCTTGTTCTGAGACAAGAGTGTCACAATTCACCTGCACGATCAGACAGAAGAACAATAATGACCAGCTGATTTGTAGATCCATTGTCTGTGCAGTTACCCTTTTAACCCATGACTATTCAAAAAACGTGAGAGTTAATCAGCTTGGTACAGCAGCACAGCGAATGGGCGAATTGGTGTTGGGTGTTGAGTACAATGTGAATGTGGTGGGTGGCTCTACTTTGTTAAGCACAGGAAGTCATGCCACCACTCTTCATACACACACTCTTTTACACACAATCACATGCTTTTGCAAATTTACAGACCGTTAGTCACTGAACATGAATACATCTTTACAAGTAGACAAAATGACTGGTTGGTTAACCCTGTAAAAAAAACAAAAAACAAAGCAAAATCTTTTTGAAAAGTCAAAATAGCAACAACAACAACAAAAAAAAGGAAAAACAAAAGGAAATCCTAGGAAACCCTTTCGAGCTTGTTCTATGGACGATTTTCTGTTGCTAAAAAAAGATTCTGAAAATAGAATTGGTTTAGTTATGGGATACGTAAAGGTTTTAGGCTAGATGCTCTTTCTAATGCTACTGTACATTTAACTGAGCAATGGCTTGTGCAACCCCCAGTGACCTGGGGTGCTTCTCTAACTGGTAATTGAACCTGGACCATGGCAGTGAGAGATGCCACCAAAGAACCCAATGACCCCTATCCCCAATCCATAGCACTGAATAAAGATGGACTTTCATAATACACAATCTGGGCAAATTGTCAAAAATATACTTACTTGAAGAAAAAAATGGCTGCAACTTCAGACCTATTAATCTAAACACATCTGTAGGCAGTTCTCTTGAGATGCAAATGAATACTTAATTAATTAATTAATTAAATTGTATTTAATTGAAAAATTTAGCAATGTCTTTTATATTAGTGGCAAGAACATAAGTAAGTCTTGTGTAACTTAAGGCAACATTAAACAACTAGTGATGGGATATCTTTGAAAATGAACTAAAAAAAAGTTTAAAAACAGATGTTTTTTTTTTTTTTTTTTTAAATCCTTAGGGTTCTAAGCAGGAATTCTATAGAACAATAGAATCAATGTTATTGTAGATGATCTATAGAGACATAGTGCAGGTCCATAGAGTTCAAAAACTGTAAAAAGTCTGTATATCATGCATCTCAACGCAGACTTTCTAGAGAGTTCTATAGCGTTCTATGAAACTGAGAACAAATTGTTGTCATTAGTAATATTTTTGCTGGCTTTTCCCCAGAAAAACAAGTCTAGTTTCACTTCTTTTAACTCTTCTTCAAAGGAATTATAAAGAAATAGATATTTTAACAGCATAAAATCCGGCACATCTGAAACCAATGGCTCTAATGGCTCTATAAGCTTTGTTTATGAGGATATTTTGTGCAACAGCGGACGTGGCTGTTAACGTTGTGTACTGGATGTTTTACAGTACATCCGCGCGTGTACACACTCACGCGCAGTTACTCACGCGTTGCGTTAATGAACAGAGGTGCCTGAATGTACTATTAAGCTCACCGCGGGTACATACTGTACAAAACCCTGACGACACAAACCCCGCAGGCAGCGACGGCGGTTTCGGACTTGGGGACCCGTCGGACTTCTACACAGCGCAACAGGCAATATGACGTTTTTTTTTTTTTTTTTCCTTCTCCCCCCGGCTCCTGATTGGCTCCCTGTTGATTACGGAGGCTCCTAACAGCGCTTAACCGGGCGTTTTGCGTTGTCATGTGGGCCAAGATATTTTAAAACCCTGACAGAATTATTTTGAAAAACGAAGAAGAAGAAACAAAAATCGCCGTTTTTAAAAATACCCGGCTACGTGTGGACATGGCCTAAAAAAATAAAAGAGACGAGCACACAGACAGTTACATAATCGGCACAAGGTGACGTTACAACAAGCCGAAATCTCCGTTTCCCCGGTCCACACATCACCACTGAACACGGAGTTTTTGGAAAATCTTCACTTTGGCCGGAGTTTTCCAAAAGCTCCGTTTTCAACGGCCAAAACGGCGTTTGCGTGTGGACGAAAGGCGAACACCGCAGAGAAAAGTCTCTGTTTTTAAAAATACCCGACTACGTGTGGACATGGCCTAAAAAGTCCACACACCTTCAAAGGGATAAAGTGAAATAAAAACAAATAGGAATGGGCGGCATGGTGGTCCATAGTCGCATGTTCGCCTTGTTTCCCCGGGGTCTGGGTTCGAGTCCCGGGCAGGCTTAATTCCTGTCTCTGATTGCGTGTTCTCCCCGCGCTTGTCGGGTTTCCGCTCACAGTCTAAACACGTGCAGATTAGGCGTTTCTAAATGGTCAATATGTGCCCTTGGACTCAGTGACCCTGAATACAGGGTGACATGGTATAGATGATGAGTGAAATAGAAATGCTTTAGAGAAAAATTTAAACTGGTAGCACACACTTTTATAAAGGAGCATGGAATTTTGCTTAGTATTAACCAACCTTATAAAATAAACAAAGAAAAGTTAGTTGGTCAAGTGATTTGATTGGGTAAGCCGTATTCAAAGACTGCTGATATTTTGTTACATTAAATCTGTTGGCATACATAGGAGACATGGCAAATGATTTTTTTTTATCGATATGATGTTGAATTATAACACAAAAGCTTGTCAGATTCAGTGGAAAAAATAAGGGAAGGCAATTTTACAATTTGAATGTACAGTACAAATAAATGTGGAACCAATGAGAAGCAAGCTAGGCAGCCAGCTGGCAGTCATTAGTAAGTGTCAATTGTTTGGCACCTGATGTTAAATGTCAGTTACTTCATCCATTTTTGGTTCATTAAAATGCAGAATCACACTTGGCATGCATGTATAGGTCCAGATATGAATATTTTTGCCAAAAAACGTGTAAGCCTCTGTTAGGCAGCTGGAGACGCAGAACATTTTTCCTCTTTAGCATGATAACTACTCAAAACACAGTTTCATGGTAACAAAGGATGTCTTGGTAGAAAGAAAAAATGTCTGAGCAAATATTTAAAACTCATAAAAAATGTGTGGGTATATTAAAAACAAATGCTGCTATGATTAAGGAAAAGTTTGCACACAATAATAAAACCAGATATTGTAAGCCTTTCCATTTAAAAAAATTATTTTGTCTTTTTTTTTTAGCTGTTGCTATCCAAACACCTCTGAAGCCAGCAAAAAAAATCTCTTAAGTACGAAAACAATGATTAAAAAAAAAGGGGACATGGAGTAGAGTGAACTGTTTTGCAGACTGATGACTTGTTGACACCTCAAATGGATGTATATAATAGTGTGTATGTGTAAGCAAGAGTTTGTGAAAGATTGTGCTAGTGGGAAGGAAGCTGAGTGTCCTCAGCGTGACAAGTCCAGTGCCTGTGGCTCACTTAGGGAGGAAACCATCTGACAGATCACTGAGCTACAGAAGGCGAGAGGCCCAACCTCAATACCTCTGCTGTCAGACAGAGAGACTGAAAGAGAGACAGAGAGAGAAGGGAGGGGGGTTGTGGTGTGGTGGGGTGTAGGGTATCAAATGTATAATATATTTGTGTAAATGCTTTATTTATAAAAAAAAATGTATGAAATGTATAAAAAATTCCAGTTCTTTTTTTTTTTTACTATACATGCAATATATGCAGACAGATACTCAACTTTATGTAACTTTTACACTGCTAAAATAGGCATAGAAAAAGTATTTGATATGGTGTTTTCCAAGCAAACAGCATGACGTCACTATTTACACACTTAATTAACACCTACATTCGGTACTGTAAGCTCTTCTAATCAACTTAAACATTCATTACAATGGAAGAGGCTGTCATAAATACAACCTAAATCAAAAAATTCTGTTGCCATGGAGAGCAAGTGTTAAATTGTAAAAATTAGTAAACAAAAACACTACTGAAGATGCTCTTAATGACACTGATGATTAATAGAACCATGCTGTATAGCACAGCTACATAGTAAAAGTAGTGCCGGTACTACACTGTAACAAAATCTGTTTTGTGCTAATATCTACTGCATTATATAAACACACAAAAAAAATGTACACTCTAAAACCAGAGTTATTTATATATTTGTATAAATCATATTGGCAGTGTTAAAGCTGTGCAATGTATTATTTCTCTGGTTCGGCATGAGCGCCAGTTTGTCATGAAACATCATCACAATCACCATCATTATGGGACTCGGACATACCAAAAGTTTACAGAAACACAACGCCAGGGAAAAACGTTAAGACGAAAATGAATAAGTATCTCAGCCTGAAAAGTGTCCTGACTTTACCTTTGGTTATCTAAAATCTGTAAGCAAACTCGGGTGTTTTATTCAACCGTTATCACATTTGATAAAAAGCAGCTTTTGTGATAAACCTTTTAGTAGATGTAGGTTATGTGTGTTATCAGTGAGAGCTCATAATGGTTTCATGTACGAGGGGCGTTCAAGTAAAACCGGGACTTGTGATGAAATTTCTGGTGAACGATAGCATAATACTGATGAGACTATTTGAAGTAAAATATTTGAATGGTGGAAGCATTTTAAAGACGTTTCTACATCTGTGAATGATGATACCAGCTAAGGTGTCTCAGAATCCGTGAACATTCAGCATGACCTTGCTCCAAGCCATTTCCACATGTTTGGGCTATTAAAGGAGTTCCAGGCAGGCAAGTGTTTCAGGCAACGACGCAAGCAGTCTGTTCATGGCTTCAGTGTACTGAGAAAACTTTCTACCTCGATGCTATTTAAGCACTAGTGAAACACTGGGATATGTGCATTGGTGTAGCAAGGGGTTATATAGAGAAATAATGGGAATTTTTACTCATAACTGTTTTCTGAGGTCCTGGCTTTCATTTGAACGCCGCCCATTTATGTCTCTATACATAAGCTCAGCCAAGGTCAGATATACTGTAGAGATGTAGTATTGAAATGACTATGGTACACTTGGTTTTCTGTCATTGTATTAAGTGCTACATAGAAAGCTGTCCATCTATATGAACTGCATTGATGTGCTTTTCATTGCAACAATGTTACAAGGAACCTCATGATAAGAGTACAATACCACAAAGTTATCAAAATCCCCACAGATCCCAGCATGTACACAAATAAGATCTCTTTTAAATGCCATTTTCTGAGCAGTCACACAGCTGACCAGGGCATAACAATGATCTGAGATCATCCACAGTCTAGCGCAAGGGAATAGGGACCCTACAAGTGTCCTTTCACAGTCTTTCCTTTACAGCCCATGGTCCCAGGCGAGTGTCGTTTCTTGGAGCGATAGAATCGAACAACAGGGGGTTGGCAGTAACGTGTCGCCCTGCTGTGATGAGCCTCCCTTGGACTGTGGAACCTGCTGGGATCTGGGGGGGCGAGTAGTCAGGCCTCTTCAGCGGTGGCATCTATTCCAGCATAGGTAAAGTTCTCAAACAGAGCCATGTTTACGTATGCCTGCACAGAAAACACACAGGAGATATGGGCATTGGGTGAGAGTTAAACAGCACCAGTTGGACTGCATGTACAGTACCTATCTACTAGTGTAAGAGTGTAGCTACCTACATGACAAATTTAACTCATTTTTTAGTATATATATATTTTGAAACCACAACTGAAACTTGAGCATTTTACATGCCAAAGGTTTTACCTTGCTTATGCAGCATATGAAGTGGAAGTAAATGACCTGTTTGTACGATTGCTATTAATTACCTAGCTGTTTGAAAGTTGAAAGGTTGATCAAAAGTAGATCAGTGATAGATGTCGAGTATTTTCCTATTACATTCATGTGATCATGAACTTAACAGTGATTTACTATCTTTATCAGAATAGCTAACTTAATGATGATGGCTATTATGACATTAGGTAAGTTTTTAGCCTATCGATTAGCATCAACCAGGTGTAAAATAAAAATGAAGCCAAAATTATTATTAATATTGCCACAAATGCCAAAATGCAGCTATTCAATTGAATGTTATATTGGTAAAAAAAAAAAAAAAAAAAAACACACAGAGGTGGGGAGTAACGAGTTACATTTACTTAAGTAACTTCAATGAGTAGTTTGACTGCAAAAGACTTTTTACTTGTGTAGATTTGTGAAGAAGAAACGCTAGTCTTACTCCGCTACATTGGGCTCCACTCGACTCGTTACTTTTCTACTTAGACCTACCGCATAACCGTTTCACCAATCAGCCGCAATAACAATAACCACATGACTCCGTTTGACCAATCAGGTCAGGCGGCATAGTAGGGGGAAAAAACCTTCAGCCCTACCTAGGAATCCGTCCTACATACGCCCACTGCGCAAACAAAATTTCCGCATCTTTCTCTTATTCTTGCGGAACACCCATAAATCCATGCTGCTACTAGTGAAATCTTGTGGTTCGTGTGCAGTCTCGCGGTTACTATAGAATGCCTTTTTCATGTTTGTGTGATTATATGTTAACTTTAATTTTACATATAATGTTGCTTTAACAACCTATAAATATATAAGTAGATTTCAGTACAGAATTAATCACCAACACTCATGTTGCACACTTTTATGCATCCCGAAAATATGATGCATCCCTGGCATCATATACAAAGCATGTTTCACTTGCAAAAGAACAACTTCATACTGCGGTGTCTTCTCTATCTGCTAATTTAACAAGATTTTTTAATATACGGTACATATAATTATTATATAATTTCTAAAAATAAAAATAAAAACCCAGACATTGCGACATGCAATCGAAACAGTTACTCGGTTACTCAGTACTTGAGTAGTCTTTTCACCAAATCCTTTTTTTTTTTTTTTTGGATGATTACTTTTTATTTCTACTTGAGTAATATTATTTTGAAGTACAGCTACTCTTACTTGAGTAAATGTTTTGGCTACTCACCCCACCTCTCTCTTAAAACATGTCTTTTAAAATAAATTAATGTGTTACATAGTTGAGAATAGTTTTTTTCAGCCGTCTCTATATCGTTATTTAGGACGCTATATTCCAGGTCCAGTAAAGGTTACTCAGTTTAACAAAGTAGCTTCAGTGTAGTCCTGACCTTCCTTGCCTCCTGCATCCTGTTCAGCTGAACAGATATCTGAGAAAATGGTGGCCTTTCATAAGGCCTGTCCCTCCAACACTGTCTCATCAACTCATACCTGGAAAAGTAATGTTAGATATAACAGCAAGGATTAGCTGGTTGTGTATCAGTAGTTTCCATTATGAATGCATTATAAATAAATAAATAAATAAATAAATAAATAAATAAATAAAGGCCTTAATGCAATTAAAGCATGAACGAGAGACATTTTGACCCTTACACTTCATCATCACAGTTTCTGGGTTTCTCCATCCTGTAGCCCTGGGGAAGTTTCTCGTAGAGCTCAGCACAGGTCATCCCACAGTAAGGAGTTCCTCCTGTTGTAAAACAGATCAGTAAATTGCTTAGGTCTTAAATACTGTGTGTATCAATCAAACCTGTGGTCCAAATCTCTGAGTGCATTACCAGTTATTTAGATTTATACCAAGTGTTGTTGAATTCTGATTGAAGGTATTGAAGGTATTGACACATTTTTGATACATTTAGTACATAAGGTATACATACATACATTATTGATACATTTTCTATATTATATTCACAGTAATGTTGGCTGAAAGACATATTGCAGGTTCATATTTCTTCACTCATTCTTATGCCTTAACATTTTTTAATGTAACAACAACCGAGAGGTCTCCAGACTAACTGCATTGACAAATTCAAATTTTGTTTTCTTTATTTTTTTTTTTACAGTTTTTCTTATTTGTCTTATTCTTATTTGTATTTTTGGAAGGAGTCTTGAGTGTCAGAACTTTATAATAGTTTGAGATAAACGTCTTTTGTTAAGAAATTATTTTCAAAACTGGAGAACTTTTGATTTTACGATAAATGCATAAAATATGTGAGTTGTTAGTCTTTAATAAATAAAAGAATTGGAAATTTGCTGTGGTATACAAAGAATTAAACATTTCCTTATGTGCCGTTATTGGAAAACCATTAACAGTTGAAAACAGTTTCTTATAGTGACCAGTACTTGCAAATTAACATCTGCTTTGGTAATTAAGAATCAGATGCACATGTTGATGATGGCAATAAAACCCATTTTCTCCGGATAATTTTAATATTTCTTACCCATGTTATCTACTGAAATAAATATACTGTAAGTTTTACTTTTACAAAGTTAGTGTAGCTTTTATGCTTTTACATGGTCTACTGCTTTCTTAGGTTTTTCATTAAATTAGCATTTACTTGATATTAATATAGTCCACTTTTCACATGCACCATGTGACATTGTCCCTAATGCTTTTAGTAATTTATACAGCCTTTTTTATACCCTTATACAGATATTTGTGTCTGTTGCTGGTCAGATACTTGAACGTTTTATGGAGGGTGTAGTGATTATACTCCATGCAAACTTACCCAAACTTACAATCTCCCACAGGAGCACCCCAAAAGACCAGCTGAAAGGAACACAGAAAGTATTGGCTCAATAGGAACAACATTCATGTATGTTATTTATAGACTTGGAAATGTTAACTACTGAAACGTTACCTAAACCTTTACAGTACATAGTAATAGTAAACTCACATGCATTATTCTGCATTAGGCTGAATAGGGAACAGACTAAGATATTATATTCAAATTCGCCTAATATTCATCTAGTGTGTTAAATTTATCTAGTGCATTATGTGTATTTCAGCATAGAAAACTGATTATTTAAAAAGAAAAATACTGTAAGAGAAATAAGAAAAAAACTGACTATAGTTCAGCTTGGCTTCTGTAGCAGAGACTGTGTGGACGTTCATCTAATGCATTTATGTAAACTGTTCAGCTGAATGCATCTCATTAGAAATAATTTTCACAGACTTTCATAGATTTAAAAAATGTATTTCCCCTATCTGGGCCGATTGTTTGAACTCGTAGCATATTTGTCACCATTGTTTTTTTTAACCTTGTAAGAGGAGAACTTATATTAAACTGAAATTTCATAAATTCTAGTCGAATACCTCTGGTTACTGCTGCTGCCACCCATCCTTATGCAAATTATTCTTGTGCATGATTACGTTATTACATCTCTACATTTTTCCAGTTTCTATATTTTACCTATTATACCTTTCTGTATATTTGATTCCTTTTATTCCTATTTTGTTTGTTCACATTTCATTCATAACTTCTGCACATTTTTTTCCTCATCGTCTATAGCACTTTCTCCTGTCTACAGGGTTGTGGGGGGCCCAGGAGACTTAGGGCATGATGCAGGGTACACCCTGGACGGGGTGCCAATCCATTATGGGGCACACACATACACACTCACATGCTCATTCACACACTACAGGCAAATTGGGAATGGCAGTTATCCTAATCTGCATGACTTTGGACTGTGGGAGGAAACCTGAGTACCACTATGCATGGGGAGAACAAGCAAACTCCATGCACAGACTGTGACGTGGGAATTGAACATGGACCCTGGAGATGCATGACGACAGTGCTAACCACAAGACCATTGAGTTGCTCACATTTTGTTCTTATTTATGTAAATCCAACTTTATTGCAATTATTATTTTTCTTAGTGTTATTAATGTCATTATATGTTATTGTGGATCTGATTGAACTGTCCTTACACTTTATTTGATTTTTCTGGTCATTGGCATTGGGGTCAGCATTTCACTAGTACACGTCGTACCACGTATGATTGTGCATTGTGAATGTAGAATTTGAAACTGAACATTTTAGAAGGGTATAGATTCTGGCAGTCCATTGTTTTACCAACTTCAACACATAAAGTATAGAAAACAACTAGTACTTTCTTTGTTTTGCATCAGTACAGCTAAAAATAGGGTTTTAACATAGTCGTTGTGGCCTAGGAGCGCTAGCTGCTTTAGAGTTTCCTGCCTTGTTATCAGTTCCTCCCTTCATATTTATCAGTTGCCCAATGACCAATGGGAGAGAGACACAGACAGGATGATCGCAAAATGATTTGTTGTTTTGCACTGAAACCACAGCATGACGTGACACACGACTCTTTGTATTAACTGATAAAGTGTTCTGAACAATAAAGTTAAAATAAAAACAGGCAGGAAACCTCTGGACAAAATGGAGAATCAAATCATATAATATTTCTTGCAATTTTATTTTTCGGGAAATTCTATTTATGCGTTTAAAGAAACAAAAATACTCTCAGGGAAAGAGTATTTTTATTTAAAGACGTGTTCTGCTTTGCATATTTTAACATATACATGAAATAAGATAATTTTGAGAATGGACAAAATGAGTACAATGCAGACATAAAAATAACATTTTTGTTTAGGATTGTGAGTGACTTGAGACATTGCACAAATATGTGTTTATTTATGTATGTATTTATTATTAATATTATTAGCATTATTATGGTTAATTAATTATTATTATTAATAATACATATATATTTTTTTATTTTATTATTATTTTTTTTTTTACAAATGTATCAATAAAAAAATCACAAATCTGATCTACATAAACTTAGTGAAAGTTTTCTTCTTTGCAGAATATGTTTTTTTTTTCTTGCACTTTTTTCACCTCTGCATCAGCTGTTTCCTTACCCAAATATTATAATAAGCCATAGTCATGTGACTAATTTTACCTTTCAGGAAACTTGCAGAATAAATATTTTTGAATGCATTTGTTTTTGTTGTCAGTTTCTCATGTTATACAAATTTAAGTTGTTGTTTAAGTCTTTAATTAAAGTACTGGTAGGATTAACTCAGGGTTATCTGTTATAGGCACATACATTTGTAAGATATACTTACACATCGCTTTTTGTGGTGTAGACGCTGTAGTTGAGGGATTCGATAGCCATCCATCGGACAGGAAGTCTCCCCTGAGGAAAGATGAGTTGCTTTGTGAATTATTAAGTTTACTTTATTTAATCATTTATGTTTTTTTTTTTTTTTTTGCACGGTGTGGCATTTAATGTAATGCATTTTGGTTGTGCATGCTGTGACAGTATACAAGAAGAAAGTGGTGTGTTTTCTGACTATGTACAGTATATTATCTCAGATACCACACAGAGCTAATATATAAACCTTATGTATGTCAGATGTCATATACGTTAACATTGCAAAAGAGAAAATCATAGCGCAAGGAAAGAGACGGGGTTAACAGAAAAGATAAAAGGCAGTGGTTACAAAAAAAAACAAAAAAAAACAGAAGCAGGTCCGATCTTCAGTCTGCATGTGTGTGTGTGTGTGTGTGTGTGTGTGTGTGTGTGTGTGTGTGCCAAGCAAGTGTACAAAACCACCATACTTTTAACTTGGGTCACACCATTTTTGCTTGTTATGCTTGGAACTCAACATAATAATGAGCACCTCCTCCATTTGTTCTACACTATTGTTCCTATCCCTTGTTATTTTCCCCTTATAATTCAATTACACGTTTTTCTCTCATCATCATTTTGTCCATTGAAAAGCAGGTGTATCCTGTATTGCTGTAACAAAATCTTATAAATGCTACAACTAAACTGTAGTTGTTGGCATGTTTGACAAGTTCTGTTAGCACCAATTAAGGCATGATTACCATGCACATCTGGTATTCACAGCTTATTTAACACTTCAACCGTTTGACAGCAAAATGAGCTAAATCCATTTTTGCAGTTTTGAGCAAATCAGTTTTTTTTTTTTCAAAAAGAAACAAAGAAGGATTCGCTGACTCACTCACGCACATTCTCTTAGTCACAAACTACAGGCAATAAGGAAATGCCAGTTAGACTCATCTGAATGTCCTTGGACTGTGGATTTTTTTTTTGGGGGGGGGGGGGGGGGGTGAGTCAGTGGTATCAAATTGGAACAAAAAAAACGTGTCAAGTTTTGTTGAACACAAAACCTTTTTAAGCACAAAGATAATTAAAAATCATGAGCATCTCTATAAACACCAGCCCTCTCCTCCATCAGTCTCAGTTTCACTTTGGTAGCTGATGACAGTGACTTTTTATACTACAAATATGTTTTGTTTAAACTCTGCTCAGATCAACTAACTGTATATCTGCCTGTGATCTGATAAGAGTATAATTAAGTTTAGAAATCACGATTAGATCATGAGTAATGGGACATAGTGAATGTAACATGTATGTAAACACAAAGCACTCGTTCTGTTGAAAATACTACTGTAAGTGCATCAAAACCAGTTCTAGTGATAGAAGCAGCATGAAATAAAATAGTATTGATTTGGGAGTGAAACAGAAGATTAAGCTGCAGTATCCCAGAACCTATTGAAGGTGTTAAGTGACAGATAATTGTAGGTCATGAATGTCAGGGTAAATGCAGTGAAAAAAAAAAAAAAAAAAATCCACATTCTCCAAACTTCCATTAAACACATATAGTTCACCAATCAGTAGTTTTGCTTTACTGATCACTTGGCAAAAAGAAGTAATGCAATTTGCTTTTCAGGGTGTGTTGTTCTTCGCTATGTAAAATAGTCATTTGCAGTTTGCCTAAAATTTAAAATGTAAAATTTCAAAGCTGCTACAAGAAGAACACTTTCCAAAACATTGTTATAGACAACCTTGTGTGAAATATGAGAATGAGTCAAAGTCTTAAATGTTTTGCCGGCAAACAGTCCTGTCATTAGTATTTTGGGTTGTTCACAAAGAATTCCATTTTTCATATTCTCACATTTACTGCCCAATTAAAAATACTACACTTACCATGGTCTTTTTGACATACACCTCCTCTCCACGTGAGAGTCCGAAATCAGCTATTTTTGCCACCAAATTTTCTCCAACAAGTACATTTCTGGCTGCCAGATCTCTGTGAATAAACTAGCAGCACAAAATAAATAAATGTAAAAACAAAAACAAAAAAACATGTTGCACTAATTGATGACAAGGTTATTTGACGACATTTACTGTACAGGACATTATAATGAAATCATTAGGAAATCTCTGCACTGTGTCAGTGTAACAGGACATGAGTTCTATGTAAAAAAGCACTGCGACACTGTTAATTGCTAAATGTACACTTTCAGTAATATATAAGGCGTATAGTGTATAGGTTGTGTATGGTGTATATATGCTCACCTGTTTGTCACTAAGGTAATGCATGCCTGTTGCCACATCTGTGGCGAACTGCAGAAGCTGCTGTGAAGTGAGCGTGGAGGCAGTGCCGTGTTCTTTAGCAAAAGCTGGATCCGTCTCCAGAACTCGGCTCTTCCTCAGGAAATCCAGGAGATTCCCATAGGGAGCATACTCGATAGCAATGTATAGGTAACCTGTGGGTGATGAGTTGAAAGCAAAAACAAGATGAAGTAAGTGAAAGATGAAAAGATTCACAGAGTTTGTCCTTAAAAACCACTGCATTTTTTTAAACAACAAAACTTTAAAAACATATCTATAAAATAAAATTTAAAAAATGGTCAATTAATAATAGTCAGTTTATAAGCTGGAATTTACTCAGCTAGCTGATTAACTGCAATTCTTCTATTTGGCAAAAAAAAAAAAAAAAAAAAGCTAATCCCTCTCTGTGGTGAAAAACCACATGCAAATAAAATCAGTTTTTATCTGCAATCTGTAGTTTTTCCTACGAGGTCAAATACTATTAAAAATAAACTATAAGAAAAATACTACAGACAGTTGGCTACATGTATTCAGTAAATAGAATAGATCTAAGATGACGATTGATAATAGACCACATTTTTCTCTTTTATTAACCTTGCACTGGTTTAGACTTAAAACCATCTTTCTTAATTGAGGAATTTCCCCCTTATAATCCTCTTCATTCTTTATGGTCACAGAATCTAGGTCTTTACGTGCTATCACAAGTCAGTCATTTTATGATTGTCCCAGAATTATAGAATTATCCATCAAATATGAATATTGTTGATTTATTGCACAATAGAAATATCTATATATTTCTCATTGTAAAAAATTTGAATGAGAGCAGTATTTCAGCTTTACAATTCCTCCTGCTCTATTTGTTACTCATTTCAACAAATACATATGAACCACTTGTCAAGTCACAAAAATACCTCCATGTTTCCTTTCACACAGATCTGCAATTGACTAGTAAGACTGAAAGTGAGAGCCTGGCAAACGTTTTTCTTATTCAATTGAACAAAGATATATAAACCACTCGTCACAAAAATAACTGCATGTTTCCTTTCACACAGGTCTGCAGAAACTGAAAGTGATAGTTATTAGCATACGTACATACAGTACATCTATATTTTTACCTTGAAAATGGCTTCAAAGTTGGCACCAATTTAACCTCAATTCTTTAAATTAACTCAGGTCCACAGTAGCTGCTTAGGATACAATTCTGGGGCTCAAATTCAGTACTGGAAGGCCTTTGCCTTGCACATTATGGTGAATCTTTCTGCTCAAATACAGCTGATTCAACTAATCTATTGATTGCCATGTTAGTGTGTATGTTCAAGTGCTGGTGATACTGGTTATTATACTGGACTGGATTTGAACACCCCTGGTATACAGCATATGAGCAACCTGTATGACCAATAGGTGGCACACTCACCTTTGTTTTCACATGCCCCTAGAAGGTTAATAATGTTGGGATGCTGACCCAGCTTGCACAGCACCTCAAGTTCCCCAGCAAAGTCCCGGTGGTCATTTTCTGAGGCAAACTCTATACAAACAAACACATCACTATTAAACAGGCATCTGGGAACAGCGCTGCTGCGGTGCAAGGTCATTTAAAGTGTGAGGCTTACCTTTAAGCATTTTGACTGCAGCGCTTATTTTGGTTCCATCCTTTTTAATCATTGCTTTGATGACTTGCCCAAAATTGCCTTCGCCGATGACATCCTCAAACTTGATGTCTTCCCATTCCAGAATAGGGTAGGTTAAGGGTTCCGGGGTGGGCTTCGGTCTCCGAGTCAGTGTCAGAGTCCCCGAGTTGAACTGCAGGATGGTTTCCTCACCCTATGTGTGTTTAATTGTGTGTTAGTTGGGAGGTATTGGTATTACAGAAGCTATTACAAATTCCAATCAAATATCTGGTGTCTAAAAATGCTAAATATATAATGGTTGGTCTGAAATTAGATTTAAAAGTACAGTAATATGTACACCCACAGATCCAGACTGGTAGGTGAATGTACGTCTGCGCTTGACAATGGATCTGCGTATGCAGAAGAGGACCAGTAGTGCTAGCAGGATGGTGACACAGGTGATTGAAACTGAACCGATCACAGCCCAGAGTAGATGATGCTCGTCCTTCCTCGGCCTTCCAACCTCCTGAGTTGTTGGAATGAAGCCGACAGGGCCTTGATAGACAAATTATTATCATTGGACATATCAACTCCAGAATTTTATTTCATATTCTATGCTAAATTATTCTACACTAAATTATGCCCTGGCTTCCATTTGTTTTCTCTTATTTCATACCATTTCCTTGAGTTCTGGCTTGCACAAACTTGCTCCACTCCCCGGGCACCTTGGAATATCCCCGCACACGAAACTGGTATAACGTGCTTCCATTTAGCGCTGTCACATCCTTGAGGGTCTTGTTTCCGTCATCAGTGTCCACCCATGGGTGTAGGCTGTCCTGGCCCACTGTCTGGTATTCAATAACATATTTCACAATGCCTCCCCTGAAATCATCAGGGGGCTCCCAGTGAACTCGGACGGTGGTGATGGACAGGGGTTTAGCCTGGACATTCCGTGGTGAAGAGGGACCTTGAGTGGCTGAGAAAAAGAGTGCAAATTAAGCTTGCATATCAACATGCGGCTCACAACCTCAAGTATTCCACATGAAAAGGGCAGATGGACTGTATAAAGACATACTATATTGTACATAGTTTGTGTTCAATATTGAAAGAAACTATTTCACAGAAGGAAGATAGGGCACAGAGAAGCTGTATTACTACCCCCCCCCAACCTCCCCTCACCCCCCTAACCCCCCATGAAATCCCTTATTAGTAGAATCATTATACATAACAACTAACCAATTAGAGAACAATGAATGACTAGAACGAGCTGGCTGTTGAGCTGCATGGAGTCTGGTTTTAATGCAGGTCAGAGGCTACCACAGCTGATTAGCTTCTAACTTTTCAGTCTGTAGAGCTGTGCTAAAAACGAGCTGACAGGCACTAATCCTTTAGAGCTCAAATCAATCTCTAGCCTGGCTGTGGCCTCTAATGACACAGAATGCACAGTCAGAACTGGTCTGCACCTTACAGATCAGCCTAGACTTTGGAGCCCCAAATGACTTCAAAACCCACAGCAGATTAACCATGAAATCCATTCTAGTCTAGCTAAAAGAGACCTGTGTATAAAAGCTGAAAGTTTAACTTCAGCTTCTGGTTCCTGTTAGTCCCAAAAAAATATTAAGAAAAAAAGAAAAGAAAAAAAGCCCTTTGAACTAGAAGAGCATCAATGGAAGCTGTGGTACTGTCACTTCATACTTTACTTTATTACCCTGATACTTGCCTTTATACCCTTCTCAACTCATATTTGTTTGCTTCCATATTTACATTTAGGCATTTGGCAGACGCCGTTATCTAGAGCGACTTACATCTTATTATCTCATTATACATCTGAGCAGTTGAGAGTTAAGGGCCTTGCTCATGGGACAACTTGGTCTGGACAACTTGTGAAGGGACAAGCTTCCATATGTGTTTGTGATGGTGTCATAATATATAATATTAGTAACGCACCTGGACACTCAGTTTTCATGACAGCCTCTGGACCCAAAGGCCCCTCTCCCCCATCTCCTGGTCGAGTAAGCTGCACCTGAACCTGGTATCTGGTCAGGGGCTTCAAGTTCATTAGTATAATAGGCTCATTGCCATACACTTAAAATAAAGAAAGAAAGAAATAAACAAACACAAGAAAGGGAATTTAGTTTTTTTTTTTTTTTTAACATATGAATGAATGGATTTCCATAAAAATGAACAACGTGAATGACCATTCCCCACCTATAATGGAAGACCAGGGGTGTTCTGACTCCATTGGCTTATAAAGGATCTTCATAGACAAAATGGGCCCATCACCTCTAAAGCGCTCCAAAGGCTTTACAACTAGTTGTTTGCAGTTCTTCTCAATCAGTTTTGGAGGAGATATCGGATATGGGGGTTCTTGTTAAAGATATACGAAAATGTAAGTTATTCTACTGGTCAGCAATCAAAATTGCTTAAAAAAATACAAACAGTCTTAGACCATCATAATCATAATAAAGTTCTATTTGTATTTGATGCATGTAATTATAATAATAATAAATAATAATAAAAAAACATCAGGAGTCTCAAGACTATGATGTCCAAAACCTTAATATGGCTCTTCAGGACCCAAATAGAACCAAAGTCATGATCTGCTTAATAATCAGAACCTTAAAGAAGTAGGTCTCACCTTTAACAGTCAGGTTGAACTTACAGAAGTCCTGCCCACCCTTAGTTGAGACCCGACATTCCCAGAGCCCTCCATGCTCAGCAGTCAGTTGTGGAATTTCAAACTGAGCCGTGCTCTTATTAGAGTCCATAGTGGTGCGGGAGGCCTGTTGAGATGAGATTTTTGGCTTTTGTTTGAACAAAAATTACACATACTACAAGTATAAAAGTATGAAATTGTGAAATATGAAATATGAAATATAAAATGTCCAGGTATTCCTAAATAAGATGGCAATTTACTTTAACTAATAATCAATAATAGACAGTGATCACTGACTATCTGTACAATAGAAAATACAAAAGGTGAGTGTTGGCTGTTCTTCTTGAGAGATTAGGTTATTTTAACATCTGTAAAAAGCCCCTACTGATGCTTTACCAGCTGGTTATTGACAATGTATGTGGTAGTGTGCTGGAGAGGTGGCCCTAGAAGCAAGGATACCATAAATCTTTTTCTATGGTTGGCTTGGAGCTGTAATCTTTTGAATCAATGCCACCCATTGCACGGAGCTTTTGGCAAGCAGAATAGTGACTTCAGGGCAAGACTTCTGTTGTAAAGTTGCTCAAGCGACAGGCTCAGAAAACCCCTTCGTCTCCAGAGACATATGGCTCTTTAACTCCTCCTTATTGGGCCATATAGGAATGTGGAATGAGAGATCTAGGCTTTGCTGCTACATGCATTCTGGTAGTGCATTCTGATTTCAAATACAGTATATTCATGATATTTATTTCCATTACCTTGTTGTTCTTCTTTATTATTATTGGTATTTTTCAAAGCACAAAAACTTTATGTTATTATTTTTCTAAGGGACCCGACTGACAGTTTCCCCAAATTCCCATTTGTCAGATTCGGGATTAGATGGCTGTATGGTCCTGAATTTGACTGCACCCCGACAAAACTTTTATCAAAATGATCAGCCAGGTCTCCTGGGTGGCAGTGAAATGAAAATACGCCCCAGGATGAAAATGCACTGTTTTTAGGTTATGAAGGATTGTTTGGTACCTGTCCTGAACCACTTTGATCCCCTATGGCAATTTTTTTTTTTTTTGTGATTTCAGGACCATTTTTAAAGGGACTTTTGGCTCGAAAAACTGTACCACTTTGGAAAAAAAAAGAAAAAAAGTCACCCCTTTAAAAATGGTCCTGAAATCACAAAAAAAAATCACTATTGGACTATAATCAGGTTTATAGAGCGGACACACGCAGACACACATTGAAAAAGTGCTTTGGTAACACTTTGGAAAAAACACCATCCTGCGCTGAATTTTTGAAATACACATATGAAACTTGGCAGACTACAACTTTAAAGTCAGTTTCTCTCTCTCAAACAATTTATATCACAAGAATGAGCATTTATATTACAACGGGAGCGATGCTTTGCCACAAACCCAAATTATTGTCATGATAATATGTCTTTAACCTTAAGAACTGTGCTGTCCAGCTTGCGGAGCTCGAAGCTGTTATGGCTGGGAAGAGGATTGCCTGTGGCAGAGCACAAGATTTTTGGGCTGGACTTCAGGTTCCACTCCAGGTTCCTGTCCATGTCAACGATTTGTGGAGCAGAATCTAAGGGGGGTGGGGGGGGGGTAAAAAAAAAGAAAAACTGTTATATAAATGAAAGGTTAAACTCTATCTATCAAATGCAAGTCAATAGGATGAAAACACAGCAGAGGCTAACCTAGTTTCTCACAGTGTTGTCCTCTCCAACCATTAGGACACTGGCAGCCACTGAAGCGACTACATTTACCCTTGTTTTTACAGTTGCAGCTCAGACGGCAGTCAGCTCCATACATTCCTTCAGGACAGGCTAAACGACAAGAGCAAGATGAACAAAAACCATTTATGTCAAGATACATTTGATGAAAATTCATGTCTAAAACATTTTGTTATAGAGATAAAAAAAAAAAAAACTTTTGATACATATATAATGCTGCTCTGGAGCAATATTATCACGCTGCTCTGAAGCATTAACCACCATGACTGAGTTTAATAATTGCCGAGGGATTTGAATTCTGTAAAGTCCATAACCTCACACACTGAGAAACTATTGCAAAAAAAAAATAAAAAAATCTACCAACTGTGATTAGTGAATGTATTAACCCATCAAACCTACGCTTGTTGCAGTGATGTCCATGCCAGCCACTTGCACAGGAGCACCCATAAGGCTCAACGAGGCAGAAGGTTTGACCCTGGCACCCATTTTCTGCCTTACAGGATTCCTGGCAGTTTCGTCCAAACATCCCCTCCCGACATGCTACGAGTCACATCAACACAAAAGGCTTTTAATACACCCGACTTCTTAATGAATTAGATAAATAGCTCTAAGAGTAAATAAATAATCATTGACTTATATCCTGACCCAGTGGTTTGATGTCTGCATCTGTAATACCACAATACCTGTCTCGCAGCGTGTCCCCATAAAGCCAGGAGGACAAACACAGTCGCCACCTTTGTCATGGCAAACCCCGCCATTAAGACACTCAGGACATTCCTTGTCACAGGATGTGCCCCATTTGTTCTTTGGACAGTCTAAATAAATATATAAATGACAAGATTATGTAAGGTATAATAAACAAGAGAAAAAAATGTACAAGTAAACGTTTGTATAAACACCAAATACAAAGTCTTGTACAATACCTCGAACAATTAGATGCATCCAGCCTCCAAAGACAGGGCTGTCTCCTACGTAGCTTGCACTGTATATACCTGCGTTTCTTGGTAT
The DNA here is from genome assembly GCA_013621035.1 of Clarias magur. Classification (NCBI taxonomy): domain Eukaryota; kingdom Metazoa; phylum Chordata; class Actinopteri; order Siluriformes; family Clariidae; genus Clarias; species Clarias magur. The sequence continues at coordinate 461,578 of QNUK01000251.1, forward strand.
AACATTAATTAGGGTAAGAACTGCTGTCCGATTTTCAACATCTCCCCAGTGGGTCATGTAGTAATAATTCCCTAGAACACAAATGAATTAATGAATTCATTCATTCATTCATTTATTCATTAATTACCAACATTTAAAGCAGCTGCTTGATATTGTCCCCCTAGACCCACTAGTGGCCCTGACTGAAGCAGTTCTGACGTGTCGGGGCTTGGACTCCACAAAACCCTTAAAGCTGTGGATTCTGGCACCAAGATCTAGGGAGCAGATCTTTTAAGTCCTGTAAGTTGTGAAATAGGGCCTCCATGGATCAAATTTTTATCCAGCACAGCCCACACTTGGTGGCAACACCTTCCTCAAAAATCCCTGAACAAATGATGCAGTATTGGAGAGAGCTTTTTTAAAAAACATTTTTATTGTCATTGAGGGATGTATGTGGTCTGCAGCCATGTTTATGTTGATACGTGGTATGTGTCACAGCAACATCCAGTTGAAAGGCAGGACCTAAGGTTTCCCAGCAGAACATTGTCTGGGGCAACACATTGTTTCTGCTGGCCTGCCTTCTCCAGGTAAGTGATGCCCAAACACCTGGACATCAATATGATTTAAAAGAAAACACAATTAATTGGCCACCTAAGCCACCTTCTTCTAAAGCCAATTGTTTGTGCTTTCAGTGTTGGTCAGGCGCTAGCATGGGAGCTCTGACTGGTTTGCAGCTTTGCAGACCAATACAATTTCTATCATAGCCAGCATTCTGCTTAAAAAAAAAATTGTAATGGGAGCAAACCAGATAGGTTAGACATCCCTCAGCGGTTGTGCTTTTGGACCACTTTTGGTAGGTACTAACCAGAGCATACCAGAAACACTGCACAGGACCTGCCGTTTTGGACAGGCTCTGACCCAGTCATCCAACCAACACAACTTTTCCTGCCAATTTTTCCTGGCTTCCAACATGAACGATTGGTTAGGTCCTCCCAATATATCCCATCCTTTAACAGGTGCTACTGTAGCAATAAATTTACTTGTCAGTGGTTTTATTGTTATGTTATCCTGGAAGTAATTATTAAAGAATGAGATCATTCAAATAATTAAATGCATCTTGAGATCTGTATTTGTGAATCCCTTACCGTTAAATTTCCATGTGACATCTCTTTCTTCCTTTCCCACGACTTCCATTGACAGATTTACTGTGTCTCCTTTATTAGCCACAACGGAGAGCCTCTGTGGTCTTAGGTGACCTTATAAAAAATGAATAGTGTGACCAGATATAACCTCTTTTTTATTTGTAATTCTTCCTAGGCTTGCAAAAAATATTTCCAAACCTGTGAAGACACTTACCCTTGTAGTTGCTGATGAGAGTGACAGTGGTCCGATGATTTGAGCCCTGCTTTAAATGGCAGAAGAAGATGCCTTTGTGGTTCATGCCAGTAAAACCAGTAGCCAGCACTTCCCTAGAATTAGGGTGTTGCAGAGTGAAAGTAGCCTCACTTGCCATGCGCATTATGCTGTTGTCTTTTTTGATGCTAAGCTCTAATCCATCAGTGTTGCGCTCCCCGGTGGTGCAGGAGAGGGCGAAGTGTTGTGAAGAATTGCTCCCATTTGACTTCATGGTGAGATCCATGACTGCATCTGGAGAGGGTATATACGCACATTATAGTATATACTGTACATATTTATCATAATCTACATCTGTGGACTAAATGTCTACTGCAGTGGCAGTGTCTATTGGGCGTCAGGTCTTCTTCTATTACTTAAAGTTACCCCCAAAATATAGTTTCTTATTATAAAATTTAATAACACTGACGCAAACTTCACAGGTAAATTTTCTACATGTGGCTTTTGGACATTTCTTATGCTTTAGTTATGATTCACATCTTTTCACATGCCGTACCTACAGTATGTTTATCAATTTCCCATGATTTAACAAAAATATATGTTACATTTTACCTCACACTTAATCATATATTGTTCACAATATGGTCACTCGCACTTTCATGTGAATGAGCATTTTCACTTGCTTTTCACATTAGATGAGTAAACTAAATGTGATTTCTGTACACATGCTGAAGCCAGACAAAAAAATGTCATCACCCAGCCTATCAGCAGATTGTCAACAGGATGTTAAAGGTTAGTTTATGGTTGTTGGTCCTTCCTGTTTTTTCACCAGTGTATGGTCATGATTTCGATATTCATTAGAACATTTTATTGATAATGTTTACACGAATAACTGTCAGATTTTATATATATATATATATATATATATATAAAAACAAGAAGGTTCTAGGTTTTCTAGGTTTACCCCTTTCATCTGTCAGTGAGATACAGTAAGCTACATCAGTTATTTAGAGCGCAGTTATTTCATTATTTTTGCAGACCTATTAAGATTTCTTTCTGAAACTGTTAAATCATGTGAACTCTTATCACTATCATCCACATCCTGCCATTCCACCACATTCCATGTCTGCATGGCAAGGACAATACCAGGAAACCAGGATGAACCATAAGTGCCCACAGCAGAGTTAGTACAACATAGTAAACATATCCAAATAAATAAATAAATGATTAAATAAAATGTGAAGCAAAATAAATAAATAAATAAATAAATAAATAAATAAATACGCCAATGTTATTGAAAGCTGTTAAAACAAACAAACACATTTCACTAAAACTGAATAAACAAACAAATAAACAAGCAAATAAATTGAATATAAAATAGAAAAATGTGAAGTGAGAATGAACAAATATATGTGATTGAAAGTTGGAAGGCGAAAACAAACAAAAAATGAATAAATTAATAAACAAATTAAACACTAAAAACATTCAAACAAAAATATCAAAGATTTAGAAAAATATAACGATGCTACAAGCAATGCTGAAACCTATTCTAATATAATACAAATAATTAAACATATACAAACATTCAAGTTTTAAGATTTAAACAGAATATAAATTACTACATCAAATGGACAACAATATTGTTATATTCCAATAACCTCGTCCTCTGGGACACCGTAATACAGTATTTTACTGCAGCATGTCAGTGCATGTTAATATTGAAGAATGTAACGCCACATCTGGTTTAGTAAACTCTAGGTCCAGATAAAGAGAAATTCTTGGTTTTATTATAGAAATGCAGAAGTGTGTTTCTGTTGCATGTTAGATGTCTTTCACAGAAATCAGGCTATTTGGCAAATTGTTACTGTAGTTCACCCTTAGCCACATTTTTCCTATTTCAGCATTATCCTTGCAATGTTCAATCAAAGCCACATGGTAACTGTTAGAATGACATGTTTATAGTCAATAGTGATGTACATTCTGAAATATTTAGTGAGTGAACTTACCTGATGTCCTGATGTAACACAAAAGGCAGATGAGGTAAATCATTACTTAAATCCTGTTTTTCTATTTGGAAATCCAAGTGTAATTATCCAAGTGAGTTATTATCCAAATCAGAAATAAACACATTCCAGTTGGGTTTCCCAGTTTGGCAGGTGGCAGCACACAGTATTACACATTTCCAAAAAGAGTTTAGAACTTAAAGTAGAGGAACTTGAAGGAAAATTCTCTTCTCTCCAGTCTTTTCTAATAGCGTGTTCACGTTTCATACACAAATCCTGAATCTCTTCTTTCAACTCACTGACCAGTCCACTCGACTAAGGGTGGGAAAGGAAGGAAAAGGCGGAGAGAAAGAGTGAGTGAGAGAGAGAGAGAGAGAGAGAGAGAGAGAGAGAGAGAGAGAGGGAGGGAAAGCAGGTTAACAATTAATGCTATTTTTTCTATTACATGGTGTTAAATTGGAGTAGCATGAAGAAAACTGATTTACTCTTTAACATTTAAACAGTTTCTTATTCGTATTTCATTACACCCACTACAACCAATTGACAAGGTCAGAATCTCTGGCAACTTTACAAATCCTTGGATTATACATGAAGTCTTAATTTGAAGTTAGACACATTACATCAACTCACTAATGGAAGTGTAGATAACTGCTGGAAAGACACAGCTTGTGAAAGATTTCCATGAAGAATGTCCTAAACCTCATCAACACACAAAAGACAGAATCTCAAAGAAATTCCTGGAACCTTTATTAAACCTTGTATTTTTTGCACACATGAGGATTTGGCGAAAAATTCTGAGGAAGGATTGAGCAATTTTTTATTTTTTTTTAACTTTTTGCCATTTATGGTGAAGAAAAATGGATACAGCTTGTGTTGCTTCAAAAGACAAATCTGAAAATCTGAACATTCTCTGGCATGGTGGACCAAAGTTTGTCGAAAAATACGTGTTAGAATAAAGTATAATTCTCATATTAGGCTATTATTATTATTATTATTATTATTATTATTATTATTATTATTATTATTATTATTAATCTGGATTATTATCATATGAGACTTTTACAGTCAAATTTTTAAATCAATAAATATTTTTTTTAAATAGTGGTCATTGTCGCAAAGCAGCTTTACAAAATCAAAAGGAAAATTAGGAAAATGAGATTGAAAAGTGTGACGAAATATTTCACATACTAAAAATTTATAAATCAAAATGTCCCTGATGAGCAAGCCATGGGTGACGGCAACAGGGAAAATGGGTAATTTATTATGTTTTTTATTTATTAATTTATTAATCATGATTATTGATTAGCTCCAGATAAAACTCCATTGTGTCCATTGTGTGGTTGCTACTGTAAGTAGTATAAAAAAAATTCCAGTAATAATACAAATAATAATATTAAAAAATGACAAAGCCATGCATTATTACAAAGCCATATACATGTTTTCTTTCATGTTTTATTTTGAGTGGGAGAAAATGCACTTAATTGTTGATGTAGAAACCCCCTGGAATTATGTTTATGCTTTCATTTGATTGATAATGTTAACAAGCATGCACCTTTCAGAAAAAAACAAAGTAATAGGTCAAAACAATGCATGATATACTTCAGATCTATCCAATTTATGGCTTAAGCATAATGTGGCAAAGACGAAAGCTAGGAAAACTAAACCAGATTCAGACAGGCTTTCTTTCCAGCAATTGCGCAATGCATGCACTGTTTTAATAAGGAAAGCCAAAGCTGAATATTTCTTAATGGAAAAATCAATTGCGCTAAAAAAAATCCCTTGAAAGCTTGGAAGACCGTTAAATCTCTAACAGGACTTACAACTACTCTTGAACGCCCCCCCTGCATTATTAATAAAAGAAATTCTGATATGGTTAAAGTGCTTGGCTGATTTAATGAACATTTTATTGACTCTGGTTCCTTATTTGACTCTATCAGCGGTACTCAAGAATATTCCCAAAGTTCTTGTTTAAATTGTCATGTTAAGATTAGTCAACCCTTCAGTTTTAAACCGCTTACAGCGGACAGTCTCAGAGGTACATGAAGCTTTAACGCTTTTGGATATTTAAAAATCAGCAGCCCCTGATAACTTGAGGCCTTGCTTTCTAAAGCTAGCAGCAGATTTTTATTGCATCACCTTTAACATATGTATTTAACCTTTCCCTGAAGACAAATGAAATACCCTTTATTTGGAAATGGGCCTACTGGCCTATCTACAAACCTTATCTGATTTTCAATCAGGAATTAGGAAAAATGATAGTACAACTACAATGGCTTCAAAAGTAGTAAATGATATTATTGTAGCTTTAGACAACAAGCAACATTGTGCAATATTTATTGAATAATTCAAAGGCTTTTGGTGCTGTGGATCATGCAGTAAAAGCATAAGTAAAGGAGTATATAATATGTGCCCCAGGGTTCTGTCTTAGGACCATTTCTTTTTCAATATGTAAATCAACAGTCTTCAAACAATCAAAATGTTTCCAATGCAAGTTTTCATTTGATACAGTGATATACAGTACTATACTGCCCTTACACTACATGAGGCTATTTCTCAGTTACAACTGGCTTTTGATACTATACAACCCACATTGTATAAACTTAAAACTTGTCTTAAATGAAAAACTAAACTCATGATGTTTTCAGATGGTAACGAAGCTATTGAATCTTCAGCCTTTTTCCAATCTTCAGCTTGTTGCTGTCGTCTTAATGCCTGTGCTGGATTCTGATGATGCTATACACATGCATGCTTCATCACAATGCTTAAACATGTTGGAAACTGTTTACCATGTAGCACTGAGATTTATTACAATCCTTAAAGCTCTCACTCACTACTGCTCTTTTTTATGCCCAGGTTCGGTGGACTGCTCTACATGTCAACTTAATCACTGCTGCATTCTTTATTCATTTATTAAGCCACACTTGGACTGCTTATTCCTTACATAGAGATATACATACTGCATAAGACTATGGAGCCTTATCATCTGCGTTAAGTTAGTTAAACCTACTAACTGTCTCACCAGTCCATTCTAATATGAGGAAAAGGACGTTTAAATATGCTGCTTACTCAGTCTGACATCAGTTACAAATTCATCTGAATATTCATAACCTGGTCTCATTGTACATGTAAAGGACAAAATATTCACTGGCTGTACATGTTTTGTGTTTTGAATGTTTAATTGGTTTCTGGTTGTTATTTTAATGAACTTTTTTTTTTTTACATCAGAAACTGTATCTAGTATGATATAATGTATCTGTAGCTTGACAAAGACACTCTTGAAAAGGAGGATTTTCATCTCAATGAGTTTTTAAATTCATGATTAAATAAAGGTTATAAATTAAATCATTAGTCAATATTATTCGGGCGATTTTCTAAAGATTGGCCACCATTTCTAAAGATTCATTAATACATGGTGCAAGCTCTGTACAAGGGCTACTCCTCAGTTCCTAATTTCTGGGTTCCAAACAGCCAGACTTTCTTGAACTTTGTGTTGGACCTTTTTTGGCTCTCGTCGTTTGGCACGTTTTGGCTCTCTATTTTTATCCAGTCCCTGTACCTGACCAGTTTCAAGGGAATATTTCAGTGACCTATGAATAATTTAAGCTTAAAAACCATCGAACCTAAGGCCTGACCCAGTGAGAAACAGGTGCAGACGATGACAGATGGTCAGGCAGGTGATTAGTATACGGGTGTTGCTGCATGCTGAGTGGTTGGAACAGACGAAAGGGGAAATTAGGTTGCTGTGTTTTTTTTTTTTAACTTTGCAATTTGCAGCTTGTTGCATTAAACATTTTTAATCTATATAATTTAATTGTATTTAATATCAAGAAATGAGAATTTTGTGTAAGTGTTGCTTCAGGAAAAAGTGATTATAATGGAGGCGTTATAAGATAATCTCTATGTGCGTGTATGAAGATGCAATCAATGGCTTTTGCTTGGGAAATTCCTAATGACAAATCTATATACTGTATTAAATCACCATAATATGATCAGTTGCCTGAATCAGGAGAACGTGATAGTTTGTTTTGTCACTTGTGTGTTTAACGCTTGCTCATATGCAGTCTCTCTAGTGCTGACACAGCTTAGTGCACAGATGCTGAGCTTTCATTTTCTGACACTGAAAACGCTAAAAATCTTACCCTAACACCAGCTTTTTATCACATACTGTATATTCAGCTTTGCTATATATTCGCCAGGAGGAAACAGAACAGAAGTAAACGGCTCGGGACACCTCTGACCTGTCTGTCAATGGGGTGGTCCGAGTCAGGAAAAGCTGGAACAATGTGAGTCTGCATGTTGTGTCTGAATGCGCACTTAAGTGAGCTGTAAATGCGAGGAAAAGCGTTTGTTTCTGAGCTGCACGCTTGCACCATTATTTGTCTCACTTCACATGCACATTTCTCTAATTTGTGTATGGGTGGGCACTGAAATAAGGGATTTTCTGCTTTCTTAGTGATTTCTGCTACACTCAGATAATCAAAGCTGAGTCAGAACCTCTGATATTGTTTGGCATTTCCTGTTTTCCTGACCCAGTGGTTCCAGCATGATTAATAAAACAGAGGTTATATACTGTATGATTTATAGATTTTGATTTACTGTGCTATGGGTTCATTCTGATGATATTAATAGGAACACTTACTCAAATGTGTGTGAGTTGCAGAGCGATAGTGAGAAGATATGAGAAATATATTGCATCTCGTTATCAGGGCAGTTGCAGGAGGTGTGCTGCAGACGCTTAAAGATAGGAAGCCGACCCTCCGTGGGCTTTTGTTTACAGCTCTGCGTATCAGACCAGTGAACCTGACACAATGGCAAATAACAGATCACCTTCTGAAGTCGTTCCCGATTTCTGTCTTTGTAGCTCCAGGTTAAAAACAGACCTTTCTTTTGTTGTTATTCCCAAGAGCATTTTAGCGCAGATCGGTCCTGATTACGCATTTTTTTTTGATGTCACTACTTTTATCATATGCTGTCAGGAAAGGTATTATATGTTGAGGAAATATGTCCGAATATGTACGTTTCAATTTAATTTCACTTGTATGTTTAAGGTGCTTTCAACGACAGACATTGTGACAATAGTGGAAAGGGAAAACTCTGCCTAAGACAACATGCGTAAAGAGAAACCAGACAAAATCATCACCCGGGGGACAAAGAATAGCAAAATAGCAAAGATGGACCTTTTACAAACAAAATTGAATTATATTCAGAAAGGGCACATTTTGAATAAGAGTCATGGGATGAGACTAGGACAGCATTTATGATCACAGCGTTATTAAGTTTGTGTTTGGATATACAGTAGTGTACCTTTTTGTACCCGTGTGAAAGTCCAGCGACAAGACTGAAGTCAGCTGATGACCTGAATGTACTTTTCACATTTATGTGACTTTTTCTTTCCTGATCGCATGGCAATATTCTAGAACAAAATTGTGAAGAAAAAAAAAAAAAAAAACCCGCAGCATGAAGAAATAAAATCTGAGCTTTTTTTATTATAATTAAAAGAAATGTTATTTCACGTTTGTTTTTCTGGCTTTTGGCCTTTTAATATCCTGAAACATTTGTTTCATGTAACTGTAGTTCAGATTTCTGTTTATGTGTGTGTGTGTGTGTGTGTGTGTGTATGTGTGTGTTTGTGTGTGTTTGTGCGTGTGCGTGTGTGTGTGTTTGTGTGTGTGCGTGTGTGTTTGTTTGTGTGTGTTCTTGCATACAGAGATAAAAAGCTGATAGAGAACAGTGAGTATTTGAAGTAGGAAGCCATAAGGGGAAGCCTTGCGTGCTGTATCAATACAAACTTGGCGTGTTTCTGTATAATAAATAGGGAAAGAGGCGGAGTCTTGGCCCTCATAACTTTCCTTAGATTGTTGCCCATTGTTTTCTAGCCTGCTTTTATTATTATTATTATTATTATTGCAATTATCTTTACTGTATTTAAACAACTCAACAGTAAAAATCTCTGCTATGTTTAATAAGACCAACATAAGACCATTTCCACAGGCAGTGTGAGGAGAACTTGGAGGATTGAGACTAAACAGCTGCAGGGCCCTAAGAAAACCACTTGTTAGTAAGGGTAGTCAGAAAAAGGCTTTAGTTTCCTATAAAGATTGAACTTTGGAGCAACGTAAAAAGGGCAGGGCAGGGGTAGCTCAGTGGTTAAGGCATTGGACTATGGTTCAGAAGATCCCAGGTTCAAACCTCACAACCACCAACTTGCCACTGTTGGGCCCTTGAGCAAGGCCCTTAACCCTCAATTGCTCAGATGTAATGAGATAAAAATGTAAGTCGCTCTGGATAAATAAACACGTCTGCCAAATGCTTAGATGTAGGTCATGTGGTCTGATGAGTTCAGATTGACGCTGTTGTAAAGCTGGCAGATCATGGTAAAATCATGCATAGTGAAAACTATGAACAAGCCTCTGTAGGCAGCATTACAGTACGATCTGGGGTTGCTTCAGTTGGTCAAGTCTAGGCTCAGCAATGTTACGTGGCAATAAAATGAAGTCAGCTGACGACCTGAATCTAATACGTTCTTCTTCCCTGATCATCAGGAAACCATCATGATCTCAATACATTCAAAAACAGATGAGAAACAAAGTAATTGATCAGTCTGGAAAGGATTTCCAAGCCATTTCTAAGGCTTTGGGACTTCAGTGAGCAATGCTGAGAGCCATTATCCACAAATGGAGAAAACTTTTAACAATGGTAAACCCAGGAATGGTTGGCCTTCCAAAATTATCCAGAAGCTCATAAAAGAATCCAGACCAACATGGAAAGAACTGCAGGCCTCACATGCCTCAGTCTCCGTCTCACATTTGCCAAAAAACATCTTGATTATCCCCAAGATTTTTTCACAAATATTCCGTGGCCTGTACAGACACAAACTGAACCTGTTACATCTTTCATTAAACTAATGCAGCGTTTAAAAAATAAAATAAGAACATCATACCAACAGTAAAACATGGTGGTGGTAGTGTGATGTTCTGGGGCTGCTTGCAGTTTTAGGACCTGGATGATTTGTCATAATTGATGGGACCACAAATTCTGTGTTCTTCTAGAAATACCTAACGGCGAATGTCCAACCATCAAACTTGGGTTATGCAGCATAATTCAAAATTCACCAGAAAGTTCACTTCTGATTGGCTCAAAAAAAAACAAAAAAAAAAAAAACTGAAGGTTGTGGAGTGGCTTATCAAAGTCCAGGCATACTGTAGATCCGACTGAGATGACAAACAATATGTCATGTATGCTTCAAAAAACTCCAATGTGGATGAATTAAAACAAATGTAAAAAAGAAAGAAAAAAAAAAGAGTGGGCCAAATTCCTCCACAGCGATGCAAGTCCACAGCGATTGCCAGTTATAGCAAATGCTTGATTGCAGTTGTTGCCCCATGGGCGCCACCACTGATTAGTAGGTTTAAAGGGCAATTACTTTTTCCACATAGGGCCAGGTGGGTTTGGACAGCTTTTTTTCCCATAATAAATGAAATCATTATTTAAAAACTGCCTTTTGTATTTACTCTGGTCATCTTTGTTTAATATTGCATAAAGATACATGCCATTAGTTCTCTTATAAGAAAGATGTGAGAAATGTGAGTGTTTGCGCACACTACTTTTTAAAATATTTATTTCAAATTTAACAGGTGATTTTCAACTGTGATCATTACACTCAAGGTGTTGCGAGTGAACTTTTCTATCAGCTTTTCTCTCTGGGCTTCCCTCGCTACACACACAAGAAAACCCAACACATACAGTAACCTTGATAACAAGCCATAGGTGGAAATCTTATGTGTTACCTGCAGGCGACACTCAACCCTGCTCCCAAGGTGAAAAAAGAAAACCTGTTTAATTTAACACTGGAGCAATATACTGTAGCATAAAAAATATACCAAAATGCTTAGTGGATAGTATAAGAAGCTTAAAAGAAAGCTCATGAAAACATAACCACAGCCTGGCATAATTTAAACACTGATACTGTACTATACATTTGAAAACATAACACAATTATATTATGTACAGTATATTGGAGATTTATTGTGTTAACCGAACGCGAGGTTACGACTTATTCTATGCGAGATCAAATAGGTCACTACATAAGCATGAGTGAGTGATCACCAACAGGAGCTCGGGATTTGACCAAAATTTGACAAAATACTCGTCTCCTCGCTGGATGACTGATAACCACAAATCTCTTCTCTTTACTTTCCATGCACAACATTGATCCAGCATTCGATAACCGCAGACAATATGGTGGCTGGCTTAGTTTTACATTAGGTCTGGCAACGCACACACACACACACACACACACACACACACACACACACACACACACACACACACACGCGCGCGCGTGCACACGCACACACACACACACACGCGCGCATGCACACACACGCACACACACACACACACACACACACGCACGCACGCACGCACGCACGCACACACACACACACACACACACACACACACACACACACACACACACACAAGAGCGCCTTTGAAAGATTCAGTTGAAAGATTCAATTCCATTCTCCTAGAAGAAGAAGAAGAAGAAGAAGACAACAATGCACATACAGTGAATACAAGTAGATAAATGCATGTCCCAAAACTATAATGATTGGAAGATACTTTATTAGAGGATTTCACTATACTCGATGAATGGCTCGATGAAAGTTGAAATAATTACAGATGAAAAAACAATATGAAAAACTCCAACCACAGTGTACACCGACAAAGCAATGTGCTCAAAAGGGTTTTGGTATAATATATGCATTCTTTCTTGAGGTTTTCTTCACTATATACTTGTATAATGCTTCTGACTGTATTCTGAATGGAACTTTAAATGAAATGTAGTAAATTATGGAATTAGAAGGATTTTTGTTTTCATTTCAGATTTCTTAAACACTGAAGATAGTTAGAGAGAGAGAAAGTGTGTGTGTGTGTGTGTGTGTGTGTGTGTGTGTGTGTGTGTGTGTGTGTGTGTGTGTGTACACAATGTGGTTTGTAATAGCTGTGGGACTTAGTGAGAAGGTTTGTATTAAATTCCCACTTCCACCCATTGTAGTAAGAGCTGGCAGATTTCCACACGCACCAACACACTCCTCGTGCTCCTTGGGATTTTCGAGACACACTATCAGCCTCCAGGGTCACTCCTGCTGCTGAGGAAGCCCAGCACAGGACCCCGGGAGTCTGTGGGTGCTCAGATAGCCCCTTATGCCTTTACAGGAAATACTCTAATGATAACAGTTGGGGGCGGGGAAAAATTCAAGAAAGTTGTACTGCAAGGCTCTCAAGAAAAAATCTGTCATCTCTTCATGTCCATATTGAAGGATGTTTACACGCATTTACAGTACATGAACGCTCACACCAGTCCAACTTTACCATACGTTTCCCACCAGAACAAATGTGTCAATTTAATGCAACTGGCCCAGATGAATGTCCCACCCAAACATCTGGACAGGAAAAGAAAATGTCTTTAAGTTTTCTACATACTGAAATGTTTACGAATTGCCAGAGACAGGAGGACCACTGACAGAAAGGAGACAGAGAAGAGCAGGGAGGAAACAGGCTGAAGAGGGAAATAATTCTGAAAGAGTACAGAGAACAATGTGAGCATGGGTGGCATACAACTCATATTAGAAACAAATGGGCAGAAACCAAAATGCCGAGCCTCCTGAAGAGAAGATTATGTGGAATAAGGTGGTGCACATAATAGTAGTCAGAAATCTTCTTGTTCCGGTAGATTTCCTCTTTTTGTGGCTTAAATGATCGATCAGTCCCAGGATTTATAGTTATAAACCTTTACTTATAGTTGAGGCCTAGTCTACACCAACACCATAAATCTAAAAGTGCATTTTTTTTTCCATAATGGGCTTGCGCTTCCCTCCAGGCTGAAACGCCATTTTCATCCACCAAGAACATGTTTTTTTAATTCTTCTCTCCAAAGTCTGAAATGATGTCATATTTTCACATGGTAGAGTGATAAGAGAAGATTAATAGGTTAAGACATACAATCTCTATAACTTTAGCAGACTCTAGACTTCATTATCTCGTTAATCTCAAGACAGAGGGACGGATTGCGAGGTAGATTTCTGTATTAGGCATTTTGATTTCATGCCTGGCTGCTTTGTGTAGCGCAGGAATGATGATCATTTTATGCTGATGTTGTCAAAAGAATCGAAATTCCCAGAAATGTGCATGCTCATTGAGCTGTTTTCTATTAATGTCGTCTATCAGTAGGACTGGGAACACTTGTGTAGACAAACACAGAAAAATGTGAAAACATAATCTAAATCTTTGTTGTTTTTGTTGTTTATGCACTTTTATAGAGTTTTTTTGCATGGAGTCTTACCTTATATGCCACAGCACATACAGCATAGTTGATGTTGCTATATATATAAAATCTGGGTGGGATGAAGGCGGAGTAATTAGTACTTTGGCCTCACACCTCCAGGGTTGAGGGTTTGAGTCCTATCTTAGGGTCAAGACATGCAGATTAGGTGTTTCCAAAATGCCCATAGAGTGTGAGTAAAGTTGTGGGTTTGAGTGATCTGCAATGGATTGGCACCCTGTCTAGGGTGTAACCCACCTTGTGCCCCTGAGTCCTCTGGAATAGTCTCCAAGCCTCCCATGAAAGTGTACAGGAAGTCTGTGCTAAGTGTTGATCTCCTTCCTGTCATCTTTTTGAAAAACAACAAAACTACACTAAGTGACCATTTGAACAGTCTTAACACATCCCCTAAATCCCGCAACCTGGTTTAATTCATTTCAAATGCTTCAGAGGCCAGAGCTTGATCGGTAATGAGATTGATTTGTACTAAAATATTTTTTAAGGACGCACGTAAATTGAACCATTGATTAGTGTTGATTCATAGTCAAAAGAGATGTTTGTAATAACACATCAAATATGCATTGATCAGCCACAGCACCAACACCACTGAAAGTTAAATGAAATAACATTGATTATCAAATACAGACCAATAAACTTGTGACAGGATCATGGGCTCATCGATGCCTGCGGGACCAAAGAAAAGCCTGTCTGCTCCGATCCCACTGAAAAGACAATGCAGCACAAAATGCTGAAAGAAAAGTCAATGTTAGCTATAATAGAAACACTCAGTGCGTCACAGCCTGTTTTGTATGTGGCTTAGCAGGCAAAGAGTTCAAGGTTGTTGATCCGGCCTCCAAATTCCCAAGATCCCAGTCTAATCGAGCAACCACTGGATGTGCAGGACAAACAAGTCCGATCGATGGAGGCCCCACTCCACAACCCACAGCACCCAAATGATTCACTGCTAGCATCCCGCTGACAGACAGCACAGCACACCCCCAGAAGTTTGTGGAGCCATGACCGAGTGGCCAGATCTGCACAAGGGGAGCTGACACAATATGGGGCTTAATGTTTTGGGGTGTTTATGTTATGGCTGATTGGTATATAGATGGATTTATTCAAAGGAACTTGCAACTGTGAAAGGATACTCTGTCATTGTAGGTTAGGGGACGTACAACCTTCTGACCAGTAAGCCAAAGTTTTAACGACTGAGCCTCCTCAACTATGGTCAACTGTAAATGAAAAACCCAAGAGATGAGAATGGTAATTTGTCCGGTTTCCAGTGAAATTTGGATTGTGTAATTTACCCAGACTACTGGTGTTCATTTCAGTGGGATACTTTGCTCAATTGCATTACCAATGGAATCTATACAGTGCTGACATATTGACACTCCAATTCATTTATTTACTACAAGACGCTTTCCAATCCAAAATGGTGGGTGTCAATATAGTAATGGATATCGCTTTTTTACAACAGATTAATGTAATTTAAACAGTCGTTGACTTTCATTGTTGGTTCGGGGCATGGTGGTGACAGTGAGGTGGAAATCCCAGTTCCGAGCGCAGCGTGGCTTCTCAGCATGAATGCAGGAGTGCTGCCAGGCTTCCAGTGTTTTTCCCTAAAACTGTTTTTTTAAACATTGATTGACACTGAAGGACATTTTTAGGATAGTGTTGCTGATGCAAGAGATACCAAATCTCACCGTTTTATACTTTTGCACCAAAAAAGATTCTACATTGCTAGCTGCGAACTATAAACTATGCATAATTACAAAGTATAAATAAAGACAACATGAAATATAACTGAAGCATTAAGGAACATTAAGGAGGTTAGAATTCTTTACAGCATTGTGAGTGTGGCAGGTGCGCGTACCCTCTAAAACTAGGTTTATTTCATTCTCAACCGAATGCTGGTCATCAAATTAATCTCCAACATGTTTAGCGTCATTCAAAGTTCTCATTATTTGTATTGTTGTCAGCTGTTAAAAAATGGCCATATAAATCTCTTAAACAGGACCTGGCACCAACAATAATTGCAAACCTCTGTTCCGTAATCATTCAGCCCTTAAACTATTGGAAGCACGGGGTGGTGGTGATAAATTTTCTTTGGTAATTTGGCTCAGGAATGGCTCTGGCACCACTAAGAGAGAGGGGACGACTATAGGAAAATAGAAAAGCTCAGCCTGTTACAATCTCTAGTCAGACAATGCTTTAATAAAATTGTTGACTAATCAATTGTATAAAAATGATCTTAGTGATCCTGAGGCTGTTGCAGAAACGAGGCTCTTCTTTATATTTTCATTAAAGAGAAACATGGCTCCATGTTGTCCTGCAAATTATTTTTAGCAGGAAGTGCAGGTTATATAAATGAACCTGTGCGAAGCGTACATTTCTGACCCAGTTTCCTAAATCAATACCACCCCCACAGCTTTACCTATTTTATGCTGGAAAATATGTGGAAGTGTTTATCATAACATAACTGGGGTGCTTTAGTGTGTTTTTCACAGCTGCAATGGCTTTGTGGTATTATGCTCGCTTATCCGTATTATATGACATCATTACTGGTAATTGTCTCTATAAAAGAAACAATATAAAGTATGTACAGTCATACATATATAAAGATAAATTACTGTATAGTAAACTCAAAGAAAAATATAAGTATCTAATTATGATTATATAATAATGTATGCTCAGTGGTGGCACGATGGTTAGCATTATCGCCTTGCACCTCCAGGGTCCGGGTTCGGCTCCCGGCTGGGTTCGATTCCCGTCTCTGTGTGTATGAAGTTTGCACGTTCTCCCTGTGCTTTGTGGGTTTCCCCAGACAGTCCAAAGACCGGCTGTCCTGGCGGTCCTGGAGGTCCGACCACAACCCTACAAAATGGGAATACATACAATGGTCACCATTGGCCGTTCACGGTCCCTAGTTTAACTACAGCAGTTCCTGAATGGATCGATGGAGTATGCACTTAAAGTATTAACATTCTTTCCACATTTGGAAAGAGGAAACTCTAGACACTTATCTTAGACAAAAGAATATACGTGAGCTAACAGAAATATAAACAGTGAGTAATAATAATAACTTACCACAACAATACATTCTTATCATTGCTGGCTTTGGGTTTTCAGAGTAAAAAGTAGTGAGGACTTATTCCCACAATGAATCAGCTTTTTTGCGTCAGCTTCTTTTAGGTGAATCTTGGGAGCTGACTCACACGTGCAAAGAATACAACTAAAGGAAAATCCTGTATTTGAATACGAGGGGTCCTCAAGCCAAACCTGGACTCTTGATTGTTCAGAATAACAGAACACAATTATTCGAGTTAAAACTCCTTTTATTTCTCTATATAATCCACTTCTACACTAATGCACTAATCACAGAGTTTCCCTAGTGCTTGGATACCATCAAGGTAGAAAGATCTCTCAGTACGCCGGAGCCCTGATCAGACTGTTTGCTTCACATGTAAAAATCTGACCTCCCAAGAACTCCTTCAATGGCTCAAACATGTGGAAATGTCTAGCATTTCACTAATAACACGATTAGCAAGTGATTAACCTGATGGCATGGTGATTAGCATGTTGCTAGCATGACATCTAGCTGATTAGCACGTCGCTAGCTTTATGCTAACTATATTAGCATTTTGCGAGCAACATCATTAGAATGTCGCTAACATGATGTCAGGGTGCTTAGCGTGTTGCTAACATGACGTTTAGCTTATTAGAATGTTGCTGGCATTATGTTAACTATATTAGCATGTTGCTAGCTGCATCATCAGAATGTCTATATCATGATGTCAGAGTGCGTAGCGTGTTGCTGGCATGATGTTTAGCTGCTAGCATGATAACTGAATTAGCATGTTGCTAGCAACATCATAAAAATGTCACTAATATGATGCTGGAGTGCTTAGCATGTTGTTAGCATGACTCCAAAGTTTTGACACGGCAAGCACCACTCACATTTTCTTTAGGAAATGTAACTCTCTAGTTTCTCTATAGAATCTATATACCCTGCTACACTAATGCACTAATCCCAGAGTTTCACTAGTGCTTGGAGACCATCAAGGTAGAAAGATTTCTCAGTACGCCGGAGCCCTGATCAGACTGCTTGCTTCACATGTAAAAATCTGGCCTCCCAAGAACTCCTTCAATGGCTCAAACATGTGGAAATATCTGGTTCAGGGTGAATGATAGTGTGTAGAGTTCCCACAGACGTCTCTTTCGCAAGTTGGTGACGAGTTATCCGCAGATTTTCAAGGATCGGACTTTCCACAGACACCTTGGCTGGGATCATTCACAGACATACTGTGCAGCCTTTTTTAAAGCCACCGCACCATTCAAATGTTTTACTACGCCTAAGAGGCTCGTCCTCTCGCATCTCATCTCATCTTTTTCTGATGAAGTAATGTTGTTCATTGGCCAGAAAGAAGCAGAGGACCACAAGAACTGCAGGAACTTAAATATTTCGTGAGCTGGATGTTCTTACCCTGCAGGTGGAGACCATTTCAACAGCTGTGTGATGTTAAATGCATTATGTTTTAATGCAGGAGGAATTCATTCCTCCTGCATTAGGAACTAGTGAATATTGCAATTATTTAAAAGGTCTACCCTTAAGATCTATAAAGAACGTGTGGTGCAATATATTAAAAAAAGAATAATGAATATACAAAATCGTTCGCCTTAATATAAAATCCTTCATCAAAAAAAAAAAAAAAAATTCTCAATATCTGAGTCACAAATAGATTATGATAACCAATTAGTGATGACACAGACTTTACAGTAGCAGCTATGGGATGTGGATGAAAAAAAAAACAAAAGTTGTACATGTATTTTGCTACAAATAGCCTTCAACCTTGAATGCGCCTTCCTGTTTCCTGT
The DNA here is from genome assembly GCA_013621035.1 of Clarias magur. Classification (NCBI taxonomy): domain Eukaryota; kingdom Metazoa; phylum Chordata; class Actinopteri; order Siluriformes; family Clariidae; genus Clarias; species Clarias magur. The sequence continues at coordinate 480,112 of QNUK01000251.1, forward strand.
GGCCACGTGTTCGTTATCTTCTCTCCCCTTGGAACTTAAACACCATTGTCTCTGCAGAGGATTTCATTTCACTGTCACTGCTAATAAAACATTTTAGTGCATTATGGGCCAAGAACTGCTATTAAGCCCAACAGCGTCGGTGCAGGATGTTTGTAATTTTGTTTGTCTCAGTGGGAGAGATTTTGTCCTCAGGAACATTAAGACCCACACACTTAAAAGTAAATACACATAAAAAACGGGAGTGAGATGGATACAGTATGCTTGCGCTAGAAATCGAGAGCTGTGGAGAAAAAAGCAGCTATAACGAGAGTGCTGTGGAGACTTTGTGAAAGGAAGCAGTGTTGCTGGACCTGATATGTGACCAGGAAGCCGGCCAATCAGGAATCAAACGGCAGGCGAGGAGAAACAGGAAAAGCCGCTGGTCTCCTGTCTGCTAAGAGTGTTTGCTCAGCCAGCTACCTCTCTTTCCCATGAGGTTCTGCTGGATCACAGCTGACCTGGCAGATACTTACCCTAAACCAGGGTTCAAACCAGGGAGAGAAAATAACTGTTTAGGAGATAACAAAGTATAATCTTAGGCTTTGCTAGGACACTGTGATGACAACACATCAACACTAAATGTGTGGAATTCGTTATCCCTTTATGATTCCCACATACTTCCTTTAGAAAAATAAGAAATCTGTTGCTTAGTAACAGAGAGTGATGCTCTAAGACGATGTTTGTGTTTACTAACATCTCGTCGACTGCCCGGAGTTTAAACACAGTTTGGGTTTTTTTGTTGGTTCTTTGCCCGTATGTTCACACACTCAGCATGGCCAAGTCAAACATTCTGCTGATAAAATCACTGATTAACATATCATTTGGACAAATCGCTTCTCTTTTGCTCACAAACCAGACTTGGCAATTCCCATTGCAAAAGGAAATTGAGGCTTTTCTTTTTTGGACACTTTAAAAGAGTCAAGTCAACAAAGATAGTCAGTAAAATAAGACCACCTAAGGAAGCGTGGACATTTAAGAAATTGCTATGGGAGAAAGTACCGCTCAAAAGCCTTGGGAATGTATAATATACTAGTATATATGTCGTTTGATAAAAAGAAAAAAAAAGAAAAAAAAGATGGTTTCAAAATGAGATCAAATGTTACTAATTTTATAAATACCTGTATAATTCCATCCATCCATCTAGGAAACGCTGTAGTCCAACCAAGGACCATGGAGACCAGTGGTGGTTAGCATTGTTTTTTACTGTATTCTTGTTTTAAAACCATGGTCTTTGGACTGTGGGAAGAAATCCATGATGCATTGGGGAAACACACAAACTCCATGCACACGGGCCTGAGTCAGGATCCTGGAGGTGCAAGGTGACGGTGATAACCACTAAGCTATGATAAATTTAATGATATAAATATAAATGCTATATTTATAAAAACTATAAAGAGCAGTGAACAGTATAATTATAACAACAACATTAATAACAACAACAATAACAACAACCACAATAATAATAATAATCATTTATTATTAATAATTAATTAATTAATTTATTCGTTTTATATATTGTTGAATTAAAATGTCCATTTTGTACAGCCAACCCTAGGCTGGGTGCTGGTTCCAGTGTTTTTACATTCATATTTGTACAGCTCAAATACTTTTTTTTTGTTTTTTTGTGCCTCTATTTATGCAGATCACAGATCAGTTTCATAATGTTCAGCTCTGCAAACAATAACATCTGTGACTGTAAATGTGCCTACTTAATATGAGTCTGACCCTAAACATGGACTTCATTTTACAGATCATATTCTGTATACTTCTAGAGTGTAAAATATAGGAAATCTAGCATTAGTGTTAACTTCCTCACAGCCCCAGGGTCTTTGGTTCGATTGTGATCTCAGGTTACTCCTGGTGCACACTTTCTCATGTTCTCCTCATGTCCAACTCGGCTTTCTCTGTGGTTGCCCAATTTCCTTACACCTCCCTTAAACATGCTATTAGTTGCTTTAAGGCCAAAACGCCTCTAGGTGTGAGTGATGTGTGTGTGTGTGTGTGTGTGTGTGTGTGTGTGTGTGTGTGTGTGTGTGTGTGGTGGCCTGTGATGGTGTGTTCCTTCTGAAGATTAAATTAACCCAACATGAATCATTTATGAATAAATCAACCCAACGTTAACAGACACGTATATACGGTTACATTTCTTCGAAAGCAAAATCAATTCCCTCAGACTCTTTTTGTCAATCTAAACAACATTGCCGACCAGCAGATCAACTTCCTCATACAAGCGTGGGGATCCACAGGAGGATTAATTTAGCTGGAAACCCCAAACTGAAAAAAAGGAAGACTGCGGATGCTCTCTGCACTGACCATAATAACAGCGGTGTAGGTGCCAAACATGCATTCCATAACCAGTTCATCTGCATCTGCCGTAAGACAAATTGTCCATTGTTTCATCCTCATGCTGTTTTCCCCCTTGAAACAGAGTGAAGCCACCGCAGATGTTCCAGTGTTCTCTCCTTCTCCTTCCCAATTTTTCACGCACACACACACACACACACACACACACACACACACACACACACACACACACACACACACACACACAGCTAATGTTTTTCAGATATATCCTCGGAATGATCTGAAGGCACCGTAATGGCGCCAAAACATTAGGAGTCAGACAGGAAATGACCCTATTGTTTTCACAGCCCCTTCTGATCCCTGGGCTCCTTTTACTCAAGACACTTCAATCCAAGCAGTACTTATAGCAGATATGCTGCTACATTCTTAAACATCCACACTCAAAATGATTTTTTGGTTAAAATATATGAATTACTATTGCAAACAGTTCACACATCCCACGGAAAAAAGGTCAAAAGTACGTACTGTATTCTGCACCTTTTATCAGTACAGTGGTTATGATTAACCGCAAATATAGATCGACCGTTTCTTTGGAACTGCCTTGGCATCTTCTCGGTTTTTTCTGAGTCCTGAAGCCATGGTATATAAAGCTTTACAAGGGACATTAACAAGAACAGGGCACCCTTCCAAAACTGACTGGACGAAAAACAAGCGAGGAAAGGCGCCAAGGGTCCTCTTTTAACAATAAAAATGAGCTTGCAAGAACATCTGCCAAGTACTGGTCACTCCCTGCATGTGACAACAATCTCTTGTATTCTTCACATGTCTAGGCCATGGGGTCGGGCGGCTGGGTTAGTGGACCAAGTTAGAAACTGATTAGGTCTTGGAGAAATCTTGAAAAAAAAAAAGAGAGAGAAATCACAAAAGTAAAGCTGTTTATCACTTAAAGAACACAATGAGGATTTTTAAAGCATGGTGGTGGCTGCTGGAGATCTAGCTAAAAAAAGAAAAAAGAATGGCGGCCTATTTAGGCACAAAACATCCAGGTCTATGTAAACAGAATATTCAACCACAATAATGATCCAAAACATTATTGCAGAAAAAGATCTCAAATCCTGTGTTATGATTTGAAAGGGGTGATGAGCTTCAGATCAAGCCACAGCCTCATAGATTCAGGTTGGTTTTGCAAAATAGATAGGAATAAAAGCTACTATATAAAGGTGTTTTAACGATGTGTTAGTTGACTGGTGTGCACACATAAGCAACCAGGTTAAACCTCATGACATGAACGCAGAAACAACTTACACAGCTTGACAGGACCACAGTAAGGATGTCGTATTGTCTACCCAGATCTGAAGTCTAGACCTGGAGACCTGGCAATTCTTGTGCATGGTAAAAAAAAAAGAAAGAAAAAAAAAGCCTGGTTAAGATGGGGTCAAGAACTTAATAAAGATGTAGTAAAGGCAGAATGAATCAGTTATCAACATAACTAACACCTCTTAAGGATTTCATTGTCATACTATAAGCATGTTGCAGATGGGAAAGATTGGATAGTGTTCTGACAAAGTTGTCATTGTGCTGTCATTGTGTTGTTGCTACTGTACATCAATGGAGTTCTCACAACGACCTCTTCAGGCTTGTGCTATGACCATGGTACTGTACACTTGTGCTATGGTCATGTGACACTGCAGAAGACTGCAGGAGGTTACGTTTTAGTATAAATACTGGATCCAGTTCCTCACACAATCAGTTCATAGTAGCAAAGTGCAGCACGTGTCATGGTGTCATATACGTATACTCAATAACAATAGTAAGAGCGTGATACAGTACAGTCCATGCTCAGTAGGAGAGTAGTGCCATCTGATCAGACCTAGAAATAACTTGGACTCGCACTGGACCTGGTGAGAATGTGATCATGTGGATGATAGAAAATGAGTGACAACATGATATATATACGTTGAGAGCATGACAGGCATGTGTCTAAGAAGGAACTTCATGGTCTTAGTCATGAGTCTTATTGAGTATTTGGTACGTAGGCACATTGAAGAGAGATGTAGTTTGCTATATCCAGTCAATTGATTTGTCAGATGACTGACACTTTTTATAATGATGAACGATTAGATATATATTTGATTTATAGGCAGTTTTGATATCTAATTGGTATAAATAACTGTTTGGCCGTCTTTAACTGATAGCAAGTACTGTATTTTCTGCTTGTGGTTGCTGACCTGCGCTTGTTTCAATCTCAAGCCTATTTGTACATCAGCTACTGTCTTGTTAGCTCATTATTGTAAATTTGTTCCATTTTGTATCTAATTGTTCTTAATTTTTGCACATTGTTCTTTGCTGCTGTAACGTAAAAAAAAAAATCCCCAATATGGGACGAATAAAGGTATATCTTATTTTTTCTTATCTTATCTCTTACCTTGTTCATTTTTCATCCATGAAATTTTAATCAATTAATAGAAGCTCATGTTATTGTCCTGACTCACGCTGAATGGATGATGGACGGTTTTGACGTTAGATTGGTGGGCTAAAATCTCATATTAATCAATAATTTGACAATTAAACCAATACTTCTGAGTCATTTGAGGAAAAGTATATAGGGTAAACTATTACACACACACACACACGCACACACACACACACACACACACACACACACACACACACACACACACACACACACACATACAATTGCATTCATGATTTCTAGTCCTATAATGCTCTACGCTGGATTTATGACATTCATACCAATGGTGGTGATCAGAAAACAACCAACAATGACAAAAAGTTCTAAACATACTGTACACTTGTGTTGTCTGTCTTCTTCTTCTTTTTTTTTATAATTTGCACTTTGGACAATGTGCACTTAGATTCCAACCAATTCGTGCAAAGAAATATTAATAAAGTAAATAATTCATCTCATTCTGTTAATGGTCAGGTGGAGCTGTGTCAAAACAAGCTGGTCGAAAAATGTGTAAACCTACAGTAGGTGGCGTTTTAATCAGTATAATCACCTGACATGACTGTAACTGATTAATCTGTACAAATCATTAGCCTGAAATAAAAATGAAATCTAACTCAATCCAAGCCTTATTTCGTTATACCAATCTTAAAATAATTCATCTTAAGACATTTATTTAACAAATAATACGGGTTGCATGAATAAATATGGTGCTTTATATTGTTTTTTTGGCTACAACTGAGTTGATTTAAGCAGAGTAACCTGGCAGGGTACAATACATCCAGAAATCCTAGATGGAAGAAATGTGACAAGACCTTTAAGGTACTGTACTAATAACAGTTGGGAAAATGCCAATTTGGCCTTGTCTTTGTGCTAAGCAGGCGGTTAGAATGAATTCATTTCCAGACCAGAGTGGTTCCGATAATCCCTTTTGCACTGGCAGATTTTCAATATCACACACACATTGTTGTAATACTTCATCCATATCAGAGCGGGTGTAATCATTTCTGATTCATTGAGCAGGAAGAGTAAAGAGCAGGCCAACCAAATTTCAGTAGCAATAAACCACCATCATGGCACGCTTCTAGTGTTTGACTTAGTGTAGCACAAGGCCTTTAATCACACCGTACTCCATTAAAAATGCGATCTAACATTTAAAAACTGAAGACTGCTTACGCCCATGAACCAACATTACGTTTGTGGAGTTGAATACGCCGTGGTGTTTAACATACTGTACGCATAAATTCGTTCTTGCAATAAGCCGGAAACCCCTGTAGAGCTAAATGCGGTTATCTTGTTACTGATTAACTCGTTCTTCAGGTGACAAGTTAAAGGCACACCTCGAGCAACCTTTGCACAACATGCCTCCATTTTATACCATTATAAACATCTAGTGAAATGGATTGGTCTCAGTGCTAAAATGTGATTGTTGAAGCTTCCCCCTCTCTGTTATACTTAGAGAGACTGAAGGATCAAGGCTCAGGTAGGTACAGTAGCTGCCTTATGTCATAGTATTTTGTTGTCACATGACTATTACCATTAATGGTGCTATATGGTCTTTTGATTTTATTAACCATTCATTGTGACTGAAAAAAAAAAAACAAGAATGAAATGAATGCAAAACATGCACGTGATATAAAGGATTAAGAACTTTTTATTCACTAGCCTGAAACCATCATGCTGGGTCGTGATCTTGTTGCATATTTTCATTGATATCAACATACTCTATTGTAACTGGATGAGGCTGCTGAAATGGATAGTATCATATGTCTCATTGTATGAGGTTGTTACTCCTAATGTGTTCAATAGAAACACGACATGCTCGGTTAAATGCAATGTCTCTTCATCTTTGATCACAACACGACAAACAATAGAAAAGCTGGACTCCAAATACAGACATATGGAAGCAGGTTTTCACATCTTCTGCTGGATTTATGGATAAAACGTTGATTTCTTGTCATATGTTATTACATGTTGTGTACAGCAGAGGTGGTGGAAGGTAGGGGCCATAATTACTTTTCACCTGCACTGTTTCTTCATGGTAATCATGGTGATAGGATTAATTGTGTATTGGCGACGTGCTCTGTATCTCCTTGCATGTGCGGTGTTTTCAAAGACCGAGCATAGAGCTTTAGAGGTCTCGCCAACTTGACAAAAATGACAATAAGGGGGAGGCCCCATGACGGTGTAATCATTACTGAGTGATTGACTGAGTGACTGGAGCAAAGACGGCAGGAGTCTCACTTGGAGGAAAGCCGATAAACTTGTTGAGTTCTGTCGAGGAGGTCAGCTGAAGGACTTTGTCTTATGTTGCTTGATTAAGGACGTGTGTAAAAAGCATGGCCAGTTTGTTTCCAGAGGTGATATGCTAAGATTAAGTAACTCCTTGTGTATGAAAGGGTCATTACAAATGGTGTTTTCAACTATTGTTTAACTACAGACTGACTGTCAGATCCTAGACATTATGCAAAAAACACATGGTTACCGCCATGCTCACAAACAAGCACTCACACTTGATGGTGTTTTGGACCACGAGCATTTGTTATGTGGAGGAAATCTTAGGGGAGGAAGATAAAAGTGAGCTACTGACAAGTGTTTACAGCCAACAGGCTGACAATGAATAGTGAGAGAATGAAGAGAGAGGGGAAAGGCCCTAAGAACACAAGCAGAGTTTGTGAACAATGGCTTCTTGCCTAAGAGAAGAAAGAGGGGAAAACATAAAAAAAAAATGCACTGGTGTGAACTCCTACATAATTTTCAAAGGCTTTCTGATTTTCTTCCCCCCCATAGTGCACTGCACATAAAATACAGAATACATAATATGTAGTTGATTTATCAGACTACCATACACATAAACAAATAGAATATAGAAACCCGGATACACAGTCCATGATTATTTCGCACTTTGGGTTGAGCACATTTTGATTTCACACATGTGTGAAATGTAACCAGACTGAAACTTCTATGCCACTTGGTTGAGGTATGTTATGCAAAAGAAGAATCCTCCAGATTACTATTAAATCCACATAACTCACTATTTTATGTCTTTTAATATCCATTTGTAATTGCTTAATAAAGTAGTGGATCTAATGCACCAAAACCATTTGTGCTGCAAAAAAAAAAAAAGCCATGTGACTATTTTTCTGGTATTCATAGCTATATAAATACTTTTACCATTAAATTACCATCTCAACCAATTCGGTTTATATATATATATATATATATATATATATATAATTTTTCATATTTCCCCACAGAGTTATTTTCTCAGTAAAAACATCCATTACTAACACAGTCTGACTCTGATATTGCTCTGACAAATATACATTATGCACATTGTTTAAACAAAGGTAAAGTGTCACATCTCAATGCATAAACGTATTTAACACAACCTTCAGTCAACATTGCTAAATGAACATATTTACTCCTATGAAATATTTGGACTTTTACATACAGCTATAACTTGTTCAGAAAGCTGCAACATCTGAGATTACCAAGGATTAAGGGAAGAATCAACTAAATTTCTCTTATGTTTTTTTCTTAATTTTCAAGATTCAAGTTAGTGTTACCCAAGATATAGGTATTTTTTTAAAGCTAAATTTATTTATTTATTGAATTGAAATGTAATTGTTAGATTTTTAAAAAGTAAATCATAGCAATGTTTTAGAGTGAATGATAATCACAGATCAGATTTTTTTTGTTGCTATTTCTATTCTAAAAGCTTGTTATTCCTTTAAATGTAAAATTGATAACAAAACATTGTAAAAAAAAACATTTTTGTGTGATATGGGATAAAACATTGCTTTGAATGTTAAAGTGCATGTTTTCTTAGTTCCGTTATTAATAAAAAATTTTTAAAATGAGTGGGGACAAACAAACAAACAAACAAACAAACAAACAAACAAACAAACAAACAACATTGCATTTTGAATCAGTTTTAACAACCTCATATTGATATTTTATTCAACAGGAAACAGTAAAGGATGTGCTCTCCGACGTACACTCTGTGTGTTCTCTTCAGTCTCTGGGCCTCATGCTTGTGCCATACACTTGTGACCGTGGGACCCTGTGTGGCCGATACAGAGGAGGTGGGTGAGAAACAGTTTCCCAACCTCCCCCTTTTTTTTTCCACAATCCATGAAAATTATAACCACACTAAAAACATCCTGTTTGCATTCATGTGTTTCCTGTTTTTAACAACAGGCATTAGATGTTGGGTAAACGGCTGAGAAAAAGTATGGCATGTGATAAACATTATTCTTATTAGTAAAGACTATTAGTGACTGGTAAAACTCTTAGTCTGACCAAACGAATGCTTAATGACTAGACAATATAATTGATGCATTAAAATTCAGAGTTATTGGTTGCAAATACAACCAACTCATTATTAAACTGATTTCAAGTCGTCCTAATGGATCGGTTGTTGGTTGGATGTTGGTTAGTGCTGTATTTTCATTATTTCTTCAAAAAGTTGGTGGTTAATATGTGAAAAAACATCCAGCATAAATGATACTAGTCAGATTTGGCAGTTACATTTTTAATTCATTTAAAGAGCGCATGCACAGAACAATGCATAGTTTAGTAATTTAGCCAAGTTAGGAGACTTAGCTGGGGCATTTAGCGATGCGTTGTGATGATGAGCATGATGCTGTTGATGATGGTATTAGCATGAAAGTTGAACGTTTGGAAGTTGATTCATTTGAGCAGATGGAGGGTGGAGGAGTAATCGAATAATGCTGTGTTGCATCTGTGTCTTCAGATAAAGATGAAGTTAGCGATCTCACTGCCAACACTATTAGCAAGTAGTCAAACAAACAAACAAAAAAACTTGTTGATGAAAAAAGTGGGAGTCAAAAGGAGGAGTCATTTTTCTCCTGATTACATGACAACTTCAACACTTGAACCCTTTAACTAACCTTAAGTCACACTGTTACCTTCTCAGGCTACATTCGACTGCAGCAGACGTAACCTCACATCCATACCCCAGCAAATATGGCCAAACGTGACTGAGCTGGACCTCTCAGGGAACCAGCTAAATTTATTACACACTAAAATCCTGAAGAAGTTGAAGCACTTCCAGCATTTGGTCAAGCTCAATTTATCAGCGAATTACCTCCCCCTGCTGGTGCAGCAGCACTTCTACCACCTCCCCTCTCTGGAAATACTGGACCTCAGTGGATGCAAGTTGGCTGCAGTCAAGCCTGGAGCTCTGCTCAACTTCCCCAGACTGCAGAAGCTGTTTTTAGATAACGATGGTCTACAAACCCCAGTGCCTGCTGTACTTCGACTTCATGGATGGGTTGAGGTTGTAGATGGCACCAGTAATCTTCCCGGAAGTGACAGACCCAAAGAGGTGGTGCAAGTTGGTTGGAGAAGGGAGAGACATTCTGGTGAGGGGTTGTCTTTTTTTGTTATAGCATGTCAAGATAATGTTAATGTTAATTAGCCTTTTAGTGTCATTTGGTGTTAGATTTTTTTGTTCAATAAAATTGTAAATATTCTTATCATTCAATTGCTGCAGATTTCGACATGGACACCGATAATGGAATATTTCTACGTAAATTACTGGCGGAAGTCCCAGAAAACATCGACACCAGAAACACTACAGGTTTGGTTGATACATTTGGTTCTTAATTGATAAGTTTAGATTACTTTTTCCATAATTGTTCTGAAAAGGACTACACTGTAATGTTTTTTTTTTTTTTTTTTACTTTTGCCTCATTGTCCACAGGTAACAATGAAAAAAGGTCTCCAGACGCCTGGAAGTACCTCGTGGCAGCTCTGGTGACAGCCATCAGTCTCTCTGTGCTTATCACAATTGGGGCAAAGTGTAAACTCATCCATCGGTATTTGTCCAGCTACAGGCACTCGAGGCTCAGCGAGGGAGACGGGGCGAGTCAGTGTGACCCTGCGAATTTCGATGTGGGATTCTCCAGTCACGGCAACATCCCAAATTCAAACATGGTAAACAGGCACATGGAGGATGATGATGATGGATTTATTGAAGACAACTACATTCAAGCAAGTGAGAGGGAAAGAGCGGAGCGGGAGGTGGATCCCTGGCAGGAGGATGACGAGGATGAAGATGATGGTGAGGATATGGAAGAGTTCAGCATTGGATGAACAAAAGCATGAGCTGAGTATGACGTGTCCTGGGGACTATTATTAATCCTATCATTACTCCTGAAGGAATTCTGACTAATTCTGTCTCCTCCTGCAGGTATTATGGTTTAAACTTGCACATAAAAAATATCTGACAAAAGCTGTTAAAATACTGTATAAACCAATGTATAATTTAAACCGTTATGATCCTAACCAGGATAAACTAGTTACTGATGACAAAATGAACGAAAGCAAAAAATGTCACACTGTGCCACAGTAAGCAGCATAAGCACAACATATGCACAGTATAAGAACTCATATAAAGTTTAATGAGCCTTTTGGAGCTTCATGACCGCCCTCTCCCATCCACAAAAATCTATGTTAAGCAACGTTTACGAGGCGTTGCAGGAGGCTGGTTTCAGTGCTTCCTTGAGTGTGTGATCTTCTACTGTAAAATGGAATGTGGTACCTAGCAGCAGGACTTGATTATCCTACAAATTGAATTTTTACTTTAAACATTCAAATATTTTCATACTTTAACATGTTGTATAATGATTTAATGGCTAACACTATCTCTTTATGCTTTAAGTTTTTTGTCAATATTAATAAATCGCCGCACGTATTTCCTAACCTTGATGTGTCCATTCACATTATCTCTAATACACTTTGTTCTCAAAGTGAGGTCTGGTTTTTGAAGTATATGTATTAGTCTGCCTGACTAGGTGCTTAACTACATTACATCGGTTTAATCCAAAGTTAAAAAAAAGAAAAGTAATCTGCCTAAAACTAAAATCAAATGATTTCCCATGTGCTCTGGGTTGAAAGCCCGGAGCACATGGGAAAGATCTTGCCACAATATTTTTGTACACCTAATGCACACACGATAATGAGCCTATTATTTGCATTACATTTTACCGTTAAAAGGATGCCTTGACAAAAAGTGTAAGAACACCTGGTCTAAGCAGTAGGCTACATACTGTACAACCAAGCTAAAAATTGTAACTTAGTGCTATGTTGTCTGAATCTGTCAGGGTTTTTGACATTCTGGTTACATAAACTTTAACATTTCATTTCCTCAGTGTACTTTTTTTTTGTTGTCTAAATTAAAATACTGTGTGATCAAAGTTCTAATAACAGTGTATAGCAAACCTTTATACATTTTTGTTTCGTAGGGTTTTAGTTTAACCTGCATGCATGAATTATTTTATTGACAAACAGGCTACAAGAAATTTGAGTTAATGCATAGTAAGATAGGTAAGTTAATGCATAAGTAAGTAATGCATAGGGAAAAAAAAGTTTTGTTACTTTAACTACGACGCTTATAACTCATTTGATTGTTTTGCATAAAACTGTTTAGTTGAATTAAGCTGTGGGATGTTTAAAATTAACCCCATTAAACAGGCCATTGTGTGCAAATATCTGCATTTTATTCTGCAAATGGATATTCTATAGTTTGCATTTTTAGCATTAAAATATTATATATATATTTAAATAATTGCATTAATATATTATAATTGTGGACATATATATATATATATATATATATATATATATATATATATATATATATATATATATATATATATATTTGGCTTATCTTAAAGATTTTTGGGTATACATGTATACATAGAAATAATAAACAAACATTTTAGGGCTGTAAAGGTATGAAATACAGAAAATATGATTCAAAATGTATGATTTATGCTATTGCACAAACCAAGAGATACTACTCATTCATCGTTCATTCTTTTTTATACTGCTTATCCTGTACAGGGCCTCTGGGGCCTGGAGCCTATCGCAGGAGAATTTTGAGTATAAGGTGCTGAACACCCTGGATTGGGTGCCAAATCATGGCAGGGCACACACACCCTCACACGCTCATTCACACACTACATCAATTTTGGGAATTCCAGTTAGCCTAATCTGGATGTCTTTGGATGATTGGAGGAAAGCGGAGTGCCCAGAGAAAACCCACCATGCATGGAGAGAATGTGTCCGAACTTCACGCCAGAGACACTAAGCACATAAAAACTTCCGTCCTATGTGAACTATAATTGAAAAGTGTTTGGTGCAACATTACAACCAACTTTGAACCAGAATATGTTTGCTTGCGTCTTTTCCCTTGCAGTTCTGTGTCAAAAATTAGAAAGATACCAGGTCACGTGTCTACGTGCACCTTTTAAGAACATTTGTGAATACTTCAGAAAGCTTTGCATATTATATAAAGCTTTCTGAAGTGTTTTCAAAAGGTGTAAATGTTCAAAAAGAACGTTTTAACTAAATCAATATTTTAACCAGCCCACATTCTATTCCATTTTTTGTCTTTGTGTGTGTGTGTGTGTGTGTGTGTGTTGTCATCTCTGCAAGCTTCTTTCACCAAAACAAATTCCTTGTATGTGCAAAAGTACTTGCCAGTAAAGACTTAGTGGTTAGCACTGTCACCTTGCACCTACACCTGGGTTCATTCATGGAGTTTGCATGTTCTCCTCGTGCTTGGTGGGTTTCCTTCCACAGACAGATTAGGCTAATTGGCACCCTACCCAGCCTTGTACCCTATGTGTCCTAAATACAGGATTAAAGGTATAGACGATGATGATGATGATTTATCATGCTAAACACACTCACTCATCATCTATACCACTTAATCCTGTATTCAGGGTCACGGGGAGCCTGGAGCCTATCCCAGGAGACTTAGGGCACATGGCAGGGTACACCCTGGACAGGGTGCCAATCCATCGCAGGGCACACAGACATACACACATACACTCACTCATTACGGGCAATTTGGGAATGTCAATTAGCCTAACCTACATGTCTTTGGACTGTGGGAGGAAACCGGAGTACCCAGAGGAAACCCACCAAGCACGAGGAGAACATGCGAACTCCATGCACACAGAGACGGGGATCGAACCCGGACCCTGGCGGTGCAAGGCGACAGTGCTAACCACTACACCACCGTGCCGCCTATGCTAAACACAGCTTTCACAAATTAAAAATAATATTTAATCATAGTTTAAACGTTCAGCTCTTATGCACTTATTATGAGCTGAAATATAGAATCGATTCCTTAATTCTGTGGCTGCGATGCAAAACACAAAAAGGCGAGATGAGTCACAACTTCGGCTTGTCTGTGAATCGCGAATCGGTTCCCTTCGACTCGCTCAGAAGACTCGCTGAAACAGAAACAAATCGCTCGCGACTCGCCCATCACACCTCATCACGTTTCGCTTCAGTATTTTTAGATAGTCACCCTGTAGCTTTTATTTATTAATGCTGTTACACCATAAAATAACTTCTATGCGCTTCTGCGCTGTAGATTAAATAAAAACTTCGCATGATGTCATGGTCAAAGGTAACAAAGTAACAAACAAACAAACAAAAAAAAGAGAAAGAAAATAACTGAACCGACAGCAGGCACCTTTTAAAAAGCCGACAAACCGGTTGGACCGCGCGCGAGACCCCGGAAGCGTCAGAGCAGGCGAGCGCGCGAGGGATGGAAGTCTGTCATCTGTCTTCTGCTGCTTCTTAATACACGACGGTTTAGTTTGTTTCGCATTTTGTCAATATATATATATATATACATATAAGCAAGCGTTGTGTGAGCAGGATGGCTGCCTCCGCTGTCTTCATTCTGGACCTGAAGGGGAAGGTAAAGAGTTTTATAATCATCTATTCCCAGCTTAGAAGTGAGCTGCACCTGTCTCAACAGGAGGATGGCTCGGATAGACCGGAACTGCTTTCATACTAAATGTTAACTACAGATTAATCAGTTACTACTAAACGTCGAAAGCTAGTTTCTAAAGCATTGAATAAGTTCTACTGTAGTTCTGACTTGTGAAATAACAACTAGTACAGTACAGTGCTTACCTTTCCTTGTGCCTTTCCCTGTTAGTACATTCAATAGTGCCTTATTAGCACCTTAAGTTATTGTGTTTAACACGAATATTTATATTTAGATATAAATGACACACCTTTAAACATATTTTAGGGTACGTACATGGATTATAATAAGTTTTTAGGAAATGTGTACACGACACATTACACACATTCCTAGGTACAAACAAAATTAGGCCTTGCTTAGTAAATGATAAATAAACCTGTACACATAATCAAACAAGGAAATGTAACTTATTATTATTGTTGTTTTTCTTTCTGATAGACTGAGACATTTAGTCTTAACTCTTGACTTCAGTGAAGTGTTGGTCTAGTCATTAAAAGCAGAAATATACTATATGTAACCTAAAGTATTGTAGATTACATACAAAGCCTAGTCTTCTTCAGCGTTATATTTTTATTTAACCTGGCTTTAAATAACCGTAAAAAGTATTTAAAATACTTTTTATGGCTATGATGAAAAGCCATCTCCATGCAAACCTACCGTCCCCATAAGCACCTTGTCATGTTGTCATGTTTGCAATGTTTACTGTCTTGTCTATTGATTTGCCTGTGACATCCTACTGTACATACAACATTCACCCGTACTAACCCTTAACTAACTAGAAATAAAGTTGATGCATTTACAAATATGAACGCACTAAAATATCTTAATGCAAAAAGAACAACCCGTTTTTTTGTTTTGTTTTGTCTTTTACACAACATGTTCTGCTTAGTTAGATAGATGGATGGATAGACACACAGATAGGATCAGACCCTGTTTTGCAAAAGGGTTGATTCAGCATGATTCAAACATTAACTTTCCTCTAGCAGCACTGATATTAAACCAGTTTTCTCGGATGAACTTAACGCTACAAATAACCTTCGTTCAAATGTTTTAAAGTCTTTGCAAATACCCGATAACAATCGATACAATCTTGAATTGTATGAGGGTGGGCCTCAAAAAGGCTGTCGTGTTTTGTTAAGCTATCCAATCATCATATTTATAAAAACAAATCTTTAAAAAAATAGTAGATATATGGTAAATGCTGATAATAAAAATCAAGTGATTGAGAACATGTTAGCTGTGCTGTCTTTAACATGCAGTGTATATTGCACTATATTACATAAGTACTGGCCAAGCTTCTATTAGCATACTAATTATGACTTAATCTGTTAATCGTAGTTAAAAATACTAGTGAATAGTGAACACTGCTGAAACGACAACAACAGACAAAAATATTTTTATAAATATTAAAAATATTAATATAATAAATTATTTTAATTTTGCAGTATATAAGAATTTAGCAGGAAAAGTATGGAAATAAATAACTTACACTAATAACTGATAACAGCCTCAGTACTTCTGAAAAGTACGAGTAGCGTTCAAGCCAAACTGAGACTTTTGATTGCGCACAATAACAGAAGTTATGGAAGTAAAACTTCTTATAGCAGAGGTCTATAATCCTCTGCTACACTAATGCACTTTTACTAGTGTTGGAAACTTTTTCTTCCTTTGTTGAATCAGAAACCAGGAGACGTTGGGATATCTTTCCAGCAAAAGTTACTCTTTATTGAGAACCTGCCGCGCGTCGCTGCAGTCATCCAAGACTAAATATTAAAACTCAGCTCTGGAGAGTTTATACTTCACAAGGGGGAGGGATACAAAGAGGTGGAGACAATCTAAACAAAGCATAGTGTAGTAGAGGAATCGCCTGGAACCCGAAGTTCCCCAGCCCTGATCTCATCAGCATAACAGTGCCTTTCAAATGCATAGGTGCTAATCTAATCAGTCTGACAGTATCGCCCAGGTCTTCACATAGAGACAAAGCACAGCCTGGCCTTGAGATTAGCATTCACATTTACTTTGGGACCCTATCCAGTGCTCAGGAAGTACATGAAGACAAAAGGTTAATGTCTCAGACACCTGGGTTACCAGATTTGATGTCCTTAGAATGTCATAATCTTTACCTCAAAAAGTAAAACCCAATGTACATAACTTTTCAGTTTAGGTTGAAACCTAGATTTAACATTGTATACATTTGTAATCCTACACTAGGTAGAAAGTTTTCTCTATATGCTGGAGCCATGATCATTCTGCCTGCTTGATATCCTGTGTGGACTGTATGGAGGACGTGATAATAACTCCTAGCTGGATTCCCGTAGATGTCTTGATGTGCAAGTGGTGTTAATGAATGATTGTGTACAGTTCCCACAGACAGATGTGTCTGTGTCTGCCATGCCTATTATGGGCAAGTGCTTTTTAATATCTTTAAATACTTTCCTTAATTTTTCCACATCTGTCCTTATAAAAAAATATATTTGATCTCAGTTTTGTGTAGATCATACTATAAAAAAAAGAAACCCTGTGTTTTTTGAAAAAGTGAAAAACAGAGAGATAACTATCTGTGCATACTTATCAGATACATATACTTCCTCCAAACACTTCATTTTATTTCCACATTCTGGTCTTCCGCTTAGTCTATTTTTAAGTCTTGGTCTTTAGTCTTATAATGAAAAGCCAGTGTCTGAATTAGCTATAACTCATCCTCGCTTAGTAAGGAATAATTATATTCTGAGAGATAGAAAGACAAAGAGGGAAAGCAAGAGAGAGAGAGAGATGAAGGCCAAGACATAGTGTGTGTAGCTGGAGGGCTTTGCTCGGGCGGATTAATCTGTGATATGGCCACTGTGATATAGCATTAGTGATGAAAGCTCTCCTGTCTCTGTCCTTCAGCAACCCAATATCTTAAGGCATTCCGTATTATATTGGCACACACACACTTTGATTTCCTTTATGCTATTTTATACTGAATGTTATACTACAAAAAAAAAATACAATGAATTAGGGCTGAGTGATTAATCCAAAATGAATCAAAACTAACATTCAGAGCCTGTAATAGGCACCATCTTGCCCATGTCATTCATTTATTTATTTAAATTTTGTTAATACATTGTTCACTGTGTGTTCATGTACTATCGCCTAAAAGAATACAATTGTGTGTGTGTGGGTGTGTGGGTGTGTGTCTGTGTGTGACTCCGCCCCATCCAGTAATGACGAAAGCATGCAACAACTAGAATAGGCGTCGGTGGCATTCATTCATGATGAAGAAACCTTTTATTATCATAGTAGATGAAGCTTGATCTCTATAATCCTCAGTTAAACAGAATGCTGCAACTAGATGAGTTTAGGCTCTCGTGAGTTTTTCAGCTGGCACCTCCAGTGTAAACCGGTTCACATTGTTACAGTAGGTACATGGCAGTTAGCTGATTATTCTTACTGGAGCGACAGAGCTGAAAAACTCCTGAGAGCTCATTACAAAAAAACAACAACAAAAAAAAAAAAAACAGGACACTGAAAGCATTTTTAAGCTTTTTTAAAAATTTTATTATAAATGTAAGCAGTTGAATGCCATGGTCAGCATCAATATAGGTTAGGATAAAATGCTAAAACTAAGAGACATGGGAGTTTGCACTGAGTAACATGATAAGACAATAAGTTCATCCGTGTAGGTAAAAACCCATAAGATTATGGCATGTTGTGAATTGGCAAGTGCAATAACTATATATCTGGCAAGGAGAGAACAATGCAGTGTACTGCTTGACTTCTCTGCTATAAACTAGTACATAGCCATGCTGCACACTGTTAGTTAACCAGCAGAGACCTAATCTTGCCAGAGGTGAAAGTAACATCTCATCTGTGTCTCTCATATCTAAACTTGAGCTATCTACCTGTTCTGGTGTTGAATCCCAAATAGCGTAAAGTGGAAACCTAATGCCCTAGGGTGTACAATCCCCTGTGCCACACACCAAGTAGTTCAGGGGTTAGAGAAGGATTTGGGATTATGCCTTGTGTTAGATCTAGTTAGCTGTGAACAAGGCGGTGGGGAGAGTCATGAACCCGACAGCGTATTGGTGGAAGGTCGTGCTCACGTTAACTAGCGGTAATAAAAGATAATTTCTTAACATTCTGAATCAATTAGTAGCAATTACTAAGGAGTCAGTGTTGTTTGAGATGACATACCCTTATTAGATGTGTTTTCTTGCTGAAAGTGATACTGTGACTGGGTTTAAATGTGGTTTTTGGCAGGCAGCTGCTCTTCCCACTTTCCAGTACTGCTGACCGTACTGGCCTACTTTCACCCACGCTGTCAGCCCAAAGTTTCACACCACAACTTGTTTACTTATAACGAGAGAACATCACATTTGCTTAGAATTTTTTTTTCTTTCATCAAATTACTCACCCACTCTCACTCACATATCATCATATATAACACTTATATATCACTTTATTTAACACTTTATTCTGTATACAGAGTCACAGAGGGCCTGGAGAGGTACACCCTGGGTAGGGTGCCAATCCATTACAGGGCACACACACCCAAACACACATACTGTACACATACCAGTTAGTCTATTCAGCATGTTTTGGACTGTGGGAGGAAACCCACCATGCACAGGGAGAATATGCAAACGCCACGGCGGGACCATGGAGGGTGCAAGGTGACAACGCCACCCGCAAAGCAACCATGCTGCCTCATCAATCATTTATCATTTATCAAAACCACAACTTAGATATGCACAAACACAACAGAAACCTGTCGAGTAATCAGTGTAATACAAACTGCATGTATGAATTTTTTCAAATTATTTTAGTTTTATAGATTGATAGACAGCACATCAATGTGATAAGATTTTTAAATGTTTTTTATCATCTCCAGAATGTAATTATTTTTGCATTCATTAATTTTTATATATATATATTCCTAAATAGTTTTTTCTTGCAAATAAATTAAAGTTTATTTAGTGAAAGTTGAAAGTGAATATTTGACTTCCTCTCGGCTTCCCCCACTTGCTCACTCATTATGAATCAGCTCTCATCGTTTGATCAAATAAAACTGAACCTGATACCATCTACTATGGCACGTGAATGTGGGTTTCATAACACTTCCAGTATTCCACGTAGAAGAAAACTAAAATAAAAAAATCATTGCATAAACTGCATAAATTCTGTATCTATAATTTTTATTTATATCTATATTTTAAAAAATAATTTCTATATTTGTATTGCTGTTTGTGTACTAAAGCGTTTACTGTCACCCATCTAGGTGCTTATATGCCGGAACTACATGGGCAGCGTAAACATGAGTGAGATCGACCACCTCATGCCTATCATGATGAAGAGGGAGGAAGAGGCAGAACTGTCACCACTAGTGAGCCACGGCTCGACTCACTTCCTGTACATCAAACACAACAACATCTACTGTATCCTCCACTACTCTATTGCTATTCCCGTCCCTGATCTTTTTTTCTTCTTGCCAAGTCTCTCTCTCTTTTTTTTTTCGATATACTTTACAGTATTTTTCTCTGACTGTCAGTATAAATTTTCAAGAGAAACTGAAATATCCTTAACAGTCACATGTCAGTGGTAGCAGTGACTAAGAAGAATACAAATGCCGCGCTTGTGTATTCGTTCCTCTACAAGCTAGTGGAGGTGAGTGTCCTTTCCACATCTTCCTGCCTACTCAGCGCGACCTGTAAGTCATAATGGCTCACGCTGATCTATATAAGCCGGAGT
The DNA here is from genome assembly GCA_013621035.1 of Clarias magur. Classification (NCBI taxonomy): domain Eukaryota; kingdom Metazoa; phylum Chordata; class Actinopteri; order Siluriformes; family Clariidae; genus Clarias; species Clarias magur. Next base: position 500,475 of record QNUK01000251.1, read on the forward strand.
GTGTGACATTATAGTAAAATTATCAAAGATGTTTTGGTGCGATTTTATTTATTCAAAAACAGCACGATTGTCTTTTTATACACACGTGGACAAAATAGTTTTTCTTTCATTGACCGAAGGGTACCAACAATTTTGTCCACGTGTGTACATTTATTATTACATGCTGTAATAACTGTTGTGGAACATCGACAGAACTCCGTCTGCGCTCTGTGATGAACACTGTGTTCATGTGTTACAGGTTTTCACAGAGTATTTCAAGGTCGTTGAGGAGGAGAGCATACGTGACAACTTTGTGACTGTTTATGAGCTGTTGGATGAGATCATGGATTTTGGTTTCCCTCAGACCACAGACAGCAAGATCTTACTGGAGTGAGTACTGGAAGAATTGCAGTTTATTCATTAGTAGTTACTCAAACCAGCACCTCCACTATTTACTAATCTCAGTCAAAGCTGTGCATCCACACACTGTCTGTGCTCCATTCATTCTTTCACGTTCTGTGAGCTGGATAATATTTTACGAACAGAGTTTTACTGTGTGTGTGACTTGTGCTTGCTTTCAGCGGTCATGCAAATGCGAGAGGTGTTCAAATGAAACCGGGACTTGTAATGAATTTTCTCATGAATGAAGGCATAAAACCGATTGACATTTACAGATGAGATCCTTTGAAGCAGTAAAATACTTGAATGGTGCAGAATTTTTTAAAGAAGGTCGTGAATGACGAGGTGGCTCGGAGCCGACCATCACTGCAGTCCTTCGCTTGAAGGTTCAGCGAATGGAACGCTTGATCCTGGATACAAAATCGACAGATAACGCGTTGCCAACTTGTGGAAAATCATTCACAAACACCACCAACCAAGTTATTGCAACATTAAAGGAGTTCCTAGGAGGCCAGAATTTCAGACACGAAGCAGGCAGTCTGATCATGGCTACAGCGTACTGAGAGAACTTTCTATCTTGATGTTATCCAAGCTGTAGTGGAATCCAAGCGCTGGAATAAGTGCATTAGTGTAGCAGGGGATTATATAGAGAAAGAAAAGGAGTTATCGTATCTCTCATACCTGTGTTCAGTTATTCTTCACAACCAAAAATCCCAGTTTGACTTGAACCACCCGTGTATAATGTAAGTTGCTTTGGTAAAAGTCTAGCTGACTTGCATTGACTATACAGAACTGCACTATATACTGATTTTATTTATTCCAATTTCACTTTAAGACATTTCCTCTATGTATTCCTTTTTTTTTAATATACTTTTTGTACTACAACCATTACCGATACCGTGCATAAGTATGCACCTCTTTGAACTAGATGTTGAAGTGTCGTAACCTGTAATGAAGTTTAATAGAAGATTTTCCCTTTGATTTATAGTACATGCACGCCATGCATTAAAGATTTATTGTGTTTGAAGATTGGAATTTATATTCTATCTATCTATCTATCTATCTATCTATCTATCTATCTATCTATCTATCTATCTATCTATCTATCTATCTATCTATCTATCCATCCATCCATCCATCCATCCATCTATCCATCCATCCATCCATCCACTGTGTGGTGGAACATATTACTGCCATCTGAGGTCACATGACTCCACCCCATCCATGGAAAAGGAGAACTCTTAGTTATTAGAAACAAAAAAAACATCCCAGCTTTAACAGTTGAGCAAATTTACCATGCAAACGTATCTTGTCAGTGAACAATGAGTGCAAAAAGCAACTAAAAATAGTATAACCCATTAATCATAATCAAGTTTAAATGTTCAATTAATTGTGATATTGATCTGAGGTTGTATCACCCAGCACTGACCAGAACATACTGTACTCCCAGACTCGTTTTGATAGCTCCTTGGTCTTGATGATGCTGTGATTTAGCGCAGGATTAATTTACTCACAAACTATGGGTTATTCCAGGAACAGGTTTATTCATGTTGAGGTCATGTGACACTTTAATTGCGCACCGATCAGCAATTAGGGGACTTTTCATTGCAGCTGAATGGAACACAACAGAACTAATTAGGGTTTACAGGAACACGAGGAAACTTAAAGTAAAGTAAATTTTTACTCCTGCGATTTTTTTTTTATTTAAATTTCTTCTTTGTAATTAATTTAGTTAAATATGTTCATTCTAAACCTCTGGATATACTGTAATCCCTAGGATTGCTAACCCTAACCCAAGTATATACTGTAATCCTAATCCCAGTCACTATACTGTCCATATTCCAAATCTGTTTTTAGATTTGTGCGTTTGATATTACAGTATGTGTATGTATGTGTAGGTTTGTTATTCTCTCCCTCACTAAGAATTCATATTGCAGTTATAACTAATATCTAATCCCCACACATACCCTTTTAATACTGAGTCAGGATTTAGTGTAACAATTACTTTGCATTTCACCTTCAACCAGTATTTTTATTGTCCTTAAAGTCAGTGTCCATGAAATATTCTTTGCATGAGCCTTAAAATGTGTATCAGGACCATGTAGGTGACAGGCATAGATTAAAAACAGGTTGTTTGTGTGCCTGTGTGTCCCTGTGGATGTCCTGGTTGTCCCAGGAGTCTTTGGCTGCACTGACACACACACACACACACACACACACACACACACACACACACACACACACACACACACACACACACACACACACACACTCACTAACAGCAGAGCTTTGTTTACTACAAGTACAACACCTTGCCCACTGCCTTTATTGGATGCTTTATTAACATAATTTGCATTATATCCAATTATATAGTGTTCATTCCAGTTTCAGACACTCTGAAGATGATGATGATGGTGATGATCACTCTTGTTTCTAGTGATCTTTTCATTACCTTTATTAAATTTTGAGGGTTACAGTTGATATGAGTAGTCATGCTTCAGTATCCCTTGTTAGTTGCTACCATAAATCATCCAGTGATATCAGCTATGTATTATTTGGGACTGTGGTACTAATTAATAATAACAAGCTGATCATTTATGGGATCATTATCGAGCTCAAGTCATGTTAAGTAGGATTGAAACCTCAGGTTTATATTAATGCACACATTTATATTATTGCTAAGCCTAATGCTAAATTGATTTGTTATTTAGCAAGAACATTTATATCTGCTGTATATATATGTTTATAATAACAGGAAATAACTTGTTCTGCAATATATATATATATATATAAAACAAAGCTAAGTGAATATATTTGATAAATGTCCCATATTACAGTTGGCTCAGGTAGTGCAAATTATTAATTAAGGGTCGTTGCATTTCTGAATTCTACATTTTTAAACAGGGCACTTAATGGACTAAGTGTATTTATGGGTCTTGGGATAAAACTGCCACTTATCTTATTTTTTTTTCTTTTTGAAAGAGCGCAGAAAGAAATGTTTTATATAAAACCAGAGCTTTTTTTTATTTTTTATTTCTGGGTGTGTGTGTGTCTTCCGTGCAGCACGTACTTCCTCTCAAATGCTGAGTGCAAGAAAAGTTCCACTCTCTAAATCTCTAAGTCTGTCTGATGCTCTTCGCTATAAAACACCTCCACCTCAAGCTGAAAATATTCAGGGGGTAAAGCCCCAAATGGTCTGACCTAATGACACCATAACAGATGGTTTCAAACCGGGTGCGATGTGGTCATGTGGACCAAACTAAACAGACTACCAGGTGATGATATGTAAAACTGTTTGGTAGACGTTAGTCAATCATATTAAAACAACCCCGAACCACCCTACTGGAGAGCGCACCAACGCACATACCTATTGATTATCAACTCTAGTTTTTTCCTCTACTTTAATATCCTGCATTTTATCAACCCATTATTATATATACAGTCCTATGCAAAAGTTTAGGCGCCGCTTGATAAATAGAAAATTTTAGTGATTTTTTTTTTACTGAAAAGATGTTAACACAGTCTCTCTTGGAAATGGAAAAAATGCACAATATTTTCAGCAAACATTGATGCATACTTACTTCTTATGTCTTCATAAAAAAAAACAAAAAAAAACATTATTATGGCACCGCAAAAGTTTGGGCACCCTACATAATCAGTACTTAGTAGCACCTCCTCTGGCAGACAGCTTACAAATGCTTTTTATAGCCAATTTTTAAAAATTACTTGGTTTCTTTTGTTGGTGTGTACAGGTACATCACCCAGCAAGGGCATAAACTAGAGGTGGGAGCACCACGCCCCCCAGCAACAGTTACCAACGCTGTATCCTGGAGATCAGAAGGCATCAGATACAGGAAGAATGAAGTGTTCATGGACGTTATCGAGTCTGTCAACCTACTGGTATGATAACCAATTATAAGAAGTTATTCATTAATATCTTTCCTCCTGATGACCCAGATATGTGTATAATTGATGTCTAAGTGTGGCAGTAGTTTTTAATCACAGGTGAGAAAATCTAAACAATGAAACTCTGTTGGATTCGCAAAACATCATGTGTGTTTTTGTGTATGACTTCAGTACGTCACATTTTTGGGTTTCCAGTTTGTATGTACAAACAAACATAATATGTGATCCCTGATTTTTGTTCTTTAAAAAAAAAAAAATTGTATTAAACAAGCCAATTAGTTCTCCCCATATTGTGATCGGAATCGCCCCTACCCCAGGTTGTTGCGTAACTCCACTCAGTTCTACTGTTCTCTCGCGGTGGTGTGGCTCAGCATTAGCAGACACTAAAACAGCGTGTTCACAAGAGTTCAAGCATAATTTAAGTAAGAAACCATTTTAAACTTTTTGCCCTGCATGCTATCATGTGCAGTGTTTCTAACAGATCCTTGAATTGCTAGATTCTATTCATCCATATTTGGACACATAGATTGGTACAGCTGACAATATTCCTAAAAGAGGCTTTTTCTTTTGTCCTTAGTCAATGTAAGCCTTGAATTGTCTTCAGAGGAGTAAATTGAGTGGCACAGGCACTGATTGTACCGAGGTTTAGTAAGCAGTCAATGAGCCCGTTGTTGGTGGAAGGCCACTGCGATGGAGCAACAGGAGCAGAACACACTGATTACACACAGTCCAGTTTGAGCACAGATGTGTGTCTTAAAACATTGCTCCAGTTTATTGGTGCCCATCTCAATAGAGAGTTCTACTTAACCCTAAGGACTAAAACAGTCTTTTTAAGGACACTGTACAGCGATTATGACAGGGTTGTCAGAGGTCTAATGTCTAGAATGATGATGGTATGTGAAAACAGACGCTTCAAGCTACACAAGATCGGTTGCATGCATCGTTGCATTTATGAGTGTGTCACCTGAAATAATGCGATGCAAACTGCAATCGCAGCATTGCTGCTAGGGGTCGCTAAGCATGAAACAACACAAGATAGCTGACCTTGTCTTCACTTCCTCATCAAGACGCATTATGAAATTCCGTGTCCCGATTTAGTGGTCGCACATTGTATTATCTTTGCTTTCTTTTTTTTCCCTTCTTCTGATCAGTAAGTACAGCCATGACTACAGTTCCACAGAGGATGCCATGTTTTTTTACTACTATTGTCATGGAAATGGTCTGAGCAGGCAATAGATTATATCGCCACCTTGTGGACTGCATCCATAGGTACCTAACAAAATGCGTCAAGTACGTTTACCAGAGACGCACATTGTTGCTGCCTGGGCCAAGCGCCATCACTTGTATTTGCATTAACCATGTTACATGCCTTAGGGAGGTTATCTGTGACTGGAACTGGACCTGGAACCAACCATCTGCAAATGTGTGGGTGGGAGGTGTGTGGCATTGCCCGCCATCCACTTACTGTACAGTTTTTACATTTAGTACCTGGGAAAGACTCAATACATCTTTTCCATCTCAGTGCAAGTTTCCTTTCCTCTCCGAAAATTGTCTGTTCAGTTTTCTATGGTGTTTCTTGGTGGAGCTTGATGGAGGTGTGGCCTCTGTGCCTCCTTCACTGTTATTTCTCTAGGCAGTGTCAAACTCTCCAGACCTTCCTGCATAGAGTCATGAAGTAAGAGTGCTTACTTTTTCTCTAGGTCTGGTCTCTGCCTTGTCCTAAGATGAGCACACAGCAGCTCATTTCACAAGAACCACATCCTATTGTTTTTATCTATCCATCTATCCATCCATCCATGTAGCTTTCTCTGTTGCTGCTGGAAATACTAGCTTAAAGGGTTTTGAAATCCTTGATTCATATTTTTTGTTTTATTTTCATTTGATGATAATGATGATGATGATGATGATGATGTTATCTTTCTACTTTGTTTCGCTCAGGTCAGTGCTACAGGCAGCGTCCTGCGCAGCGAGATTCTGGGCTGCATCAAACTGAAGGTTGTTCTCTCTGGAATGCCCGAGCTGAGGCTAGGCCTTAATGACAAAGTGCTCTTCGAAATCACAGGCAGTGAGTGCACAAATTTATTGCCTTTGTAAATGGAATATAGTAAACAACACTGCATTTTGCCCATAAGACCGTATAGATGATATATGTGAAATATTCTGGGGTGAAATTGTGTTCCATTATTTTTGACCAGTTTACATTTATTTATATATAAACTTATAAATAAATGATGGAAGAAATCTAAAGAGGGAAAAGTACTGCACATGCGATTATCATGCTTTGCGCGATGTATAAAAATGATCAACAAAGCTCAGTTAACATTCTTCTTGGATTAAGAAGGCAAGAGGAAATGAAATACAGTCAGGTGCATATTTTTTATTTGCCTGTCACACTGGAGTTGAAAGAAAATAATGATTATGAGCTTAAAATGTAGACTTTAATGTGAAGGTATTTGCAACCAAATTGGGTGAACAGTGTGGGAATTTTATACGATTCCCTGCTTTTTAAAGAACTAAGAGTTTTTGGAACAGTGGCTGATGAGCTATTTCATGGTAAGAGGTGTGTTATTTTCTCATTATAGACTTAAAAGTCAGTAGATGTCTAGAGTTCACTTCAAGTGTAGCCTTTGAATTTAGACTCTGTTGCTGTTAGCTTTCAATATATAAAGTCGAAACACCTGTAACTGCCACTGAAGCTATAGCCATTATTTGCCTGAAAACTCGAATCGTATTCATCAGAGAGAGATAAAAAACATTAAATAAGGCCAAGTCATGTATTCAGTATTGCATAAATGCAACAAAAGAAAACAAATAAAAATAATGCACCAAAAAAAGGGTGCAAAAAGGGTGTACCTGAGGCTGAAAGAACTCATAAGCATAAACACAAGCAATCTGCAAACTAAATTTGGACTACAAGAAAGGTGAACATTTCCTAAACACAAGCATTACTAGTGACCAGTGTTGAGGGACGTAACTTTTTAAAGTAACTAATTACATTACAAAATTACTGTCTTCAAAAGGTAATCAGTTACATTACTGCGTTACTTTCTGATATAAGTAACTAGTTCGAGTACTTTTCCATTGCAGAAAATAAAAACTCCTTTGTGCTTCCTCATGCATGTTGTTTTAGTCAAGACCTTTATAATTATATTACCATCATCACTCAGCGAAGTTTGGCCCATAATCTGTTAACTACTAATACCCCTATCTCACCTATGGGGTTTCGCGTGGTGGCCGTAAGTGCGGTTCATCATGATTCACCGCGAGCTTTGGCGTTGTGATTATGTTTCCATCTTTCCGCGCATTGGTCCTCGCATAATCAAACTGCATAGCTGAGGTAGGGGTACAACAGTGGGAATAACAGAGGAGGTGGGTTATCGGGGGCGGGGCTTGTAGGACGACTTTCTCACACATACACACTAATGGATTGAGAATGACTGCTGTCTGGCTCACGAATTACATAAATTGTCTGAGTAACGGATTACATTTTTGAAAAATTAACCAAGTAACTGATTACTTGAATGGCGGATCAAAAAAGTAAAAAAATACTCTAATGTGTTACTTTGTACACCCAACACTGCTGGTGACAAGACGTGTTCTCATTACAATAAGATGCTTATTGAAGAGCTGAAGCCTAAACTTCGGATTAAACGCAGATCTTGCCTGACCATGCATGTCAACACACTTCTGCCCACACTGTCGACGCTCTGCAAAAACGTCCTTTTGAGTCGTTAAAGTAGCTTATTTCTATCCTAGCTACTGTATAGAAAGCATTCCTGCGAGTACGGAAATTTACTTTTGATGTGAAGGAGTGAAGACAGGAAAGCATTTTTAATTAGGGAATCCGAAAGCTTATTGCAGACAAGCCAGTGCAGTTCTGCAAGAGGTAAGGCAAACACCAACCGGTGCCAAAATTATAGGAAAAGAAGATTCATGATTTGAGGCATATTATTTTATGGCATCGGCATGTTTGGCTGCCTGTGAAACTGGTTCCCTTTACATTTACATTTAGGCATTTGGCAGACGCTCTTATCCAGAGTGACTTACAAAAAGTGCTTTGAATTTAACATCACTGGATAGATACTTATACTGGGTTACTAGGTTACTAACTAAGTGCCATCAGTCAAACACAACTGGAAAGAGGGTTTTTTATGTGTGTGTGTGTGTGTGTGTGTGTGTGTGTGTGTGTGTGTGTATGTATATGTATGTATATGTATGTATGTATGTATGTATGTATGTAGGTATGTGTATGTATATGTATGTATGTATGTATGTATGTTTTTTTTGGGGGGGGTGGGGATGGGAGGGGGGGTATTCCAAGTATTAAAGAAACAGGTACGTCTTGAGTCGTTGTTTAAAGATCGTCAAAGACTCTGCTGTACGGACATCTAGAGGAAGTTAATATTTATTGATGATGTGACTGCTGACTAAAGCAACAGAATAAATTTCTAAATGTATATGCTTCAAACTCATTGGACAGTACTTCACAGTGCAGATGGACTGTGGACCCAAATCATACATCGAAAGCAACCCGGTACCTTTTAGGTGAAGTATTGGAATGTCAATCATACATTGCATGTGACTCCCAGAGAACAAGCAGGAACGAAGACAGCTGCAGTAAAATCTCCAGAGGATCATCAGGAAGAACCTACTATGTGGTGATGTCTTCTTAATGTCCAACTCTTCAGACAAGATCATCCTTAATAATATGTGGCTTAGGACACAACACCTTCCACCAGCAGCCATAAATGGAGCACTCCTATACAAGCTCTGACATGGAACGCTGAAGAGGAAGAGGAAAAAAGGGCAGACCAAAGAACGTCCGGTGATGGGATTTCCAGACAGACTATGACACAAGAGACTGTGATTCATCTCTCATCTGGAGAAAAAAAAAAAATCTAATGACCAGGATGTCTGGAGGACCCTTAAAAATGCCTTGTTCTTCTAAGGAACTAAGGAAGTTAGGTGATGTCTGTAGGTTCCATTCATGTGTTGCTACAGTATATGCATAGTTTAATTAAAGCTTCAAAATATCGTGGTAGACAAATCACAAAATAGCAATAACTATTTTGGGGCCTGATTGTTAGTGACTTTGAAAAGCTCACTGAGCTAGGAGCTTTAGACACAAAACAGATTTTTGGACAGTTGGAAAAGGCGCAGGGGCAGGAAACCCATCGCTCTCGCATGTGAATGAAAGAGCGCTGGCATTGCCTCGAATATAGCGTTTATGGCAGAGGGGAAATTTTAAAGTTTATTGTGCAACTGGCAACCCAGCCTGTTAGTTAAGAGTGCTGCGTTCCGATCGGTAAGTAGTTTGTGAGAAGTAGACTGCACAGGGAGCAGGAAGCAGACTTTAAAGTACATTGCAGCATGGACAGCAGCAAGCGGCACGCCACTGGTCTTCCTGTGATATCCCAGATGCGAAGGCCTGAATTTGTTCGACTTGAATTTTAGCAACCTGAATTTGTAAGATTGAAAAATAATGGAGATTGTATTTTTAACACTTAAAATATTTTTGAACTGCAATTTAGTAACTTGAATATTTTTGCATTGGATTTTAAATGCTTGAAGGCGGCACGGTGGTGTAGTGGTTAGCACTGTCGCCTTGCACCACCAGGGTCCGGGTTCGATCCCTGGCATGGAGTTTGCATGTTCTCCTCGTGCTTGGTGGGTTTCTTCCCACAGTCCAAAGACATGTAGGTTAGGTTAATTGGTGTTCCCAATAAAATTGCAGTAGTGTGTGAATGAGTTAGTGTATGTATGTGTGTGTGTCTGTGCCTTGTGATGGATTGGCACCCTTTCCAGGGTGTACCCTGCCATGTGCCCTAAGTCTCCTGGGATAGGCTCCAGGCCCCCTGTGACCCTGAATACTGGATTAAGCAGTATAGATGATGAGTGAGTGAGTATGCAACCACAATAAATTGCAGTGGCAAAAGATTTAAACATTTTTATAGCAAGTTTTTTTTTTTCAGTTCTTGTAATTCAACCTGCTATTTTGCTTCACGGAATTGAAGGAATATTATACTTCCATAACAGTTGCTGTTATTTAAGTACTTACAGTTACTTAAAATATCATATTTGTTGAGCTAACCTGAAAGGTGTCATTTCAACAAACTCATAAATACCAAAAAGTTCTAAATACTCATCAAGGTCTATTAATTTGAACTAATTGTAAGTATTTAAGTTAACAGTACTCAATATGTTTATTTACTTTGAGCATTAGGGTTTACCGTGTGGACAGGGTGAATTTTTACCTTACTCCCATTGCCATTGGAATAAACACTGGTTCAGATTGACCATGAAAATGTGCTCGTGGAAAATTAACAAGTGACTGTTCCAAAGCTCTGCATCGTGATCCTGTCCTCCAGTGATGCCTCAAGTGAGAGTTCATTTGCATACAAAATTATCACCATCAGAAAGGCATGCTCAGTGTTGGGGAAGTGATATCTGACAACAGATGAGTAGGAGGAGATGATTAAAAAATTTTTAAAAAAGGCCTTATTGTCTATCTACTGTATTTGGATTGCTGTCATAGATACCTTCCCATCTGTTGCTGAATCACCGTACCGTAGCTGTCAATAACCCAAATGATCCACACCCACTTATGCAGTCTGACAGAGCAGAGAGCTAATCCATGTCGAGTGCTAAAAATAGCATCGAGTAAACAATTAATAAGCCACTGTGATCATTTTTGCAAGAGGATTAAGAGTAAGAGAACCAAAAAGTCTAGAAAGAAAATGATCTTGACAGTTCTGAGGAAATGATGAAGACAGACCGACTTCCTGATTTCCTTCCTTTAAAGTGATGCTCTAATGCATCACACAGCTGCTTCAAACTGATACGATTACTCTACTGTCATCTGACCTCAGATGTGATGGATATTTGAAACCAGTGATGGATGTTGTTGAGCTGAGAGGAAACAGTGCCCTCTTCAGGACAGGACTGATAAATCAGCAGAGGACATGTTCATGTCCATGTGTTACGCGTACTTACAGTTCACCGTATGTCATGTGAAAATGATTAAGACATTAAAACATTTCTGTAATGTGATATTTTTAGGATGTTAAAGTTTCAGCTGATGGTTCTTGATAACCTGGACTACTAAAAAAGAATCAGTTACTAGGACAAATTTGTAGTCTCATAGTGAATCTAAGTTGTGGTTATTTTCTTAGCCATCATTCAAAAAACGTGACATTAAACTTGGAAATGTCTAGAGCGTTATAAGAAGCTAAAACAGACAAGCCCTCTGCATCCCAGCGCACTAATCAGTTTTTCTTTTTCTTGCCCCTGGGGAATCAATCAGGAGACAGAAATTATAAATAGAGGCTGCATCCCCCTGTGTGACCTTTAGGCAGCGTGGCTGATGACATCCAAGGTGTTTGAGTATGAGCAATGAGTGTCGGGTCTCAGCAGGCCTCCACCGCTGCCGAGGGAGCACACAGACTGCTGAGCTCTGCCTTCCACACTGTCCTCATGACGCTTTCATGTGCATCTGTAAATGCCAATAGCCATGAGACAGAGAGTCAGACACATCTGTGTGCACCAATGGAAATGTACTTAATATGTAGAGAAGGATCAACTGCATAAATGGAGACGATTCAGAATACTCGCAATTGACCTGTCTAAATGTGCCATCCATTTATCGTGATGCTGTTGTCAACCTGTCAACACACACACACACATGGAGCAAGCCCAGGTTTGTGCATTGGTAAATCAGCAGTCTGGAGCTAAGGGTACTGCGTTAAATTCCCAGAGTTTTATTGTATTAGGGGTTTTAGTATGCTAAATACAGCTGTGCCGTGATCTGTTCGCAGAGTAAACAGAATGAAACAACCCACATTCTCTTAGGTACAATTAAGTGGATTTTAAAAGCAGTTCGGACATCATTGGTCCATTTTCAATGTCTGCCAAATTACACAGGACAATCTGATGAGCAGTCTTAAATTAATGTCTCATAGTCAGGAAATAATTTGCATGCATTTGATTTGGACGACGCTTTTATCCGAGGCAACATACAATGGCATAAAGCGGGATAATAAATGAATCGTTCATAATTAGGGCGCCGTAATCAAGGCTCCCGAAGTGACAGCTTGTGGTTGTGGTTGATTTTTAGCCTTCCAGTATGAATCACCAGCCTAACCCAGTGAAACCCATAACCACTGAGCTTCTCCTCAAATTTATGCATTTATTCCAGAAACATTGAGGATACACCCTGCAGCATAGGCAGCACGAACCTCGTTCACATTTACTCACACACCCGATCACATCCGTGGCAAATTTACAGTAGAGCAGCAAGACTTTGTACCTGTTTGTTTTTGGGATGTACAAGGAAATGGCAAAATATTTCTCTCCACTCGTCATCGTCCTTTAACAGGGTGCCATTTCTTTGGTCCTGATTAAACGGCTAATCATTGCTATGTAATGCCCGGGTTCTGGAAGATTTTCTTGACATTGTGATCCGGTTATAAAATTGCTCTTAACACGTATACGCTTTAAAACTTATCAATCAAGGTTCACATTAGAGAGTCTTTTACATGAGTCTATACATAAATTTACATAAACTCAGGGGCATATCCTGCTTTTGCAGAATCAGAAATGATTTTTCTTTTTTTTCTTTCGGAACTACCTGGATTTGTTTAAAATGGTCTGAATAAATGAGCTTGATAAATGAGTCAGCAGACAAGCGCAGGCTGCATGTTGTAATTGGGACGGTTGGCAGTTCGAACAAGCTGCGGTAACATTTGACATTTGCCGGTATGATATTTCTTCATCATCCTACCATCACTGCGAAGAACAGAAAAATTGTTGACAGCGGTTGAACTTGAACTTAATTGATATTCTTTTTTAGAGGAAGAGAAAAGGGAAAGCGGTTATTTATCACATAGACACTTTTAAATCAAAATTTAACGAACCCCTCAAAGACAAAGCAAATAATGCGAGCAGACAGTTCTCACAGTCAAGTGGGAGGAATGAAAGGCGAGAAAGCCTCAGCACCTTTGACAAGTGCCAGATGTTTTCTGGGTTGAAGCATCTCAAATGTGTGCTGGTGAGAGGAAACCAACAGTGGTCCAGGAAGGGACAAACTATGAAATATCGACCAGGTGTCGAGTACCCGAGGATCATCGATGCACAAGGCTTTCCCATCTAATCCAAATGACAAAAAGGCTAATGTGGCACAATTCATAGAAAATTTAATGCTTGTGTTACAGCATGAAGATATCCTGTTGGAAGAAGAAGACAAGTTCTCATGAGACACCCTACGTCCACACGTTCATGTAGACTTCAATTGCTGCTTCCCTAAACATGGTTGCACACCGGGTCTACCGTCATGGCAACCTTATTCCCCACAGTGCAGTGGCCTCTTTCAGCAGCGTAGTACATGCTCTCACATTGCACACATTGTTTTTTTTTCCGAGCATCTGTAGGATGTGCTGGAGCGAAAATACTCACCTCACACTCCGTCTTGTCTTGGTGCCAGATACCACACAACACACCTTCAGAGGTCTTGTCTTGGCAGGTCATAACTGTTTTGGTGGCACCCAGAAGACCAACAGCATATTAGGGAGTTTTCATAATGTTTTTTTTTTACTTATTCCACGTTCCTAGAAAGCTGTGGTCATTTTGCAAGTAGCCCCAGCTTTAAATACTCTGGCCTGAGCATGGCCAGCAATCCAGGATTCTTAAGGTTGCATGTTTATTTCAATCAAAATGTGTCTTTCTGTTGTATAAGCATGCACAAATCAAATCAACTTTATATACCTAGCACATTTAAAAAACAATGTGTAGGCCAAAGTACTGTCTAAGGCAGGGGTGTCCAAATCCAGTCCTGGAGGGCCAGTGACCAGCACAGTTTGTAATTCACCAACACCTAAACACACCCACTGAACCTAGTTTTTAACAGATTAGTTAAACCAGCTGTGTTTGAGAAGAAGAATCACCAAACTGTGTTGGACACTGGCCCTCCAGGACTGGATTTGGACACCCCTGGTCTAAGGCGTTAAACAGAAATGAAATCTCTGGCCTAAATACGTAGATAAATGTTCTTAAGACAATGTAAAAAAGAATGAACAAAAATGTGTAGTGCAAAAATGTATATGCATGCTCAGGATTGTATTATAAAAAGCCTTTTATACATGCAACTTTCATCATTCATTATTGCTTTATACTGTAATATTAATTAAATAGTCAAACAGTATCTATACAAGTAGAATGTAAAGTATTTAATCTGATAAGTGTACATAATTATGCTCTCTTCAGTGACTCCCTCTTCTTTTATCGTTTGCTTTATCTCTGTGTGCATGTGTGACTTTTAACCCACAGGGGAGAAGAGCAAGTCTGTGGAGTTAGAGGATGTGAAATTTCATCAGTGTGTGCGGCTCTCTCGCTTTGAGAATGACCGGACCATCTCCTTCATTCCCCCCGATGGAGAGAGTGAACTCATGTCTTACCGCCTCAATACCACCGTGAGCACCTACTTCAAAGCTCTATGTCTTTTTGACTTGTCTTTTTCATTATGCCTTATGTTGATCGCCTGTGCTTGCTACAGGTGAAGCCCCTCATATGGATTGAAAGTGTGATCGAGAAATTTACCCATAGCCGAGTAGAGATCAAAGTTAAGGTACTAGTATATTTCTTCTCTCTCTCTCTCTCTCTCTCTCTCTCTCTTTCTGCAGTCCTCTCTCCTCTTACAATACATCAATTTGTTTTATTAAACTCTCAGGACTGTAACCGTACCTTTTAGGGCACAGATCCTTGTCAGTGAGGTTGAACCCTCAAGGGTACTTTTGTCTTTTTGGATCCTTACTTTACCTGGGAAAGTGAATTTAGTGCCAAGACAGCTAAGTTCGCTGTCCTATTTTAGCTTCTTTATTCTTGCACTGGAGCTACAAAGCTTCAACAACACAATCATTCACATGAATATAACCCTCATCATTCAGCTTTCGGGTAGCTAAGACTTTGCGAAGTCGTATTAATACTGTGTAGCTTTGCCGGTGTTGTGGCTGTTGTATATTTACTTCAGTGTGGTGTACGGTGTCCTGCAGGCCCGTAGCCAGTTTAAGAGCCGCTCCACTGCCAACAACGTTGTTATCCTGGTGCCCGTGCCTAGTGACGCTGACTCGCCCAAATTTAAGACCAGCACAGGCTCTGCCAAGTGGGTACCTGAGAAGAGTGCCGTGGAGTGGACCATCAAATCCTTCCCAGTGAGTGACACTTTTACCTCACTTTTCTCACCATCTTATTCTACACAGTACTCTGTAATGTGTTCATTGTTCATCCGTGCCAAGTACTACACCCGATATGCATAAGCACAATGACTCTGGAATCTCTGGAATTACTGGAATCTTATTGTATGTTTAAAAGCTGACTTTTAGCTGACAAGGATCTCAGCAGTGTCGCAAAAAGTGAGCACGGATCCTGTTTTCTTAGTTGCAAGGCTGACCTTCGTTTCTCCTTGTTCAATCAACCTCATGTACAGAAATGGACAGGCAGTTCTCACGTCTAAAAGTGCTACATTATACATCAGCAACTGTAATGAAAAGTACTTGGCTTCATGTTTCTAGAAGGAAACACCTCAGCCTTCATTATAAGAGAATTTCTATGTAATCGTGGGGATTCAGCTAATGTGTAAGAATTAGCTATCGCTAAGTTTAGGCATAGGAATATATGGGTGAAGTGATTTTAGTAGAACTAAACAAACTATTATAAAACTTACAAGTTAAACAAAGTTTAGCAAAGTTTTAACCTAAAGTCATACACAGTACAATATGCAGTGAAATGCTTATACGACTTTAAAATCAAGATTAACAATAAGAAATAAATTAAGGATAAATTAATTAATTAGCTGTAGGAAAAGAAAAAAATATATATATATACAGTACAGACCAAAAGTTTGGACACACCTTCTCATTCAAAGAGGTTGAATTTGTATTATGGCAAGAAAAAAGCAGCCAAGTGAAGAAAAAAACGAGTGGCCATCATTACTTTAAGAAATGGTCAGTCAGTCCGAAAAATTGGGAAAACTTTGAAAGTGTCCCTAAGTGCTGTCACAAAAAACCATCAAGCGCTACAAAGAAACTGGCTGACATGCGGACCGCCCCAGGAAAGGAAGACCAAGAGTCACCTCTGCTGCGGAGGATAAGTTCATCCGAGTCACCAGCCTCAGAAATCGCAGGTTAACAGCAGCTCAGATCAGAGAGCAGGTCAATGCCACACAGAGTTCTAGCAGCAGACACATCTCTAGAACAACTGTTAAGAGGAGACTGTGTGAATCAGGCCTTCATGCTAGAATATCTGCTAGGAAACCACTGCTAAGGACAGCAACAAGCAGAAGAGACGCGTTTGGGCTAAAGAACACAATAAAGAAAACTCTTTGAATGAGAAGGTGTGTCCAAACTTTGGGTCTGTACTGTATATATGTAAAAAAAACTTAGCTGTACAAAGTATAGACAATGGCTGTACAAATAAGCAAACTGTTGTGGAAATTGACAGAATTTAAATAGAAATGTCCAGGGAGTGTGCAAATATGCATGAATTTGAATATGTAATGACCATAAATGTACAAAGTGCAAAAGTGTGCAAAATTAAATGAAATGTTCAGGGTGAGTGCAAATGTGCATGAATGTTCAAATGTCCATAAATGGTCCATAAATGTCTCTTTGGTGTGAGAAAATGTTCATAAAGTGCAGTGTGCAACAAGAATGTTTTAGTCCTGTGTGGTGTTCAGTATGTACTACTGTATGGTATGTTATTTTTCTCTTATTACATTTTTACAAAGTTAATATAATTTAATATGATATGATTTTACTGGGAGATCATTTGTATAACTGGTATACACTGTATTTGAGCATAATATCGTTTGTTCAGCACCATACTGCAACACAAAAATACAGTGACACTGCAACCTATCATACTGTAAAACAAATACATAAAGACAGAATAAACATTAGGGATGTAAATGGAAAGGGATCAGCCGATATAATATTATCACGATTCAGTTTCATGACATTCAATATTTAATAATTTATTATTATAAACATTAATAAATTATTATTATTATTATTATTTTTTGCAGTTTGTTACTGTTCTAAACAAACATAACAAATAGTGCGCTCCTACCACCATGCTGCCTGTTTAGTTTAGCGCGCACCACCTGTAGGGTTATAGAGCAATGGCAACATTTTAGCAAGTTAAATGTAAATGTGTATGAATGAAAAAAAAAATCTATATAAAAAATTATACGCTTTTGGAGAAAAAAAAAAAATCACAATATGGAACCGAATCTATTTTCCTGCCATCTCTAATAAACACACAGGACAGAAACATATTTAAACTGAAAAATGAAATATATGAATGTAGCAGACAAAGACATGGTTTAGTGCGAATCTGTAGTTTGGTGGAAAGAGGTACAGGTGTCATACCTAACGTCACCCCTTTGAGCACGATATTTTACATATATGAATACAATTCCCCCACGTCCTTCCTTTAGCAACATACTGAATGTATTTCACATTGCAGCCTACTGTCCCACAGGCACAAGCCTAAATAAGTGCACTTGTACCATTGGCTTGCAGCGGCTGCAAGTGACGTATTCTTGTTATGATGAAACGGAGGATCTGTTCGGAAAACATGGCTCAGGTGTGCCACGTTACTAATTACTACTTTTGCTTATCCACCAATCACGGCACACCTTTTTGCTAAACCACGACTTCACCTGTAATATTAACAATGCTGAGAAGGAGCTGAACGTGGCTGTAAATAAAAATAAAAATCAGTGCAAACAATTGTCCAATAAATTGCACAATCCGGGAATTGAACTGTTTCAGTAACAGCAGGACAGGGGAACAAAAGTCCCAATAGCGACGAGAGAGAGAGAGAGAGAGAGAGAATGTCTCCCAGTAGCAGCTTGGCGGGGGAAAATGGTCCCATACTGATATTGGTATTGTAGCATGGGCTGTTATTTTGAAAGATCATTTTTTATGTTAGGACGTTTATGTTAGGTCCCAAGAATGTAATGATGATGATATCCATGGAATAATGAATAACATTTTGTACAATAGAACACTGTTTGCATTCATTAGTTTCTTTTTTCAGTGGTGATATCCCCTTGAAAATGTAGAAATGCTTTTTGCCACTTTTTTCACCAGGGCAAGTCCAAACTGAAGTGCGATTGGTATGCAAATACATGTCCAATTAGCAATTAAACACTCCAGACATATGGTTTTAGTCATACGCTGACAGATCGCCTCTAAAAGCCATGAATAATGACGCTCTGGGGAACAAGCAGACAGCTGCTAGTTAGAGCCATAGTATATACTGGAGCAATGAGTTACTCATATTAAGCTGTCACGTCTTTATTACACAATGGGGACAAATTATGAGAATATATGAGAATATGGAGTCATGATGCATCAAATATGGCAGTTTGTTAGGAAATGAGCTTTGCTATAGTATTTGAAAGAGCCAGAGGAAAAAGAATAAAGGGGTAAAGTAATGACAACATTACAATCCTGTGGTGTGGGGAAGACACACGATTCATGCAACCTGTCTCATAACACCATTAAAGTTTCATACTCAAAATATATTACCTGTTGCACGGAAGGTTGTTAGCCTGTGAACCTGTCTGTCTGAACACCTGCTGAGCTATGCACAAAGAATGGTCTTGGTCTTGGTATAGTCTCACTTTTTCCTCACTATGGACTACACGGGGCTGGTTGATACCTATAGATACACTGCATGTACAAAGGTATTTGGCCAAACCTGTTAATTATTGAATTCCGGTGTTTCAGTCAGGCCCTTTGTAATCAGTGAAGGGCAATCTTAACGCTTCAGCATACCAAGACATCGTGGACAATGCTACGCTTGCAAATTTGAGGCAACAGTTTGGGGAAGACCCATTTCTAATCCAACGTGACTGTGCACAAAGCAAGCACTATAAAGACATAGTTTGATGAGTTTGGTGTCAAAGAACTCGACCGGCCCTAACACAGAGCCCTGACCTTAACCCCATCGAAGGCCTTTGGGATGAACTGGAATGGAGATTGCGAGCCAGGCCTTCTCATCCAACATCAGTGCCTGACCTCATAAATGCTCTACAGAATGAATGGGCACGAATTCCCACAGAAACACTCCAAACTCTTGTGGACAGCCTTACAAGAAGAGTGGAAGCTGTTATAGCTGCAAAAGGAGGACAAACTCCATATTGAAGTGTATGTATTTGGATACGATGCCATTGTAGTTTTGGCCAAATACGTTGTAACCTGATATAGATCAGTGTATAGAGGCTGTGTATAGAAAACGGATGAGCAGGCTTTACTTTCTGAAATGCTTTAATGTTTGCAGAAATATGTTAGAGGTCTTTAACCAGGCTGTGGTTGCTAGTGGATCATTCTTCGCAGCACTGTTATGGGGTGGAAAAAACTCGACACACGTATCAGGAAGGCTGACTTGGGATTTGGTTTCTTTCTGGAATGTTTTGAGGCAGTGGTGATGAAGGACAGATTACTACTGAGCCAGGCTTAAGATATGTTAATTGGACAATAGATTAATTTTACCATTATTGTTTATTGATTAATGTATTGTGTATTGGTTGTACACCTTAGCACACTAGCTTTCCACTTAACTCTATCTGGGATTTAACAGATAGCAGATTAGCAGATAGCAGATTAGCAGATCTGATATTCTAAAGTGGAATAATGGGAATATAAAGTCAGCCTTGATGATAAAAACAGTGTGATATTGCTTGATTGATTGTTGTACATCAATTACATGGCACAAAATAGAAAATTCTAATTATAAACGTGATTTACATTTTAATTTTTTTTATTGAGGATATCAATAAAACATTTAGTTTCACTTTTGTCCTCTGTACTTTGTCCCCACGACTGTGGATAGCGCTTCATAATGAAGCATTACTATCTCACTTTGCCTCCTTATAAATGTGACAAATCTTGAGCTGTCAAAAAGGCTGCATCATTATTTTTTTTTACACTTTTAAACTTGCACGAGCTAATCAGTTAACAATGTTCCTACATTATGACAGGTACTGAGTACTCACAGAATGTATGTGCTGTACTGCAGTCTGCATTACAGTGTGCAGACTATTTCTCCTTCATCGCCAGCGAATATAAAAGGAGCAAGATGTACAGTAACAGAACATCATGTAACAGATGTAACATATTTGAGCTCAATTAAACAATGGTTTTGTCTTTGTCGTCTTAATGTCCTGAAATAACGAACCATTATTGTGTGCGTGTGTCTGTGTGTGTGTGTGTGTGCGCGCTCATGCAGGGAGGGAAGGAGTACATAATGAGAGCTCATTTTGGACTGCCAAGCGTGGAGAGTGATGAACAAGAGGCAAAGAGACCAATCACAGTGAAGTTCGAGATTCCTTATTTCACAGTGTCTGGTATTCAGGTGAGTCTCACTTTCTAATCATTACAGTCACCAATTCACGCTATCTCTGTGAAGCATGCTGCCTACCGCTCTCTGCTATTTATTGTTTTTTTACATGTCCACCCTTTGCTGTCATGGGTGTTTATAATATATATTTTTTGCTGTTCATCCCTCAACCCTGTCTATATAGAGTATACAGCAAATAACCATTACATTACAACCCGAAACATTAAGCCCAGTATTGCGTAGGCACATCCCATGGATGCTCGGTCGGATTGAGATTTGGGGAATTTAGTGGCCAGATGAACAACTTTGAACTAGTTCCTTGCTAAGCCCCATATGCAATATTTTGATACCTTTCAATCCTGGCCAGCATGAATTTTTTCAGCAGTTTGTGCAGCATTGGCTTTTCTGTGGGATCAGTCTGGACGGGCTGGCCTTTCATCCTGTCACCAGGCTATTGTTATATAATTAAATATTTTATTTTCAGTGTCATTCAATTATAGTGTCGGTGGTCTTAATGTCATAGCTACTGTAATCAATACATTCCCTTGTGGACATGAAAAATGATTAAAAAAATTAATTAATTTTAATTAATAAGAATTTTATTATTAATAATAAAAATACATGTTTAATCTCTGTAAATCAATGCTGACTTTTTAACCCATATTTAATTCAATTCAAATCAATTTGACTTGTATAGCGTTTTTTTTTTACGGCCATTGTCGCAAAGCAGCTTTACACAACCAAAGAAACTATGGAGATTTATATGAAATGTGAATGTGTATAACCGGACTCAATAGAGAACACATCCTCATTTGGGTGAAACAGAAAGCAGGAATTGATCTGCATCATACTGTGTATTATACACACACAGCTCATAGTATACAGTAGACATAGCTTTTTAAAAAATTCTTTAAAGGTTCTTTCTAGTAAGTTTGAATAAGGCGTTGTAATGCCTTACATGATGTTCAAATACACTTTGAAGTGAGTGAAGGTGTAAAACCGAAATTTACTGAAGACTTCAAGCAGAGTATGTTGATGAGACTCTTAGCGGCAATAAAATACTTGAATGGTGCAAATGTTTTGAGGAAGGCCATACGTCAGTGAATGATGATCCTGGCCGAGGTGGCTCGGGGCCCACTGCAGTCCTTCCCTTGAACATTCAGCGAGTGGAGCACCTGATCCGTGAAAATTTACAGATAACTTGTCGCTAACTTGTGGGAAAATCATTCACAAACACCACCCCGAACAAGCTATTGCCACATCCCCTGTGCAGTCCTGACCTCACTCCGAGCCATTTCCACATGGGCTAGTATAGGAGTTTCTGAGAGTCCGATCATGGCCCTGGTGTACTGAGAAAACTTTCTACCATGATGGTGTCCAAGCACTAATGAAACACTGGGATGAGTGCTATTAGTGGTTTAGTGTAGCAGGGGATTATATAGAGAAATAGAGGAAGGTTTTAACTCAAGTTATTCTGCACAATCAAAAAGTCCCGGTTTGATTTGAACACTCCTTGTATAATTCTGACCACTTGCAATAAGGGATCCCTGACTGACCAGTGACATCCATGTGTGTCCATTTTGCCAATCAAAGGATGTTATTGATCAGTTTAAAGATTAGGCTAAATTAAGACTTTTTATAGAACCAGAATAGTCATTTAAAAAAAAATAAAACCTTAATTTTTAATAATTTCACATTGAACGTTCATTGTTGTATTTGAAATATATTTAAAGTGTTCTGTGGCCTATTAAACAGTAGCATACAGTACCTTGTCCCCAGGGTGGTGCATTCAAGGAGGAGATAAGTTTAGCACTAATCCACCCAAACACACACACACACACACACACACACACACACATGATCAGTTCCTCATCCGTAGTCAGCAGGGCAGTGCAAACCTGACATTCAGTTTGTAGCGTGGCAGACATTGGGCTACTGAGATTCCAGGAAGTTCTGCAGCAAAAAAAAATAAGAGAGAGAGTGGTGACTCAGAAGCTTTGAGAAAGACGGAATGGGTGCATCGTCTAACCTGGTCCAATAATGATCACCACCAATGCATTAGTGTTTTAGTCCCGGTTTGACTTGAACTGCTCTTCCACGCACACACCATGAATAATACAGTACAAGTTCAGTTAAAACCCTGTATCATAGTAGCATGAATCAGGATATTGAGAGTCAGAAATGTGGGGTTTAGGTGTGTTTATAGAGGAAAGCTCTACTGTATGTGGCTAGCTGTGTGGATAACTATGTGTGTGTCCTCTTGTGTTCAGGTCCGATACCTAAAGATCATTGAGAAGAGTGGATATCAGGCATTACCATGGGTGCGATATATTACACAGAGTGGAGGTGAGCCAAACACACACACACAGAATTTCAGACGATCTCTGTCCAAAGGCAGAAAGAGCGAGACATTCACGCTCTCTTTCTCTCACACACAAGACTATCAGTTTTCCATTTGCATCAGCGACACCTGAGGACAGAGAGACACACTTGAATCTTTCATCTCGCTTCAGTTATTTGTTAGAAATTTGAATATACTGTACACAGATCCCATTCACACACACACACACACACACACACACACACACACACACACACACACACACACCTGTTCATACAGTGATATATCATCTAACAGTGTTCTTGAAATGATGTGTGATCCAATTTGGCAGATTATCAGCTAAGGACGAACTGAAGGGAGTTCTCAGAGTGGTTCGGGGGATCGCACAGGAAGTGCTGACCTTCCGTCTGTTTGTTCCATGAAGATAAGAGAAACAGACAGACCGAGACAGTGTGGTGTTGTTCTCACACAGCGGTCAAGCCGTTACGGCCTGTTCCTTTTACAGTACGATTTGTGTGGGTGTGTGGGTGTGTCGCTCAGGTATGTGATCGAGTGTGTTCAGATGTGTTGATGAACACAAAATTAATAATGTAGAACAATGGATATTAGTCTCATGTGGATGTAATTTTTTTTCTTAGTGTTGTTTTGAATTTACTTTGTTTATAATTGTTGTCTGTTACGGTTCCTGTGTAAAGTTTATGGATTTTTATGTATCCTGGTCAGTAAATAAATATGTACTGTACATACAAAGGGAATCCTTACTCCTGGTTTGACTTGTGTGTGGAGTTTGCATAGGTTTCCTCCAGGAATTCTGGTTTCCTCCGCGCAATCCAAAAACGTGCAGATTAGGCTAATTGCCGTTCCCAAATTGCCCATTGTGCGTCTGTCCATGACTTCGTTCGCATGGTATTTTATTACACACTCATAAGCGTGTGGTAAAAAATGTACAGCGCCATCTGTTGACTTTTCAGATGAACTAATGATTTTTTCAAGGTTGATTTATTTTTTATGATATAAGGACGTTTTCCATTAAAATTTCAAAGAAGCAGATCTTCTCTTCCCATGGGCCGATTGTAATGAAACAAAGCCTATATGTTACCTCAAGCTCGGCCAAATACACCTGTGTAAACCCCCCTAAAATTCGTTCAGTAGTTTTTATGTGATGCGTGCACAAACAGACAGACAAACGGACAGAAAAAGATTCCAAAAACCATTTTGATATGATCTTACATCCCGCCAAATTATTTTTTCACAAATATCTTCAATGTACAGACACGGCAACTTTACAGTTTTATTATATCTATATATAATAAATATAATATAATAATAAATATATTATATATAGTTGTATGCATGTACATTCACACATACTGTATGTGTGGTGTTCAAGTCAAACTGGGACTATGCGTTCCCTTAATTTTTGTACAGTATATTTTACAGTTACATTGTTCAGTTTGTTTTTTTTTGTTTTGGGGGGATATTATAATAAATATATTTTATATGACCTGTTATCTATTATAATCACAGATACAGAATAATGTCAGAGTTTTTATTGCTTCTTTTCTACACAACCTTACTGAACGAAGAAATAAATACCTGGTGCATGAAATCAATCATTAATAAGGCTGTTGGTCGTGTAACTCTATATATTCACCGCACAAGCACTGCAGCCTCCTGGGTTTCTTCCCACTTCCACACACACACACACACACACACACACACACACACACACACACACACACACACACACACACACACAAATACACAAGCACACCTGACATACATGCACAGAGAAGTACGACATATACACAAAATAAACATACACAAAACAGTGTTTTTGAATATGTAATTTAAAAAACAAAGTTTGAGGACTAAATGTCCGATTAAATGTCCAAAGTCCCATGTGTATATTGTCAAGAGATTCGCTCCTCATAAACACACACGCGGACGCATACAAAGGTAAAATAGAGAACACCGGTGCAGAGAAGTGCTGATTTGTCAGGTAGTGTAAGAACGAAAGTTTATCATCCAGGAAACTTTTGTTGTACAGCCTCATACTTTGAAAGAGTTTTTTTTTTGTTATATAACTATAAACTGTGTTAGTTCAGCTTCAATTGAATTATGCAACAGTGAGAAAGAACGAGAATCAATATTATACCTCTTGCTCTGTCTAAAAGTCTTATGATTAATCACGTCCTTTCTGCCACTGTCATTGAAATTTGATTGCGGAGAAATCAGTAATTCTCCATATTCAGCACTCAGAACATTACATTACTGTATCAGCAAGGCAGGTGGGAGTCTGGAATATTATACCGCACTTCTGCAGAGCCAGCTGAATACATATTATGTGCACTATATAATACATACAATATAAATAATACAGTATATTATTATCCTCCACCGTTCTTCACTAGAGACCGGTGACATGCAAGGGATAATTTACTCGCCAGTTATGGACTCAGCCAGTTTCTCATTTATTGATAAGAGGTTATGAAAGGGTGAATGGAGTCAAAGTTACAGTAGTGTGCGTTTCGACGATCAACCTTTAGATCTGATAAACAGGTAGGATAGAAGGAAGAAGAGGGAAAATGTTATCAGGCTGTTGCTGGTTGTGTACAGTCATCTTTAGTCAATACCGCACTGTGTAGCATGCATTTGTACTGTAGATGAGTAATGATTTATAATCCACGGCTCCGCGTCACATCAGAAGAGAACGGGTTCGCCTGGGAATCTGGTCCCTTTCAAAGTTTTATTCCTCAGGCTTTCTCAGAGTTTCTTTTCCCCCCTTTCTCTGTCAATCCCGGTTTGCTTCTTAGAGATCCAGATCTACATCCAGCTGCATCATTGAGACAATGTTCAAAGCGCTAGGCAAATCAAGTTGAATTAAAGCAATTGTAGTGATAATACAGAAAATGCCGAACTGTAGCCTATATTCTCTGAATTGCATAGTAGACTATAGCATTATATTATGATGTATATAATTAAAGGGGGGAAAAAGAATAAGGTTCTGAACACACTACAGTATATGTGTTTGCGATCTTCAGAATAGATGTGCATACAGTAACAATAAAAAGTCCATCTTCTATACAAAAAGAAAGTAAATGCCTTTTCCCCCTGAGAATAGGAAGTAAAATTTACAGTGTGCTTTACTTTAGTGCTAGCATAGACAAGGAGCATTTGAAAATGGCATCACCTGCCTACAAAAGTGAAAGCATGATCGTTCAATTCTTTTCAATTATTAATTCTTTTTACAGCTTTACACAATGAAAAGAATATTATGGAACTTTGTATGGAATTGAAAAAAAAATGATGAATCAAAATGATTAGATAGTCCCTGTGTGATTGTAGATTACTGTAGCGGAGAGATCGTTTAATTGACTGTCTGTACACACTGATCAGCTTCAACATTATAAAGACTCAAAAAGGTGACTTGAATAACATGGGGCAAATGTAAAGGTCTGAGTGACTTGTGCAGAGGTGGAAAGAGTACTAAAATTTTGTACTCAAGTAAAAGTACTGTTACTTCAGTGAAATTTTACTGACATACAAGTATATTATAAAAATCTACTCAAGTAAAAAGTAGCTCAAAAAAATTTACTCAGAGTAAAAGTTACCGAATACTTTTTTTTTTTTTAACAGCTGGGGTGGGATGAGGCATCCTAGTGTAGTTAAAAAAATATGACCAGATATAAATATCAAACTAGTTGTTTTTAACTGAAGGAACAGCTTTGCATAAAAAAGCTGTTGTCTTTCTTGTGCTTGAAAATCAAAGTGGTCAATTAAATATGGCGTCACGTCCCAGTCTAGTGTCGGGCCGAACAGCAAAGGAATGGTTCAGGGTTCTATTTTAAACTGTATGGAGATGGTGGTATATGGCAGAAAGAACTAAATCCAGTTATTAACTGATGAAATAATGAGGTCTGTATTGCTCTACACACACACATACACACACACACACACACACACACAACAGGAGGAGGAGGATCAGATTCAGGGTGGACCCAGGCCAAAATAATAAACAAAATGGTATTTATATTTAGTAGCTAGATTACCTGCAAAAAACAACAAAAACAACAAACTAAAATACAGGTCCCTTCCCTGACTCCCTAAACCAAAAACAGTGAATAAATTCCCTCTTCCCAAAATAAATGGCAGCCATGCCCCTACTACTGCTGAGTGCACAAACATACAGTGGAATTATCTACAAATATATACAAAGACCAACAAAAGCAATCATTAAAGTCAATGGGAGGCAAAAAAAAATAAAAAATCACAATCTCTTTCCTCTTTCCCGCGTCTCTCTCCGGTTTATATATGGTGGCGCTGGTTGATGACGTCACTCTCAGTGCGGAAGCGACCGTGTGGAAGGTCAGGTAGATGCCGATGTGCGGACAGTCAGAAAACCTGGAGTGGAGTTTCGAGCGGCGCGCGACCATGACGAAGCATTTATATACCAGAGGTGTCCAAATCCAGTCCTGGAGGGCCAGTGACCAGCACAGTTTGTAATTCACCAACACCTAAACACACCCACTGAACCTAGTAATTAGCAGATTAGTTAAATCAGCTGTGTTTGAGAAGAAGAATCACCAAACTGTGTTGGACACTGGCCCTCCAGGACTGGATTTGGACACCCCTGATTTATACAAAGCAGAATATTTTTCATTCGTTTTACTCAGCAGCACATATGATTTAAAATGTAGCGAATTACAATACTTCAAACAAAACATACTTAAGTAAAAGTAAAATTACAGATTTTAAAAACTACTTTAAAAAGTAGAAGTACACACACACACAAAAAAAACCCTACTCAATTACAGTAACGCGAGTAAATGTAATTCCTTACTTTCCACCTCTGGACTTTTGTTGTGATGGCTGGATGACTGAGTCCGAGTCAAACAGCAGGTCTCCTGGGATGTTCCTGGTATGCGGTGGTTAGTATCCAAAAGTAGTCCAAGGAAGGTCCACTGGAGTGGAACTACTGATCCTTGAAAATCGCCAACTTTCAGAAGAGCCGCATTTGTCTGTGCGAACTGTACACACAGTCATTTACCAACACTATTTTCATATTACAGGAGTTCTTGCCACATCCCCTGTCCACTCCTGACCTGGCTCCAGGGAATTCCCACATGTTTGGTCCATTAAAGGAGTTCGGAATTTGGAAGTCCAGTTTAAGTTCATATACAAACATTCACTTAAAGAGAAATCCTTTTTTATAACATCTTGTCTGTTATACTGTATATGTGCAAGTATTTTTTTTTCTTATTAACTGTACTTCTACTATTATTATCATAATTATTTTTCCAAACATATAGTTATAAAACAATTCACAGTAACATAGCCTGCTATACAAGTTTTCTTTTTAATGAAACAATAAAATGAATTTACTTAAATAACCCCAAAACATTCAACATCATCTTCCTCCATCTCACTCTCTCCTCCGCATCCTCTTCTCTCAGACCAACTAACTTCATGTTCTCTCTCACTACATCCATAAATCTCCTCTTTGGTCTTCCTCTGGACCTCCTGCCTGGCAGTTCCAACCTCTGCCTCCTTCTAACGCTATATTCACAATCTCTCCTCTCAACATGTCCAAACCAGCCGAAAGACATTGAAAAAGCATTCCCCATAATATTTCTTCATAATTCTATTACTGTTGTATTTTGTTTCCAAATAAAATGTGTTGAGAAGCCTAAATTCATAAACAATTAGGCAGTATACAGTATGATGATGCTCTCGTTATGTAATATGCCCATAATGAAACAGCATATGAAATTACTTTTATTATCATTTTTGTTTTATACGTATTGTATAGAAAACCCTTAAAAAATATATCCAAAGTATTTGTAGTCCAAAAAAGGACAACTGGTAAAATAATCCGCATTGGAAGCAAAGGCTGGCCTACAGTATGTCACAGAAGAGCTACTGTAGCACAATTTGCTAGTTGTGATAGAACCCAGAGTGCATCACAGCTTGCTACTGTATGTATGGGGCTGTGTTGCCACAAACTGGTCTAACTCCTGTCCACTGCCAAATGGATATGTCTGCATCAGAACTGGCCAGTATGGAGCAATGGAAGAACATGGCCTGGGTTGAATCATCACGTTTTATTTTACATCTTGCGGATGGCCAAGTGCATGCGCATCACTTACTGTACCTGGGGAACAGATGGCACCAGAAAATACTATGACTAAAGGAAAGCCAGACTCAATGAGTATGATATTCTTGGCAATGTTCTGCTGGGAAACCTTGGGTCCTGCCCAGCATGTGGATGCTACTGTACTTTGTCACGTACCACCAACTTAAACATTGTTTCAGACCAAGTCACAAAGGCCAAGCCCTCCGTGGGACCTTTTTCAGCAGCATACTGTAGAAATGGTGCAGGAATGGTTTGAGGAGCATGATGAAGAGTTCAAGTTCCTTGAAAGTCCGAAGATCTTCATCCAATCAAAAATCTACAAACGATTCCCATCCATGGAGGCACCCGATCTGCTGCGTACATCTTGGTGCTAGATACAGTACAAGCCCTGCTCTAATTAGTTCCCTTCTCGGAAGAGGTCACGGGTTGAACAACAATGGGTTTCAGAAACAGTCATTGTTCGGTTCGGGAGTGAACACAGTTTAAACACAATGGCCTGCCTGTCGAAAGCAAGAACCAACATCACCACAGTCCTGCCTCCCCCTCACCCTGTCCCATCCTTCATTCCATGACCTGTACTGACTCAGCTGGAAGATCTCACACACACACACACACACACACACAGAGTCAGTAAACAGAGACACCATATACCCTACGACTGGCATATTCTGCCTGTGGCTATTTATTTCAGCATGCATTTTTAACAGCACTACTACAAACAATAAAGGACGTCTTAATCATTTATTTAGACCTAATTCATGTTTCCCTAAGGTTTTCATGCTTTAAAATTTCAGGGGGAAAAAAGCACAAATATTGCACTCACTCAGTCGATTTCTCATGGCCTCTAGATTCCTTCATTGGCATTTTTAAAGGTTAAACTCACAGTAATGTAAACAAATAAGTAGGAAACTTTGTGACCATTTATTACATTATGTGCAGATTTCGTAAGGACGACAAATGATAATTTGGAATGATTTTAGTGTAAAGGTGTTCCTGTTAAAATAGTCAGTGAGTGAGCATTTTATACACCAGAGATGTTCAAGTCAAACCGGGACTAGTGATGAAACCTCTTGTGAAATAAGGTGTAAAACCTTTTGCTTCAACAAGCACAGGATGGTGATGAGATTCTTAGCTGCAGTGGAACATTTGAACGGAGCAAACATTTTAAAGAATGCCATACATTATAGTACTTGCTTTGCACATACTACAGTCTTTCCCGTAGCATTCAGCGGTTGAAACCCTGATCCTGGAAAATCTGACTTGCTGGAAGAGACACATCTGTCTGTGGGAACTTTTTTGTAGACACAATCATTCATGAATATTTCCACACGTACAGTCCGACCTCACTCCAAGCCATTTCCACATGTTTGGGCCATTAAAGGAGTTCCTGGGCATACTGAGAAATCTTTCTACCTTGATGGTCTTCAAGCACCAGTGAAATGCTGTGATAAGTGTATGAGTGTAGCAGGGGATTCTACAGGGTGGGCCATTTATATGGATACACCTTAATAAAATGGGAATGGTTGGTGCTATTAATGTCCTGTTTGTGGCACATTAGTATATGTGAGGGGGCAAACTTTTCAAGATGGGTGGTGACCATGGTGGCCATTTGGAAGTCGGCCATCTTGGATCCAACTTTTGTTTTTTCAATAGGAAGAGGTTCATGTGACACATCAAACTTATTGGGAATTTCACAATGGTGTGAAGATACGAGATGTGCAGCACCTGAAACTACGGATACTGGAAGCAGGTGTTGCTATCCGTGTGTGAAGAGTGGGAGAAGAGGGTTGCATTGACAATCCATCACAATGGGCAGCACATTGAACACATTTTATAAGTGGTCAGAAACTTGTAAATAACTCATGAAAGAATAAAGTTACGTTAAAACCAAGCACACCATTGTTTTTCTTGTGAAATTCCCAATAAGTTTAATGTGTCACATGACCCTCTTCCTATTGAAAAAACAAAAGTTGGATCCAAGATGGCCGACTTCCAAATGGCCACCATGGTCACCACCCATCTTGAAAAGTTTGCCCCCTCACATATACTAATGTGCCACAAACAGGACGTTAATATCACCAACCATTCCCATTTTATTAAGGTGTATCCATATAAATGGCCCACCCTGTATAGAGAAATAAAGCTAGTTTTCACTCTTTATTTTTTATAATTTGTTTTGAATTGTGTTCTAATATTCTGCACAATCAAAAAAACCCCGGTTTGACTTTAACAGAGCTCGTACAGTACTTCATGTACAAGCTTTAAGTTAAAGGAAAATGTTACTTTAATATATTATGTGTGTTGTACACACTGTAAACCTGAATGAGTTGGCAAAACCCAAAATATTTGAGGTAATCAGTTCCATCAAATTTTTTATGTAAAGATAAAAAATGAGTTTGAGTTTGTTGTACTCATTCATATTAATTGTTCTTTACTTGCATTATTGAGTAGCCTAACTCATACTATTTAATAGCATTTAATAGCATACATTTTTTTTAGTTGTTGCAAATCAAATAAATTGTTGGTCTTTCGGCTGCTCCAGGCAATGGGTCGCCACAGCAGACAATCCAGTCCACACACAAGCTTGGCGCAGGTTTTACACCAGACACCCTTCCTGACGAAACCTCCCATTTTATCTGGGCTTGAGACAGGCACTTCATCCAGTTGTTGGGAATCAAACTCGGGCCTTTCACATGGCAGATAAAACACCTACTACGGAGCCACCGGTGCCCTATTGCCCTGATGACGTCAGACACAAAATCGCTAGCCTGAAAGATTTTAAGTTGGTGGAACTTTAAGGTGACAGTTATTGTTACTGAAGTACTTACAGTTACTTAAAATATCACATTTGTTCAGCTAACTTGAAAAGTGTCATTTCTACAAACTCATAAATACCAAAAAGTTCTAAAAACTCATCAAGGTCTATAAATTTGAACTAATTGTAAGTATTTAAGTTAACAGTACTCAATATGTTTAATTACTTTGCACTTTAGGGTTTGCATGTGTGAATTTTACTTACTGTATTTACTTCTACTAACATCTATTTATTTGTATTTTTGGTTAAATTTAAATTTTTTCAAACATGTAACATGTAAGCCTGCCTTCTTGTATAATGTATAATCATCTAATCATTAACAAAACAGAAGCACATCTTGAAAAAACAAGGATTCTTTTTTATTTCAAGGAAACGATTAAATTAATTTATTTAAATAATCCCTAAACATTCAACACTGTATATTATATTAATAACAATGCTAACATTGAACATGTGTACTATAATTCATCAGATTTCTTCATAATTCTATATTTGTGTATTTTTTCCAAAATAAAATGTGTTGATAAGCCTCAATTCACACCCAATCAAGCTTTATGATATGACAATGTTCTCATTATGTAAGAAAGAGCCCATAAATGCAACAGCTTTTAAAATGAATTTTTTTTTAAAGTGTTGTATAGAAAATCTTTTGCTTTTTCACACACAATCGAACACTTTTTAATCAGCTCTCCAAACTGACTGTACTTTACTCTTAGGATTATAAATGTGTTTATGCCATTTTAAATGCCATAATAAAAGTGCATAATAATAATAATAATAATAACAATAATAATAAAAAACATCTGTCAATAAAATTACAGTCAAACTGGAACGCTGGTTTTATTTAATGTACGGTGTGTACTGCTCGAGCCGAGTCACCTGGAGGTCACGGTGTAAAAATCACAGACATGCAGACCGACACGACTGATGCGTTCTAACACACGTTAAGCAGCTCTGACAAGCAAGGTCCAGATGGATCTATGTTTGGGACACGCCTCTTCGCTCACATAAATAAACCTGTGAAGGACACACGCAGTCGATTCCCCACAGATGGTGAATTGATGTTTGGTGAAGCTCAATAACATGTTTTGGATGCGACAGTTGTGCTGTGAGGAGCCGACATCCGTAGTGAAAAAAAAAAAAAAAAAACTATTCCGTATTTCATTGGTTTGTGTAAAACATGGTGGTGCATAACGATAAAAGTCTTTGGGTTTGGGAGCACAGTGAGACTAGTATACATAATATAAGAGAGATAATACAGTATGTATTTTATACCATCGCTGCTCTAGTTTTATACATTCATCCATCAAAATGTGCAAAAACGGTCACTAGTGGCTGTGTTTCTTTATTGATTACCTCTTCCGCAGTGTAGTTTCTGAGGAAAATAAAATTTTTAACATTGATGGTCCCCTTTCTTTATATATTCTGTCCAATATACAGTATATATGTATAATATTCCACAGTCATATGAGTTGTGCCAGGCTTGATGCTGTCTCCCGCCGGGCACGCATCTGCCCCGATACAGTAAAAATTCCCAGCATTCTGTCCCTCAAGCTCCTCTGGGGTCTTATCCTCGCCAAGATGAAAAGCACAACTGAGTAAACGGTGACGGCCACCACCGTGAACCCGCCACCTGCCAACAACACCACTCCTGATATATACATATCGTTGAGAGCCTGGCCCGGTTTGGGCATGTGGTATCCCAGAGCCACGTTGAGCAGCACAGCTCCGCAGATGACCAAGCAAATTCCAGTGAGGAGCACGACCAGCACGTCGGACAAGCCTCCGCTTTTCAGTACGTCTATGCGCTGACGGCTGCGCACGCAGTTCATGTCCTGGACGGCCGAGCTGAGCAGCTGCTTGAGTACCACGGCTAACGCCAGCATGCACAGCGCTGTGCCCGCTCCCAGGCGCCACTCGCTCGACAGGCTGGTGGTGCTGGACAACAGGCCGACTCCACCCACGCCGCAACCCACCACCAAGGCCACGGAGGCACTGTAACACAGCAGAGACTTCCTCGGCTCGCTGAACCACCACAGCTCCACCTGCTCCTCCAGGATGTCCTGCTGAATACGGGACGGATCGGCTTGGTTGAGGCCGCGAGAAGGAAGAGTAGGAGGGAAGGCGTCTAGCTCTGGCATGTTGCTTGTTAGGAATTTGGTGGAACGCTGCCAATGTCAGGGAATGGGCAGAGAGCAACACCTGCCATGCAGGAAGAAGACATTGTGTTATTGAGGTTGATTTAATTGCCAGATGCTTTTATGCAAAGCAACATACAAATGAGAGACTAAAAGCCATGCACAGAGGTAAAGAGGTTAATAAGGAGCCTTAACCACAAAGCTCAACCACTGTATGACATAAAGATGCCTCTCGCAAAATCCTACGCACCATTGTGGGTCATAAATTTATTCAGTAAATCTATTCTGCCAAGTGAAACCAATATGCCGATCAGGTTCATGAATTGGCTAAAAAAGTCATCTCTATTCTAAAACGTCATTGTTATTTCTAATATGGTTTCTAAAGGAGTGCTACACAAATGCCTACTATTATTATTATTATTATTATTATTATTATTATTATTATGAGGTATGTTCGAGTCAAACTGGAACTTTTAATAGTGCAGAAAAACAGAGTAAAAACTCATGAACATTTATTTCTCTGTATAATTCCCAGCTACACTAATGTACTCATTTCAGTGTTTTCAAGTTTTGATAAACTTGAAAAGCTAAAAACTGTAAGAAGTTCTCCATCGATATTCAAGGACCACTCGCTAAATGTTCCCGGGAACAAATGCACTAATTAACAGACCTACGGCCTTTTTAAAAATGTCTGCACCGTCCAAATGACCAAGAGTCTCATCATCGTACTGTGCTTAAAATCCCCTGTAATCTATTTTACGCCTTTATATCAGTTCATAAGTCCTTGTTTGACTTGAATGCCCCATGTATTATTATTTTTTTTATGATGATCATTTTTTAAACCTTATTATTATTATTATTATTATTATTATTATTATTATTAAAACATAAATGGAAGAGTGGATATTATGAGAAGAAATCCCCACTTGCTATGTTAATTTGTCCATCAACAGCATGTCCCTTTGGTCTCTGTGAACCTCAAAGTGAGGTTGTGGCACTGACAGCTTTTCATTAAAATCCTGTCAGCAGCTTTAGTGGAGCAGTCAGCAGTCAGCTTCCTGGCAGAATATCACCTCTACTCTCAAAAATAAAGACACTACTGCGCAAGGCCGATCTATAATCCAGAGAAAGGGAGGGAAAAAAAAACTTCTCTAGTGCTGCAAGTCTTGCTCAATACAAACACCTTGCGGGTTATTTTTCCTGTTGGCTATAATTGTTTTTCATCTGGAGTGCTTGAAATCACAGTATGGTTCAATGAGAGCATGTGTGATATTGTTAATTAAGTCTCTGTAGACTTTGGGCACCAGCATGCAATGCTTTGAAATAGCTTGCTGTATTTAAAGAAAGCACCTGAGCAAAGCACTGAAAATAAACAATTCTAATATGGAAGTGTATTCATCCAGAAATAATGCGGTACGTCATCGATAAGATGATTTATCATAAACCTAGACCGGGTGTGTTGTCATGACGAGTGGCACGCAAACGGATGTTTTCCTGTCATTGCAGTGGGACATCAAACACTACAAAGAATGGAAAGGTACATACAGGGAGCCTTAGAATATTTACCGCCATTGAACTGGATTGGAAATTGACTATCCATGCGATCGTACTGTTTGTCATAAAGCTACACAACTTAGTCCATGTTGAAGTAGTGGAAATCAATATAGTTGGCAAAATGAATTACAAATCTACCGTATTAACAAAATAAAAAAAACAATAAAACTAGTTTTAGTAATTGAATAATCAATGAATCATTATTCATAATCCATTACTATAAAATGTAAAAGAATTTGGCACATCTCTAGGTGACATCTTCCTAGAGCTTATCCACCAAAAGCCAGTGACCAGGTAAAGGCATGAGTCAGAGAAGAAACAAGAAAGCTAGAGAGGTTCTGGAGATTTCTACAGTTGAGTTGGAAAAAGCCGGACAAGCATGTGCTAGAAAGATGTGTTTTATGGAAAAGTGAATAAAGAAAGAACATAAAGGATAAAGAATTTCTCAATAAAGAAAGTCATTAGTCTTGGGACTTTTGGTTGTTCCCATCAATAAAAAATTGCCACAGGTTGGACACATTTTATCCTGGCTTGGGACTGGCACTGCATCCAGTGGCTGGGGTTTGGGCATTGGGCCTCCAGCATGACAGGCAAGAAACCTACCACTGAGCCATCCACTAATAAATCCTGTGTTTGAGACACAATGTGTGTAAAGGGAAAGGTTCTCTGACCTAATGAGACCATGGAAGCTGATCAGAATGCTCTCAGTAAAGCTTCCTGTTGTGGGGATTATGTTCATCAGTAGGGATTGTGGTATTATTATCATGGTTGAGGGCAGGATGGCTGGGCATGCTGTGTCAGAACTTGATAGCTGTTGTTCCCCAATGGTTTCCATCCAATCTCGCAGAGCTTAAGCAATTTCAAAGTTGTTGATGATGTTGCTGTTTTCCGCTGCTCCTTATAAGGGGGTCGCCACAGTGGACCATCTAATCTGCAGATTCAGCTTGGCATGGTTTTTATGCTGGATGCAACCCTTCCATTTTTTTTTTTTCATTCAGGCTTGAGACTGGCACTAAGGATCCAGTGGCTAGTTCGGGGCATCGGCCGAGAGTTGAACCAGACGCCTTCCACATGGCATATACCTGTAAGTAGCCTTCCCCTGAGCCACCAATGCCTCTTATGTAATTCCAAAGAAAACTGTGCAAAATATCAGGATCCTGATTAGCAAAGCTAATAGAGACATATGCTACAAGGCTTTCAGACTTTGACTGTAGCAAACGTTGGGTCTACAAAATGTACTGTCTTAGGAGGAGTACACAAAATCCCAAAATTTTTTGGGGGTCTAATTATCCTTTATTTCACAATAAAATGCCGTTTTGTACCTTCAAAGCTAGATATGCCAATTATTAAGTAAAAATCTAAAAATCTGATATAAATTCGAAAATCTAATTGGAAAAAAGGGACACTTCAAATACTTCAAATAGCAGTGCAAACCTTGGCTTAAATCTTTGTAATGATTGATGTCAGTGTGAGGGCTTTGCAAATGAGCTGTAACTGTAAAAGCAACTAATTCCTCAGATCAAGACAAGATTATTGACAGGATTGTTTATCTCTTCGGGTCAGGAATTTACACCAACGGTAACGAGAAATGAGGTGGACGCTGATAAGAAAACAGCACACGTCCAGCTGGACAGGCTAAAGGCTAAAACCACTCGAACCTGCATTTAAACCAAAATGCCTGTGTTGGCATGAAATAGGATCAGAAGGTTTAGTCTAACTTGGTGTCATTTTGTTCCAATATAATGAAAAAGACACATTTCAAATATACTGCATACTGTATGATGATATGTTTTCTACTGTACATGTGACTGCATGAGTAACATGGAAAGTACCTTAAAAACCCACATTCTATATAAATCATACTCGTACATGTCATTTATGTGACTTTTGTTCTGTAAGGCTTTTACCTGTGCGTACCACCTTGATTAAATATCCTCCTGGTGTTCTGAGCGGTCAATATGAAACTCTGTAAAGCGCAAACAGGGCTCCACCCTTTCCTGATTGATTCGTGCCAAACATTGAGGCCGTCTGGGTTCACAGTTCCAGAGTGAAGCAGTATCCTTTGGTGTCAGGCTCCGTAGAGCTACGGGAGACGTGTCTGAATAGGAAGCATTCACAAAGCCTGCTTTTTTCTTGTCTTTGGTCAGCGTGCAACAGCCGATGCCTTGTTTCTCGCCAGGCTGGGTGCAGGACACAGACCGTGAAGTGAGACTCCGTGTCTTTGTCTGGGCCTGGATGAAGTTAACTTCTCACTGTCCTGAAGAGGAAAAAAAGAAAAAAGGCATTGACATTTCAAGGTGGAAGCTGTCGGATTAAGAGCCTACTCTGTCTTGCATCCTGTTTAGTGCGACTATTACCATTATTAATATAATGGACCTTTCCCTTCATACAGTAAATATATAAACTAGACCACCAGGCAAGTATTGTAAATGCTCCAGTGTGTTGCACAGTCTCATGCTTTGATTAATATTTAGCTAACAATATGTTTACACATGACATGATGGATTCTTTTACTAGGACAGTTACTGTACAGTGCATTATCCCTTTGCACTTGCATTTGTCATGGGTTTATCTTTTTACCCGAGCTTTTATCTGAGGAATTGTAATGTATAGAAACAAAAAGACTTTGGCGTGTCCTTTCTTTATCTGGCATTTTCCAACCTAAAAAAGACACACCATGTACCTGCAATCTAGGAATATAATAATCAAAATTCATGTACAGTATGTGAGGTACAGGAACAACCATTTCTGATAGATCAATGTGTCCTAATGCAAAACCTGCTAAGACAATTTTCAGATTGCACATGCTGCTCTGATTACTGATTACCGCAAATGGATGAGAGGGAGCGAGTAAACTCTTCATGATGCACAACTAAACTTAATACATATCTCCTGATTTCCTGCCTTAATCTGTCTTTATCCTTTTTTTCTTTTTCTTCCATGGCCTCTTATGTCTGCCTCACTAACTCCCTCTCAGTCGAACTATTGGCGTTTTGCTGGCTGGCCAGGTTAATGTGATGGAAAATCAAAGGTGCTTCTCGTCCTTTTTCGCGTTTTCTCTCTCACCCTTCGCCTTTCAACAAACTCTACTTTTATTACCCTGCATTTTAACCGATGTTTACTGTTGTAACCGTCAGGATCTGCTTTTGTACCCACCTGTCTCTCTCTCTCTCTCCCTCTCTCTGTCTCCCTCAAAGGTCCTCACTATTGCTGGTCCATTTCACTTGAGCAGAAAACAAACAGAACAAAGATGGATAGCTCTATCTCACTTCAGTGTTTAATGTACGTGTTCTTCCTGCAAAGAACATTCTGATATAGATCTAGAAAATACACACAGAACAAATGTAGTTTAGATTTGTTTGCACTGCAACTACAAAGCTGTTTCATCGCATCTGGTTTAGTCCTTCCGTGTCAGCTCAGTGATTTATTTTTTCTTTTCGGTATCTAACCTGCTGTTATTGTGCACAGCTGCAATATTTAAGAACTAATTAAATCACCAATTAGCATGCATATCCACCCAGCTCTACACTGCTGACCGAAAGGAAACCGCTTCACCTTTCCCCCACCTCATCTCCATTCCCTCAAACACATCGCAGACCTCTGGCTTTCCTCCAGGTCATGTGTGCAATACCCAAAAATCATAACCTGAATCGGAGGATGGCAGGGTTCTAGCTTTCCACCTGGCACCGTGCTCCATTCTGACCTCCATTGGTGGTGATCATTATTAGACCAGGTTAGACGACTGCACCCATTCCGTCTCTCTCAATGCTTCTGAGTCACCACTCTCTCTCTCTCTCTCTCTCCCCCTGTTTGCTGCAGAACTTTCTGGAATCTCAGTAGCCTGATGTCTGCCACGCTACAAACTGAATGTCAGGTTTGCACTGCCCTGCTGACTACGGATGAGAAACTGAGTGCGTGTTTATTATTTTTTTAGTGCTAAACTTAACTCCTCCTTAAACACTCATGAATTTCTATAATACGTATCAGAGGTCCAAAAGATAAGGGTACCACCCTGATGACAAGCTAAGGTGCAGTTTAATGAGCTACAGAGCACTTTAAATATATTTCTATTACAACAATGAATGTTTAATGTGAAATGGTTAAAGACAAAGCCAGCGATCAGAGAAAAATAACATGTTAAAAAATATCTCTTTGACAATACGTCTTTTCAAGGACAGTTGTGGTTCTATAAAAGTCTTACAATAGTCTAACATTTAGCATGTATTTTTAAGAGCCAAACATTACAAATAACATTTTTTGGTTGGCAAAATGGACACACATCTTTGTTTTTTGTCTTTTTTTTTATCTTTGTCATTATTGCAAGTGGACAAAATTATAAGAGACGTCGTTCAAATCAAACCTGGACTTTTAATTCTGCAGATTAACTAAACACAGTTGTGATAGTAAAAACGCCCTCTATTTCTCTATATAATCCCCTGCTACACTAATGCACTCATCCCGGGGTTTGGCTGGGGATTGGATACCATCAAGGTAGAAAGTTTTCTCAGCACACCAAAACTATGATTGGACTACTTGCTTCTTGCCCGAAATGCTGGCCTCCCAGGAACTCCTTTAATGGCCCAAACATGTGGAAATGACATGAAGCGAGGTCAGGACTGTACGGGGGACGTGGTAACAACTCCTAGCCGAGTTCCTGTAATGTGCAAGTGGTGTTCATGAACGACTGTGTGTACAGTTTTCCAATTAATTCAAGCTAAATGTTCAGTAACGACTGTAGTTCTGTAGTCTCTCGAAAGGCATCGCCATTCACAGATGCACGGGCTTCTTTAAAACATTTGTACCGTTCAAATGTTTTACTGTAGTTACACTCTCATCACCGGATTGTGCTTGAAGTCATCTGTAAATGTCGGTTGGATCTACGCCTTCTTTCACAATAAATTTCATCACGAGTCCCGGTTTGACCTGAACACCCCTTGTAAAAAAGAAAAAGGGAATCAAAATATTTTATTTTTAAGAGAAGGAATTTTTAAAAAGTATTGTCCCTCTGAAAAGTCTAATACTGCAATATAAATGTACTGTATAAGTATAATATAAGTATAATATTGCGCATCTCTAGAGGTAGGGGTATGCACGGTGTTTCCGGAACATACAGTTGTATAAACATGTTATCATATTGTTGTGTATGAAACCTGCAGTCCATGCACAGATCATGCATTTTTACGGTCAATAATGTTGGTCAAAGGGTGAATGGTGTGGGACTGTTTCCTGTTTCTGCAACATGAAAATGCAGCACAGAGATCAAATATCTTCAGTGTAGTCGAGTAACATACAGTAATTACACAAACATTTTGTAATGTCATTAATAAAACAGTTAAAGGATAGTAATAACACAAGTCTCACTCACCTGAGAACTTTATAAAGCTCCGTTTTATATATATGTGAGTTTAAGTATATAATAGGTTTAAGTGAAACTTGGTGTGTTTTTCCCTCCTACACAGACTGCGCCTCTATCCTGAGTGAACACAGCGCTCGGGTCTTACCTGTGATAAAGCGGTAGCCTCCATTCCTGCTCCTGAAATCCTATAACACGCCGTGAAGCCGCCTCCTCAGCCCCGGCACCAGCACGGCTTCACAACCCGGAGGAGGAAAAACATCTCAGCAACTTCTCCCTTCTCTCTGCGTCGACAAATCGCTCGTGCTGTCGGTCTCTCCGGGAGAACAGCATGGCAGGTGACGCGCGCTCTCTCGCGCGCGCTCTCTCTCTCTCTCTCTCTCTCTCTTCCGCTCACCACCTCTCTGAGGAACCGAAGTCCGGGTCCAAAGGTACAGTAGATAAAGGGGTTTTTTTATTATTATTTTTTTTTACAATATATCGCACCTTCCTTAGAAGCCCCTGGGAATCGATCTACACGAAGAGTCGACTCTATTTCAGGTCTCTGAGTGTCGACTCCAGGGGAGTAACTAACGCAGGTAACACACACACACACACACATACAGTACAGTATGTGTGTGTGAGTGTATGTGTGTGTGTCTGTGTGTTCCTTAAGTTTGGGGTTATACTTCTTCAGGTACACACACACACACACACACACACACACACACACACACACACACACACATATACACCAGGAAAAGAAAAATAGTATGATGTGATGTTATCATATTATTATTATACTATTATCGTATATAACAATATATAACTTATAGCTATTATACAAATTACAATTATTTATATAACAATTATATATATATATATATATATATATATATATATAGAGAGAGAGAGAGAGAGAGAGAGAGAGAGAGAGATAGATAGACTTTGTAAATATAAACACTTTGTATATATTTACCAACTTATCCGTACAACAACTTCTCACATGTTTTACCCTGATCTCCCCTTCCTGATTTAACAGTGACTTGAATTTGGGCATTGGCCAGGAATCGAACCCTTTGAAGTTGGGGATTATCATATACGTCCTCAGATATAGACAATTATTTAACAATAAAGGCTAGCTCAAGTAAAAACTATGAGTAGTGCCAACTGCAGGTAAAGTAATTGTTATTCTATGTTGTTTTTATATTTAATTGTTATATTTGTTACATGTAGGCAGCACGGTGGCGTAGTGCTTTGCACTGTCACCTCGCATCTCCAGGGCGAGGGTTCGATTTACATGTCAAGTCTCTATGAGTGGAGTTTGCATGTTCTCCCTGTGTTTTGTGGGTTTTCTCCGGGTTCTTCCCACACTTCAAAGACATGCAGGTCAGGTAAATTTCCAATTCAATCGTTGCTTGAAACTATATTATTTTAGTTATATTTCTATAACTGAGGAAGTATAAGATACTGTAATCCCCTGCTTGTTTCAGGAAACACTAACTGTCTAGTAGTAGCCTATTAAAAACAAACAAACAAAAAAACCTACAGTAAAACTGTCTGGCCTGACGTACCCGTTTTCGCTGCTGTTACAATGCCTGGGTCACGCTCACAGAATGGTGAATAAGTTGATGGTGACACTGACTAAAGCAGTTGGCATACCGTACGCTGCATTCCTGCCACCTATTTATGGACATTTTTACAGACTACAGTTACAGGACATCACAGGATGCCTTAAAAGCTGATGATGATGATGACGATGATGCCTGCATTCAGTGAGGATGCTGCCTACTGTTACATTCAGTGACTGTTACAGGGTTTTATATATATATTGTTGAAGGTAGTTCAGTTCTGCTAATAAAAGTAAACAAATAAGTACAGTAAATAAAGACCCACAACAATGTTTAAATTATTAAACTTGAGGCTTATTTTTATTTTTAAGTCATTTATCTTGTTATACAAAAAATGATGACACCCAGTGGCTGGAAAAGTAAGTGCCCTCATCATCCTTTGTAGTTATCCATCCATCTCCCCATCCATCTCCCCATCCATCTATCTATCTATCTATCTATCTATCTATCTATCTATCTATCTATCTATCTATCTATCTATTTATCTATCTATCTATCTATCGATCATAAAAACTTTATCCTAGTCAGGGTCAGAGTAAATTCACAGACACTAGTTTATTGGCCCCAGAGGTGATGAGACAGCATTTAAATTGTGTTCAAAGCAATTCCTTTTGTTTAATTGCGTCCTCTTTGACCATAAATCACTGGTTTAGTATTCAGAAATAAACAAGACTTTAAACTTAACCCGCGCCGGGTCACTCCAATCCTGTCCTCCCCGATCCCACGTGCTACAGTAGAAACGTACTTTAGTCCTAACCCCTAACCCATAGTTTGTAATTGTGTGGCTTAGCAGACTGACTTGCATGATGTAATCACATCATGAACAATATTCTGATTATATTAGCTTTCCTATATGCAATATCTGTTAATATCTTGCCAATAAATTCTCTAGGATTAGCATCACATTATATCATGTGCTTTCCTTGATTATAATAAGAAGATAACCTATTACACTTAAAAGCAGGTAGGCATGCATATGTAATTTTAAAAATAATATTTTAATTCATGCCAAAATAAAGGTGACATTGAAGGGGCATTTGAGCTGTCGTCAGGTCTATTATATTATCATAATCATTCTCCCCGAGCATTTGTAGCAAGTGCATAAAGCTCTTATTTACACACTTATGACTAAATTGTAGGACGATGAAAGGAACATGGAGGGACGGCATCTCAGACAGTTCTCTCACATCTTCATGGGAAAAAAAGAAATGTCTTTCAATGCACACGAAGTGCCTCATGCATTTACTCCCATTCACTGTATTACAGCCAGAGCCTTGTGGCAGCTGCTATTCACTGCAAGCCTTGTGGTTGATATTGGACTGCATGCATGGAGGAATGATGGAGAGGTAATAGATGTGCACTGTCAAAAGGCAGAGAAAAATAGAGATATGAAAAGAGACAGGCCTGTACTGACCCATTACTATGAGCAAAAGAGAATAAGAGAGAGAGAGAGAGAAAGAGAGAGAACAGGTGTGTGAAAAGAGTCTTACATGCCAATAGTGTGTGATTATTTATGAGATGCAGTCGTGCTGCTAGCACACTCCTGAGCAACGAAGACACCTCCCTTTGCTTTGTCTTATGGCAGCTCAGTGGAAGTGTGTAGTTAAATGTCAGACATTATTCCACAAGTAATGATGGATTTATTTTTTATACATGACTCCATGTGGCACAAAGGCAAGCTTATTATTTTTTTAACTCACATTTTTCCATCCAACACCATCCTGTTCACACACATACCTTGTCTCGATGCTCTCATCTTTCTCTTGGATCTCATTATTAAGTGCATGGAACTTTTCTTCCTCTAGAGAATTGATCATAGCCTTGAATTTCTTCTGTTCTGACTTCATTTGCTCAATCTGTCAGCATTCATCTCCTCAGATATCCACCTCCTGAGCATCACTGAGCAGTGTTAGAGTATTTCTTACTTCTTAACAAACCCAAATTAGCTTAGGAATTCATACAGTATGGTGCATGGGGAAAATATGTAGTGTCTCCAAAGACGTTCAGGACTGTACTGACATTGAGGAACTGTTAAAAAAAAAGTATTTAAATTAGGAAACAAATCTGAAGCAGGCTCACGTAGTCTTGGGAACAATCAGTAAGGCAAAGCGAGTTTTACAAATGAAATTATTATTATAAAGACATTTTTTCCAATGATTATTCAATTGGGAT
Organism: Clarias magur; assembly: GCA_013621035.1. Taxonomy (NCBI): domain Eukaryota; kingdom Metazoa; phylum Chordata; class Actinopteri; order Siluriformes; family Clariidae; genus Clarias; species Clarias magur. The sequence goes on from QNUK01000251.1 coordinate 545,276, forward strand.
GCCATTTGCAGCAGACATTATACTGTATGTCTCGGGGCAGGTGGTGGTTCAGACGATTGAGGCTCTGGGTTGCTGATCAGAGGGTCAGGGGTTTGAGCCATGCCACTGCCGGGTTACCACCGCCAGGTACTGGGGCAAGGCCCTTAAATCCTTAAAAACCCTTATACACCTCATAAAACGCAGCCATGACATGATGTGTATCTCCAGGACGAGGGTTCGATTCCCAGCTCAAGTGTCTATGAATGGAGTTTGCATGTTCTACCAGTGTTTTGTGGGTTTCCTCCAGTTTCTTCCCACAGTCAAAAGACATGCAGGTTAGGGTTAATTGGTTCAAAGCACAAATTGTTGCTTGCAACTATATTATAATAGTTATATTTCTATAAATAAGGAGGCATAAGAAAATCCCCTACTTGTTTCAGGAAACACCAACTGTCTAGCGATAGTCTATTTAAAAAAAAAAACTCTACTGTAAAACTGTAATCTAATCCCAAGCCCAGTTAGAAAATAGGAGAGATGCAACAGAAAGGGTATCTGGCATAGAACTTGCGCCGGGTCACTCCAATCAAATGATCTGATATGTGCCCCCCCCGCCCCCCCATCTCCCCCGAGGATAAAAGGGACAAAGAAAAGATGCTTTTAACCACAAAATGGTAAAAACATTTTTTAGCATATACTGTACACAAACCGTACACAATATGCACATTCAGAATTACACTTACCGCCAAAAATGTTTCCTTAAGTTTGTTTAATAAAAATTGTTTATTCTCTTTAATCAAGAGAATTGATGTACCTTTAAGAGGCATATGGATTCACACATGTACTGTAAAATGTACCTAAATGTAATTAGAATCTGATTTAATTCTGCTATATATGCATTTTGGGTGCATTCATACTTTCATTTCTATGGTATGTGGATGGATGAATGAAACTATCGAAGGAGTCATCCTTCTCCATCTCTGTTTGACACAATCCTCGAATCTATTTTTTGTGAGAGTGTTCAGCTGTGTAGAACCATTCATACAGTATCACAGTATCAGTATCACAGTATTAACAAACAGGAGCTTTGATTGACCCTAATCATTATCTAGTTTATATCTGGGGCAGAAGAAACTGCTGAGTCTCTATGTTTGTGTGTTATTAAGGCAAAAAGCCCATATTTTTGGAAGCTTATCTGTATAAGGAACTGTCAGAGCCTGAATCTACAGACCATGCTGACAGTGCGGACATTTTAACTTCTTGATATTCTTTTCAGCGTTTTCCAGAGTTTGCAGTATTTTTTGTCCTCTTGTTCTTCTTCTTACTTCAGCTTCTCCCATTAAGGGTTGCCACAACACATCATTTGTCTCCACCTCACACCATCCTCGTCGTCTTCCTCCGTCATGTCCTCCCTCACCACGTCCATAAACTTCCTTTTTGGCCTCCCTCTTCTCCTCCCACCTGGTGGTCCGTGCTCAGCAATCTTCTCCCATTATACCACACACATCCCTCCTCCACACATTCCAAAACCACTTCAGTCTCACTTGTCTCACTTTTTCTCCAAACCATCCTGCCTACCCTGTCCCTCTATTATACTCATTTCTAACTGCTAATTCTCATAACTCCCACTGAAAATTGCAGCATCTTCAACTCTACCAATTCCAGTACCACATCCTGTTTTATATCATATCTGGTCTGACTCCCATCTTCTAAAATCTCCCTATAACTTATATATAACTTCACCAGTTCACCCTGCCTGCACAATGTTTTTACTCTTCTCTACTTCATTACTTTGGACAGTTGATCCCAACCTCATGCACATGTACTCCGCCTTCTATCCAGTTCATGGCACCACCTCTCCAGTCTCATTTCAACCTGCTAACCGCCTTCACTACAGTTCACAATGTCGGTGAACATCATAGTCTACAGACACTCCTGTCTGACCTTATCCATCATCATTGCAAACTAGAAAGGGATAAGAGCCAATCCTTGATGCAATCCCACCTCCACCTTGAACCAGTCCGTCATTCTTAGCACACGTCTCACCACTGTCACGCTGTCCTCACACATATCCTGCAACACTCGTACTCTCATACTTCTCTGGCACTCTCTCAGGACCATGCTCTTTTAAATCCAAAATACGCAATGCAATTCATTTTTTTATATTCATTTCAGAGTTTGCAGTGTTTGCAAAAATATATATATTCATTTGCATATACATTTCCCACATTTCCATACCTGAATTCTGTTCTGTCTGCTTCTGAATGAAAAGAAAAGGCAGCAGTATGGATGTCTACGTGAATATGAATAAGTACATCAACTGGTCTAAGTGCATAAGGCGTAAAAGAATGGATTATCATATCCAACAAACACACACACACACACGCACAGACAAGCACACACAAAAAAGAAAAGAAAAGAAAGGAAGAGACTAGTAAAAAAAAAAAGAGAGAGCACGACAGACCCAATTATAAAGGTAAAGTAAAGGAACAAGAATGGATCAGGGGCAATTATTTGAACAAGAAAAAACTGGAATGAGTGCATCTACTAAAGTGAACTAAACAGAAAAGCTTTTCTCAACTAAAGTTCTATCATTTTGTCTCTTAGGGTTGCCTTGCTGGCATTATCACCTAATAATTCTAATTTACCACCGGCTATAAAGTGACATAATAAGGTTATTATGCCAGGCCCTTCATTGCTCATTCCCTCCCGCTGTTCCGGACTGATGGAGGCCAACGTCGCTTTTCCTTCACCATGGCAGCTATGTCCTCGGCCACACGCCAGCTCTCCTTTGATTAATCTGTCCCCTCTCTTCTAATCATTGTCCCGGTAGGAGAGAGCTGCCATGTGTTTTAAACACCATGCCTTCACACACTGATTTGGGGCTGCTTTATGAGACTGACCTCCTGCAAGCACTCAACTTTAAATACAAATTTACAATCTGACACACTCAACACTCATCAAAAATGCCCACATTTAAGTGCTGGCCCAGATTAAACATATTCTTACACTTTCTTTTTACAAACACGTATTCAAATGCATGGCAAATCCGGACTTGATACAGAACCAGCACTTGCTTTTCCATCTCAGCCTCGACACTTTTCTCCTCCTCCATGTGTTTGATAACCCTCTTACTGTATGTTCCATACATGAAAAAAGTCACACAAAGATGGCACAGATGGCGCATCTGCGCCAGATGCTACCTTGACTGCTGTTCTTAAGAATTTTTCATCTAAATCTAATATTAGTTACTTTTTGCCTGCAGAGAATGTGACCAAAACAAAGGGAGCTTGGTTTGGATGAGATGAATAAATCACTGAAAGAAGTAATCAGGTGTGTAGAACTTTTTACACTTTTGCCCAGCATACTGCTTGCCAAAGCACAGTCCATAGTAAATGAACATAAAAATATCAGGGCATCAATTTGTTACATGATAAACTGCAATATTCTTTCTTCTTTCACCAAAACATGATTTAGTCCCCTAATACTAGACCAGTTTATTCAATCCCTTGTTCAGTCTCCATGGACAGATTGGACAAATATTTGAAATTTGAAAGGACAGGGAGTTTTTTTATGACTTGCTACAAATGGTGTGATGATAAGAGCATGACTCCCATTCCTGTTCATCAAACAGTCAAATGTTGTGCCTCGAGAGTTCACGTCAGTCATCATCACAGTCGTTTATATACGGTATAACTCTATCTGAAAGTTATCATACATTCAACAGCCTTGAGAACAAGCATTCATTGTAATCAGGACCTTAAAAAACGAGGTCAACACAAAAACTGACTGTTTATAATAAATCTGACCATGCTCTTTCTGTTATTGTAATATGAACAAATTATCTCTATATAAAGTATCTGAAGCTTCCCATAAAGTTCATTATTCATTATCAGCTTTTACCCGCTTCTTGCTTTGTGAGGAAAGATAAGAGGTAGGTGAAACTGATAGACACGTTCATATCTAAATCCTTGGTAAAAAAAATCTCTATTATGATTCCTACAAAAAAACAAATCTCTGATTTGTCTTCCTTTGCCAAGATCCTAATGAGTTACTGCTTCTAATTTTATTGTAAATAAAATGTACAACATATAACAAAATTTGGTGATTTGGCAAAAAAAAAAAAAAAAAAAAAAAAAAAAAAAAAAAAAAAGAAAGAAAAAAAGAAAAGTGATTTGTCACAAATTCAAGAGAGTTCACTTGGAGTGTTAAAGAGCTTTACTAAAATCGACTGGTGCAGCTCAAGGATCAAACTACAATTCCCTTCAGGGACCTAACTAAAGTGGTAATGCTACAGTAGTGTTGCTTTTACATAACTGCATCAATAACAAATTAGGACCAGTGGGAATAATGTCTTCATTTGAATAATAGCTTATTTCCCTTGCCCAATAGAAGGATAAAATCCAGTCTTATGGTGATGGTTCCACAGAATGGTGGAAGAAAAAAAAAGTTGCCAAGAGCAATGGTAATACTACAGCAAGATTGGTGGATATGTCCTCCCAGGCCCCACAAATGTTGCTTATATTGGGGCTGAAGGAAGACCAAGGCTTTGACACTATGCTGGAAACAAGTCACCTTAGATCTTTATCCAGGGCAGCACTTGCAGAAAAAGAATTCTCGGCACAGCAGGGTGTGATCCTTATTGACATGACATCTGGAAGATGTCATTTTACAAGTGAAAAGCAAGTACAAACAGCACAGAGAATGGTATCCTCCAAATCGCCACCTGCTGTGGATTTGAGGTGCTGACAATCAGCGGAGCCTCATCTACCAACAGGACTATCTTTAGTTGCGTTGCTGAGGCCAAACCTGTTACTCTGGTCCAGAGCAGAGAAAGTCATTATCACCTGGCACCGTAAAAGACATGCGGTTTCTGTGTCAGGGTGACATGACCATAGTCATACCTTCATTTCCATCCAGGTTGTATTTGGTGATCCTTGTGGTCTCTTTTCAGCGCAGTCCCTTCCTCATCTATGCTCTTCCAGCTAAGCATACACCCTTCCTCATACACTGTAATCAGGGGCTGGTTTTCAAAAGTTATGACCATATAAGGACGCCGGGATCTCCAGGGCTCCAGCTGGGCATCAATCACAGGAAATGTACTTGACCAGGACAGGGGTTCAAAAGGCAGTTTCAAAGGTGCAGTATTTCTGCAGTCATGATCACGTGGATTTCCCGTCTGCACAGTGATTACCCCAATACGTGTTCTGAATGAGGCATAGTGGGATAGACCAGTTCAAGCAAATAGTCAAGACTGTCACTGCAACATATTTAGTTGAAAATCAGAAAAATTGCACTTTATAAATGCAATGCATGCTTCTTTTGTGCTGTCCAAATTTTAAAAAAAGGATCTTGTTGTTCAGTTTTTCAATCTTCCGCTTTAAGCCAGGAACAAACCTGCTTTCGGGTTCCCTGGCTTGCAGCAGTGAATGATTGAACGATGTCTGGATATCTACTAGCAACTCTAGCAGGATCTGGAGCACACAGTCTATCTTAAAAAAAAAGTTACACTACTTAAAAAAGATGCATCGGGGAAAGATTGAGTGAGTCACCAGCGAAGTGTATTAAAGTCTAAAAAAACATTTAACACCTCAGGCCAGTATGAGCTAAATGTCCAAACTTCGGCTGTATAATGCAATCATTTGGCAATCAAGAAAACTAACTAAATCAGCCAGACATACTGTACTGTACAAATACATAGAGTACTGTACAGCGTTCCTTGCTTCTTAGCATAGACCATGATAAGTATATTATAGCCAGCCAGTAGGGAAGAAAAAGCTTCCAAATTTGTTTAGTGGGGTAATGACAGGTGATTATTTATTCCTGATTTCTGTAGACATCTTGTTTGCTTTTCGGGAACCCAAGAAGTATGAGGTAGTCATTTTTTCCTTTTTATTTTGACAGCTTTACATTATAAAAACGACTTAATCAAAATATGTATTAGAGACAGACGTGTAGTAGCTTTGCTGCTGTTTACCTTGTGGGCTTTTACGCATACTGTACCTCATGCAAGAACTGTGGAAAAAACTAAGAAATACTAACAACCTAAACACTCACATTTGTTGTAATGATCTTATTGCCTTTGTACATCTGTAATCTAATCTAATCTAATCTAATCTAATCTAATCTAATCTATTCTATGTAAAGCTTGGACCTAAATAATTCCTTACTTTTCCTATAAGGACTAAATAGTGTTACATTATTCTCAGTAGTGCACTACACATGCAACAGATAATCATTTGAGATTAGGCAGAAGATCTGAATCACAGGGTCCGTCGAAAACATTGTTTCGAGAAGATTGTTTACTACACATTCTATTTTTCAAGACGTTTATACAGTTGACCAAATACTTTACTACTGTAATGGATATTTACATTGGGATCAGAATTTAACTTTTCAATCACATTTCAATTTTCCCCTTATACTTTATTTTGGAAATATCTAACCAGTTACCAGTAGGTTTAACTGTATTGGACAATAAGGTGGACATACAGTAAGATGTTTCAGTGGACTTTGTGTCCTAAATATGTCCAAAATAAAGTTAAGGTCTATTAAACAGTTAACACAGCCAGGATAACACAACCCAAATTGTACACATTGCACTGCAAAATTTTCAGAGGTTTCTCAGAAGTTTTAACACAATTATAATTAGATTTTTTTTCTTTTTTTTTTCACTTCAACACTCCAACTTAATATTGTTTAGTGACTTCTTGCACATAAAGTACAGTCTACTAACGGTGAGGGACATTCAAGCCAAGCTGGGACTTCTGATTGTGCAGAATAACAGAACACAGTTAAAAAAGAGCGTAAAAACTCTTCCGCTATATAACGCACTGCTACACTAATGCACTTATCCCAGTGTTTCACTAGTGTAGAAAGTTTGCTTCATATCTGAAATGCTGGCTTTCCAGGAACTCCTTTAATAGCCGAAACATGTGGAAATGGGTTTGAGCGAGGTCAGGGCTGTGCAATAACTCCCAGCTACAGTATAAGTTCCTGTAATGTGCAAGTGGTGTTGGTGAATGATTGTGTGTACAGTTTCCACAGGCAGATGCGTTTCTTCCGCAAGTTGGTGACAAGCTATTCATAAAATTCAAGGATCAGGCGTTCCACTCACTGAATGTTTATAGGAACAACTGCAGCGGGCTCCGAGCCACCTTTAAAAAACATTTAACGCATCCCATGAAAATGCTGCTTTTTCCTCCAATCTAAAAACTACAGCTTTGTTAAGCTTTTTTTTTTACATTTATTTCACTTCAACACTCCAATTTAAAATTGTTTAGTAACTTGTTGCACATAAAATGTTTAGTTCACTTAATTAAAATGTAGTGAAAAATTCCATTTTAAATTGTGTAACAGCACTGAATGAAATTAAAACAAATAAAATAAAAATAAAAAACATGTGCCACTTAGAATGATTTGCTTTTAGTCATAAGTCCCTGTGAGTTCTTTATCAGGTAGCTTCTCAATTTATTCTTGCGTAGACTTATTATTATTATTATTATTATTATTATTAGTAGTAGTAGTAGTAGTAGTAGTAGTAGTACTATTGTATATTTTTGGGAAAATAATTTCCTTAGCTAATGTTGCAATATGAAGGGATTTCTATTCCTTCCTTACCCGCTTTGCCATTTTATTCTGAGAAGCTCAAGGGTCTGCATTTTCTTAGCGTGTTTTCACCTCAAACAGCCTTGCCTGGGTAAGCAAACACTGGATACATGGTGAACTAAACTTATGTAGCTAATACAACACAGATTATATTATTGAACCAATTAGTTGTACACTAAAAATGGTTCTGGTATTGTGAGGCTTTAATTATATCAAGCCAATTTTACTTAAATAAATCAAATGTGTAATGTTCGTAATGCTGTTTAATTGCTGTATTTAGCTAAACATACTAATTTGTACCACTATTTATTTTTGTTCAACTTACTGTAAATGTTTTACTTGAATAAAAATTCCTTAATTTTGATACATTTAATAAATATATTTTTCAGAATATAAGGTGAACACATTTTTTTTTATGTTTCCTTTATAATCGCATAGGGTTATCCCCACATTTTAAAATAATGAGTTGACTGTACTTTTAATAGGATAACTAAACATTTGAAGTGCAACAAGGCATTGAAATGTTTGGACAGCCTTGATTTTTTTTTTCTTTACAGTAAACATAATATTTTTAAAGAACAAAGTAATACTATTACATTTCTTAAATGGCATGTTTTCCAATATTTATGCATTTGAAACTATTGTTATTATTCCTATACTTGATGTAATGCTTACAGTATGAGACTAAATAGATTACAGGAAATTGCGCTCACTGATTCAGTGAGTTCAGATAAGTTCATCAAGCTGTTCGTCAGCCGCTTCACTCGCGATGTTTTCTTGATCAACACGCCTCTCTTCTCCATGGTGTTATTCTCCAATACAGGTTTTCTTTTCATACATGTACGCCCATCTCTCCATAATAAAAAGAACTCAACAGAATTCAGTATAGTGGAGGAAACAGTAGATTGTTCAAGGAGTCTCCAAAAATAATTACATTATGAGTGACTTGCCTTCATTATATCAGTGTTGATTATTTTCCTATAACAGCACAACCCCGTCTTTTATTCCTCATTTATTCATTTACTTTTGACCTGCTTCAGCATGCTACATAGAACATGCCTTGTAGAAATACATTACGAATAAAAGACAGCTTGTAAGGCATATTGCCAGCATTCTAAATTAATATATCTGGCAGCAGTTAACATTGCTTGTATGTGTTATGCATAAATGATTTGCGATATCATTTTTTGTAATTGCACTCAACATCTGGCTCTATTTATGAACAGGATGTGTTATTATCTCTGGAGACCTACAGCATGGTTAACCAGTGTTCTCCAGTATCTATTCATATTCTATAAGTAGATAAGTGGCTGCTAATATGATGCAAGTAGTGTAGAACTGTTTAGGATGGACTTTAGTGAGAGTTGTGCTGTCTTTATGTTTAGAGTCCACAACAGGAGCTACGTAAGCTTCCATGCTAAATCTGGCTCTTTAAAGTTTTTTTCTAAATATTTGCATATTTCAGGCAGCATGATGGTGCAGTAGGTAGCATTTTGCTACTTCACACCTCCTCGGCCCACAGTTTGATCTCATGTGCTCAAATTGTTTACATGGCTTTACTCTGGGATCTTCAGTTTCCTCCTACATTCCAAAAAACACACACTTAGATACAAGATTGACTACATTAAATTGCCTCCATGTGGGAAGGAATGTGTGCATCACATCCAAAATATACATTTTCCCCGCTTTGCGCCCAGTGCACTCCAAATCCTGACCAGAAATAAAGCCTTGAAGATGACTGATGGAACAAATTACAGTCATTTATTCCACAGATACTTAACTTCATTTATTATGATAAGGTGATCTTTAGTGAACATGATTGGAGGATTAAAGCAAAATATATGTTTTTTAGGCAGTTATAGACGATACAAAAATGTGCCTTCTTTCATCTAAGGTTTTGAGTTTGTTCCTTCAGACGCCAGGCATGTTCCATGTATTTGGTGATTTCAGAATTCTGCCGTGGGAAGTTCAGTCTTCTGTCCGAGCGATCTGAATCAATCTGAAACGCAAAGTGCATACACTCCATCACTTTATTTTCTTTAATAAGTTAATACCATGGAATCTTACTTCGCTGCCTCACTGCCCTACCAGAGGAGAGGAGATCCATCCAATTTCCTGAGACTCTGTCATTGGACGAGGATACTTTTTCGTTGGTTCTGAATATGATCTGCGAATAAGCTTCAGGAAAGCAGCTGCCATAAAAGATAACATTTAATGTTAAATGACAGCATACCAGAATAATTATGCACATTATACAGATAGTTCTTTATTATTAAGAGTAAAGCAGAAAGCCAAATTGTAGTAACATTTAGTAAGGTAAGTAAGTCTATTCAGTACCAATATGATTCAATTCAGCACCCATATAATTCAATTTAACACCCTTTTGATTCAGGACCCATATGATTCAACTCAACACCCTTTTGATTCAGCACCAATACGATTCAGTTTAACACCATTTTCATTCAGCACCCATATGATTAGTTTAATACAAATTTGCTTCAGCACCGATATGATTAGTTTAATACAAATTTGCTTCAGCACCGATATGATTCAATTTAAAACCATTTTGAATCAGCACCCATACGATTCATTTTAACAATGATTTTATTCAGCACCCATATGATTCAATTTAAAACCATTTTGATTCAGCACCCATACGATTCAGCTTAACACTATTTTGAATCAGCACCCATACGATTCAGTTTAACACCATTTTGATTCAACACCTATATGATTCAGTTTGACACTGATTTGATTCAGCACCTATACAGTTCAGTTTAACACTGATTTGATTCAGCACCTCTATGATTCAGTTCAACAATTATTTGATTCAGCACCTATATGATTCAGTTAAACACTGATTTGATTCAGCACCCATATGATTCAGTTTAACACCATTTTGATTCAGCACCTATATGATTCAGTTCAACACTGATTTGATTCAGCACCTATATAATTCAGTTTAACAGGGATTTGATTCAGTAGAATTTGTATACTTATGGAACCATGTGAGGTAATAACATACTGTAAGATGTAAAATGCAAAGCTGTGGCAGAGGCTAAAAAGTATACCATAAGTGCAAATCATTGCTTCCATTTACAGAAATAATCAACCCTTCAGGTCAAATATTCGGGATCCGTACTCCTGGATAGGGGTTGGACTTGTTGGACTGTTCTTCTCCGGAGTTGCCCAGGGTGTGAGGCGCCAGGCGGGTGTGGGGATACTCACGAGTCCCCGGCTGAGTGCCATGACATTGGAGTTTACCCCAGTGGACGAGAGGGTCGCCTCTCTGCGTCTGAAGGCCATGGAGGGGAAGACTCTCACTGTTGCCTGTGCTTATGCACCAAACAGCAGTTCAGAGTACTCTTCCTTCTTGGATTCTCTGAATGGAGTATTGCTACTGGCCCCAGTAGGGGATTCCATAGTCTTGCTGGGGGACTTCAATGCACATGTGGGAAATGATGGAGATACTTGGAGGGGCGTGATTGGGAGGAACGGCCCCTGGTCTAAACCCGAGCTGTGTTTTGTTATTGGATTTCTGTGCTAGTCATGGATTGTCAATAACAAATACCATGTTCGAGCATAGGGATGCTCATATGTGTACTTGGTACCAGAGCACCTTAGGCCGAAGGTCATTGATCGATTCTGTGATCGTATCATCTGACCTGAGCCATATGTCTTGGACACTCGGGTAAAGAGGGGTGCAGAGCTGTCAACTGATCACCATCTTGTGGTGAGTTGGGTCAGGTGGCAGGGGAGGCCACTGGACAGACCTGGTAAGCCCAAACGTGTAGTGCGGGTGAATTGGGAACGTCTAGGGGAGGCCCCTGTCCAAGAGGTCTTCAACTCCCACCTCCAGCAGAGCTTTTCCAGCATCCCTGTAGGAGCTGGGGATATTGAATCAGCGTGGTCAATGTTCAAAGCTTCTATTGCTGAAGCTGCAGCTGTAAGTTGTGGTCTTAAGGTTCTGGGTGCCACAAAGGGCGGTAACCCTCGAACAGCATGGTGGACACCTGGGGTTAGGGAAGCTGTCTGACTGAAAAAGGAGTCCTTCAGGGATATGTTATCTCAGGGGACTCTAGAGACAGTTGCAAGGTACCGGCGGGCTTGAAGGACAGCAGCTGCAGCGGTAGCAGAGGCAAAGCAGCGGGTGTGGGAAGAGCTCGGAGAATCCATGGAGAAGGACTTTCGGGCGGCATCAAGGTGCTTCTGGAAGACCATCCGGCACCTCAGAAGGGGGAAACGGAGAACCACCCAAGCTGTGTACAGTAAGGATGGGACGCTGCTGACCTCGACTGAGGAGGTAATCGGGCGGTGAAAAGAGCACTTTTAGGAACTCCTGAATCCGACTAATCCACCCTCTGTTGCGGAGACAGAGCTGGAGGATGACGGGGGGACGACGTTGATTTCCCTGGGTGAGGTCACTGAGGTAGTCAGACAACTCCATGGTGGCAAAGCCCTGGGAATTGACGAGATCTGTCTGGAAATGCTGAAGGCTCTGGGTGTTGAGGGGCTATCTTGGTTGGCACGCCTCTTCAACATTGCGTGGAAGTCAGGGACAGTGCCTAAGGAGCGGCAGACGGGGGTGGTGGTTCCCCTTTTTAAAAAAGGGGACCAGAGGGTGTGTGCCAACTACAGGGGCATTACACTACTCAGCCTCCCTGGGAAAGTGTACTCAAAGGTGCTGGAAAGGAGGGTTCGGCCGATTGTCGAACCACAGATTGAAGAGGAACAATGTGGTTTTCGTCCTGGTTGTGGAACAGTGGACCAGCTTTTTACTCTTGCAGGAATCCTGGAGGGAGCGTGGGAATATGCCCATCCAGTCTACATGTGTTTTGTGGATTTGGAGAAGGCATATGATCGCATCCCTCGGAATTTCCTGTGGGAGGTACTGCAGGAGTATGGGGTGAGGGGGTCACTTCTCAGGGCCATCCAATCCCTTTACACCCAAAGTGAAAGCTGTGTTCGGATTCTCGGCAGTAAGTCAGACTTGTTTCCAGTGGGTGTTGTGCTCTGTCACCAATCCTGTTTGTGATTTTCATGGACAGAATATCAAGGCGCAGCCGTGGAGGAGAGGGTATCCAGTTTGGTGAGCTAAGGATTGCATCACTGCTTTTTGCAGATCATCAGTCTGTGACCTGCAGCGCTTGCTGGATCGGTTTGCAGCTGAGTGTGAAACGGTGGGAATGAGGATCAGCAGGAAACCGATGGATTGTCTACTCCAGGTAGGGAGCGAGTCATTACCCCAAGTGAAGGAGTTCAAGTATCTCGGGGTCTTGTTTACGAGTGATGGAATATTGGAACATGAGATTGGCCAGAGAATTGGAGCAGCGGGGGCGGTATTGCAATTGTTTTACCGCACCGTTCTGACGAAAAGAGAGTTGAGCCAAAAGGCAAAGCAAGGACTAGATGGAGAGATTATATCTCCACACTGGCCTGGGAATGCCTCGGGATTGCCCAGTCAGAGTTAGCTGATGTGGCTGGGGAAAGAGAAGTTTGGGGTTCCCTGCTGGAACTGCTACCCCCCTGACCCGATTTTGGATAAGCAGTTGAAGATGGATGGATGGATGGATGGACATTTACAGAAGACTTTAGGCACAGTTTGAATGGTAGGAAATGTTTTAAAGACGGCCGTATACTGTATCTATGATCGGAGCCCACTGCAGGTGTTCCCATGAACATTCAGCATGGAGCAACTGATACTTGGAAATAAAAATATATTGTTGCCAACTTGTGGAAGAGCCACATCTGTCTGTATGAACTGTACACACAATCATTTACTTGCACACTCCATGAACTCGACTGGAATTTATTGCCACATCCTTGTACAGTCCTGGGCCCGTATTTACTGAGCATCACAGAATCGGTAGGAATCGGGCTCAAAGTTCATTTAGGACTGAAAAGGAGGACATAAAAGTTGTTTATCAAGCTTCCTACTCTTTTTTTCAGTGAGGAGTAGGACTGCACCAAGGAAAGCATGTGATGTCACTTTTTACAACACTGAGAGCTGTAAAGTAGGATGCATGTTATAGTGGCTGTTGTTGTTTTGACAGGTTTTTGGAAAAAGTTAAATGGTGAAAGTTGTGAAAGCTTTATGCAACAGAAAAAAGCTACAGTATATGTTATCCTAATCAGACTGTTCCAATCACAACTGTTTAAAGTCCCTATAATAGAGGGAAACCCCTATAACCTGCGGAGATAGCATATGAAATGTTCATTAATGGACCGGTTACATACTGCACTCTAAGTAAAAAAAAAAAAGGGATTCCTTTTCTGTCCAAACGTATGTTTTATGAGCTCAGTGTCACTCTAAACACTTAAAAATCATCTTTTAAAAACTGCATGTGGATCTTAAAAAGTCTCTCCTCTGCACACGTCTCTGGCTGAATGCCACTTCCTCTCTACTCCTAACCAGTTAGGACACCTCTGGAGCTGTCCTACATTTTGGTGGAGTGATTTCCTATTTTTAGAATCTTGATAAATAGCTCTTTCTCTTACTCCTGAAAGTAGGATAAACATAGCATCATTCTGAGAATGTTTGGCCATTTAGGAGGGATTTCCTACTCTGAGACGCTTAGTAAATACGGGCCCTGAGCTCACTTCCTCATGTTTAGGTTATTAGAGGAGTTCCTGGGAGGCCCTGGGAGTATAAGATGTGAAGACGACTACAAAAACTTTCTATGCTGATGGTTTCCAAGCACTTGTGAAACACTGGGATAAGTGCATTAGTGTAGCAGGGATTTTATACCTGTAGAGAAATAAAAGTAGTTTTTCCTCTCATAACTGTGCTTTGTTATTCTTCACATTTAAAAGTCACCCCTCGGGGTTACTCTTACTGACATATTTTCCTTATATGTCAGTGACATGAGCATTATGTTGTTCGGTCAAGAAATCCTTTTTTTATTATATGTACCAATTTTGTCTGCATTATTATTTACAAACCTTTTTTCAAAAATAACTTAAGATTTTAGAAGAATATTGGCAGCCTGTAAAGAAATCAACCTATTGCATGACAGACCAGCTTTCAGATGCAAACAAACAACTTAATGTAGACGTCTTTGATTGCATGAAAATAGAAAGAAGCAATTGTGACAAGGTTACCAGAAGAACTCATAATCTCCAGCACACACAGTAAAACCTAACAGCTGCATAAGTTATATAACTGCACAAATCTGTATATCTGATTATTTTCAACCAAATGGTTTTCACACCATGTATTGACTGTGTTTATTTTATTACTATTTAGTGCTCTTTATAAAAGGTTCTTATATATAGAAATGTGTTTAGATGTATCTTTGCTTATGGCATTTGTTTTGTAAATTATGTGCCCAAGACTTTTGCCCAGTACTGTAAGATAAACAGCTTTAGGTTTTACTGAGTGTGCTGGAGAATATGGGTTCTTCTGGTAACTTTGTCACACTAGCTCCTTTCTATTTTTATGCAAAACCCATAAACCATCTGAAAACTGGTCTGTCACATTGCTTTACTTAGAATCATGCAAATATTCTTCTGCAAGGTTATTTATTCATTAGTTTTTAAGTTTGGGAATATTGAACGGTTTTGTACATAATAATGCAGACATGATAAACATACATGATACAATGTTATACTAAAGATAATACGGTGCCTATGATTTTTGCACAGTACTGTACATAGCTTTATGTATGCTAATCTGTAAATAAAATTATTCCTGATACAGATGTGTGAAAGTAAATTCTGTAAAGATGTACATACAGTCCTCCTCAACTTCTTCTGTCATTTTTCTTGACATGGGTTTATCAGGTAAAACATGCACTGGAAGAAAATGTACAAAGTTGTCATTAATACACATAATCATCATGCAGTAGCATAAACAGTGTTCAGGTTAGTGTTGAATTAATGTTTAGACAAATAATTGATGAAGCTGATGATTCACTGTTTATCCAGAACTGAAGCTCTTGAAGCTCTTCAACACTGCAGATTCTAACATGTATTTCTCTACACTTTTTATTTTTACTTTAACATCTTGATATATCCTTTATATATATATATATATATATATATATATATATATATATACAGTGGAACCTTGGATTACGAGCATAATTCATTCAGGAAGTGGGCTCGTGTTCCAAAACACTCGTAAACCAAATAATTATTTCCTATAAGAAATAATAAAAACTCAAGTTATTCGTTCCACAGCCCCAAAAAATACATAAAAATAATTAATACAATCTATGAAATGAAAATAAAACAAATTAATCTGCACTTTATCTTTAAAAGTACAAATAAATCCTTCCAGATAAGTGTTTACGTTGGTGCACGCAGGCGTCGTGTGCGTGTGTGTGTGTGTGGAATTAGCCCCTTGTGTGTGAGTGACGCTCGGTGTCAAAATAAGAGTCGCATTCGTGATACATGATACTCGGGACTCATAAACTACTACTTGCTCGGTTTCCGATTTTTTTTAATTATTAAAAATCTTTGCTCGGTTTGCGGAACACTCGTAAACCACGTTACTCGCAATCCGAGGTTCCACTGTATATATATACTATATATATATCCAAATATGTAACTTCCATGGCCTGTTAATTGTTTAAACACAAGTTTTGCTACTTTATTGGAACTCATTAGCCGCCATTGCAAAAATTATTATCCTATAAGTGTTATTGAGATCTGGCAGTAACCTGTCGCTTAAACCCCCCAAAAAGTTTGCCCATAAATAATGTCAATTTGCATCTGATAAGAATTTAAATAAAACATACATAACATAATAATGTCTGGTGAGTGGAAAGATCGGGAGTAAGAAGCTCCAGTAAGCAAATATGAGATCCATTCTCTAAAAACCAGCTGCAGAAATGTTTTTTTCCCCCTTCAGCCATTCACTGTTTTTTTTACATACAGTGCTGTGAAAAATATTTGCCACCTCCTGATTTTTGTTTTTGTTATGCATGTTTGTCACACTTACTAAATGATTGAGATCAAACATGTAATAATATTATGTTAATGAATATTAAACAAAGATAACATGAGTAAATAGAAAATGCAGTTTTTCTTCTTCTGCTTGTTCATTGTTGTTTAAAGGTTGGTATCTAGTATGTTGGTTACACTAACGCCAAATGTATGTCCACCTCCCTCATCTTTCCAGATCACCCTTCCTAAAAAAACAAAACAAAAAAAAAAACACCTAATGCTTCCTTCCCAGATCTTCCCCAGATCTTGTCTTGTTCTGTGTCTTGAGCTCTCCATCTGCTTTATCTGCCACTTTCACACACTTTCTTCTTGAAATGTTTCCTCTCAGTAACACTCTGTATGCTTTAGTTTTGTGAGCTGCATCACCGCCATCTACAGTATAGGTGTCACGCTCCTCCGCTTCCCTGTGCATTCCAGTCTTCCTCATAATAAAAATACTAAGTGCTTCCTTCCCTAATCAGTGACTCCCTTAACCACATGCAGTTTTTAAAAGATGATTTCATTTATAAAGAGGAAAAAATCCTGGTCAAACCTACCTAGCCCTATTTGAAAAAGTAATTGCCCCTAAACCTAATATAAGGGTATGTGAAAACCTTCAACGATTGCAATCAAGCATTTGCAATAACTGGCAATGAAGGGGTCTTTCACATCGCTATGGAGGAATTTTGGCAGAATTGTTTTCATTCAGCCTCATTTGAGGGTTTTCGAGCAAGAATGGTCTGTTTAAGGTCAGGCTGCAGCATTTCGTTCAGACTTAAATCTGAACGTTCACTAGGCCATTCAAAAACCTTTTTTTTTGTTGTTGAGCTATTCAGTGAATTTTGATTTTAAAATATCAGGAATTATGTAACAACTTATAAATAAATATGAATAATAAATAATAATAAATAGATACTGGTCTTTAGCTGGGTTTTCACAGACTGGGTGACATTTGATTACTAGAGATTATTATTATTATCACCCACCAAGCACGGTAAGAACATGCACACTCCATGCACACAGACCTGAGGCAGGAATTAAACCCTCGAATCCTGTAGGTTGATACTTATATTTACATTTAATGTAAAGGAATGTCTGTGAAATAAGTTCGTTTTTATATTGTCATTAACATGGAGAGAACATGCAAACTCCATGCTCACTCCATGCACACAGACCCAAGGTGGGAATCGAACCCAGGAGGTGAATCTTTTGAGACACAAAAATACCTTTAAAATTTAAATCTTTACTCCTCACCTTGCCATAATGTGTAATAATTATTAGAAATTTCCCCACTGCGGGTCGAATAAAGGTATATCCTAATAAATAATTATCTAAACTACTATAGTAAATAAATAAATCACTTTTATAACAACATTCTGCAGTTTTCAAAGTTTTTTGGTCAAGTAACCTTTGCATAAATGCAAAATAGAAAAAGAAATTATTCATTTGAGATCTAAAACTTTTATTTTATTTATATTTATTTTATTTTATTTTATTTTCTTCCCAGCTCTAGGATGCATTAGGCTCAATTTAACATTTTATAGTTCTTGTTTTAATGAAGGCTATTTAGAGTTTAATTAAAACCATCAAACCTAAGTGGCTAATCAAATGGGCAAATAACTATAACAGCTTAACAATAGCATACATTTATACCTTTAATATTATATTATAATAAAAATCATGGATCACTGCGCAGTGCTTCTCAGGGCACTATTACTTTTCTTTTATTAACCTATCAACAACAACAAAAGCTACCGACTCACACTTTCTGAAAGGGTTGATGGTGAACTCGGTGTAAAGCTTCTGGCAGCGCTGCTCTTTCAGGATCGTCTCCACATGAATAGCATTTTGGTGAACAATATCCAGGGGCTCTTTTTCTTTCACTCTTCTTTCCGTTGCCATGTCTTTTTCTTTCCGCCCCCCCCTAACGCCGAATTAAAGTTCAATCTTCGAGTTAAATCTTGCACACGCTGTAGTTTCAGCTTCCGGTTGCTGTTGCCCGGCAACCTCAAACAAACAGTTAGTCGCAGTGGCATTGTTGCGTCGCTAGAGGGCGAGCGAGACTTACGTTCCAGTAGTCAAGCGGCCACACTTAATCACGTGAACCGGATAAAAGGGTTACAGCCGATGGATGGATCAAAGGAATTTTGAAGATGGAAAAAAAAGACAATATTTAACTGACACATACAAATTAGTTCATTTAAACGAATTTAAATAGTCATTAAAAATAATATTATGCTGTGTCACTATTGACTCGGTGGTCGTAGAGCTCTGTGTCACTGGTCAGAAGCTCAGGGTTTCAAGATGCCACAACTGAATCCTTGAGCAAGGTTATTATTATTATTATTATTATTATTATATTATTATTATATTATTATTGTTGTTGTTGTTGTTGTTGTTGTTGCAACAGCAGCAACACACTAGTTTACATACAACAGGCTGTAAATCCACTTTAAGTAGAAGTTGAAAACAATGCTTGGTGACAGTTATTAATAATAACAATAATAAATAATAATAATAGGCGTCTATATATAATAGGCACGGTGGCCGTGTTCAGTCCGGGTTCGAATCCTGCCTCGGGTCTTTGTGCCTGGATTTTGTATGTTTCTTTGTGCTTTGTGGGTTTCCTCCGTGTACTCCGGTTTCCTCCCACAGACCAAAGGCATACAGATTAATCTAACTGCTGGTCTCAAATTGTCTGTGTGTGTGAATAAATATGTGTCCGTGTGCCCTGTGATAGATTGGCACTCTGTCCTGGACATACCCTGCTTCGTGCTCTATTCAATTCAATTCAATTCAACTCAATTCAATTCAATTCAATTCAACTCAATTCAATTCAACTTTATTGTCACTGTTATAAATAACAGAGTATAAATAATAACAAGATATCATTAGAGCATCATCTTCCCGGCATGTAATGTAATAAATTGTGTTACTTACAGCAGTGCAGTAAGTTGTTTCTATGTTTCTTGGGATAGGCTCCAGGCCCCCACAATCCTGTATACAGGATAAAGCGGAACAGACAATGAGTAATATTTGTAATTGAATTAATTCTTAATTAATTATATGTAATTAATTACATAATTATGTAATAACAAAGATAATAATGTAGATTCCTTCACATATCCTACCCTGTTAAAGCTGAACTTAATATTAACTTATATTAACTTGGGGCATCTTAATATACTATACAGTAAAGTGTAATTCTATTTTAAAAACCCAATGCAAATGATATGTCTCAGTCTATTTTAGACTGCTTAAACACTTTTGGCACAGTATGAAACCATTGTTTCATGGAAAAATGGATATCCTCACTCACTCTCACTCACTCATCATCTATACCGCTTAATCCTGTATTCAGGGTCACGGGGGGCCTGCAGCCTATCCCAGGAGACTTAGGGCACATGGCAGGGTACACCCTGGACAGGGTGCCAATCCATCACAGGGCACAGACACACATACATACACTCACTCATTCACACACTACGGGCAATTTGGAAATGCCAATTAGCCTAACCTACATGTCTTTGGACTGTGGGAGGAAACCGGAGTACCCGGAGGAAACCCACCAAGCACGGCGAGAACATGCAAACTCCATGCACACAGAGACGGGAATCGACCCTGGCGGTGCAAGGCGACAGTGCTAACCACTACACCACCGTGTTGCCAAATGGATATCCTAGCAGTTAAAATATGAGCAAAATGGCAACTTGAAACAGTATTTCTGAATAAATAATTAATAAAAGGCCCTGTGACGCTGCGCCAAGCTCGCACTACTTCTGCAAAAGAAATTGGGTAAGCGCAGTAATACTACAGTAAGGCAAAGTATTGTTTAAAAATGTCTGATGAGGATGTGGTCGAAGCAAGATACAGAAATAACTTAATAAGAATGTATACATAATGGGGCTGACCTGTTAACGTTCTAACTAACACCTCATAGGAACTTCACTGATATACTACATACATGGAACAGACCACAACGTAGTAAGCACCTGATTATCACCTGGTAAGATCATGGTGCGATCTGATCGGACATAGTCATTACTCGGTTTGATCTAATCGGACTTTTAAGAATGCATGATAGATAATTAGAACCTGACGGGAACGTGCCTATAGGAAGTAGCGTGAACATTTCCCCATTAACCCTGTGACAGTAATGCAGTATCTCAATCAGCTCTCATAATAATAATAATCATTTGTAGATGGTGTATGGAAAGTTACATAAAAATCTTACATAATATTATCTTACTCCTTATAAAATAAGGCTTTGATAAATCCTCCAGCATTGCTATAGGCATTCATAAGTTCTCCAGGACTGCTTAAAAAAAAACTTTGCAAAATGTTTGTATATGTGTTATAAAAGCTGTACGTACCCTTTGAGTAAAGTGCTACTGTACTATTGACTTTAACTTTTAAGCAACAGCACACAAGAGTTGGAGATCTTGTCTAATAGGAATAAATACTGTAATACTCATTTATTCATTCTCTATACCGCTTATTCTGTACATGGTCGCTGGTGGCCTGGAGCCTATCACAGAAGACTTGGGCACTAGCCGGGGTACAGGGTGCCAATCCATCACAGAGCACATAAGCATACACACGGACACTCACACACTATAGGCAATTTAGAAATTCCAATTAGCCTAAACCGGAGGAAACCCACCAACAAATAAGAATGTACAAACACAACGCACACAGTCCCGGGGCGGGACTCGAACCCTCAACCCTGGAGATAAATTATGTGTGTGAATGAACAGTTGTTTTGGTTTTATTTTATTCATAGTTTTAACGGCCATTGTTCTCAGATGTAAAATATGACTTTCCTGAACGTTATCTCAGAGGAAAAGAATTAACCACAAAGTCTTGTTGTATATTTTCTTTTCTTTTTACTTTGTTTACACTCCATCCAATTCCAATCTTATTCCCCACTACCCGTCCCCAGTTTCACACCCTTGTTTATTTCCAATCTTGTCTTTCTAAAGCTATTATTTTGTGTCCCCAGGACTTATCGGACCAGATCAGTTCATGAATCACCTGCTTTTGAAAGGAAAGCAAACATCAGAATGAGGTTTTATTGAAGTTTTATTACTTTATTATTACCCAGAAACAAAAATAACAGAATAAGAAGAAATCTCAGAAGGTGGCATTACGGTGTTATTTAAAAAGTAATAATGTCCCAAATGGTTACTGCACACTCACATACTCTATCTCTTAAATTAAGAGACTTGTAGTACGTCAATGAGACTCTTGTCTCTTACATATGTGACTCACTGTGTTAAGGCACTGATCGGAAGGTTGGTAGTTCGAATCCCCAGCTCCGCCAGTTTGCCGCTGTTGGGCCTTTGAGCAAGGCCCTTAACCATGTCTGCTCCAGGGGTGCCGTATAATGGCTGTCCCTGCGCTCTGACCCCAGCCTACTAACAAAAAAGCTGAGATATACAGTATGAAGAATAAAGAATTTCACTGTGCAGTAAAGTATATTTATATGTAGGCATTTGGAAGATGTCCTTATCCAGAGCAACTTACATTTTTATCTCATTGCACATCTGAGCAGTTGAGCGTTAAGGACCTTACTCAAGGGCCCCACAGTGGCAACTTGGTGGTTGTGGGGTTTGAACCCAGGACCTTCCGAACCGTAGTTCAATGTCGCAACCACTGAGCTACATGTATATGTGACAAATAAAGTCTGAACTTACAGGGAGGTGGACAATGAAACTGAAACGCCTGGTTTTAGACCACAATAATTCATTAGTATGGTGTAGCGCCTCCTTTTGTAGCCAATACAGCATCAATTCGTCTTGGGAATGACAGATACAAGTCCTGCACAGTGGCCAGAGGGATTTTGAGACAAATATTGTGCCTAGCGAATGCCACGATATTGCAGCTCAAACCATCACTGATCCACTCCCATGCTTCACTCTGGACATGTAACAGTCTGGGTGGTACGCTTCTTTGGGGCTTCTCCACATCGTAACTTTCCCAGATGTGGGAAAGACAGTGAAGGTGGACTCATTAGAGAACAATTCATGTTTCACATTGTCCACAACCCAAGATTTTCGCTGCTGGCGCCACTGAAATCGACGTTTGGCATTGGCACAAGTGACCAAAGGTTTGGCTATAGCAGCCCGGCCATGTTCACTGACTCTGTTTTGGTGGAAACAGGAGAGTTGAGCTGCATTCAGTTCTGCAGCTGTGGTTTTATGTTGTTTGGATACATTCTGGGTTAGCACCCGGACATCCCTTTCAGACAGCTTCCTCTTGCGTCCACAGTTACCCCTGTTGGATGTGGTTCGTCCTTCTTGGTGGTACGCTGACATTACCCTGGATACCGTGGCTCTTGATACATCACAAAGACGTGCTGTCTTGGTCACAGATACACCAGCGAGAAGCGCACCAACAATTTGTCCTCTTTTGAACTCTGATATGTCACCCATAATGTTGCGTGCATTGCAATGTTTTAAGCAAAACTGTGCTATTACTCTGCTAATTAAACCTTCACAATCTTCTCTTACTGGTGGAATGTGTGATTAATGAACATCGGCCACCAGGCTGGGCAAATTTAGCCATGAAACCTCCAACACTAAATTGGTCACAGTGTGTCAGTTTCATTGTCCAACCCCTGTACATCTATTTTTGAAGTTGCTTCTCTGTTTCAGTTACTGTAATGTTATATTTATGTATACTAAATCTAGAAGTTATAGTCAGTAATAATAATAATAATAATAATAATATAAAGACAAACAGTACTAAGAGTTTTGAAAGGATGTTCAATACAAAAGAATGTTACAGCAGACAAATTTGCAATATCCATGCGAGACTATCAATAAAAGCAGGGGTGAAAGTTGGGAGTAACTTGTTTTGGGTAAGTGCTAATCTTTAGGATTTTTCATATGGGACTATCCACAACAGAATGTGACTCATAAGTGCTGGAAGCTTCAAACGATGTTTGTCGCCGTCTGCTGCTTGCGGCTTCTCCAGACGTCTTCAACTGTATGTGTGTGTCTGTGTGTGGGTGTGTGTGTGTTTAGTGTGTGGAGATATCAAGTCAGATTATACAGTAGGGACTAACCCGCAGTGATGTGCCATGTAAAATTCATGCCAGGGATATTTAAATAGTTATATAGCTGTTAGGTATATAGTTTTTGAATTAAAATAATTATCACACATTAATTTTAATCAAACACATGAGACTCATCATTTTGGTTACAACTGAATCATAACAAATGGGAGCTTTTTAGTCTTGTTATATTTTTTATTATTTTTTATTATTATTTTTTGGTTAATTATATAAAAAAAGAAACTGAATAATGTGTGTTGTACAATGCGTCAGACGTTAATATTGATAGCCTTTTAACTAAAGTGTAATTAATATGTATTAGGTAATTCAAAGATTAAACCACACATATTTCCTTATGATGATGATGATGATGATTATCAATAATAATAATAATAATAATAATAGTTGAATTTTTTTCAATAGTTTTGATTTTTTTTTATAGAAACAGTAGATATAAATATTAGGTATTTTAATTACCAGAGTAAATAATAATACTGGAATAACTTTGAAAAAAATTAAAGTTAAATAAAATTTAAAAAATTAAGTTAGATAAGTAAAAGTGAAATTTAACTAAGTACAATTTTTTCAATTGTATTTTTTTATTAGGTAAAACTTTAACCATTTCAGACATTTTTTAAATCTTAAACTTGATTTTGCGTCTAGCAAAAATTAAGAGAGAAATAAATAGATTAAGTAAAAACTGTTACCTCACATGTGCACACTTTTTTATAAAGGACACAATCATTTCTAAAGTCATAGATTTTGTCTCTTAGGATGCATATTTTAATTCCTGATTCAAAGGCATTGTGCTATCTTCATGTGATAGATATCATAACATAGCATCATAAATAATAATAATTTGCATTTCTAAGCACTTACAGTACATGACATGACCATAATTATTAAGGACACATGTGGTATCGCTCTCGGCAGGATGGAGACTGTGAGAAAATACTGAGTAAGTCTGGAACCCCCACTGTGTCTGTGACAAGCAGTCATCCAAAACCACAATCTGTTCTCCAAATCCAAACACACACTGCCTATTGACCTGTTGTCTCCACACACAACATGCACGTCACTATCTCATAACACAAAGAGGCCTGTGAGTCTATGAGCATGTGTGTGTCTTTAGATAAATGCCCCTGTTATCAAATGTACAGCATTTGCCCACTTTGAGGGCGATTCTACCACCATAGCGCGCCCCCCCCCCTTCTCCCCACCCCCAGACACAGCTGTTAAAGGAGGGATAATCCGGGAAGACAAATTTGTTAGATAAACCCCAGTCAAACTGATAACATTGATAATTCTGCGTATATTCACCAGGATCCAGCACATCTATTACCTAGTCATGGGAAAGTGTTCCTGAGGTGTCTTTCTTGTTTATCAACGCTGTCTACATCTTATTCATATGGCTAGCACCCCCCATTGTCTTGCAGAGATAAAGTTTCAGTTTCGGTGAACTGCTATATACCCTTATTTTACAAGCTTTAAACTTCCACATTTGAAGCAAACCACAACAGTGTTTTCAAGCAAAGGCCAACTTAGTGTAATCAGCCAGTCAAAATGCGAGTGGATTAAATGCGAATTTGTGAATTTTTGGAGAATGTCAAAGCCATAAAAGTGCATTGTGATCCGTTCTGTGAAATAGAACGTTGTGCAGTCAGTGGTAAAGTTAGTTTGTAGTGCAACCTTCAATATTTCCTTTTTTCCCACTTGCTCCTGCTGTCACTAACAGTGGTTTTGTGGGAGTTTTTGGGAGTCATTATGCATTTACGGTAACATCTGCACAACTAAATAATGTGGAGAAATACCATAACAACACTCGAAAGACGCACAAGCGATTTGTTTACAAGAGACATGAGATGTACGAGCTGTGTTTGGAAAGCTGTCATGGTCACTTTGTCTTTCTGTGTGCTTCATCCACCACTGAGATGAAGCAAACAGAAGGATGTGGTCGGTTGATTCACAAACAGACGTCATACGGTGAATACCTGTACTATGACAGGGAACTGTGGGCGAGTACAGAAGTGAAACTAAAACTGCTGTATAATGCTGAGGTTTTTGTATTGGCAAAAAAAAAAAAAAAAAAATTCTGTACTGATACTACTGATACTAATACTGAACAGATACAAATGATTTATCCATTCTGACAAAACTGGGGAAGATAGAATTATTGCTGATTTAAACAAACCAATTTGAGCATAATATTTTGGCATTTGTGCTTTTTAACCCCTGTAACTCAAAGAATACATGCACAAAATATTCTCTGTTTGCAATACTTCTTTCTTAATTAAGAAAATTCAGAAAAATAAAAAAATCTGAAAAATGCCTGAAAAATCTCATTTTGAAAAAGAAATCACAATTGTTCACTTGGAGAAGAAATGTAAAAGCAGATGAAAGAAGACTAAAGACAATTTTTCAGAAGAACAGACTTTATGAATGCATTCATCCTCTTGTCTGTAATACTGTCCTCTAGTTTGCCTCATATTATGTGTTCTACGCCACTCATCATACATAAGGTACAGTGTTAGCCTCACATCGGCAGATACAAGTAAGACATATTACAAATAGAAAACAGTGAGATATTATACAATAATTGAAATTAATTATTACAACAACCAAAAAAAATCTGCTAAAGCTTGAATTTCTCATTAGCCTAAAAAAATCAGCATGGTAACTTCCTAAAGCCTGGTACTCATCCAAACTTATCCAAACATATTCTTTAAACCTATTTAGATCTAAATAACCTTTCTTTTAATCACCCTTGATTTCCGTCATGATACAATAAGGTTATAGTATTACAATGTCATATGTATTTTCTTATTGATACAGTATTTCTACACCACACATACAGTAGTAGTTTAAGCCACTAGAGGACAGTAGCCAGCAATTATCACCTCTCCTTCTGTCCACTTAATTTATTTTCAAATAAACACTGTGGATTAATCATTATGCTGTTGCTTCTCGTGAGCGAGGGATTGATTATACCACTGGCGCATTAGTGAGGATGATTAGATGAACGTGTGTGTGTGGGCAGTGAAACCAGATGCCCTCATGGGTTGAAAGGTCCATCTGGATCATGAACCATATCCATTAATGAACTTTCGCTGAAAATAAGACTTTTCGTGCTTTCTTTCTGCATAATTTATAAATATTTATTCACTCCCATAAGCAGTGAGAATAAGCTTGTGTTAAAAAAAAAAAAAAAGAAAGAAACTATTCTAGAGGCCCATATTTGTGTTTAGTGCTATGCAATGCTAATGAAAAAAAGCCCTCATTTTGCTAAAATATTCATTAATGTTGTGGCACCAAGGGAAAAAAACATCATGACTGTTGCTATTGTCCTGATGGTTTCGTTTTCTCTAACTGTGTGCCACAAGGGGTTTCAAGCCTCCAATTTGTTTAGAAGAACATTAGTCAAATGATTCACGTTCATCACAGGTCAGTTCAGGCAAGGGTTTTCATTTTACACACTTGCAAACTTGAGAACTACACCATATGAACTTGGTGTAGCGTAAGGCAATGTCTTTTTGTCTGATTCAACTTGATCAAATTCTGCATACAGTATTCTGCAATGTTTTTCATTCTGGACATGATGCATGTGGATGTGTGCATGTACACTGATCAGCCTTAACATTAACACATTAACACTGATTATCAGTTATATACCGGTAAACTTGTGACAGGATCATGGGCCAAACAACATGAGAGGTAGAAAGGCACCAGAACACCAACGCACCACAGCCAGCCATGCACAGGACCCAGCAGGCAAAGAGCCCAAGGCTGCCAACACTCTAAACGTCCCAGATCCTAATCTGATTGAGCCTCCTATAGGATACGACAGACAAACAAGTGTGATCCATGGAGGCCGCATCACATGGAGGACCCACAGCACCCAAATGATCTATTCATCCTGGTGCCAGACACCACAGCACACCCTCAGAGATCTTTTAGAGGCTTGTCCCAGGGGGTCAGAGCCAGCCTAGTGGCACAAGGAAAACTGGATCTATTCTATTTTATTTATTCATTTATTTTTCTATTGTATTCTATTTGATTTTATTTTATTTCCTTGTTTCACATAAGTCACTTTAAACAGGACACTTTCAGGCATATATGCAACCCCCCAACCGAACATTTCTATTTAAATTCAACTTCATTTCCACACAAAATGTATTTGTATTATATAGATATATTATTCTTTCTTAGCTAAATGTACGTTCTATTTTTTTTCATATATATTTACTATTAATAGTCTTTTATTTGAAGGTCACGCGCAGTCGTCTAAGCATTTCACTGCATATCATATTGTGTATGTATATATGTGTATGTGACAACAGGGTGCTTTGCTCCAAGGCCATTAAATCAACCCTGTATAGAGTTTCACATTTTCTATATTACTATTAATAATAATAATAATAATAATAATAAAAATAAAGAACACATTTCTTTCAATTGTTATTTCATCATCAGCTTCTTGTCTTTCTTTTATTTGAAAAATAATAACTAAAAACTAAATAAAGCACAAAGAGTACTGTCAAAATTACTGTCCTGAAGAGTCACCTGTTTCAGAAACCTTAGATTTACAACTTTACGTCTTTACTGAGTTTTACAAAAAAAATGCACAAGAAAAATAAGCTTCAAATCCTCTGTGTAAGTTCATACTACAGGTTAAAACGCTAATGATGGTGCGAGCATACTGTATGCAAATTCCCGTTATCATAAGTAGCACATTTTGACTCTATATCATGTAGTTATACAAGACAAAAATATGATCTACTGTAGTGCTAACTACTGTAGATGATGTTGATGGGTTGCTTTTCGAGACTGGTCCGCTTAATATTTCTTCCTCATGTCCTTCCACCATCACCTCTAGCTTCCTCACTGTGGATACACCCATTTATTAAATTACATACATTCATTTACATTTTACATACAGATTTCTGTAAAGATGCTTTGTGACATTGTGCATTGTTAATAGTGATGTTCTGTCCCTAGTGTCCAAGCTACTGTTATACAACTAGTCAGAACAATCTGAATTGAGAACCCTTCTTACCAATCAGAAATGGGGACTGAATAATTAAGGTTTGTATAATGTATAACATATTCGACATATCCTCAATCACATCATAAAATGATACTGAAGTCTTACTGAGTATCCGCTTTTTGTATCCTGCTCTATAACTTGAATACTTTACACTTTACAATACTTTACACTACTGCCAGAATATCAGCGTATAGAATAATTAAAGTGTCGGGCTTTGTTAATTCAGTGTACTCTGGGACTTTAAAACAAAGAGCATTTCTTAGCTTTGCATTTGATTTCTTGGTTTACATTAACAGTATTTGGTAGTTGCCCTTATCCAGAGCGACTTAAATTTTTATCTCATTATACAGTACATTTAGCAGTTAAGAGTTAAGGGCCTTGCCACCTCAACCAAGTACCCCTGCTGCGCAGTTGCTGATGCTGAAGTTTGTTTTCAGCTATTATTTTGACACATGTATTCCTTTATTCAATTTTGCTTGTATTCTTCTTTGCAGAAATGTATCTGATCAAGTATCTGTACACATTGTCTGGATCTTCTCACTCACTCATCACTTATACTGCTTAATCCTTTATTCAGGGTCACGGGGGGCCTGGAGCCTATCCCAGGAGACTTTGGATACAAGGCGGGGTACACCCTGGACAGGGTGCCAATCCATCGCAGGGCTCACACACTCATTAACACTACGGCCAATTTGGGAATACCAATTACCCTAACCTACATGTCTTTGGACTGTGGGAGGAAACCGGAGTACCCGGAGGAATCCCACCAAGCACGGGGAGAACTTGCAAACTCTATGCACACAGAGACGGGAATCGAGCCTGGCCAGGAATCGAACCCGGACCCTGGAGGTGCAAGGTGCACCGTGTCGCCGTCTGGATCTTCTAAACACATTAAATGCCTTTTAGTAAAATGTAAAGTGAAGAGGTACACATAAAAATACCCACATGGATTTCATATGATGTGTGATGGGTGTTCAATACATACCGGGACATTTGTGCAGAATAAAAGAACACAGTCATGAGAGTAAAAACTACCATTATTTCTTTATATAACCCCCTGCTACACTTATACACTTACTATATCCCATGGTTTCACCAGTGCTTGGATACCATCCAGGTAGAAAGCTTTCTCCGTACTGTAAATTGGAGCGATGTTCGGAGTGCCTGGCCCTCTTTATCAAAAAGTCTTGCAGGGAACTCTTGCAGTACTCAATGTGTACTCACCTTCTGGGAACGCATGTTATCATGCATGAGACAGATGCGTCTCTTCCACAAGTTTGGCGACAATTTATCCATTGATTTCAATTCACTGAATGTGCACCGGAGCAACTTCCAATGGGCTTCGAGCCGCCTCAGCCTGGATCATCATTACAGTACGGCTTCCTTTAAAATGTTTGCACAATTCAAAGGTTTTATTGCACCTAAGAGTCTCATCAAAATACTTTATCAGTCTTGCGCTCTTGACACGACAAGTCCCAGTTTAACTTGAACGCCCCTCGTGGTGGCATAGCAAATAATTGTGTTTCCACTGGCCCCTGAATTGAATAAGTGCCACTACATTAGCTGTCAGTGATCCATCAGCTGAAGTAGAGTATGCACCGAGCGAGGAAAGGTTCATTGCTCATGTCACATTCCTCCGTAAAGTGGCTTTTGTTTGGGAAAAGACTTTAACACAGTGAGAGTCACCCAGGAATGAAGTGTGAATGAGGTGTGTGTTTGACAGGTGAGAAAAGATATGAGAATGAGAGCTGCTGAACGTGAAAAGGCCTCTGAATCTGCCAGCATGCCATAGACACTCTGCTCTGTCTTCTGCTTGCCAGATTTCTTTTAACCAGATTTCACTCACGAAGGTCTGCTTATCTGATAGTTCTGCCCTACTGAGTTTTTATATGGTGGTAAATGTCAATGGACACAGTAGGCAGCATGTCTAACACTCCAGTGCTCTGCCGTTTATTACTTTTGATACAGTCTTTAAAAAAAAAGATGCTAAACTGTACCCTTCAGGGAACAGGATGCTTGTCTTGGAGTGATACAATTTAAGGGGGGATTTAGTATGTTTCCTGCAATTGGGAGCGGTGGGAACCTTTCAAACTCATTTCAAGTACAGAATGGTACGCACTGTTCTGCATAGATTAAGTGTTAGTTTTTTTCTTTTATGACTTTCTCTATAGGAATGAAAAATGTAAACGCTATGTACAGTACATACTGTACAGTATATGCACACTCAGCAAAAAATTTCAACGTACCTTATCATTGTGGCGATACCTTTATGTTTTCTATCTTTATTGCATAATTAAATTCAAGTGCGAATTTTAATCTTTTAAAAGCCCATGTCGCTGTGATTCATTTCTCGCACAAGGTGGACGAGAACAGGATACGCTATCCCTCCTTCACTAACTGACGAGCCAGCTAAATGTCACATCTGTCCTCAGCTACCACTTATGCTCAGACACAAAAGAGATATTGAGTTACCTCGGAGAAGCCCAGCAATGTTTGTAGAGTATCAATTGGGACTTGGGCCTGCTTGGACCTTGTTCCAAAAGCTAGAACGAGAAGTAGAGGTGTTTGGATGTGTTAAGAACATGAAGAAAAAATACGAAGACGGATCTATTTCAATTTAATCTAATTTTATTTATATAGCACTTTTAACAGTGGTTATTGTTGTAAAGCATTTTTACAGAATCAAAAAAAAAATGGAAATGAGTTTGAAATGTGTAAGATGTATAAATTGTAAAAATCAGATTTTCTCTAATGAGCAAGCTGCGGGCGATGGCGACGGTGGCAAGGAAAACCTCCTTGAGATGGCAATAGGGAGACCATTGAAAGGAACCAGACTCAGCAGGGAACCCATCCTCATTTGGGTGATAACGGATAGCAAGGATTCATCTGCAGTCATACTGTGTGTTTATTAGGCTGGAAGTTCAATAGACAGTATGGTGTTTAAGTTAATATGGAGTCCACTTTCATTGGTCGAAGCTCAGGGGGAATTGCAGTCCTGAGCATCTGCAGTCACAAGTCACCAGGGAATAGCTGTCTGCATCATGGCCAGGTGGAATCGTCCCCACTTAACACACTAAAAAAATATTTCTCAGCCAACCATACAGTAGTTGTATGGAAAGGACAAACCACATGTTATCACTGGCTTACTGGAAGTGCAAGAAGTTCCATCCAACAGAAAAACTTTCTTCACTGTCGGTCATTTATAAAATGTGCGATGCTACAGTATTTTCTCTTTCAAGCCTGACTTACCATAAAACTAGCATAGCATTGCATTCCCATCCACTCCAGACACCCAATGTTAGATTATTGCACTGCGAAGAAACTAATATTATTTGAGTGTTGTTTACTGCATGTATTAAAGTCTTATAGCAGGGGAGGAACAGAGCCAACACAGTTATCGCAAAATCGCTGCCAAGGGATCATAAAACTGAGACTGATGATCTCGTTACGTTCAAACAGAATCGAAGATGGCCCATTAAGCCTTTATGATGAGTTGTTCACCTCACAGGCCAAATGTGGCGCAGCTATTCTGTCAAACTAAATCGTTTGGGATTTCCAGACAGGCAGTTAATAGTTAAATACCCCCCCCCCCCCCCCCCACACACACACCCCCAAACCCTTTCCTGGTAAAATTGCAGGCTTTTGTGATGTAAAAATCATGTGAGATTTTTTTCAACCTCCAATGTGAAACATGTTTAATACTTTAACAGCTGTGATCTTTCCAGTCCTATCCTCTGCAAATAATATCAAATCAAATCAAAACCTTATTTATATAACACTTTGAAACAACTGACAGTTGCTTTACAAGGGTAAAATAAAACATAAAAAATTGGAAGAAAAGCTATAATAAAACTGGCAGATAAATAAGAAGAAGAAGAAAAAGAGGAATAAGGCCCATGCTCTAGTGGGAATGATATTCAAGAGAAAATACATGTGTCTTGGCTCTAGATTTGGAGAGGGCCACGTCTGTTATTAACCAGATATTTGGTGAAAGTGACTTCCACAGTTTTGGTGCAACCACTGCAAATGCTCGATCACCCCAACGCTTACCCTTCAACCTGGGCACCTCCAGACAGCACTGGCCAGAAGACCTTAAGTGTCTGTCTTGATTCTGCATAGTCGAAAGATCAGTCAAACCGATCGGTGCGAGTCCATTTAACACCTTAAAAACAAACAATAAAATCTTAAAATCAATTCTAAAATGCACCAAGAGAGCGGAGAGCAGGTGTGATGTGTTCCCGCCTGCAAGTGCCTGGTGAAAGATGATCTGATACCTAGAGGGAAGCAAGGGACGACTGATTTATAACAACATAAAGTGAGTTGCAATAATCCATTCTTGAGCTAATAAAAGCACGAATTTCTCTCTCAAATTATTGTGAGATTAATTAAGTAATAATCCCTGATATGGAAAAGATCCAAATTGTAAAATCCTTGATAAATTCCAGTAATAATTACTTTACATTAATATTATGCCTGACAATCTGACTGATGGCAATTACTGTATGTATAGTTCAAAAGAGGTTTCTCATACTTCTCCTTCTTTGGCCAGGTTATTTGCCCCTATTACTTACCTTCTACATCTGTACAAGTCCCATGTTGACAGTTTCTCCGTAATCTAAATCAAGTCATTTAGAGGAGATCTCTCGAGTCATTATTTTGGCTATGAGATGCAAACTGGTTAAATAATGCATGGCTCATCTGTGAAGCTGGAATTAAATATGATCGAGCGTGTCAGCTGGTTGTGTTCCTGCAGTGAACAACTGCTCAAACAAGACACTTATCAGAATGTTCTCTAAGTGGATGATGTTAAGATCTCTGTCTATTTAGCATTTCTAATTCTTAAACAATAAACTTTCATTTTTAATTGTATTGCCTCTAAGAAATCGTGACCTCGTGGAATTGTGTCGAAATTTTTGTTTTCTTTGCTGTTAACGGCTGCATTTAGCTCTATGAGTAACAGCAACAGGGTTAAATGTAGGGAAAAGTTGGAGGGACAAAGTAGGACAGCAAGTATTTTTCTTCTTTCCAAGAAATTCAGATGATACAAATTCCTCTTAAACATATGTAATAGTTGAAATATTTCTTAATGAGTATTGTAGGCAGGCCACAGGTTTAAGCAAATGTTGTGTGAAAGAACATTTTCTGATTAGTTTATGTGTATTGATACGCCAATCAGCCATTACATTTAAAGCAGTAACTTTAAAAACTCCTAGGTTTTACATCTGGCTTTTTGGGTCAGACTTCCACAGAGGCTCTGGAGTGTGCTGTGGTCTGATGTCTGGCACCAGGACATTTTCGGTGAATTGTTTGGGTACTTTGGATGTGGATTGGGGCCTCTATGGATTGGACTTGTTTGTCAGGTGCATCCCAAGTGTGCTCAATCAGATTCTGATCTCGGAAGTTTGCACGCCTGGTTAAGGTCTTTGGACTCTTTGTTTGCTTGGCCGCATGCATGATGCATTGTGTGTACTGGTGCCTTTCACCGTGACATTGGCAGCGGATCCTTTGGGTGCTGTGAGTGGTGCAGTGGGGCCTTCTTGGATTGGACTTATTTGTCCGGCTTATCCCATAAGCGCTTGATCAGGAACTTTGGAGGTGGGCAGCAAGGTGGCTTAGTGGTGGTGGTGGCCTTGCATCTCCAGGGTCCAGGTTCGAGTTCAGACCAGGTTTGATTGCTGCCTCTGTGTGCATGGAGTTTGCATGTTTTCCCCATGCTTGGTGGGTTTCCTCCAGGTACGACAGTTTCCTCCCACAGTCCAAAGACAGGCAGATTAGGCTAATTGGTCTCTCCTCAGACTGTACTACCGTATTTTCCGCACGATTAGGCGCACCTAAACGCCTTCAATCGTTTCAAAAGCTGATCATGCGCCTAATAATACAATGCGCCTTGTATATGGCCCAGTATTAAAACGCATACAGGTCTCAGTTACGGTAAGCAGCCGCGACTCGATTTTCCCTCGTAATAGTGCGCAGTGCATGCTGGGATACCGGGAAACTGGCGTTTCATTTCCATTTTAATATTTTTGTAAATACCCTGAAATGGCTCCTACCAAAAGACTCGCGTACAACGCTGAGTTTAAACTCAAGGCGATAAGCCACGCACAAGAACACGGCAATAGAGCAGCAGCGAGAGAATTTAATATCAATGAATCAATGGTGCGGAAGTGGAGGAAGTATGAGGATGAGCTCCGCCAAGTAAAGAAGACAACACAGAGTTTCCGCGGGAACAAAGCGAGATGGCCACAGTTAGATGGCCACAGCTTCGCCTTATGCGAAGCGTTTTATTAAAGGTGCGCCTTATGATGCGATGCGCCTTATATATGTAAAAATAATTAAAATACGTCATTTATTGAAGGTGCGCCTTTTGATGCGGTGCGTCTTTTCGTGCGCAAAATACGGTACTTGTACTACTGTACTACTTATACTACTGTACTACTATGTCTATATTTTTAGCATCTTCTTTTCTTTGACGTTTCGGCATATGAATTTACGAAACATTAATACTGTAGATGATTACTTCCCATGAGTGCCAACAAATATCAGGTGACTTCTAACATAGGTGACATTAAATTTGGATTTAGACCAATATGACAAACCTAATAATTATTACATAAAATCTTGAGAACATTATTTTTTAAAAACCTAACCCTGCTGAAATGCAACATATCATAGCTACAATCAGTATGCAAAGGTTAACAGATATCAGTGGTATAACTTGTATTCCTTTATTCTTTTATCTCTGGTGAGCAAAGATCTCCTGTAGCATCAGCACAGCAACCTGTAAGACATGTCCCACAGCAATTCCCATAATAAACCCTGCTCCATCCACCCTTAGTGCACATCCAAGCATGAGCGCGATGATGTACAGTATGTGTTAAGCTTTCAGTGATGATGATTGTTATTGTTAGAGCTCTCTGAGGGAGGTGAAAGAGAGACAGCTAGACAGATCGCAAACTCAGCTGGCGACTCTATGTATATAAAGATAAGAACACAAAGGCTCCGCTCCTTCTCCTTATCCGGTTGGATTGCGTACGTATCTGAGGCGGAGAGGACGATGCCAATCATTGGCTTGTCACTCGTGTTAAGCGCAAACGGTGATCAGGTTACGCTGACTGAGGCCCCCTCATAGTAAAGCACTTAGCTCAAGAGTCGCCCCTTTGTTCAGACACGCTGCCTCCCCACTTAGACCTCTTAACACAAGCTGCATGCTGGACGAGTAGGCGAATTTGTCATGCCACTACAGGTTTCAAGGTTGGGAAGACATGACAACTGACACGTGCTGGATAAACTATGTTGCACTCCTTAGAGAGAGAGAGAACACTTGAGTGTCTTTGGAATCTCTTTCATGTTGTGTTTTTATGCACTTATCCCACTTTCACACCTATTAATCCAAATCGCAGCCTTCGATTCATTTGCTGTTCAGTTCCCAGGATTCACACTGCACATAGGGTTTGAAGGGTATGTGCTGTGTATCTATGTAATAGTGAACACAGAGTGTATGCAGAAATTGGAAAAATCACCTGCATACTAAGAATGGAGCTTTTATTTTCTCCTTTTGTTTATTGGCTGAAATATCCTGGACACCTGCCTGGATGATCTACAGCAAGACTGATGACGCACCAGGAACCAATTCTAGTAGACTAAACACGCCATATATGAAAGCAATCTTACACACCTTACACAAGTTTCAGTTCTCTTATGCAGTTTCATTCATTCTGCAAAATACAGAACCTCCACAATATACGAGTTTGTCTTTGCAAAGTTACTGACAGAGCTCGGCCTCAAAGGAAACTTAAATCCAAGCGTAGTTCCAAGAGAAACGGTGCCAGTTTGCCTCAACACCTGCATATCCAAGAAGAAGAAGAAAAAAAAAATTCAAACAAAAGCTCATTAATTTTACAGTTCAAAGGTCTCTTAACATTCTAATGGCCTACAGAGATGCCAGGAGTCCTGACAGTAATATATTGTAGTAATATACATGCAGATGTGGATAGAGTAGCCAAAAAATGTACTCAAGTAAGAGTAGCTGTACTTCAAAATAATATCACTCAAGTAGAAGTAAAAAGTAGTCATCCAAAATATTACTCAAGTAAGAGTAAAAAGTATTCGGTGAAAAAACTACTGAGTAACTGTTTCATCATAACTTCCTTCTTTTTTTTTTTTTTTTTAGAAATTATATAAGAAGTCAGACAAAATGATAAAATAATGTACAAATTGCAACATTTCCAAATAGTAAAATTAATGAATAAATCTAAACATCTTTACAAAAATTGCAAATTAAGGAATAAGAAACATAAATTTCCTAATCTCCCTATATCACAATATAAAGCTTTTGAAATAAATCCCTATTGTAGGTAACATATGTATGTGTGAACAGTGTAACTATTTCCTGTGTAAGATATACTGTGTATTCAGTCGCCCTGCAAATGACTCAGCAGAAAATAAAATAACTTTAGAACACGTGTACAAGTCTAGAAGTCTCACTTCACCATAAACTGTGTCCAGCAGAACAAATGTAAGAAAATTATATATTTTTTTAGCTTCTAGTTTATTTGCTAATTATACATGTTAAGATTGCAACATTAAATAAAACAGCTAAGCTAGCCGCGACGTGTTTGATTCCCTGTCTACCACTGCTGAAGACGCCCCTCCCCCACCCCACCCCCTTCTGTGTAGTCATGTGACTCCATGCAGTTATTGTTATTGCGTCTGATTGGTCAAACGGACTCATGTGATTATTGTTGCTACATCTGATTGGTGAAACACAGTCATGTGGTAAATCCTGCTGCATTTCTCTGGAAAACACAAAGAATATCTAAAGTGTAGAATAAATGGTTAGAAAAGTAACGAGTCCAGTGTAGCCGAATGTAGCGGATCACAAATCTACTCACTTAAAAGTAAAAAAGTATGGTGCAGTAACACTACTCATAGAAGTACTTTTTTTTTTCTTTCAGAAAGTTAGAACCTATCAATAAATAATGCAAATCGTTGTTTGTAGACTGAAAGGCTGTATGAATATGGAAATATAGTCTGTGGCTTGGCTGGTATACCACATCTTTGTAGAAACACAGCCACAAATTTAAATTGTAGTGCACTGTCTAATTTTGCAAGCCTACTGTACCTACTTGCTGTCAATAAATAAATAAATAAATATATTTATTTCTCATAAAGGAAGTAGAAGTGGCTACTTCTAAGCAGAATCCTCACAAGAGTGACAGATATCTGCCTAATTTAGATTAGACTAGATTCAACTTTACATAGTCAATGAAATGCAGTTAGCATCTAACCAGAAGTGCATAAGTACCCTATTTATAATAAATAACAAATAGTAAATAAGATCATTAGTCCATGTGTGCACATGTGAGGGTGTCACACAATATGTATTTTATTATACATTATTTCTTTTTATCTTTGCTGCCACTTACAGGTTTACTGTTTACTGTTTCTCCTCCAATTACCTCAACTCATCACCTCAGAGTATCGTAATGTCATGTTGTCGCATTGTCACGTTGTCGCTCTTGTTTGCATATTTGCATGTGCACTTTATGTTGTCTCTTTTGTATAAAAACATAGATAGCTCTCTGTTAACTTAAAAAGTCAATCTGTCTTGTCCCAGGTAGCCAGCAAGTTAAATTTCTAAGTTAGCTAGTTAGTTAGTTAGTTTTTTGTTTATTTATGTTGTAAATTTGTGTTGTCATGTCAATATGTCTTGTCTCAGCTAGCCAGCTAGTTAGGTTTCTTAGTTACCTAGATAGTTGTGTTAATTTATGTTGGTAATGTATGTTGTATGTAGCACCTTGGTCATGGAGGAACACTGTTTCGTTGAACCGTACAGTATATGGTTGAAGTGACAATAAAAGTCTATTTGAACTAATTAATATAAGTATGATCTCATATGAATATCTATATCTATAAACACAGCCACAACCTTTATACAGATATAATATGATATATTTTATACAGAATAAATATGGGTGGAATAGACAGTAGTACACTAATCAATTATGGATGGCGCAAATATGCAAAGTGGATGAAGCGGTAAAGCAATATAGACTGAAAGTGACAGTGTATTCATAGTGACATTCCATGATCAGCTGTTCAGTTTGGTAACCGTCACAGGAAAAGAGTAACATTAAAATAGCAATATAAGTAAGTGAAAAAAACACTGGGCCTTATTTATCATACTGGTTAAAAATTTTATTATTTGTATTTACCTGTGCCATATGTAGGACATTCTTTATTAGTTAAAGTATAATGTAAAGTGACAGAGGGAATAGGAGAATGAATTGGTCTTCACCTGCAGATAAAGCTGTTCTTTAGCCTGGATTTCAAGTGTATATAAATAAAGTTGAATGGACATGACTCTAATAAAAAAAGAAGTGCTTACAAAGACTGTATCAGACACTACAGCGAGAAATGAGCCAGGTATTAAGTCACACAGGTTAATTTTGTGCTATGAGCCAATGGAGTTCAGGAGATGAAATGTATCAAATTTGCAATTCTGGCTGATAAATACCTTATATAAATCTTTCTGATTCCTGATGAAGAATCAAATCCAAGAATGAATTACAATCCAAGCTGGTTACTTTACTTTACTTTACTTTACAAAAACGTGCATTGGTCAGTACAAACCAGCAACGTTGGCCAAGTTATTTTTACGAGTAGCAGCGAAGGGCTCATGTCAAAATGAGGCGACAGGTTCCCTATTTCTTACTGCATCCTCACGAATTATTATAACAGTTTTACTGGACCATTGCTTAAATATTCTAACAGGTAGTGCTCGTGTCATGGTATGCGTGTATGTATACTTAAATATACAGGATGTATTTTGACCAGCATTTAGCTTTAAATTTATATCTGTTTAAACCTACTGTTTTGATACTTTTCTTTCGTGTTTATTATTAACGCTACAATTATATTGTGAATATATACTGTATATGCTCATTACTGCAAACTAACAGGAAAGGTTTAACAATAGGTTTACTTTCCTGCACACTTTACACTGTATTCATAATCATTCATACACATCTGTCTGTAATATGATGGATGTACTGATTTCACTTTCACACGCAAATGCTTTTTTACTATTTCTGTAAACCATACAGAAGTTTAAAGGTGCTAAAGTCAAGCGTCTTTTCTCTCTACTGTTTCATGGACATATGGTTTTCTTTACACTTGCTGATAACATCAGGACAGATCCCAAAAAAAGAGCACATCAGCAAAACACACTGCTGATAGGTGTTTAGGTTGTAAGCGTGTCCATGTAGACGGCAGACACACAGCAGGCTGCGATAATCAGGGTCTCATCAGGTCTAAGTGGCTCCTTCGGCTGGCACAGACTAAACCTGATAGACACTGGCACAGACTAAACCTGATAGACACTGGCATAGACTAAACCACAGATAAACAACAGCCAGCTACTGCAGTGTGACAATATTCCTCTCCTTAAGTCTTTCACTCACATGATTAAATCTATTTTTAAAAGGTGGGTCTGACCTGATGAAGCAATATGAAAGTTATTTATTTACTTCAATGTTGTCTTTCATGCAATATCAAACATGATAAACTAAAAGGAGGCTTGTTTTTTATTTTTTTATTTTTTAGAAATATATGTATTAATATGTTATAAATAATTTCCATGCCACAATATGAGCAGATTGTAGATAAAATTATAACTGTAAAATTTGCATGGGTTTTGAGCTTTTAAAGGGTCAACCTTTAAATTATGTAGAAAATGTAGTGCCTGTATAGACATGGGTTTACGGTAAACACCAGGTAACCAGGCTAACCATATACTTGTCTAGTATAACATGCATTGAAAGATTTTATTTCACATTGATGAATTCAAAACATTCTCCACTTACCTTGACAGAAAGCGAGGGCCCTGTGCCAATGCACCCTTCAAGCTGGAAAATTGAGAGGAGACGAAAGGACACTAATGTAAGATAAGGGAAAGGGGCGGGGCTTTCAGACGTGCCAGTTAAAATTGGAGCTCGAAACAACTGTGCAACTGTCAATCAAAAAAGTTCCAAGAGTTCCAAAAATCTAAAAAAAAAAATTAAAAAAAATCTGTCTTTGCATGTTTAAGTGATAACTAGTAGTTGTATTTTTAAATGATGGAGTTTCGACACAAAGTGCTTAAATCTGTGATTAATTTTCCATAACAGCCTCTTAGCCTCTCTAACGGTAGTATATATTTTTTATCTTAGCTCTAATACATGATTCATTTTATCCTAACAGCTTACACGTCCAAACTCATACAGTGAACTGTACTCCTTATAAACAAGATAAAACCTGTAATTGTTGACATGGGCAATGTTTCTCTGAAGAACAGGAAGTGTTTTTATTAATGCTTTCTGGTTTCTCAGTAATGGAGTACAAGCTGCATTTATGTCGGAATAACTTATTGTGAAAAAGCTAGTAAAGAACTGCTCATTCATAGCTCTTATAATGTACAGTACAGTAAGACTAACATGGATGTTCTACAACATCTATCAGAATTATAAAGACATACCGTATAGTGTAATCACATTCTATTATGTTTAGTTTTTAAAGTTGCTTCATGGCATCCCTTGTTGATTATTTTCCCATGATCGCATACCCCATCATGCATTATTCCACATATAATTCCACAGTTTTAATTTATGATGTTAAAGAATTTTAAATGTTAGCTATTATATTATATTTTGTGAAGAGGTCCAATAGAGCCATACAATTCCAACATTTTAGAACTTAAATGTGCTCTTTCAGTTTGACCAAATAGACAAATTACCTTGCATGAATCTATCTAGGAACCTCTGTAGTCCAACTAGGGACTGTGGTGGCCAATGTTTGATTACCATTGTATTTATTTCCAACATTCACACACTATGGGCAATTTTGAACTGTACGACAAAACCTACGATGCACAGGGAGAACATGCAAACTCCACACACACAGACCCAAGGCTGGACTCAAACCCAGACCCTGGAGGAGCAAGGTGACAGTGCTAAGCACTAAGCCACCAATGTAGGCCTTGCAAAGAGCTAAATTATGGCTCACTCTATTAGCTTCTGAAAGCAGATGTAACACTCTATATTACCAGAGGTGGAAAGTAACGGTTTACATTTACTCGCGTTACTGTAATTGGTCGCATATTTTTTTTGTACAGCAATACAGACCTCATTATTTCATCAGTTAATGACTGGATCTAGTTCTTTCTGCCATATACCACCATTTCCATACAGTTTAAAATAGAACCCTGAACCATTCTTTTGCTGTTCGGCCCGACACTAGACTGGGACGTAACGCCATATTTAAGTGACCACTTTGATTTTCAAGCACAAGAAAGACAACAGCTTTGTTATGCAAAGGTGTTCCTTCAGTTAAAAACAACTAGTTTGAGATTTATATCTGCTCATCTTTTTTTGAACTACGCTAGGATGCCTCATCCCACCCCAGCTGTTAAAAAAAAAAAAAAGTATTCGGTAACTTTTACTCTGAGTAAATTTTTTATGAGCTACTTTTTACTTGAGTAGATTTTTATAATGATAACTTTACTTGTACTTCAGTAAAATTTTACTGAAATAACAGTACTTTTACTTGAGTACAAAATTTTAGTACTCTTTCCACCTCTTTATATTACCCTAAATTAAACATACAGTATTTGTAAATAATTTTAATTATTTTACAC
Organism: Clarias magur; assembly: GCA_013621035.1. NCBI lineage: Eukaryota > Metazoa > Chordata > Actinopteri > Siluriformes > Clariidae > Clarias > Clarias magur. The sequence goes on from QNUK01000251.1 coordinate 587,561, forward strand.
AAATGCAGTACTCACAAATATGAATCAGTTCGTGGCCTTATCAGGCGTTAGAGTGTTACACTTACATTGCTTTAGCACAGAGCGGAACACCATCCTTTAAAGTGTTAATATTCTCTATGCTCATACAGAGCTCTCAAATTGAGCTGTGTCAAAATTATTCACAGCACCTGACGGCATAATGAAACCCCAAGGAGCAAAACTGTCCAATTCATCGTAAAAGGAAACTAAAAATAAACACCGGCCTGCTGTCCCAGCTAAGCCTAAAAGCCAAAGCAAACAGCAAGGTGATACGGAGGCATGCAAAATGAGCCAACACAGGAAATCAAAAATAATTATACGGATTTAAAAAAATGATAGCTTGGACCAGTCGAACTGCCCGACTTTAGCGTTCTAACCACTGCCGGAAACGCTCCGGCGGGTATGAAGCTTCTGAAAACATGCTATTATAGACGCTTCATGTGGATTACAGTGTGGGCTATCCAGAAACACATAGACACATTTTTATACAGCTGCATTGGAAACAAGCTCAGAAACATCAGCAAAACTGTACAGAGATACCAACAGGCAGAAGTGGAAAGAGTTGAGCAAAAGTCCTGGTACTGTAGTAATACTGTAATTGAGTTAGTTGAGTAAAATTGAGGAGACCATGCTGTTGAGCTCATCAGGCAAGGGGTTCCATTCCGTTTTTATGAGGCCGTGTCGCTAGCCCATCACCCAACCCTCCTCCTTTCTCATTCAGGCTTTGGGACCAGCAGTGGTAGAGTGATTTTGTATGAGCATAGGGTTTTATGATAGACTGTTGCAACCTTCAGCATCAGTGGCAGGGCTCGAACCCTTGACACTACGATAAGCAACCCAGAGCCTCACTCCCACTAAAATTATTCTAGGATAAAATTAGTTGTCTAGTGATATCTAGTGATTGAACTGATTCAACTAATCCATAAATGCTTTATACCTGAGGTATGTTTGAATTATTGAGTTCTGCATGGGTATGGGTAGCTCAGTGTTTACCTGATTGGAAGGTCTCAGGTTCAAACTCCACCACCACCATGTTGCCTCTGCAGGGTGCTTGAGCAAGGCTCTGAACCCTGAGATGTGTAATAAGATAAAAATGTAAGTCGCTCTGGATAAGGGCGTTTGCCAAATGCCGTAATATAAATGTTGATGCGAGCACAGTATCAACAATAAATCTAAGTTGGCTCTCTCTGGGATTTAGCAGCTTGGTAGATTTGTTGAGTCTTTATTTGTCATGCATAAATTATTGCCCAGTAAAGTTATTTACTTCACATATCCTAGTTTGTACTGTAGGAAGCTGGGGCCAGAGTGCATGGTCAGCCAGGATACAGCACATTGCTTAGGGGGCCCAATAGCTTAGTGGAGCCTGGGCTTGAACCAGCAACCTTCTGATCTGAAAAAAAAAACACTGTCACCCAATGAGATACCATTGCTCCTGCGGGTTAGCAGCAGCACCGTGACATACTTAACACAACAGGCAAAAACATGTTAAATAACATCTAAATAACTACCTAGTTACTCTAGCTCACTGACATGGTTTAATGGCTTACATAGCTTTTAAATGCTGATATTTCCTTTGCAACATTTTATATTTATTTATTTATTTATTTATTATTAATTATTGTACATTTTATATTTATTTATTTATTATTAATTATATATATATATATGGCATGTCGTTTAGGAAAATATTCCTATATTATGAGAGAACTTAATGAAAACTCTGAATATATTGAATGAACTGTGAGAATATTGAATATCATATTTGATAACAATAAACCTATGAATTTATGTTGTAATATAATATTTGATATAGATTATGTAGGGGGGGGCAATCTGTGGCAGGGGAGCATTTTAGCGCATAACACCGGTCTTCCGCGGTGAAATAGCGAATAAATTTCTTTATCCGTCGTCTGATACTGAGTGCGGCTTGTGCCACCACTTTGGGCCGGACACGCACTCATCAATGTGTTGACCATCTCTTCATTTCTCACAAATGCAGCAACCAAGTTTCTCGCCGACTCACTCATCCTTTCTAAAGATGGCGCTGTGTTTCGATGACGTCATGTTTCATTCGATATATACTTAGTTTTCATTCAATATATTCAGACTTTTCATTCAGTATATCAGTTTTCAATCCATATATTCAGAATTCATTCAATATATATATTTTTTCAATTAATATATTCGGAATCCATTCAATATTCTCACGTTTCATTCAATATATTCAGAGTTTTCATTAAGTTCTCTCATGAATATTTGACTAAACGGCATGCCATAATATATACATTTAAGTATATAGATATTGATATATTTTTTTCTTTTTTTTTTTTACATATATTTTTAAATACACTATAAGAAATATAATTAATTTTATATATTTAAAAATATATTATTATATTTTATTTTATTGTTTCCTGCCCTTCTACCTTCTTGTTCTCGCGAGGCTAAGACAAAATATGAATTTAATTGTACTTAGGTATACATGAGAATAAAAATCTTGAATCTTGAATCTTGAAACATTACTCGTAAATTGTGGGCAAGGTATACTCATCTATGTCCACTGTCTCAGATGTTGCTATCTGAAATGTAAGCTTATCACAGAAAACTGTTTTGTATTGACTGGATCTTGAAGTTAAAATACATAAAATGTATTACAATAAGCCATGTACTCAAGTACTGTATGACAAGTATATGGACAGTGTTTTAGTTTCCATCCTTACTTAACCTGATTGTACAAAAAAATAAGCCTAGCAATAGTCTCTCAACAGTTTGCAAATGAGCATAAGATGCACAAATCACCACACCTATCAGATTTGATTTCTTAATCCCTCTGATATATCTGTGCGGCTCCACTGCCTGGTTACTTGCTATATTCAGGAGCCCTGTAATGAGACCTTGAGGCCTACTCTTAGCAGCAGATCAAGTGAATTAAAACTGTCTTTTTGTTCATATCATATTTCTAGTCCTAATTTATTTTCATACCCCTGGTATATATTCATGTTGTACACGTTTGACAGAAATCTGTTTTGCTACAGAGATCAAATTTAGTTTGAGTGAAAACTACTTTTATTTCTCTATATAATCCACTGCTACACTAATGCATTTATTCCAGTGTTTCACTAGTGCTTGAATATCCTCAAGATAAAAGGTTTTCTCAGTACAGTACACTGGAGCCATGATCGGACTGCCTGCTTCATGTCTGAAACGCTGGCCTCCCAGGAACTCCTTTATTGTCTCAAATGTGGAAATGGCTTGGAGTGAGGTCAAGAATGAATACCACCCAGCTGAGTTCCTGTAATGTGCAAGTGGTGCAGTGGGTAGGATGATGTCATGCCTTGTACAGAATGACTTTGGTAATCAAACCAGGCTGTTTGTTTGATTTTTGTTTTTAACAGAGAAAAGTGCAATTAAAGGGGTTCCTGGCAGGCATTGGTATCCAAGCACTACTGAAACACCGGGATAAGTGCATTATTGTAGCAGGGGATTACGTATATAGAGAAATAAAGGGACTTTACTTCTTATAACTCACAACTCACATATAGTACAGACCAAAAGTTTGGACACACCTTCTCATTCAAAGAGTTTTCTTTATTGTGTTCTTTATTGTGTTCTTTAGCCCAAACGCGTCTCTTCTGCTTGTTGCCTGTCCTTAGCAGTGGTTTCCTAGCAGATGTTCTAGCATGAAGGCCTGATTCACACCGTCTCCTCTTAACAGTTGTTCTAGAGATGTGTCTGCTGCTAGAACTCTGTGTGGCATTGACCTGCTCTCTAATCTGAGCTGCTGTTAACCTGCGATTTCTGAGGCTGGTGACTCGGATGAACTTCTCCTCCGCAGCAGAGGCGACTCTCGGTCTTCCTTTCCTGGGGCGATCCGCATGTGAGCCAGTTTCTTTGTAGCGCTTGATGGTTTTTGTGACTGCACTTGGGGACACTTTCAAAGTTTTCCCAATTTTTTGGACTGACTGACCTTCATTTCTTAAAGTAATGATGGCCACTCGTTTTTCTTCACTTAGCTGCTTTTTTCTTGCTATAATACAAATTCAACCTCTTTGAATGAGAAGGTGTGTCCAAACTTTTGGTCTGTACTGTAACTGTCTTCTGTTATTCTGCACAATGAAAAGTCCCAGTTTTGAAATAAACACCCCTCATATATTTTCAAAGTGTAGATGCTTTATAGAAATCTGTTATGTTATTAAGTTAAATTTTATGATGTTATTCAAAATCATATCACAGCATGTGCTTATGTTCATATTTCAGGTTTCTATTATGGTCATTTCTCTTGCTATTTGTATGTTCTCTCTCTCTCTCTCTCTCTCTCTCTCTCTCTCTGTTCACCTGTTCTCTGTTTACTTCTGAATACTTTGTCTATTTAGACTGTATTGTGTCATCACATTGTCACAAAGTCTTACACTTTTGGTGCTTTCACTAGCAAGGGACAAATCCTTTGTGTCGGATTAAGTTTGTCTTTTGTGGGCATATAGTGACTGTTACTGTTTACGCTGTTGGTGTTGACATCGGCTATTTTCGTAATATCTTTATACACATTACGAAAAATATATGGCTGGATAAGATGCAACCATTATTATATTTGTGCATGTTACATAATAAATTGGAACTAATTACATCCAGGTTGTGGGTGCGGAATTAAAGAAATGTCAGACAACATGTGCAATCTCAACCCCAACTAGAGCTCATGCACGCCATACTTTGGTAATGAAAGGAAGTCCAAATCAGCGAGTTAAATCAGCCCTAGAAATTCAAAATGGCATTTTCATTTATGTATTTATTTCTTTTTATTTTTTAGTTATCTCCTGTTTTTCTGGTCTGGGCTTGCAAAATGATGCCGACTTTGCTTTAACGTAATGCAATCCTACACTGACAGGTTCTCCTTTTATCCTTCATAGAAATCTAACACTGTGTCACGAACGTCACAATGGCATCACCAGTTCCATCTTCACAGAGACCAACTTGGCTGTTACCCTGCAGATGTCAGCGACTTGGCCACGTCCAGAATGATTCAGTCCTCATAACAGTGTAATGGGTAGACCCATGTGTAAATGTGCATTCAAAGCAAGTACTTTAGTCTAAGATATCAAACATTTGGCAACATCCCAGTGGCTGAAACCTGGTAAAGCTGCAGAGTCCCAGTAAGAGCAGTAAATTTTTGTGTGTCTCTCAGACATGGAGGCTGAAATATTTCCTACCTAAATTTAGCGCACGAAGCGTCTAATCAGCACCAGTAGCACCGTCTTCCCTCAACATTTTTGGCTTATGGACCGGTTCGAACTTCAGGTGCCTGGGTCTATGTTGTTAGTGTTTTGTTATGTGTAATTGCTAGCGCAAATTGGTCCATATGTTGGTTCATGAGCTGTTTGGCTGTCTGGAACAGACTAGGGTTTAACGTGCAATGTGCATCTGGTGTCGCAGCTTAATTAAGGGCAATTAAGATGATTAATAGCTTTGTTTGAAAGGAAAACACAAGACAGAAGGGTTGGTGTTACTGGGCAAATGTTCCATAGAGGGACAGGCCAGGAGGTGAAGAAGGAGAAGGTGAAGGGCCTCTGAAACAGAGAACGGCCACAGTGAGGTAGATGCTAGTAGCCTCAGGGCCATCGACTGGAGGTGCAAAGCTCCTGATGCTTACACGTAATGCTTAGGAAAGTAGAGTGTGAGTGCCAAAGGAAAAGGTAATATTGACATGAGCCTTCACAGTAGCAGCCAGTGTTTATATTTTTCAGTGTCTGAGTATTGCTTGCATATGTGATGTGTATGTGCCAGAGTGATCGTAAGACCATTGGGAATGTAAGACCATGGGGTCAATTTCCCATCATGTTATACACACACACACACACACACACACACACACACACACACACACACACACACACACACACACACACACACACACGCACAGAGAGATAGAGAGACAAAAAATATGGTTAACAATAGAGATTGTTTTTTATTTCAACTATTTCTGTATGTACCACTTTACAGTAATATGGCTGACATTAACACTATGCAGTGGCACACAAGGAATAATAATAAAGCAGCAACAATAAAGTCACCAAGAGAAATGTTAATCCATTAAAAAAAAAAAATCAATCAATCAATTCTGAGGATTCGTAATCATGGTATCTTCTCTATCAGCCCAGTGATGGAAGGTTTTCCTTAAAGTTCCCAATGATGCAAAGCTTCCATTTGGAAACTACTCGTTTGAAGGAGTGATTTAATATTACCTTCCTTGGTTTGTAATCTTTTAATTAAAAAGTATATCTTTTACTTATTAACAAATAAATTTATATATGGACATAGATTTTATGATTTAGCTTGTCGGAAATATGAACAACATTTTTTATATACATATATGATTAGGGCTGCATGGTGACGTGCTTGAGATTAAGGTCATGGTTAAGGTTATGGCTAGTATGGTGGCCTTGCTCCTTTAGGGTCGGGGTTCAATTCCTGCCTCGGGTCTGTAAGTTTGTACAGTATGTGGGTTTCCTCCAGGTACTCCGGTTTCCTCCCACAGTTCAATGACATGCAGATTAGGTGTTCCCATTATATTAAATAGATTACAGCTCATTATACCATTATTCTCGTTGTTTCTATAGTAACAACTTTCCTAGGACCCAGAGTCAGTGTTTTCTATCAGTTAATAGGTTTTCCACAGGACAAAGAACTTTGCTTCCGGGATAAGAGCAGCATAACTAAATCGACTCGTTTGTCTTATTACCTTGAAGTAAAAGAAGTAAAAAAAGAAAAGCCTGTTGAGGGAAACTTTGCTCTGGAATCGACTCAGTCTGGACTCAGACCAGACAGACAGTTAACCCAACTGCAGTAATTTCAGCAGTCTCTTTCATTTTCATCTTTGCAGTCCAGTGATTTGTCCTTTCTAAAGCACATCATTCGTAACATTAAGTAACATCTCTTACATGACGTCTTCCAACGTGGTTGTTTAAGAAACTGTATTTATCCAAACAAAAAGATCCTTAGCATTGCCCTTTTAACATTTCCTTACAGTACATGCAGCCAGGTGGTGTAACATATTGTACTTAAAGGTTGTAGTGGCGACTTCAAACCACCATGAGACTTTGTTATTTGCCTTTGAAAGCACATGCAGGTATTTTATTCCTCGTCCATCACATGCTTGTTTAGCTCAAGGGCATTGAATAACACTTAAAACCGCACAAAGAGTGCATCTAAGAGAACTGGTGTAATGTCACCTACATACAGTATAATGAAACTTCCAGTAGACCGAGGTCTGTTTTGTCATTTAAATTTCACCACCTGTACCTCCCATGTACGACGCAAAAAAGCTGAATCTGATTTAAATCGAAAATCTATGCTGCCACCGATACCAGAATGAGTTGCGACCCCTAATCCAACCTTTGGTCTTGTTTTTCCTGAGAATTCACAGCATGAATTGTCATGTCTGTAATGATAATCCTGTTAGAATAAATAGCCCTTAAACATGGTGCTGTTCTTGGCTGGTGTGCGGGCTGCGCAGCTGGGATTGATACTTCTCTACTATATCACGCCATCTCACTTCTCCGACAATCTGCCAACTCAACTCTCTCTCTCTCTCTCTCTCTCTCATTTACTTTTAGCCAAACAGCAATTATTACTCCAACATCCAACATTCATTTGCTCCTGGTGCTTCTACTCAGCATAATCAGTGGAGGTTTGTGTGTCAATAACCTCTCTTTTTTCATTCACGGCTCTGGTAGTGGTGCAATCAATCACTCAAAATAAGGTGTCAATATGCTTGTATGCCACTTTTATGGAGCAGCAACCACATAACACGCATGGGTGGGTTCTTTTTCCAGGACTCTTGGCTGTTATGTCTGTCTGGTGGTTACGGATACCCATAGAGAAGAAACAAACCCCGGCACAGTAAATACCTTGCTAATGGTTTCATCGGGTGGGGAACACAGCTATGTTCATCTAAATATTGCTGCCCAGCCTCGGGAGAAACTCCAGAGGCATTCAGGCGTTGCTAAAGCACGGCCGATGGCTGTCACAAGCTGTCTCAAGACAGCACGAGATGGCTATCATGAAGGTCAGAGCACCGGGCAAGTAGATTTCTCCAGTTCTTGTTGTAAAAAGCAATCGTCCAGGAAGTTGAGAAGATGTGTTTATATGATATTGAGATGCAGCGCTGTCGGACTACAGCCCGTGTGCTGTCCGCTTCTGTAGTTTGAATCAGGAAATCTGCGGTTTTTGCTTTTGGAATGAGGAAAGATGGATACCGGGAGTCGAAGGTAACCGTATAGCCACACAGCTGCAGTAATGGGCACAGACCCCATGCTGGCTGAAAGAAATCACCACAGAGAGAGAGAGAGAGAGAGACAGTTTTAGCATTCCCAAGTGGAAAAACCAAACCCTACAAGCAAGGACTGAAATAAATCCTCATCAATCTCCATACAGACAGGTGACAAATTAAACTAATCATAAAAAACAACCTGAACATAAAGTGTCAGTAAGGTGTTAGAGCCACATCAGGTGCCAGAAAAGCTTAACAGATTTTAAAAAGTCCCCAGAACTCCGGGGCCATTATGGTTAAGGCTTTGGATTACTGGTTGGAAGGTCGGGGGGTTCAAGCCCAGACACCGCCAAGCTGCCACTGCTGAACCCATGGACAAGGCCCTTAGCCCTCTCTGCTCCAGGGGCGTTGTGTCCTGGCTCGTCCTGTGCTCTGACCCCACTGGGATATGTGAGAAATCATTTCACTGTGCTGTAAGGTACATGTGACAAATAACTAAAGTGCTCTGAAGTTTTAAACTCAGAAACATATTGCCTTGGTTTGTGTTTGGACATGGGTGGGGTAAAGACCAGAATCTCCAACGGGTGTTTAATTGTGTTGAATTTAAAGCAAAAATAGGACGTAAATATTATTTTTATCCTCATCAACCCATTCAGTAAGTCCTTGTACTTCATCACTGGTTGAAGATGATCAGTCAAAGAACTTAATATGGATTTGCAAAGCACAAGTGAACCCACACCATACCGGTAGAATAAATAAATAAATAAATAAATAAATAAATAAATAAATAAAACCTGTATAGAGTAACTAAGCCATTTTTTGTTTGTCTGTTCTCCTATCACCTCTCACCTGTCACCTATAAGTATGTGTGCTTATTTAGGCAGGTTTTGGAGAGTGCAAAAATAAATAAATAAATAAATAAATAAATAATAAAATGCATTTTAAAAAATACAAAAAATAAAGGTCTTTTTTTAATCAAAACGTTTCCTATGGTGTTTCAGTTTTCCCCAAATAATGGTGTAATTGAATGAACTGTAATGAACCAGTCTCGCATAATGTTTTTTTTTTTTCATTATTATTTTTTTCATGGGAATACTGGATTATTAGCTTAATTAGGAAATTAGTCACTGAAAGTAGTGCCAATAGCTTTATAGGTAATCAACTAAAAAAATCATTATATTACTCTGTCTCTGCACGCTTGGAAATGTATGCAGTTGGATCTCATTAATTTTAGTTGAATGCCCTGATGAAGACCTCTTCATATTTTTTTTTCCACCAGAAAGATCATGGTAATAACAACAACAGTTACCATCACATTTGACACACTTAAGCCAAATAAAATATTTCCAGCTCATCAGCTCTGAGGCTTTTTATCGGGTGCAGCAGGTGAGGGGCAGAAGGCCAAGCGCGCACACTGAAAGAGACACCTGCGCTCAGGGATCGGGCAGTGCGTGTAACCCTAGATCTGCTTTTTGGGGAGATTGGGATCGTGTACCAGGCAGAGGGGGTCAGTGTGACAAATTCTGCCTGTGTAGGGTGCTGGCAGTCGGATCAAAGTAGAGCTCATGAATCCTGATACTAAACGTTGCTGATGTCCTGTCAACAGAGACGAGATACTGAGGGCTAGCTTACATAAACAATTCGGGGTGACTAAGAGCAGCATGTAAGCATAAATAAATCTACGGTGGCAATATTTTATACCGACATATTTAAAGGGCATGAGATTGGCCGGGTTAGCAAAGTCATGTCTTGACTGTGGTGAATTGTTACTGAAATGCAAATAGGAAGGAGAAAAAGTTTCACTTTAACAAGACTTCTGGCTTAGAAGCTCCTTCTTAACATGAGAAAAAGCTAATGCTGTGGTTAAGCCTGTTATCTGTTCCGTCCGCATGCCGATCCTGACCCAATTCGGAGCTGCATACCGTTGAAAGTTTTTTTTTTTTTTTCTTTGGAGGAGGTGGGAGGAATGCTAATGAATAAGTCACTTAGAAAACTAAGAACAATGGGGGAAAAAAGATGAAAAAATCCAGTCACCTGCTAAAAAGCAGCATATCGATAAGAATAATTTTATGGTGAAAAGTAAGATGGATAGAAATGTTATTAGTTTAAACGATGAAATCTATCATTTCCGTTGTAGTGTAGTATCTAGCCATACACATAGCAACACTACTTGTAGCTTAAGTACAATTTTTACATTACATGTTCAACAGGATTTTTTTTCTTTTAATCACTCAAATTACAAAGAATGAATTAGAAACTGTTTTTATTATTTCTATTTAATATATAAATAATAAAGTGTACAGGTGCACCTCATGCACCATGGACTGGTCAGGACAATAATCAGATCGTGGCACAGATACAAAGCGAAAGAGGATAGATTCTTGAATCGTTCTTGAGTCATTGAAAAAACACAATAAGGTCAAACATCCATGGACATATTAATGAGCGTGAAAGATTCACCTGGCAAAGGACACACATTTGTTTGTAACCTATGCAAATGAAAAATGAAAATACAGTTGACTTTAAGTTAAATTTAAGGACACGGGTAAAGGTGAAGAGCTTGTTATATGCTTTTGATGTAGTTGTTAATTACCTGGCTGGCGAAGTTAGGAGTTTGGTCAGGAGTGATAGAGGTCAGCGTAGCTTAGCTGTTATAAAGCAAAAGCAGATAATATTATGGCAAGTTATAATTGCAAACAAACAAACAAACAAACAAACAAACAAAAAGCTCTGGTTGTTTCTGTTATTTCTCTGATGAGTTATTGTGTTTCCAGTCTATATAAGTCATACCAATGATTTGTCTAGAACTAAAGCACTCATTTATATACATATGTCATTTATAAATATATAACATATAAATATATCATTTATTAAGGCACATCTATAGAGCTTTATGGCACATCTACAACATAAAATGCTCCTCTATCTCATTATATCAAGCATAATATTAATTCTGAACAAGCCTCATTTCTACCTCAAGTCTTTTTTTTCTTCCTGGCATGGGAATGATGATTAAGGTTCCTCTGAAAGCGTCCTTATGTGGCGCCCCTATCTACGTTCTGAGATGTGCTGAGATAGAGACAGACAAAGAAAGAGGGCACGCCACTATCACTGGTGTTGACGCCACACGGTCCAGAGATGTCAAAACTATCTCGCTCCCCTATGAGAGAAATTGTAATGAAGGGAAGAAAAAGAAAGGAAGAGAGAAGAAAAAGAGGTGGGATACAGATCAGCTGCAGGCTAAACAAGCCTGCCGAGGCTCCAGAATAAAATCACGATCGTGTGAGAATAAAGAAAAATGTTGCTAAGGCAACTTTATCAGATGTGCAGGTATACTGAGCTGAAGTCACCCTTATACAGAAAGGGGGAAAAGTGATCATGATTGTGTACAAAAGAAGGTATATATGAAATTATTTTTGTGTATATTTAGTGTGTGAAGTGCCAAATCATCATTATAGCTCATACCGTTAAATGCATATATCTGACTGGTCGGAACAGATTGGAGTTTAATGTTTTCTCCAACTTTAAATTATTTATGGGATTTTATATATATATATATATATATATATTATTATTATTATTATTATTTAAACAATAACATTTATTATTACACTTCAGAATTTTTTTTAAATAATATATATCATATATAATGTATAGCAATAAATGATTATTAAAATATATATATTTTAAGTTTAAATGTTTTTTTTTGGGGCTGACTCTCTCTCTCTCTCTCTCTCTTTATATATATATATATATATATATATATATATATATATATATATATATATAAAAACACTTTGGGGTGCCATGTTTTTAAAAATGCACAAGAAGGAATTAAAAAGGATTAAAAAGGATTAAAAAGAATTTGTATTATTTAAAGAATTTTTAATCTCTTTATAGTTGCATAGGTACAATAAGTAATAGTTGCATCAAAGCTATTTACAGTTTCTTTCCCCCTTTTCATTCCTTTCAGTTTCAGTAGTTGTTGGCTGTCAAACAATTCACAGCTTTATATTGTTAAAGAAACACAAAACAGTATACGGCCTGTATACACAGTACACATATCATATTTTATTAATATCAAATTTGTCATAAGTAATAAACTTTTAACAGTGATCGCTCAGTGCTTTCTTTCTCTTTATTTGTCATGTCTGTAAAATTCCAGGGATTTTTATTTTTTTAAAAAAGAAAAGTTTTAATCACACACCATTAAAACATACGCACATGTGCCTTAATGGTAACCTCCCTCTGCGGATTTTAATTTAAAATCAAACCATATATGTAGCACATTTATGTACAAATTTATGTATTAAGCCAGTACAAATATATGGTTACTATACAGAATAATCAGAGAAATATAAAGCATGTATAAATGAATATGTGACTAACAATAAAATAAATAACAAATATTCTCAGAATGAACTAGCAAACAAATTACAACCTAAGGCACATATTTAAACCTAATTATTTAGCTTCAGAGTAACACCTGTAGCATGGGTTCCTCTATCAAAAAACAATCTAGAAAAATAAATCACTAAATCTCTAAAAAAACAATTCTACAGAGAATACTTCTTATCATCTCATCAGCAAAGCCTCGACAGAAAAAGGTAAGGGCCTCTCGTTCTTGATTGAGTTGGGTTTAGTGTCCCAGTGCTTGTGTGTGAGTGATTCAAGCCCCGGTGCCCTGCAGTGTTTTTCTGGCTGCTCAGTCTGTGACAGCATCTTCGTCTCGGTCAGAAAAGGAGTGCTGTCTCGCTTTGACGTGACATCCAGTCTGTCAGCAGCGGCACTCTGTGGAGGCGTGCTGTGAGACGAGTCAGCGGGGACCCTTTCCACCTCTGTATTTCCTCTGTTTTTGCAACAATAATAGAGTGAGCTTTGAAACGAGGGCAGAGCAGCAGGTTCCAGACACGTCTCTGTCCCAGTGCAGGTGTCCCACGATTTTAAGGACGGAGAAAAATTCTGTGTTGTGAGGATGTCCCGAGGACAATGCTCTACAGGCCTGGTTTTGAACTCCTGTGTGTGGCAGCGATCACAGTCAAACACCAGTGGACTGGACTGATACACGGGCACATAGCCGGGCATGCCCGTGTCAGACAGCGGACAGAAGCAAGGTGAGGGACTTGGAGACACGGTAGCCTGAAGGAGGACAATTCTACGCAGCTCTTCCATTTCTCTCTGTCTGAGCTCCCGTTCCAGCATCACACTCTCCAGCTCTTTATCAGCAAAAGCTCTTCTTTTCCTCATCTTAACACTAAGAGGAGGATAGTGGAGTCTCGTCTGCCAGTCTTCTGACGCTGGTGACTTACAGCCTATGTATAAACAAAAAGCACAACATCTTGTTCAGTATTTTAAGGCATAACTAATGGCCCAAACCATTTCTTTTGATTTGACATCAGTATAAACTATAGTTATTCTTCATTATCTTTATGTTTTTCATATGTCTTTCTTTTTTTCTGTATTAATAGTGCTTATTCTCAGGTTATGTTGTCTCATATAGGGGTAAAAGCAGCCTTAAAATTTTTTTTACCTGATCAAAAATGTATACACACGTCAGGAAAAGAAAAAAAATGTATGTATATTATATTAATAAAATATTAAAATTATTATCATATATATCAATATATAATGTATAGCAATACATTATACACACATTTTTCTTTTCCTGAAGTGTGTATACATTTTTTGCTGATCTCTCTCTCTCTCTCTCTCTCTCTCTCTCTCTCTCTCTCTCTCTCACTCTCTCTCTCTCTTTTATATATATATATATATATATATATATATATATATATATATATATATATATACACACTTCCCACTAAAGCATTCTATTCCATTGGGTAATTAGCCTACCTGACCTTCTTCATTTACATAATTTTAATTACCTTCAATAATCACAAATAGATCCTCTTCCTGCCAGAGGGATCTGTACTTTTGCCTGAGCTAATCCAATTCCTCCCTGTGGATGGGTTAATAAAATACATGTTAATTATGGCTTACCCTCTAGTAAACTCTTGGCCAGGAGGCTAGGTGCTTTGCTGTAGCGCTGGTAGGTTTGTCGTCTCAGGAAAGGAGCACTTCTTTGCGTTTTGTTACTCTGTTAATAAAATGAGCAACTCTGCATGAATATTTGTGATAGCAACCTGTTAGATGATTCACTGAATGTCAGAAAGAACCATGTAGGCTAATACTAAGATTATGGGTTATTGTATTGACATCATTGAAGCCATAGTTACACATTGCTTACAGTGTATAGTTTATGTACATAGTTTTAAAAGTGTCAAATAAAATATAGAAAATAACATGCAAGTATACTGTTTATGCATGGTACACACTAATGCAGAAGTGTTAAAAAAAGATTGTATGAATCTGAGTGAAATAGTAATGTTAATAAAGATGAGCAGTTCTGCATGAATATCTGTGACAATAGCAACCTATAGGATGATTCATTGAATGTCAGAAAGAACAATGTTGACTGAGTAATACTGAGGTTATGGGTCATGGTAATGCCATCATTGTTGCCATAGTTACCCATAAATTATAGTATATAGTTTAAGTAATCAACACTATATGAGTATCTAAAGTGAAAATATAAGTATAATCTATGCAGGCATGCTGTTTATGGATGGTATACAATAATGCAGAAAGGTGTTATAATGATTTATTATTTTTTTTATGAATCTGAGTTAACATGTAAAGTAAAATAAAAAATTAGCAGCTCTGTGTAAATATTTTTGACAATCTTTTGCATGATTCACTGCACGTCAGAGCGAACAATGTAGATTACACTAAGACTGAGGTTATGGGTTAAAGTAATGCCACTGTTGTAGCCATAATTACTCATAGACATATAGTGTATAGTTTAATTAATGAACACTACATGAGTATTAAAAGTGTTACTTTTTAACACTTTTAATACTCATGTAGTGTTGATTAATTAAACTATATGCAACTAAATGCAAGCACACTGTTTATGCATGGTTAACACTAGACTGATGTTATATATTTTAATTTAATTTTTTTTTTTTTATCCGAGTTAAGTAGTATTATGAAATGAGCGGCTCTGCACGAATATTTTAGCACATTAATAAAATGAGCAGCTCTGAATGAATATTTTTGACTTTACATTTACATTAAGGTGCTTTGAAGTTTCCTTTCATTGGATTGATTGTTACAACTAAGGATGATCATGCAAATACTGTTTTAAAGTTTCGTTTTGTTTTTTTTGGTAGGATTAATTAAGCCAAAAATCTAAATAAAAAAACAGATTGTTCTTTAGTCGTCACTTAAACATTGCCAGTGACTGGGCTGTACGGACATCAAGAGGAAGTTCATTCCACCACTTACTGTAGGTGCAAGAACAGAAGCGCAGGCGAAAGCCCCAGCTAGGTACCAGAACTTTAGCAACCTGTTAGATGATTCACTCAATGTCAGAGAGAACCTACAGTAATTCTGAGGATATAGGTTATAGTAATAACATCAATGTAGTCACCCTTAGATATATAGTTTGCCAAATAAAAGTATAGGCAATAACATGCAAGCATACTGTTTGTAGATGATATACAGTAATCCAGAAAAGTGTTACAATGGTGTTGTTGTTTTGAGTCACATCGTAACGCCAATAATTATAAAAACATGAGCAAAATGTTTATTTTAAACTTCTATGTTTATATTTTTTTATTATTTTACATTTATGTTTATTTATATTCAATTTCATGTTATATATTTATTTATTTAACATTTATATTTGTATACATTTGAATTTTTTAATTTTACAACAAAATATTTGTACTCTTGTACACACATTCTGAGTGCGAACACACACACACATACACACTACACGCACCTCTCCCGCCTGCTGTCTGCGGAGCGCGACCTGCGCCGCCATCACGCGCTGCCTCTCCAGCACGAGGACGCAGCTCGCGCACTGGCACTCCCGCCAGCGGCACGCGCGCTTGTGGCCCTTGAGGCGCGACACGACGCCGTGATTGCGGCAGCGCGCGCACTTGGGGCTGCGCACGGCGGCTCTGTGCGGTCGCTGCGCGTCCGCTCCCTCCGCGGGTCCGTGGAGCTCGGCGCGCTCCTGCAGCTGGCACTCCGGCCCCAGGTGATCGGCCATGTGAGCGGCAATAACGCCAGAGCCGGGATCGGGTTCTCTGCTCGCGTGGAAATGATGAAACGTCCAGATTTGGAAGAGAGCTGATACACTGAGTGTCGTTGTGGATATATTATTATTATTATTATTATTATTATTATTATTATTATTCGGACTTGCCACTCACTGCGCACTAAGATGATGACGAATGAACTTCCAAAGTGCCAAAGTTTGAGCTTGAGCACGTGTCCGTATTTAAACCGGCATCGTTGGTGACTGTGGACGCCACCCAGGTCGTGGTGCTCAAAACCAACTCCTCCTCTCCTCTCTGGTTACTGCACACTCACTTTAACATGGGCATCCTATTCACTAATGTATGCATTAAGAGTCTGTTTCACCTGTCTCGCCACAGACCAGTTCTTGCTTTGAATTCAACTTTGATTTTCTTTTCCATATAAAAAGGCCTAGGTTTAACTTTTTTTGTTCTTTCACTTGATTTAAACCTACTTTACAAAGTATAAAGTACATAAAGTTGTACATAAACTTGATGTAACGCAGTGGGTTCAATTCAGTTTTCAAACTCCCTCAGGATGATAATATTCTTTACGAAGAAAGAAATCAAATTATCTAAAGAAATAAAAGCATTTCCTACATAATAATCATCGATGATCTTCTCACTCACTCACTCACTCACTCACTCTCATGCACCGTCTATACCACTTTATCCTGTATACAGGGTTGTGGGAAGCTTTGAGCCTATCCCAGGAGCCTTAGGGCACGAGGCTGGACATTGCAATGGACACATACATACACACAATCTATGGGGCAATTTGGGAATGCCAATTAACCTAACCTGCATGTCTTTGGAGTGGATGAGGAAACCGGAGTACCAGGAGGAAACCCACCAAGAACATGCAAACTCCACTTACACAGAGCTAACGCTGCATGAAAAGAGCTGTATCCTGGACAAACATGGGTATAGGAAATCCCAGCTAAACTTTAGATTTGCCAGATGTAAGAGGCAGAGTGCAAGATAGCATGCAAGAGTAAATTTCGTAAAAACAACCAGATACCTTTTACACAGTATGTGGATGTATACAGATATCGAGGGAAATTCTAGAAATCCCCAAAGATAACAGTGAAGAGTGATGGCTGTGAGGTGTAATGGCCTTTTGTCCGTTTGTTAATGACTAGCAGGTAGAGGTGCTGTCCTTGTTATCATTGCTCGGTTAGGGGATTAGCCATGGTGTGCCTTCTAGAGGACAGCACATACTTTATTACTGTACATAAAAACTGGATGAAACACTCTGTACAGATGTGTTTACTAATTATGTTTATTATTAATATAGTTTAATTTGTATATTTGAGAAAATTTGTACATCATTCAAAATAACTGAAATTCAATAGACATGATTACCTTTTTTAATGTGTGAAAATGACTTTTTATGTGACTGAGATAAATGCACGGATTATAGTATTCAAGACGAGCGCAACAAACATTGCTTTATACAGATAATTATACAGATAATGACAAAAAATAATGAAAATGCACTATGACAATATAAACAAACAAGCTTTTGTAAGGAATCAATCCCGGATGGATTATCTTCTGTCTACTTTTAAATGTTAACATTAGCCAGCTCTCTACCTCAAGTGTTTAACATAACAGAGGTTTAACTTTGTTTATGTGGAATTAATGCAAATGAATACCCAGTTCATGCACAATTAATTAAATAATAATCATTTATTCAAAAAGCTGAAATAAGTCACAGCTGCTCTCAGAAGTGACAGTGAATAAGTGTAGCCCCCATGTGGTTGATATTTGTACTGTACATCCAACAAAAAAAAAATTAAAATGGAAAACTTGAAATGTTAAGTGCTAAAAGCATTCATATTATATACAGATAGATAGATAGATAGATAGATAGATAGATAGATAGATAGATAGATAGATAGATACTTTATTGATCCTGAAGAAAATTCTAGTTATCCAGCAGCAACAAAGACAGTAACACAAGAACAGGTTATAGATGCGATTGCACTCTATACTGTATATTATTTTATATATTCAGTATACACAGGGTAATGTGAGAACTGATGAGAAGTTCTCACATATGGACAATGACAGTTTTTTTATTTTTGCCTCTGCACCACCAAAATGGATCAAATGAAGCAATCAAGATGTGATTAAAGTATATTCTTTCATTCAAGGGTTTGAATAACAATATTACAGTAATTACAAGGGAATTATAACCACGTTTGTCCATTTGGACAAATGACTGATAAGCAGTTTGATGGCCTTTTTTCCCCAAGATAAAATGTCTGGTGTTGATTAAACATATTTCATTTGCATTTGGTTTCTATTTATGAGAATTCTCAATATGTACTGCAAAGAGGTGCCAGTGCAAATGAAGAACAGCATTATTAGACTGGGACTAAAAAAAGAACCCAGGCCTATCAGAGAGATAGCAGAAACTTTAGGAGTGGCCAAATCAACAGTTTGATTTGCATTGGAGAGCTCAACAACACCACAAGACCTGAAAGACACAAAAGCAGTTGAGCACATAATTCTATCCTTGGTGAAGCAAAAGCATTTCACAACATCTAGACAAGTCAATAACACTTCAGAGGAGGATCATTGTCAAAGCCTACAATCAAGAGACACATTGATTAATTTAAATACAGAGGTTTTGTCACCGGTGACACTCAAGAACAGAAAAGTCCACCCTATAGTTTGCTAGAGAATATTTTTTTAAAATGCCAGCACATTCCTGAATAAGAGTTCTGGCACGGGCATGTATGGCTGTGGTGATGTGACTGCTGGTAGAAGTAGTAGGAGCAGTTCCGAAATGTTTGGATCCATACATTCTGCTCAGAGCCAGGCTAGTGCTGCAAAACTGATAGCATAGTGCTTTATATACAGTACATGAATAATAACCCAAAATGTACATTGAAAGCAACCCAAGAGCTTCTTAAGGGCCTGGCTAAACATCTCAACTGGACGTTCCAGAATTCAGACAGGTATTGACTGCAACGTTTTATCAACCAAGATATATTTATGGTCATTATTTTGAAACTGTGAAAATGGTGAGAGTGTGTAAAAAAATGTTTGCAATGGGATATGTTTTTAAATCCGGTGAATTAACACTGAAAGTATACACTTTACTTACTGTAATGATGTACATTGCTTTCATGAATCTGTTTCATTTTATTTATATATTCATATGACTTTAGATGTGTCAGTCTTCCTTCACTACTTACTGGGGACTTATATTTGTAATATGTCTTTCAGGATGTCGCTGTTGTTCTTTCGGCTGCTCCAGGTAAGGTGTTGCCCGAGTCGACTATCCAATCTAAATTTAAATTGGCCCAGATGAGCTTCCTGTATGTCTTTCTGAAATATACAGTACTGTACTATGCAAAAGTATTGAGCCCCCTCAAATTTTTTTATACTCTGCTTCCAAAGAGCCAGATTTGCTTGTATTTACATTGTAGTCTTGAGAAATAGGTCTTAAGTCTTCCGAAAGATTTTTATGTCCCCAAACCTTGGGACTTATTTTCAGTTAATCGGTTTTAAAGGAATGTTTTTTGTTTGTTAAGCCACACAATCACCTATGAATCATTTAAGCATTAAGAAAAAAAACACATTAAACTTATGGCATGACACAGTGAGGAAACAATGATTAGTATAGGTTTACCTTCGTAAGTATATATTGATGGAACTCTTGTGGGGCACTATAGCTATGGTATTTAATCGCCGTTGAGTAAAACTTTGCTTTCTCATCTTTTGAAAGTGCTCGGCGTTTGACTTTCAGACAGGATATGAGCTGAATCTCAAACAAGCTTCAAAGCGAAAGTAACAGCATCTTGGCTCAGTTCAAAGCCCCCATCACCACATCATATTCACACCTTTGGAGAGCTTAGGACCTGACTCGTTTTGCCATTCTTCTTAATGATTTCTGCCTATGCTACCACTGTTTTGTTTTCTCAGGTAAGTGAATATGGAGAATTCTGAATGTCATGCCCTGGTATTTCCATTTTGTTGACTGTATTAGCATTTTACCAAAGCTTCATTTACATTTACATTTACATATAACAACATGTGACCGATGTCCTTCTAAAGACTGTCTTACAGAGGTGTTTTGTAGTTTCCAGCAACAACATATTCTCACGTCAGTGCAATTAGATCAGGTTCTACGTGTGCTGCAACTAAAAATCGAAGTCAAAACTTTCTTTATGTCCGTTAAAACAATCCAGAAAGCCTTTTGTATTGTGTTTACACTGTATTGTGTTTGACTTTGGTTATTTTCCTCAGATGAGAAGTTTGCAGCCCTGTGCCATTCTAGCATCACAATAGGACCTTTTTTTTTTTTTTTACTAGTTCTAAAACAACTTTAACAATCTCACACATAAGGGATGAGACTGTTCTCATTCACTGCCTTCCAGCAACATTCAATATCATAATAAAGAGAAATCCAGGATAGAAGTACGTAAAGATGTCTGTGCAAATGATGTACCCAAAGTTCCAGACAGACGATGCCCTGCAGCTATATGACAAAGTTGCTCCTGTAACTCGATTTGGCTAGCTATCAATCTACAAAATGACAAACAAAGTAAAAGCTGAAATTTTCTTAAAAGTTAAAGACAATCTGTACAGATGCAGAGGTAAAAGATCTGGACGAATAAATGGACTCAAGTCAAGTCAAGTAGGCTTTTATTGTCATTCCAACCATATACAGTAAAGTACACAGTGAAACAAAACAATGTTCCTCCAGGACCAAGGTGCTACATACACTACATGCAACAACATAAATTAACAACACAACATAAATTAACAACACACTTTATCAAAACCAGCTAGCTAGCTAGTTAGCTGATTAGCTCAGATCTGACAGATTTACCGTTTATATTTTTAAGTTAACCTAAAAAACTGTCTATTACTATACAAAAAAGTAGACTTCAGAACAAAGAACAAAGAATAGACAACTACTGCGACTGCATGTATACTATCAGCAGGTAGTTGAGTGGAATTATGGGTAATGTACAAACCTGCTGAGGTAAAAACCTGTCAACAAAATAAGTTTAAGCCCAAACAGAACCTGAGGATTTCACTATATAATTAATCTCAGATGGAACAGGAGGAGTTAATGAAGAAGTAGGCCTTTCGTCTTTGATTAAAGACAACCAGAGATTCAGTTAATTGAGAAAAGGCTTTTAAGGCTTTTTTTTTTATTACCATGAAAGAAAAAAGCCTTAAAGTATGTCTTTTACTTTCACCTCTAACATATTAAATGTTAGGTAGGTAACATATAGATTATTATCTTTAGAGATAAAGCATCTCTAAAGATATCTAGCAGCTTTGTCTCTCTGGGATTCTGCTTCAGATGATCATCAGGCACATGCATGGTTGAAGAGGGAAAGACGAGGATTGGGTTGAGTATTATCAGCTCAGGAGTGTTCAACTTTATCACACTCATACTGTACCTGGCCATCCAAATAATAAGTATTTCTAATTAGGAGTAAATGTCTACAACGTTGATAAGAATTTATGCTTTCTGATGTGAGGACTAGTTAGATGAAACACAACTAGTTTAGTGATGCTCCAGATTAAAAGCCTAATTGGACGCATCCTGTATGAGGCATTTTGGGGACGCCAATTAGCTTAATCTGCATGTCTTTAGACTGTGGGAGGAAACAAGAGTTCCCGGAGGAAACCCACCAAGCACACTGAAAACGTGCAAACTCCATGCACACAGGGGCTGGTATTGAACCTGGCCGGAAATCAAACCCAGGCACTGGAGGTGCAAGGCAACAGTGTTAACCACCAAGCCACCATGCTGCCAGATGCATTTTCTATACTCAGAAAATTACTATTAAATTATCCTGCCACTTTCATATCATACTTACAGGACATGTACTTTAAGATCGACATTGTGACTAGTCAAAATACATTATTGTCTGTTAATAACCGAGAAGAAATACGATACAGTACATATAGCACCAATGTTTATGAAGTGCATGAAGTAATGTGAAGTAAAATATTTATTATGTGCTTTAATTATATTTGAGAACAATGTACTAAAATGCATTTGAAAAGTTATAGCATTTATATAAAATTATGTTAAAAATGTGTACATTTCCCACTAGTCACATTTTAGATCTTTCGAAAAGATTTGTGCCAGTAGTGTACAAATGAACAGAATATTGATGGCACTGCCTAAAAGTATGTGCACACCTTCAAACCCATAATTGTTGACCTCCCTATATCTAAACCAATTACAATCAACTTGCTGCTTTTTCTTGGAAGGAATGATCTTGTTATAGGGCTGTGAAAATCTATGATCATTTATCCACAAAAGCAGGAGCAAGGTCAAGAACTGATGTCAGATGAGAAGGCCCGATGCACAGGGGGCGTTCCATTCGAATATAAACGTGTTGAAGGTCAAGGTGCTGTGTGCAGACTGCTAAAGTTCTTCTTCATTAACTTACCAGACTTTGTCTTCATGGTCCTCGCTTGCTGAGATTTATAGTTCCAGTGAGTCAGAAATCCTTATCCTGCAGCTACATCTTATACAATTGTATGCTGAATGCTTAATCACGACAGTTTGGGGAGCGGCTGAGACCTGGGTGTGATGGTCAGGTGTCTGGAAACGTTTGGCCAGTGTATCTTGTTTGACTTCAGTATCATTTGAAGTCTTACAAAATAAAAAGTTACAACTGCTAACACGGTCCCAAATCCTTACCTTCACCTTTGTAAATCTGAGTCATGCAAATTACTGCACATTTGCATGTCCAACACCATGCTGGTTACTCTTTTATCTGTTGCTTAACACCAAAAGGGAGATCCCTTTAAAAACAAAAACAAAATGGAAACATAAATGTCTTTTAAAATGTACTTTGATGTGCATCAACAGAGCAAGAACGTGATACTTCATTATGGTGTCAGATAGCTGATTTGCGTGAAAGGAATAATTATGAGTGTATTATTAAATATTTCCTGTTTATTGAAAGGATTTGGTTTCACTGCGTTATAGTGATTTAAATCATTTAGGAGCTAGATATGAGGCATTAAATGAGTAGATGGATAGAAATAACAGATCTCTCACAGATCGATGTAGAAGTGCCATCAAGGAGAGAAAGCCTTATTTCACACGTGGCCGAGTTGTGTTTCAGACACGATTAGCCACATTTCATTGGCATCCTACAAGAGGCTGAATCGTAAATGTGCTTTAAAAGAGATAAGTGAAGCTTTTCTCCTACGCCAGAGCCTCTTGAGGTACAAAGGTAATTTATAAAAAAAAAAAAAAAGTAAAAAAATCCAATCATCTAGAGCAATCATTTCTAAATTGCAGATAATGAAGCCTTTGAAGCGGTCTGTATTCCTCATCGTCTTAGTTCATGTATTCTCTTCCACCACTCCATGTTTGTGTTTTGGGTATGTGATGGAAGGAGAATGAGATTTAAAAAAAAAAAAGACAGAGGGTGTGCTTGAGTGCTTTGTATTTCAGCAGGTCTCCTAATTTCTAAAGTCGCATTCAGTGCAGGTTAATGAGATCTGCTAAATAATGCATAGACTGCACTGCCCTCATGTGCCATAGAAGAGAACAGTCTGGAATCTCTCTTTGTTTCCTCACTCGCATACCTACTGTAGGTACACTGTAGGATTATAGGACCCGCTAAAGAATTTCACATTTACATCAGAGTTGCAGCAATCCTGCAACAATAATGAAGTGTTTGATTTCCCTTATTCCATAGCACTTGTCAACCATCAAACACAAACCGACATTCCCCCCCCCCCCCTTTTCATTCATTAATGAACAATAGGTTGTACATACTTAATGAACATAGGTTGTACCTCTGTGTGTGTAATATCGAGTCAGATATTGTTGTGTGCTATGGCCAATAGAGTACAGTGGGGGAATGTTATCAAATCTTTAATTTTAGTTGAAATCTGTCAATAAATACCTTAAGTTTCTGTTTCATAACTCTAAACACTGCTTTAAAGCACTTTTAGGGACACTATCCAAGCTTGTTACTTTAGTTGTGATAGAATAAAATTTTTTAAAAGTTATTTTTACAATAAGACTAACAGGGAAATCTGGGTGTCAAAATGAGGCTGAGGGTTTCCTTTTTCTTACTACGTCACTGAATCCACATTTAAATATTTTAAAAATAAGATTTTGGTCAGAATGGTCACATATTCTATTCATTTATAGTCACATTTAAAGTTGTACAGTGTCTGGGACAAGTTAAATTCTGTTATTATTTATATATTCTATTGTTATTATTATATATTATATATATATATAAATTTATTATTTATACAGCAGCTATAAACATCCACCCCTCACCTTTTTTTAGTTAATTTGACAATTACACACAAAAAGAGCACAGCCTATAGTCCTGAACATTCCCCAAAACAAAGGTTTCCTGACCATTACAGAGCACTGACACAAGAGCACTGAGCACTTTTACGCAAAGTTAAATGAACATCTCCTTACAGAAAGGTTTTCATAAAAAGTTAAAATCTCCATGTTCTCCCCGTGCTTGGTTGTTTCCTGCAGGTACTGTACTCCGGTTTCCTTGCACAAGCCAAAGATACGTTAATTGGTGTTAGCAAATTGCCCGTAGTGTGTGAGTGAGTTAGTGTGTGATTGTGTGCTCTCCGATGGATTGGCATGACATCCAGGGTTTACCCAGCTTTGTGCCCCAAGTCCCCTGCGTATAGGCTGTTTCTATGTGACAAATACAATTTTAATTTGTAATCAAATCAAATTAAATAAAAGTGAATATTACTAGGTGTAGCGGTTAGCACTGTCGCCTTGCACCTCCAGGGTCCGGGTTCGATTCTTCTCTCTGTGTGCATGGAGTTTACATGCTCTCCCTGTGCTTGGTGGGTTTCCTCCAGGTACTCCGCTTTCCTGCCACAGTCCAAAGACCTGCAGATTAGGCTAATTGGTGATCCCAAATTGCCCGTAGTGTGCAAAAGAGTGTGTGAAGGTGTGTATGTGTGGCCTGCGATGGATCGGCATCATCGCCTTGTGCCCTAAGCCTCATACTATACCATACTATATACTTACTATTTACTATCTATCACAGAGAGAACTTTCTTACTTTTTTTTACTTTTTTTCTGTGTGTGTGTGTGTGTGTGTGTGTGTGTGTGTGTGTGTGTGTGTGTGTGTGTGTGTGTTTGTGTGCGTGTGTGTATGTGTGAACACTGTTGAAAACGTCATGATTGCCAAGCCTGCCTATTCAAATGAAGCAGAATGAGGGCTACGGGATTAAACAGCCTTAAAGTACTTTTATTCAAACCAGCTGCATAAACAAAGCTGATAAATCTAATTACGATGCCATGTACTAAAAAACGCTGAAGTTGATGCCCCGAGAACATTAATTATGCTTCTTGAGAGCTTTTTGATATAATTTAACAGATGTATAGAGACAGCGAGGCAGACAATTAGCAGATTAATTAATATTTATTTTTTATTTTTTTTACTCAGACCAAGCTAAATATGAGCGCAGGGCACCACTTATAATGAACATGTGTTAATTAATTGCTTCCTCTGACCGACTTCTTTCCCTCTTCCTTATCTCATTTGCATGTTTGACGTTAGACTTTGTGGAATGTGCGGTAGCTGAGTGACATGCAGCTTATAGAGGGAATTCAGGAATAGCGCATTCTAGCAAATGTTCTCATGCTTCAACGTTTCTCCATTAAACCTACTCATGAATCAAATGAACCTTCTCTCTCCTGCTGTTTCTTCGTTATGCAGAGCGTGTGCTGCATAAATAGAACCGCGTCTGTAATGTAATGAATAGCTCCAGCTTTGATATTAACTTAATTAGTTTACTTACGGAAGTGTAAATGAAGTATTTGGCTCATCGTGTGCATTTACATCTCACTGAATATTTTTTTTTATTGTTAGCATATTATTATTATTATTATTATTATTATTATTATTATTATTATTATTAGATAACCAATATAATGTTATTAGTCATATTTTTCTTTTTCATAATGATCTTGTGCTATTACTATGTTTTATTATACAGTAGTTGTGGTTCACATAAAAGCAGCAACTTTTTTTTTTTTATTTGAAGGATACCTACTGTACCTAGTGCATTCATCATACATTCAAAAGCACTGCATTTTTTTTAATACAACAGTTAATTCTAGTCCACTAATTTAATTGGTTCAGCGGCAGACATGGCACGTGATGCTTTTCAGGAACGTAACTTTTGCCTTAAAATATAAAAGCTCATTATTTGATGATGAAAAGGAAGATGACACACCAATTTTACAGACATCACCTTCAGCAGGAATGTACAAATCACTAGGGGCTTTTGTATGGACACTAATAGTCTACTAATAATCAGAATAGAATCAGAATAAAAAAGAATCGTGTAACCACCTACTGTAAATCGGACCAGTTTGATTTAATCTGAATACATTTTCAATCAGAATGAGAGGGTTGATGTGTAAACATTTACTAATCCATTCAGTCGCTAAATATTAGCCATGTAGATACTTGATCAGATCGTTTCTCTCTTGTCTGAATAAACTTTTTTTTTTCCCCCACATGTTTGCTCTACGGGAGGGGTTACATTAGGTGACAAGTTCCTAGGAGGGAAATTTAGGTTCCGTTCCTGATCAGTAAACTCTGTGAGAATAACGCTCTCCCCTTCCACCTGTCTTAGCTTTTATCAACTGGGTCTCTGTCTGAGGAAGGGACACTGACTGGCTCCGTATTTAATAAATAGTAACGCATCTTACCAATTATATATGAAACTATGAATTTCTTTTAAACAATCATAATGGGATTTTTTTTTAAAAGATTGTTATCCTAACCTTATATGGAAGCCTTGCCGGTGTGTGTTAATGGCTTCAGACTTGTGTATTGTAGATTAAAAGTTATCATTACTTTTATGACGCATAACTTTTACAGCTACCAGAATATGGAAAGGAAATATCAAACCTTAAAAAAATGAGCATATAAACAACCAAAAACATATAATCATAAAACGTGTGATCATGTGTGTCTGCGCAGTTTCTTTGCCTATGTCTCATTTTTACATTTTTTGCTTAGTCATGTTTGTATAGTTAATTAAATTAAAATAAAATACAGTTCATTATATTGTCTATTTTGTGCTGAAAAAAAGGGTACGTCACTCTATACAGCACAATCCTGAGCCCTAGATATATTTATTAAAAATTACTGTAAAAGTACGTAATACTGGCTAAAATGCTCTTTTTAAGAGTTTTAAGTGCTGCACACTTCACAGCAGGCAGAATTACTTTGTCCACATCAAAAAAGTAATATTCTGATTAAATGCTTTGAGCATGCGAATGCACATCTTATCATATCAGCATTCATGTACAGTACACAGTTAAGTTGGAATCTTTAATCACTATGATTATAATCATTGATTGAAAAAATATTGTTCATGTAAACATACAGTAGGTTTCGTGAGCTAGCTATCCAGCATGTTATAGCATTAGTGTCCCATCTTTGAGGTATATTTCAGCAAGCGGGACAAAATGAAATATTAGGTTTGGTCGAATTATATAAAAAATGTCACTTACTTTATATTTTTACTTGTTTATAGAACTGTTTAACACTTTAAAACTCAAGCGGCACAGATATGTGCTTATACAGTTTAGAAGCCTTGTGTGCCGGTGTGTGTTAAAGCGGAGGCTTCAGACTTCACTGTGATAACAAACGTTATCTTTACTTTTATAATGTGTAAATTTAACCATTACCGGAATATGGGAATGACTTTGCAAAATTCTCAAAACCAATTAAAAACAACAATAAAAAACATTCCTTATTTGAAACCTTGTGTATTTCTTTGCCTATGTGACCCATTTTTAAAATTGTTTTTGCTTAATTATGGGGTTTTTTTTTATAGTTGGTTAAAATTAAATAAAATATAGGTAATCATATTGCATATTTTGTGCTGAAAAAAAGTATGTCACTCTATACTGCACAATCTATACTGAGCCCTATGTAAAAAACAAAACAGCAAAATAAATAATGGCTAAAATGCTCTGAGCTTTAAAGGCTAGAAGCAAATTCCCACTTGCAATCATGTGGTTATATTGAATATCCGCATGGCTGTGATTAGCTACGGCACTTGCCCTGCGGCTGCATCCCAGCTATGCATATATTCAGTATAAGCACATTTATTAGGAGTGTGATATGGTTTAAATATAGCAAAGCTTTAGGACTTATATACAAGCTTTCTATCAAAAAATAAGAATAAGATAATATTGTACGATAGACCATATGCAAAAAAAAAAAAAAAAACAACAAAAAAAACCCAGCATATGACTTGATTGATGAAGATAATGTGTTATTGATTTATTATTATTATTTTATTATTATTATTATTATTATTATTATTTTATCTCTCATGGACAGAGATCCATTTTGAGAAGAGACGTTGACGAGGCTTGTGTTTAAAAGTCGTGAGTGACTTTCTGTGCATAAGGATTATTTGTTATAATAATAATTTATTTCTACTTATAGATTATTAATTCTAATTGCAGTCAGTATTTTTGTTTTCTTCTACAGTAAGTAGATTTGGTTAGGAATGTATAGTAAATATATTATAACTGTAGACGTATGCAAGTGAAATAATTCACACATGAAATCTGACACACCAGTCAAATGGTTTAACTCAAATCTTTCTCAGAAACACAATAACCGTCAGATCTGAGCTTTCACCACAATCAAAACGTAAAGTAGTGTAGAGGCTTGTCACAATAAGAAAAAGCTTTTCTCTCCTTGTGTATTAAAAGATCCCGTCCTTTCTCTGATTTGATTCACTTTTTTCTCCTGCGAGACACCCAAGTGTTTCATGTGTCCATCATATTTTCTTAACACGTTGGCACCTGTGCAATTGCATGAGGATCAGACAGCTGTACTCTGGAAAAGTGTGCCAAAAAACTTTTTTTCATATCTTTGATGGCTAAAACCCCTTGGCACCGAAAGCCTCTGAAACTCTGAGACCTTTATGGCAAGGATAAGTGTAAGACTTAAAGTGAAGCTTATCATTACCTCATTAATCCAGTGACAAAAAATTGCTGCTCGATCATTAAAGCTGTAATACTAAATGCAAAACATATGATGGGATACACCATGTGCAAAATCTTTAGCAGTCAAAATCTCAGAAGATGTTACAGTAATGTACGATGACAACTATAGACCTTTGAGAGGACACTGCACAAAGCTTTTTTTCCTCCAGCTCTGCCTTTTCCTCTCACCTTCACTGTCAAGCTTCATCTGCTTCACCCTCTGTACACTCGCTTTGTTGTTTCCCTCCAAGACCTTTATTATTATTTTTTCTCTTAGTCACACTTGCTTTATGTGCCTGGCATCACTTAATACTGTATGTTGCATTAGTTTCATAAAATGTTCAAATATTTGGGGGGAAAAAGCGAAATTAAAAGCATATTCTTTAGAAAAAAAAATACAGTATTCATGTTTAACAACTGCTCAGTTTTATGGTATGCTGTGTTGGTTTGCGTGCAAATTGCCTTAAATGTCAGATATTTTCTCATGAAACTAATGATACTTGATACCATAATGATTGCATATTTTTGAGTAAGGAGTTTAAGACACAGAATTTACAACTCTTACATAAGGCATCCAGCAGACAGTGAAAGTCAGTGGGTGCCAGAAGTGTAGGCACCGAGAGCAGAAGAAAAACTTATTGAGAGTGACACTGTCAAAAACCATACCCGTACATGCCAAGGATAGAAATTCCCCTCGGGAAAAAGAAACGGTGATCAAAATTAAGTGTCAAAACTCAGTGACAGAGATAGACAGTGACTAAAGAAGGACAGGTCCTAGAAGAGTGATCAACGTTCTCGATATTCTCTTTTTTTTGGAGGGGGGGAGAAATAGGTTAATTATAAAACAATTAAAACAATTATTTTGTCCCAAATATACTGAAATCTGTGTATCACTCTGTAATTCATACAATAATGTACAACAGTCTTGAGTTACACCACACTGTTTCATATTTTGTTTATTTTGCTTCAAAAGAGCCAGACATTAGCTTGTTTGTTCGTTTGTTTGTTTGTTTGTTTTTTTGATTGTAAAGGAATAGTTTTCCAGGCTTCCTGAAAGACTTTTTCGCTCTCATTTTCCGTCTGAAAAAACATCTAACTTTAAGATATGAGAAACGGGTGCAGATGATGCTGGATTCTACAGATGAGAGGGGAAATGAGGTTGCTGCTGAGATTACATAAAGAACCTTTTTTTTTTTTTTTTTAAATTGTATCATTATTCACTTGCAGCCTGTCACAGAGAACTTTTACAGAAGGACCAGTCTCATTCAGCTAACAGTTGCAGCATGGAGAAATGCGATTTCTTTCTCTCAGACGTTTCATTTTATACACAAACTTCTAACATAACCTGCTAACATAATCTACGCCTGATACACAATGTTCCCACACGCAAGGAGCTGATTCTCTTATCTGACCCAGACCAGATGTCTTCACCTTATCATTCAGTGGCAACTATAATCAGTTTGATTCTATTCCATCCTCGGCCTCGTCTTTATACAAACAGTCAAGTTTGAAGGCTTCTACAATCTGTGTGGCACAATTAATACATCATTAAAATGTGATTTTTTTTTTACTTGCACACAGTAAACCATTTGTTCCCATTTCTTGTTTAATCTAATTTACATCATTTATTTTAATATAAAGAAATGAGGGGTGTCGAGACTTTTGCACAGTACTGTAGTATTAAGAAATAAAACAGTGTAAGTTGCACATTAGAGAGGCAGGGTAGAAGTACAAGTGCCCTTTATTCATTGGGGTAAATCAGGAGTAATTATCAGAGTCCGTAGCAAAGGACAAAAACAGGTGGGTGTCATCATTCATGTTCTGTAAATCAGGTCCACAAGCATAGATCAGAAAACCATAAACATGAACATGAGCTAGCGAACAAGGCTTCGAAATGCACGATACTTCACACTGGAACAAAGAAAACTAACCCAAGGTTTTAAACACATACACTATACAATGGAGGAAGTATAGTGTACTGTATGTACTGTAGTGAGGTGAGAGTGAGAGAGGAATGAACCAAAACAATATGCATATGGAGCTGAGAGCTGCAGGACTGGCTGAGAAAATGAATAGGTAGTAAAAGGTTCAATGATATGTTGGGAGGAAGGTGTTTCCATTAGCTCCCTAAAGTAGATTATTTCCCAATATCCCAAAAGGCTTTATTCCTCTTACAGCTCAGGAATTTGAATTTCTTAACCATCAATAGACAATATGTAGACAATACAGTGTGTTATACCATTTATTGTATTGTTAGAATTAAGGCTTGGGATGTCCTGTTCAATATCAGCTAGCAACACTTGCACTTGTTATGATGGCATAAAACCCAGAAGACCCTGTCCATGGTAGTACACTGACTGTTACAAAGCACGAACATTGAAAACTCCTTCCATAAATAAGGTTCACCTTATCAATAATTACAGGATCTTTTGGTCGTTCATTTGTTTTAGTTTGTCACACTTTTTTAATCCATGTATTAACAACCTACAGTAAATTGACCTTATATAGAGCATCCCTCATACTGTAGTTTCTGTGCATGACTTGTTTCTCTAGAAATGAAATTGGTTTAGAAGGAGTGCATTAATATGAACTTAAGATTTAAATGCCAATCTGCTGTTGAAGACAATGACTCAACATCTACTGACCAAAATTTGAGAATTCAATATTGGAAACACAGCAGACCATCCGATTCAGACACAACTCACAGGTTTTACCCCGGATGCCCTTCCTCATGCAACCCTCCCATTTATACAGTAAGTGGCCTAGTGGCTGCGGTTTGGGCATTGGCTGGGAATTGAACCACTCCTACTATGGAGCCACCTGACTATCAATATAAAATAAGGTGTATTCATATGTGATTTCATTAGTAATGTACATAGCCGTAATAATAATGTCTGTAGTTACTGTCCTGTATATCTGCAGTTAATCTAGAATAGTTTATTCACCTCTTTCAGTCTAATGTAGTGTTAAAGATCTCTTAAAGCCCCAGGTGATTCTGTTGGGAAAGAAGCTGCCCATTGCGATTAAACTGTACATACCGACTCCTGTCCTCATTTATGATTCCTTTTTAATTCACTCTCAATGAGTCAGTGCACAACAGTATTTCACTCCAGGCAGCAGGATACATTACACTGCCATTTTGAACGTAATGGATGTGACAGCCAGTCAAAAGCACAGTTTAGCAGACACGAGGTCACTGGAGTTAATTACTAGTCGGGAAAAATGCCAGTCATTGGACCTGCAGCATAAGCGGAGGAGACATTTATGCAAGACCGTGCCATTATTTGACCAATTAAGACGCCGCCTTTAAGGTCATATATGCCTTTTGACGTGAGCATATCGTTTATACACAGCCTGGTGCCTGGAGATGTCTCATGGGCTCATCTCACGCTTGGTGGGCCCTGTTAGTAAATGAGAGCTAGCTGTAATAACACTCTGTCATGCAGCTGCTTACACTCTATTATTCTATTGTCAGGGAGATGAACAGGACCTGCTGGAGGAGAATGTGATGCAGCAGGAGGGGAAAATAAATGAGGGGTGGGTGAAGGTGGAGAAGTGCTCCTAATTATGACTGACAGCTCTGATAAGAGCGCCCACGTTCTGTCTTCCTGAAGCACAGCACCGTGCTTGTCCTAGTGCCTCATGGGAAAAATGATTGTCAGTCCAGCCCAATCTAGTGGCTCGTTGGACCATACGGTATGTAGTGCCCCTGTAATGCGTCTTTCTACGGAACGTATACTACAATATAAGAAGCAGTTGAGCAGTATGGAAGTAGCGTCTTCATCGTCTATATTATCATCTATCGCATTGGATAGCATTAGCTTTGCTGAATGAATCCAGCTTCTGTGAAGCATGAAGGAGCAAACTCGTTTTCAGATGATGGCACTGACGTGTTTTTATTTATTTGTTTGTTTGTTTGTTTATTTATTTATTTGTTCCCTCAGGCAGTTAGTGACAGAAAATTGGATTTAGAGGCAGTTGTTGATTGGAGTGGTGTTAGTAGGCACACTTAATTGACCCTTCACTAATCCCCGCCTCCTTGTTTGCTGTCTCTACAGTTTGTTTGCAGGTCCTGTTCTACAGTATGTCTATCAACTCCACCACGTCGTCGATTCTAGCAAAAATAGAATGGAGGAAAGCATAAGGTGTACTGTATACTTTTTTAAACAAAACTGCATTGTGCCACGAGATCTCCATAATGCATTTAACTGCACAATGTATAAAATGTAGTATGCAAAGCTCAAAATTATTAAATTTAAACCCCGAGCCATCATGTTCTAGTCTAAAATCCAGCCTAACATTTCATTAACTAGCGATCCATATACTGTGCATGACGTAAATTAAACTGTGGCATTATTCCTGCTCAGCAGGAAGGGGAATGTACAATTACATGCATTATAAGATTCGCATTTAATTTGAACGTCCCACTGGTTTCTGTGGAAAATTTCCGGCACCAGCCGGCAAGCAGCGATGAACCTCACACTGTTTTGGATTTCACAAAGAATAGTCATTTACGTTGAGCCTGTGTTTAACTACGCTGGGTAATGAACTCATTGATTGAACAATAGCAAATAAAACTTTATTATCCAGTTTTGTTATCTACCAAAGCACATAACTGTACTTTTAACCTAAAAGTTGTTTCTGGGCAAACAGATTAAGTAATAATAATTTTTTTTTTAAGTTTTTTTTTTTTTAAACTTTGCATTATTTCAACAGTATAAGAATCAATCACTAGGTGTACTTATTTTTGTAAGTTTAACAAGTTTTCAAGTTTTGCAAGCTAAATCACTCAGGACTTGTTTGCCGGAGGTTACTGAGAAAGTTGCACCTTTTTCTTATTTTCAAGGAGTAAATTTGGTCTTTTCTGCAATTTACCATCTCCTTGGACAAATATTTTTTCCGCCTCTGGCTTATTTGCAGCAACACACAGTTGGAAAAAAAAAAAAATTCTGTTTCACCAATTTGGACTATGGTAATCAACAGCTGACCTCAGTAAAGTCGACGTCATTTTCTCCCTGGGTCTGTTTTAATTGTCAGAA
This sequence comes from Clarias magur, assembly GCA_013621035.1. NCBI lineage: Eukaryota > Metazoa > Chordata > Actinopteri > Siluriformes > Clariidae > Clarias > Clarias magur. Next base: position 622,055 of record QNUK01000251.1, read on the forward strand.
AATGTCACTGTGGCAAAAAGCATAAATATACAGTACTGTAATGAGAGATGGAAAAAAATTTTTTTAGTCATTGTATGAAACCCAACCTTTAACGTTTAAAACTTATCTAGCACATCTGGGAGTTCATTATTAATTACAGTATATTTAATGCTTTAATGTGTGTTTAATTTTATTTTTTTTTTTTTTAGATAAACGTACTGCACTGTGAATTCTATATGCACATGGCCACGAATGTTGAAAAAGCCAATGACGGTGCACTCAAGTGTAGGACCAGCCTCGCCTTTTCCGGGCATGGAGATGATGGACTCTTTCACTGTAAAACTGTCTAAGGGTTGTACCCATACACCCAAGTTTTGTTACCAGTAGTGATCCTCGACATGAAGGACGGGTTGCCAACGGCACGCTATTGGATTTCTTGGCAGACTTCGACGTCATGTTCCTTCTGCTCCTGGGTCAGCAGCCTGGAGACGAACTTGGCAGCAACAGAGCGAATGTTCCGTTCAACTCACACGTGAGGATCACCTGGGCTGTTTCGCATGACACACCGACAATGACTTGGCAATGCACATGGTCAGGCTGCACATCTCCTGATGTACACAAGACGATGTCTTTTGGCATACTGACTTATGAAGGTCGATGCTCCCTGTACTTTTAAGTTGATGTTACTTAAACTAATTATGCTTTTCATCGTTTGAATGGTTTAAGTACAAGATACTTATCTGGGTTTAAGCTGTAGTAGCAGATGTTTTGGTTGCGTGTTACTCTTGACTTGGCTTAGATTGGTCTTCAGCACTGGTTAATCCAAATAGTCCAAATCTTCTCCTGAGACTTGGGGTAGGAAATGAGTACTTTGTTTTACTCCTAATCTTTCAGGATATTTGCTGTTAAATGTACAAGTGTGACATGCAGAAGGAAGTAGCATAGTCTGCAGTGATGCCTGTAATTAGCTGCATTTGCTTATCTGTGGTTGCTTAATCCTTGTTTTGGGTCAGGATTGTGTAGGGTCAAAGCAAGTTTAATAGTTTGCACTGTATTTATGGTAGTGAACATGCGTCTTTGGTTTTAAAAAAAAACAACAACTGCTGATTAGGACTGGGTGATTGGTTGGGTGATGTGATATGTACTACAGGTTGCTAACTGGGTGCAGATCTTAGTAACTGAGCTGTGTTCTCAGTTGAGGCCATCAGTGGCGTTACACGAGTGGGGCTACAAAAGACAACTTGACTGGGCATGATATAAGATTTGCGTAATACTTAGCTGCATACAAAGCATTGCATTTTGGTCCATTTGTAAATCTACTGCAGGTGGCCTTCACCCCTGGCCTCTCATAAATGCTCTGAAACAGTAGTAGCTGCCAGCTGTGTCTCCTCCCCTCACATTTATCCTTCGCAAATGTCAAGGAATTAGGGCAGGACAATGTGCCCAGTGGCCTGCCTCTATCACCTCTATTCACCTCCCTTGAAAACAGACAGAAGCAGACAAGTACACGCATACACAGAACATTCACAAACACAAAAGTCTTAGGGCACTTTCTCACCAATTCACACTTGGGTTCAGACCAACATAACCGCCTCAGTCCTCTTCCAAGTTTCCAAGTGGATCACGGTGTGGTTTTATTATTCAAAGAACACTGCAGTCATGACTGAACACCAAAGTTCTTCCTATTATAATCAACAAGCAGAATATAATTATAGTTCTTTTGCAAGAACATTTTGTTCCCGTTAGGTTCACTGACATTTGTGCAGCAGGAAAACCAAATCTGGTTAAAAAACTGAAAAAAAAAAAAAAAATTCCCCAGTGATTATATTTTGTCTATAAACAAATTTGAATTAAGAGCAGGATGTCCACTCAAATATATATATATATATATATTTTTAAATAACTAGGTAATCATAGTTTTAAAAAGGTATGTTTATGTTAAACTCATTACATACTGTAGAATTAAGTTGATTTACAAATTTCATTTATTTTAGTAAAATTGACAGGATATCAACACAAAGTCAAAATATTCAGATTTAAATCTGAATGGACAATTTGAAGGCAGCACGATGGCTTGCACTAGCGCCACTAGCACTGTCTCACCTCCAGGGTCCAGGGTTCGGTTCCCACCTGTGTGCATGGAGGTTGCATGTTCTAGACATGCAGAATAGGCTTATTGGCATTCCCAAATTGCCTGTAGCGTGTGAGTGCGATGGATTGGCACCCTGTCCAGGCGTATTCCACCTCGTGCCTGGGATAGGGGTGCCTGGGATAGGGTCCACTCCCCCCGCGACAAGCGGTATAGAAGATAAATGAATGAACGATCTGAATGGCAACTGCATATACTGTAGTGTAGATCGAACCACATTACAGCTGGACCTAACTGGATTCTACTGTAGGGGTTTAATTGAACCAGGATTTTATTGTGTACATTTCTGCGTTGTAGGAATCAAATATAACACGGATAAAATATGTTATTTTTCACGAGTAATTATTTACTGTATAATCCACTATTTATACTGTAAGTGTGATGGTCTAAAGCATTGCTCATTTCATCAATCAAAATAATGATGGAAAGTATTTGTTGATTTGTTTTTCATGATGAAGATGAGACTGTAACATTTTTTAAAATTGAAAACGATAACTATGATTTACATGTTTTAAATCATTTATCTTTCTATCCAATAATGCAGTAGTGCCCCATATAACTGGTGATTAAAAAAAAAAATCAAATAAAAAATGTTGCCCTGCCTTTTGTTACTTGGTGTGGCTCTCTCAGTTAACATTAAGAGTCCTATAGCAGTTAGGCAGATTGTGAACACAATGTTGAATTAATTCAGTTTACTAAAATAAATGTGTAGCATTATTTAATCTTGACCTTGTGCAGTAATGTTATCGAGTGAAGGCACATTTATCGTTTATCTTGTTGATGGTAAACCCTGAGAGTGGGCACAATTTGAATTAACTACAACAAGTGAATACAATTCTTACGTCCTTTAGAGCAGACTGCAATTACTAATTGAACGAGGCTAAGGGCGCAAATTAATGTGAGCTGTGTGAAGCCACTTTAACTCAGGCAGGAATGATTGAAGTATTAACATTGTGCATCCAGTGTTTATCTGTGATTCACAGCATTTATTTAAAAAGGAGTGGAATTTATAGGGGTCTGTTATCTGAAATCTGTAAACCTCCTGATTTACAGTTTTTCAACAGCAGTGTAATGTCTGACAGTCTTATTGTTCTTGTGCTGGTTTTTGCAGTTGCACTAGTTATAAATTAAGTACTCTACAGTCATAGTGAAACCACGTTGTTTGTGCTCACTGCACTGTGACTGCTTATTGGACAAATCACTTGTCATTTTTAGCAAAATTGTCATTTGAAATAGAAATCCTTGAATAAAAATGTGGCCTAATATTATTATTATTATTATTATTATTATTATTGTTATTATTATTATTTTATTGGTGAATAAAAATAGTACTAATTAAAAGATAAAATGTGACTAAAACTAATATATATTAATATAAGACTAAGATGAAAATCAAAATAAGCTGCCCAAATTAGCAGTGGTCTAAAAGTTAATATTCCTTGATTTATTTTCTATACCACTTCATCCTGTACAGGAATGAAGGTCACAGGGGTCACAAGGGCCTGGAGCATATCCCAGGATACTCTGGGCATGAGGCAGATACAGGTACAGCCTAGACAGAACACACACATCAGGCAATTTGGAAATGAACGCCAGTTCTGAATGTCTTTAGACTGTAGGAGAAAACCGGAGAACCCAGAGGAAACCCACCAAGCATGAGGAAAACATGCAAACTCCACGCGCACAGACCTGTTGGAATTGAATCCTCAGCCCTGGAGGTGTGCGGCCACAGTGCTAACCCATAATCCACCATTCTGCCTTAAATGTTAAAAACTGTACACAAATCTGACTGGCTTAATTCATACCTAATTTTCTCTATCAAATAGGAAATCACAGTTTATGTGAATCCGCACTTTTGGCAATACATTATTATTATTATTTCTGTAGTAAAAACCCAGGGAGTCATACAGCAGACACATTATCTAATGATCTTATCTAATTATAATTGTTACAATAAATTACTAGATAAAAACAATATATAATTTAACAACAAAAAAAAATCTATTCATTGATATGGTTCCGCTTTCTGTAAGTTGGTTCTGCTTTAACATTTGTGGAAGGAGTCTCCAGTGCCAGAACAAGCCTTCCATTACAAGAAAGCCTTCAGTACAGATGACTTTGCATTTGCTTGTTTCTGGTTAACATGAAGTGTTTTTAGGAGCTTATTAAGTCCATAAAAGTTCAGGTTATAGTATATTGTTTTACTGTAGCTGCTAGTGTATGTTCTGTTTATAACACAAGTGATAAAAACTCGCGTACTTATTTGACATTCCACAACATATCAAACTTCATTATAATTGTTGCTAAAAAAAAATTATATGTATAAGAGTTGCATCACTTTATAACATGCTGTCGTAGGAAAATGATCACCTTTGAGGTGGTAGCGACTCCGAGTCCAGCTCATTATTCATTCTTTTCCTATAACACCTCTTTAATATTTCTTGCCATGATTTATTCATGACTTCAATCCAAGACTATCTCACTGACATACCGTAACTCATATTTTCACTTCCTTTACTTTAATCCATTTAAAATGCAAACCTCTTACTGCATCTTTAACACACTCGTCTTTCCCCCCTCTCTCTCTCTCTCTCTCTCTCTCTGCCATTCATTACTTAATTCATTTGTTGAAGAATGTCTTTCCATTCCTTTTGTTCTGTTCATCATGTCTGTGCTGCAATTTTGTGGTCAAGGGAAAAAAAGATCTCTATCTCTTGCATATCTGTTTCTAAGAAGCTGTGACAAGTAGCAGTCATTAAAAGACCCATTATAGAGCAACGCTATGAAGGATAAGCTTCTTTTGGAGCGTATTTCTGTTTTATCGCAGCATCTGTGCTATTATTACATCTTTGGTTTCTCCTTTTCTCTGTTTAACTCCTCTACTTGCCTCTTGACACATACTCATTTGTGTCTGCCAGTAGGACAGATGGTCAGAGGAGAGGAGGGACCCAGTTGTGAGGCTGCTGATGGCAGGGGTGCGAACATGCTGAGTAGAGAAGAACATTCGTCCTCTACAGAATAAGTCCTGATATATTTGATACTTCTATACAGTTTTTAAGAGATTAACTACAGACGCCCAATGATGACGATCATCTCTGTCACGATGGATGCATTTGACTCAATTTAGATAGTTATTAGTGCTTTTCTAATCAATGGTACTGATCAGAGCATCACCCATGATCCTGCATTTTAGATAGTTTATCATTATTTCCATGACCAAGTGAGCCATGCTGTACGGATTAAAAGGACATTCATTTGGGTTATTCTTGCTGACTAGCTATTAGGTAATTACTGTCTGACGTGGTTTATTTCTCTTTTCAAGTGTCCTCTTCCTGGCAGAATTATGAGGCAATTTTGGAATTTTATAATGCAATTATAAAAGTTATAATACGAGTTTCATTTATTTAATGGGTTCATTTGTATTCTTGGTTTTTACGTCCTGCTTTGTCTTGTCCAACACCTCAGTTTAATTGATCAAAAAATGTATGGTATTTTAATTTACTTCCATGATCAGTAAAGTGGAGACACTGTTTTGTTCCAAAAAAATACAGCAAAAGGTGATTAAACCAAGAATTACAGTGTAAGATCAAGGTACGGCAGACCATGACATAACAGTAAACTAATATTAAGAATATTTATTATTTATTAGTAAATACTAGTCAGAGGTGGGTAAATACTAGTCGGGGTGAGTAAATACTAATCAGAGGTGTGTAAATGCTTGTCAGATGTTGGTAAATGCTAGTCAGAGGTGCGTAAATGCTAGTCAGAGGTGGGTAAATGCTAGTCAGAGGTGCGTAAATGCTAGTCAGATGTTGGTAAATGCTAGTCAGATGTTGGTAAATGCTAGTCAGAGGTGGGTAAATGCTAGTCAGAGGTGGGTAAATGCTAGTCAGATGTTGGTAAATGCTAGTCAGATGTTGGTAAATGCTAGTCAGATATTGGTAAATACTAGTCAGAGGTGGGTAAATACTAGTCGGGGTGAGTAAATACTAATCAGAGGTGTGTAAATGCTTGTCAGATGTTGGTAAATGCTAGTCAGATGTTGATAAATGCTAGTCAGAGGTGGGTAAATGCTAGTCAGATGTTGGTAAATGCTAGTCAGATGTTGGTAAATGCTAGTCAGAGGTGCGTAAATGCTAGTCAGAGGTGGGTAAATGCTAGTCAGAGGTGGGTAAATGCTAGTCAGATGTTGGTAAATTCTAGTCAGAGGTGCGTAAATGCTAGTCAGATGTTGGTAAATGCTAGTCAGAGGTGGGTAAATGCTAGTCAGATGTTGGTAAATGCAAATCAGAGGTGGGTAAATGCTAGTCAGATGTTGATAAATGCTAGTCAGATGTTGGTAAATGCTAGTCAGAGGTGGGTAAATGCTAGTCAGATGTTGGTAAATGCTAGTCGGAGGTGGGTAAATGCTAGTCAGATGTTGATAAATGCTAGTCAGATGTTGGTAAATGCTAGTCAGAGGTGGGTAAATGCTTGCCAGATGTTGGTAAATGCTAGTCAGATGTGGGTAAATGCAAATCAGAGGTGGGTAAATGCTAGTCAGATGTTGGTAAATGCTAGTCAGATGTTGGTAAATGCTAGTCAGAGGTGCATAAATGCTTGTCAGATGTTGGTAAATGCTAGTCGGATGTTGGTAAATGCTAGTCAGAGGTGGGTAAATGCTTGTCAGATGTTGATAAATGCTAGTCAGATGTTGGTAAATGCTAGTCAGAGGTGGGTAAATGCTAGTCAGATGTTGGTAAATGCTAGTCAGATGTTGGTAAATGCTGGTCAGAGGTGGGAAAATGCTTGTCAGATGTTGATAAATGCTAGTCAGATGTTGGTAAATGCTTGTCAGAGGTTGGTAAATGCTAGTCAGATGTTGGTAAATGCTAGTCAGAGGTGGGTAAATGCTTGTCAGATGTTGATAAATGCTAGTCAGATGTTGGTAAATGCTTGTCAGATGTTGGTAAATGCTAGTCAGAGGTGGGTAAATGCTTGTCAGAGGTTGATAAATGCTAGTCAGATGTTGGTAAATGCTAGTCAGATGTTGATAAATGCTAGTCAGATGTTGGTAAATGCTTGTCAGATGTTGGTAAATGCTAGTCAGAGGTGGGTAAATGCTTGTCAGATGTTGATAAATGCTAGTCAGATGTTGGTAAATGCTAGTCAGATGTTGGTAAATGCTAGTCAGAGGTGGGTAAATGCTTGTCAGATGTTGATAAATGCTAGTCAGATGTTGGTAAATGCTAGTCAGATGTTGGTAAATGCTAGTCAGAGGTGGGTAAATGCTAGTCAGAGGTGGGTAAATGCTAGTCAGATGTTGGTAAATGCTTGTCAGATGTTGGTAAATGCTTGTCAGAGGTGTGTTAATGCTAGTCAGATGTTGGTAAATGCTAGTCAGATGTTGGTAAATGCTAGTCAGAGGTGTGTAAATGCTAGTCAGATGTTGGTAAATGCTCGTCTGATGTTGGTAAATGCTCGTCAGAGGTGTGTAAATGCTAGTCAGATGTTGGTAAATGCTAGTCAGATGTTGGTAAATGCTAGTCAGAGCTGGGTAAATGCCAGTCAGATGTTGGTAAATGCTAGTCAGAGGTGGGTAAATGACATTTCAGAGGTGGGTAAATGCTAGTCAGATGTTGGTAAATGCTAGTCAGAGGTGGGTAAATGCTTGTCAGATGTTGATAAATGCTAGTCAGATGTTGGTAAATGCTAGTCAGTTGTTGGTAAATGCTAGTCAGAGGTGGGTAAATGCTTGTCAGATGTTGATAAATGCTAGTCAGATGTTGGTAAATGCTAGTCAGATGTTGGTAAATGCTAGTCAGAGGTGGGTAAATGCTAGTCAGAGGTGGGTAAATGCTAGTCAGATGTTGGTAAATGCTTGTCAGATGTTGGTAAATGCTTGTCAGAGGTGTGTAAATGCTAGTCAGATGTTGGTAAATGCTTGTCAGATGTTGGTAAATGCTTGTCAGAGGTGTGTAAATGCTAGTCAGATGTTGGTAAATGCTAGTCAGATGTTGGTAAATGCTAGTCAGAGGTGGGTAAATGCTAGTCAGAGGTGTGTAAATGCTTGTCAGAGGTGTGTAAATGCTAGTCAGATGTTGGTAAATGCTCGTCTGATGTTGGTAAATGCTCGTCAGAGGTGTGTAAATGCTAGTCAGATGTTGGTAAATGCTAGTCAGATGTTGGTAAATGCTAGTCAGAGCTGGGTAAATGCCAGTCAGATGTTGGTAAATGCTAGTCAGAGGTGGGTAAATGACATTTCAGAGGTGGGTAAATGCTAGTCAGATGTTGGTAAATGCTAGTCAGAGGTGGGTAAATGCTTGTCAGATGTTGATAAATGCTAGTCAGATGTTGGTAAATGCTAGTCAGATGTTGGTAAATGCTAGTCAGATGTTGGTAAATGCTAGTCAGAGGTGGGTAAATGCTAGTCAGAGGTGGGTAAATGCTAGTCAGAGGTGGGTAAATGCAGTAGATGTTGATGCTAAATGTTGGTAAATGCTAGTTGTAAATGCTAGTCAGATGTTGGTAAATGCTAGTCAGATGTTGGTAAATGCTAGTCAGAGGTGGGTAAATGCTTGTCAGATGTTGATAAATGCTAGTCAGATGTTGGTAAATGCTAGTCAGATGTTGGTAAATGCTAGTCAGAGGTGGGTAAATGCTTGTCAGATGTTGGTAAATGCTAGTCAGAGGTGGGTAAATGCTTGTCAGATGTTGGCAAATGCTTGTCAGAGGTGTGTAAATGCTTGTCAGAGGTGTGTAAATGCTAGTCAGATGTTGGTAAATGCTCGTCTGATGTTGGTAAATGCTTGTCAGAGGTGTGTAAATGCTAGTCAGATGTTGGTAAATGCCAGTCAGATGTTGGTAAATGCTAGTCAGAGGTGGGTAAATGACATTTCAGAGGTAGGCAAACAATAGTCAGAGGTGGGTAAACGCTAGTCAGATGTTGTTAAATGTTAGTCAGAGGTTGGTAAATGTTAGTCAGAGGTGGGTAAACGACATTTCAGAAATTCTGCAGTAAAGAAAAATGCCACTTACTTGCGTTTAGCCTCCACTTCAGCCCTGACGGTATGGGATGTCTTTGTGTATGATTACAACTTCCGTAATAATCCTGAGTCTGTTCCAGCATGACAATGCCGCTGTGCACAAAGTGAGCCCCAGGAAAACAAGGTCTGTCAAAGTTTTACAAGATTACATTGAAAGAATTTAAGTGTTCTGCAAAAAGTCCTGATCTCAAACCCATTGAATAGTTTTGGGATAAACTGAAACTGAACTCACGTAACTTCAGTATCTGCCCTCATTAATGTCTTGTGGCCGAAAGACCACAAGAAAGAAAGAAAGCAATAAAGAAAGCAAGAAAGTACTGTAAATTTGCAGGAAATAAATAGTTTATCCTGCCACATCCTATGTTTTTGGCTTTAGTAGACTTTACCACAGGTAAGTGAATAGTCTAAGAAGTTTAAAACCCTCTGGTGTACTTTGGCTGGTATTTGGTCTGCCCATTGAATGTGATTAAATCAGACATTAGGATAATAACCTGTCAAAGCCCACATACACATTGCTCCAAAATATATTTGCACACAAAGCCATCAAAATGACATTTAAATTATGCCTTTATTCAATCTTGTCCTTATCTTGCATTTACTTTTTGACTGATCAATTCAAGCACATGAAAAATTTTCATTGTTCACCAGTGCTTTACAGATGAACTTTATTTAAATGCAAATTTGCCTGACACAAAGGAGCAGAAACACAGCTGGACTGTTTGACTTCTGTGGCACGGTTTTGAATTTAGACTGGACTGAGGGAATTGTTGAGGCGGGAAGATACATATGATTAATTTCCTCTACATGAGTACATGTTTTGCTAGAATACCTTCCTAAAACTGAACAATCCTAATGAACTTGTGGTTTTTAATTCAGTAATGCACTATCCTTTATCCATGCGTTATCTAACTGTGATTTGTCCTGTGGTCACTGGACATTCACACCTGGAGCAATTTCTAGTAGACAAGTTACCTACTGGCACTGTATGTTTTTGAGAGATGAGATGTAACAGAGATGAATCCCAAAGAGACACAGAGAGAACACATGATGAAACTCCACACAGAGATCAGGATCAACCCAGGAACCTTGAAGCTGTGAGGCGGCAATGCTACCCAAGCTGAATTGGATTATCTTAGCAAAATATTCTTTGAACTGAACTCTATTTGAGGTTTGTTTTTCACACTGACTTTTCCATTCATTTCCCCCAGACTTGCTCTAAACCCTGTGAACGTTCTTTTCAAACGAATGAGACATGACAGTCGACCTGTCTCACAGTAGCACAAGAGAATGATGACGGAACTTAAAATGGAAGGAAAAACACTGACATGCAGGAAGTTTAGGAAATGTGAGGGCAACTTATTCTGGAGGCCAGGGTGAATGTGTGTCAGAAATGTCTAAAAGAAGTGACTGTCACATTGTCCTTGTTGCGACTGTCAGTTTGATGTGTCATACTTGGCAAACTTAGTGTGTGTGTGTGTGTGTGTGTGTGGTTTTGAGGATGAGATCAAAGCAAAGAAATTAAAACTAAAATCTGCCTTTCTTACATTAGTATCAAGAAAACACCAATATGGTGCCAAACTAAATGTCTCTAAACTATGTTAATGTGCAGGCGGAAAGGTAGCGTAAGGCCTTGCACCTTCAGGGTCGAGGGTTCGATTCCCACTACAGTTCTGTGTGTGTGTGTGTGTGGAGTTAGTATGCTCCCCCATGGTTGATGGGTTTCCTCCGCGTACTCCGGTTTCCTCCCACTTTCCAAGGATATGCAGATTAGGCTCATTTGCATTCCCAAATTAGTCATGGTGTGTGAATGTGTGTGCCCTGTAATGGATTAGCATACCATCCAGGGTGTACCCAGCCTCGTGCTCTGTCTCCTGGGATAGGCTCCAGGCCCCCCATGACTCTTTGTACAGAATAAATTGGGATAGACGATGAGATGAGTGAGTGAGTTAATTTATTTAACGTATTGGACATTAATCTGGATTATTTTCCAAAAAATAAAGGTATATTGGTTTCATTAATTCATTAATTCATGCTAAGTAAGTGGTTTATCCTAGTACTGTAAATGTCATGGATAAACCTTATCCAAAGAACAGTGGGTCTAAAGTGGGTTGGATGTCACACAATAACCCACTTATTCACACCTAGGGGTAATTCAAAGTCTGTAATCATCCACCGGAATGATTTTGGTAGGTTGAAAGAAACTGAAGAACAGGGTGTTTCATTTAGATTGTATTTTTCAGTACTGATGATGAAATTGAGTAACTACAATGAAACTTAACCATGTAGTACAAATATTTTAATATCCTTTCCATGCATATTATATTGTCCATTTTATTTTATTTTATTTCATTCATAAAAGAGATTCTGCTTCATCTGACTGTATTTCCAGCTTCAGCCTTATAAGCATGTTCATGAGTTCCACGTTTAAAAACCTGTCCATGTTCCAAGATAAAGCCGTACAGGTATGTGTGATCCTGGATTGCCTCTTTGAAATGGTAATATGCTTCTGATAAAAATGCACAACAGATGTGAGGGTGGATGCTGGTCAGGTCATCCTTCCGGTAACAGGACAGTGGCCAGGCTGTGACCACGACACAACTCTAAAGAGGCTGTGTGATGGCTTTGTTTATTATTGCAAATTCATATTCATTCTCGAACATAAGATCAAATAAAATATTCACATTCCAAAGGGTAGTGCGTATGTTCAGTCCACTCGAGTTTGAAGATGAAAACCTGTCATGTCTCATGTAGTAATGACATCAAGGGCAGCAAGGGGGGCATGATTGGTTAACAGACAATGTCCATGTGACTATATTAGATAAAATAGAGAAGGTTATGGTTATGTCAGGAAGAGTGAAAAAAAGTATACTCCTTGGATTCAGTCCTAATGGTTTTGTGTACCATTTGTAATTCCTCAACTCTCTCTCTCTCTCTCTCTGTCTTTTACAGTAATATAGCTGAAGATCCCCTGCAATAATTGATTTCCAGCGCTATCTAGCCATGTTGATGATGTGATTTTGTTTTTTCGAAGTGAAATGCTATACAGTACTAATGACACTCTTGGCATCTTTCTTTAAAGCCTCCTCATAGAGTTCTCACTGGGTTGGCACAGGTTTCAAATAATCTGGCAGGTGTCATAGAAAACCTGGCAGTCATCCAGGGCCCATAGCACCACAATTACAGGTCTCTTTCGCCACTCCAACTACTCGAGGTGCTAAGAACCACCTGGACTGGACAATGTATGCTGCAATGTCAAAAGGACCTGACATAATGTAGGATTAACTGGATAGGTGTTTGGGGGTGACTGCCACCCTCACCACTAGGAGGGGGTGATATTAACCTTGTAGAACCTTGAGGAAAAGCTGGAAGCAGAAAAAAAAAAAGGGTAGACACACCCTCTAGTTCAATTTATTTTGTGTGTGTGTGTGTGTGAGAGAGATTTACTTTCTACATTCCAGAACAAAACTAGAGAACTATGAAATATGACTTATGGAATTAGGTACAGTAGTTTACTAACAACAGTCAGTATCAACAGTTCAAAGGAGATTATTGCATATTTTGGATGTCTTCAGCATTGTTTTAATGTGTTGAAAGAAATAAAAATCAGGAAAGACCATACAATTAGCAAACCTTTGTCAAACTTTTGACTACCGGTATATTTAAAAAAAAATTAAAGATGTATTTTAGCTAAACAATTAAACATTCATTGAAATAACCTTATTTGGTTAAGACAATTTGGTTTAAACAGGATAAATCCCCCTAAATAAATGAATTGCTTATCAAATATAGACTGGAAAGCTTTTAAATATGCAACATTTTCACCAGCATTTCCTAACATTTTCAAAATAGTTCATCACAACTTAATCAAGACTAGGCATGATTATAAAGAAACAATCATGAGACAAAGTTGCAAAGAAAGAAATACAAGCAAACAGTACAAAAGTCTTTGAAAAAGAGACATAAAGTGGCACCGAACACTTTTTAATCAAAAGTAGAGTTCACATACTGTATAGTACCAGGCAAAAGTTTGGACACACCGTCTAATTCAGAGTTTTGGGTTTAGTGATTTATTTAGTGATACATTCTGGAAAAATACTGGAGATTCCAAAACTAGAAAATAACACAGAGTATGGAATTAGGTTATTAAGTAACAAAAACAAAAATAGCAAGTTGTTACAGTATTTTAAGACGTAAAGGTCAGCTCTTCTGGAATAATTATTGCTATTTGGAATGATTCCAACTGAAAATAAAAGTCTAATACAGTATATATGGTATAAAATAATGGTGTTGTGGTGCCTACAGAATCCCCTAGGAAAAATCATTAACATATTATTATGGATATCAATTCCATACCAGTAAACTGAACTGGTGATAGAGGCAGGGGCATCCAAGCCTCACCCATGCCCATGGGGACCAAAGACTAGCCCATCCGATCTGATCCCAGAGGAAAGCAAATTCAGCACAACATTTGGACAGGATCAATCCTGGCCACAGTAGAGATGCACCAGGACAAACTCCCCAGGTCCCAATTTGATCGAGCACCTATGGGATGTGCTGAAGAAAAAAGCTGCAGATGGAGAGAGCTGAGCCTCGGAAACACCCCCCTCCAACACCACCCCTGAGTGATCAGAGTTGCCCCGGCGACACAGCGGGAACCTAGACAATATTGAGCATAATGTTTTGTGTTGTATTGTCGCGGCTGATCTGTCTATGTTTGTTTACTGTAAATTTTATATCAGTTTATTTGTAACTCAGGTTGAACCTTCTGATTTGTATCTCAAAGCCTTATCCAGTCAGTCACCACAACTAACTCACCTAATTTACATTGATTCAGCCACTTCTACCACTGAAATTGCCCACACATCCCAAAACACTGAATTGAAACGGTGTAAGCTGGATGACCTACAGTAGTTGCGGTGACTTAGTAGCACTACGGCACCTATTTCCATATTTTGAAGTGTTTATATTGCAATGCATTGCTGTTTGTTTTGGTTCATGTCTTGTCTCTTCTCTGTGGTTTTCTCCGTAATGTGTCATTAATGCTTTTACCTGCCTTCAGTTTGCACTCTGATTAGACCATGTATTTAAGTCCCCAGGTTTCATTCTTCTAGGTGAACGACATGCTCTGTGTAATTATTACCTTTTGTTACCAAGCATTCTGCTGTTGATTGTAGATCTTGATCTTTGCCTTTGTATCATTGTCATTGTTTCCTAAGCTTAATAAAATGCTGTCTACTCGCACTTGTGTACATATCATTTGTTTGATTCCCAGCATTGCCTAATTGCCTTAGGTGGGTCCTACTTCAACACCCATAGCACCATTGTATCCTTGAAATGAGGATGTGCATGTCATGGGTCTAGCTGGTGGTACTAGGGCTATAGCCCGGCTGATGGTGTGGTTGCCGTGGGCATATAGGGTAGGCATGAAGGCAGAGGGGTTTTCAAACAGAAAGTGTCTTTATTTACAACTCAAACAAAGGAACAGAAACAACAAACTCAAACTAGGGCTCAGGAAAAACACAGGAACAAGAACTGAACACAGGGAACCGACGGAAGGAAACATGGAGCTGGAGCTAACTAGACACATAGGGGGACTAGAGACGGGGCGAGGACTGGAGACAGGACCAGGGGCGAGGACTGGAGACAGGACCAGGGGCAACAGAGACTAGAGACCAGATGGGTTAGTGGTTAGTGAGGTTGGTAGCTACATGGAATATGGAGACACTGGATGCTGACCTAACCGGGTTAGTATCTAAGGGATTAGTGGCTAACCAGGTTAGTACTGACCTAATAGGGAAACAGAACACAAAAGGCAGGGCACACATGGAGCTATACCAAACTAGCGGCTAACCTACTGGTAACCAGAACCACTAGAGGCTAACCTTACTGGGGGCTAACCCTACTGGGGGCTAACCCTACTAGCCGTCAAGGCCTACCAGCGGCTAACCCTGCTAACGGCTAAGCCCTCAAGTGGCTATACATAAAAGGGAATAAACCAGAAGACAGAACAGTACTTACACAGGAGGAGACACAGCCTAACTAAACACTGAACAAGGCAGCTCCATGCACCTATCAGAACAAGGAACATACAGAAAACAAAACTAGAGCCCTCTGAAAACAAAGGTTACAAAACATAAACTAAATATAAACTTAAAGTAACAAAAAGGAATGCCCACATGACGGTAATACAAACAAACAAACAAACAAACATTCAACCGACCGACCGACCGACCGACCGACCGACCGATTTATAGGTGAGCACTCATCACCTGACTGAGTTGCCTTCTGGGAAACTGAGTCGACCAACAAAAACTACAGACAGACAGACATGAACAGTGACCTTTAGTGGAGGTTCCTAACAGTGTACTGGATTAAGCAATATTTTTGCCGTGTATGATATAACATATATGATTTACAGTAGTTTACTATACACTTTGTAATACTTTTCCGGCATCTGTGGTTGCCAGTTAATTACTGTAAAATCAGTCACAGAAATTTTTCTGTCTTTACGTATGGACAGAGTTTTAAGAACGAGTCGTTCCAAGACAAAACTTACTCTTTATTCGATCCACACTTTTTATTTTTTATCTGTGATTTACTCTCTGATTACTCGACAGGCAGTGTAGACAGTTTTGCTTAGTGGAAAAGCAGGCAGACACATACATGGGCATAGCACTTCTGTCAGTAATCCATAATCAAAACACAAACAACAGATAAGGGTGAAATCCAGGGATCATAGAAACTAGAAATAAGACACAGAATTTATGATGCAAATAACATGATAGTAAATACAAAAAACAAAAAATGAAAGCACATATTGTGAATCAAACCTACGCTAGAGCAGCATTTGTCATGCTGGAAAATGAGCTGCACGCAGAGACAACGTGACTGTCAAGAAGTCCTTATCTTTAAAAAAAAAAAAAAAAAATCTTCAGTCTATTGGTTTTTAGATTTACATCCATGATTGAAACATATGCAACCACTGTCAATTCTGAATGAATGATACTACAAACAACTCAAAGCACAATCATGTAGTAGAAATTACAGTTAAATCTCGTTAAACCATTGAATGAATAATGACTCAAGTGATTAAGTAACTCAAGTGTAGGGGTAAGAGCAGTTACTGTACGGTAGGTGGCTGGAAATAAATAGATACCCATTGAGAAATGAAGAGTGAGAAAAGAGTGATAGTGAAGAAAAAAAAAAAACACTGGTAAGAAATGGCTCTGGTCAGAAACAGCGAGGCAAATGTAATTTTAAAAGAAAGGTTGAGCAGTAATGGAAAAGAGAGACAAAACTAGGACTGTAGCAGGGAGGGACCAGGCCGATCGAGACCGATCAAGCATGATGACCCCATACGCATGACAGATGATGAAGTCAAAGAAATTCAGAGACACAATCAAAGTGAGACTTTTTTTTTTTTTTTTTTTTTGCGTGAAACTATCAGCAGCAGCACGGCTGCATATCTTCAATCACGATCACACTCTGTGCTCGACATATTCTGCCAATAACCTGCAGGGATCTGGTTATGCCAATGTTTGCAAGAAAGCATCACCAAAACCAAACAGTGATTAATTTGCCAAGTAACTATTCCCCAATCTCTTATTAACTACAACTTAAAACATTAATGCTTTGTTAATCCTTTTAAATAAAATCCTTTTAAATAAAAACTAACTGTTGTTGGGTTCACACTTACATCTCACCGATCAGGTTGTCTTCTTTTCTTTAATATTACAGTGTAATATGACCTTAGAGCTTGGAGATGTTAACACACACAAAAAACATGATGCATTTAATTAATCATGAAACAGACTAATTTATAGACCTAAACCCATTATTTCTCAATTGCAGTCCTGAAGGCCTATTCTTCATCTCATTATTGTAATTTTCCTCTCATTATCTATGTATGGAGCCTTGTGACATTGGGGGAAAATATTCTGTAGCCACAAGGTACTAGGGTGTGGGAACAAGAGATCATGTTGTGGCCATTACTTACTAAGGCATGGAAACGAGGTACTATCTTGTGGCCATGACTTACTAAGGGGTGGGAACAAGATACTTTGTTGTGGCCATGACTTACAGTACTAAGGTGTAGGAACAAGATATCCTGTTGTGGCCATGACTTACTAAGGTGTGGGACTGAGATACTATGTTGTGGCCATGACTTACTAAGGCCTGGGAACAAGATACTATGTTGTCATCATCACTAACTCACTAACTAGTAGGAACGAGATGCTATGTGGGGCTACAGTATGACTCACTAAGGCAAAGGAATGAGAAACTATATTGTGGCCATGACTTACTAAGGCATGAGAACAAGATATCTCAACATAGTATTATAACATATGCATTGTAATGCATGGTCATGAGATACTATGTAGTGGCCAGGTCATAAGAACATGTGGTAATGAGATCATTCATGTCCCAGATGTGAAAGGATGATTGTTGTTTTGGAGTCATGTTGTGTGTCAGTGAGTAAATAAAGCTGATCATACATCTATACTATTGGTTATAAACAAAATCAATTAACTTAGATTAACGTTTACAAGAGGCTAAATGCTATGAGGTTATTAGGTTATAGCCACAACATAATATTTCATAGCCACAAATTAGACTATGTTGTCTTCATGCGTTATTAAGTTGTGGCCACAACATAACATCTTGTTCCCACGTCTTAGTAAGTCAAGGCCACTGCATAGTATTTTTTCCCCCAATGTTCCATATTCTAGTGGCCACAGAATATTAATTTCCCCCAATGTCACCACAGGGGCTCAGTACCTTTGTCAGCATAAAATGTGTTTAAGATGAGACAACAAGGTAGGTTCCCTGTCAAGCAGACACCTACCACCAAACAAACAGGGAAATGCAAGGTTATTATTATTATTATTATTATTATTAAAAACTTTCCATTCCTATTATCGTACAGAATAGTACAGTAGTACATTCCCATCATAGTACAGAAACTGCACTAGTTAAAATTGCAAATGACTTGTTTTTAGCTTCAGACCAAGGCTGCATCTCAATTCTTGTCTTACTTGATCTTAGTGCTGCATTCGACACTATAGATCATGATATTCTAATAGATCGCTTACAAAATCACATTGGTATTCAGGGACAGGCGTTAAAATGGTTTAGATTCTACCTGTCTGATCGATTCCATTTTTTTGTAGATCTGAATGGAGAACAGTCTGGTGTAATGCCAGTGAAATATGGGGTGCCACAAGGGTCAGTTTTAGGACCTCTGTTGTTCTCAATATACATGCTTCCCTTGGGTAACATCATCAGAAGACATGGGATTAGTTCCCATTGTTATGTTGATGATACTCAGTTATACATTTCCACAAAACCAGATGAAATACCAAAATTGTCTAGACTAACTGAGTGTATTCAAGATATAGAAGACTGGATGACCGATAATTTTCTTTTACTAAATTCAGATAAGACAGAGATATTACTTATTGGCCCAAAAACCAGTACATACCAGCTCTCACAATTCAGCCTGCGTTTAGAAGGATGTTCTGTTACCACCAGCTCGACAGTGAAAGACCTGGGTGTGATATTAGACAGTAATTTATCCTTTGAAAATCATATCTCCAACATCACAAAAACAGCCTTTTTCCACCTTAGAAATATTGCCAAGCTTAGGAACATTTTATCTGTATCTGATGCAGAAAAGCTGGTTCATGCATTCATGACCTCCAGACTGGACTACTGTAATGCATTACTGGGTGGCTGTCCTGCATCCTCAATTAACAAGCTACAGTTAGTCCAAAATGCAGCCGCCAGGGTTCTCACGAAAATATGATCATATAACCCCAATATTATCATCCTTGCACTGGCTACCTGTTCAGTTTAGAATTAATTACAAAATAGCATTACTTACGTACAAGGCTCTAAACGGTCTAGCTCCCACATACCTAACCAGTCTTCTGATACGTTACAATCCAGGACGCTCCTTAAGATCAGAAAACTCCGGACTACTGGTAGTTCCCAGAATATCAAAATCTACAAAAGGAGGTAGGGCTTTTTCATATTTAGCTCCAAAACTTTGGAATAGCCTTCCTGACAGTGTTCGGGGCTCAGACACAGTTTCCCAATTTCAAAGTAGACTCAAGACGCATCTCTTTAATCTGGCATACACATAATTAATTTCTTTACCTGATACTCCAGTACATCTATCCTGAATGGCAACCACGCTAATTCTTTTCACCTGCTCTTTATTTTTCCACCCATCCCGAGGCATCTGGAGATTGTGCCAGCTTCAGTAGACAGAGGCCGACCCTGCTTTGACCCAGAGGCATCCAGAGAAGGACCAACTCCAGCTGGATTCTTCTTCATTTTGGTTTGGATCTACACATGCTGCTCCTGAGCTCCCAGTGATCCAGACCCCCATCTGCCCTCTGCACCTGCTGACTCATCCCTGTGCTGAACTGGACTTTGTGTTAATTTAAATTAACTTCTGTTTATGGAACTTTCATCTGCATAACACACATGATGTTATACAATTTCTGTTATCTGTTATCACCCAGATGAGGATGGGTTCCCTGTTGAGTCTGGTTCCTCTCAAGGTTTCTTCCTGTTGCCATCTCAGGGAGTTTTTCCTTGCCACTGTCGCCATCACCCTTGGCTTCCTCATCAGGGACAATCTCATTATCTAGTCACATTTTTCTTACACATATATACATTTCCATAAGTCTCCTTTTATTTCTGTGAAGCTGCTTTGAGACAATGACCATTGTTAAAAGCGCTATAGAAATAAAATTGAATTGAATTGAATTGAATTATATTTCCCTGATGCATTTGTAAATAAGCCAACTATAGGATTGGTTTCAGAATTATCATAATAACCCCCATACACAACAAGCTATGATGTACTGTGTGTTCTGACACCTTTCGTTCATAACTAGCATTACATTTTTCAACAATTTGTTGATTTTCTGCATTAGCTCTTCTTTGGGTCAGGGATATCATTGAGCCTTTGTTGCTCATGCATATCTCTGATCCTCTCGCCAATTCACTGCCTGTCCTTCCTTTGACTAGTTTTAGTTAGTAGTAACCACTGCATTGCTGGAACACCCCACAAGACCTGTAGTTTTGGAGACTCTCTGAGCCAGTCTTCTAGCCATCACAATTTGTTACATGCCAAAGTAACTCAGATGCTTACACATCATCAATTACTTGCTGACTAATATATTCCACCCCTTAAGAAGTGCCACTGCAATGAGATAATCAATGTAATTCACTTCACCTGACAGTGGTTTTAGTGTTATCCTTACACAGTGTTTATACAACAGTTAGTTCTTGTTGGACGAGAGGCATTCCACAGGTAGTGATGTTGAGCATAACAGCACTGGGACGTTTAACTACTGTATACTAATTGTCAGTCGCCAGCTCCTCCAGTCATGGTTAGTTACTTCTGCTAGTCACAGAGGGATGTGTGTTGTTGGAGCAAAATAACCGATTACATAAACAAACAAATCATAATCCATTTATAATAAATGCCATTTGTACCGTATAACTGTTGTATAAAAGCCATATCACATGCAAGGTTGTGCTGTTGTACTAAATATCAGCACGGCTGTGATATCTTCAACCGCGTCACAGCTGTGCTGATATTCTGTACAACATCACTACCTCTCATGTCATATTGCTTTAATATACTGTACAATGCCTTTATTAAGAAGAAGTGGCCATTTTAAGCAGTGGGAAGTAAAGATTAACAATGCTTGAAAATGTGAAGAAATCAAACAGGAAAATTTTCTTTTTCAACTTTAACAGATTTTCATTGGACATATTTTAATTTGTTTAAATGAACTATCCTCACCCACCCACTCATCATCTATACCACTTCATCCTGTAAACAGGGTCGTGGGGGCCTGGAGCCGATGCCAGGAGACAGAGCATGCGGCAGGGTACACCCTTGATGGGATGCCAACCCTTCGCAGGGCATACACGTGCACACAGTCACACGCGCATTTACAAACACGCACAGTCACACGCGTCAATTAGCCTAATCCGCATGTCTTTAGGGTGTGGGAGGAAACTGAAATACCCGGAGAAAACCCACCAAGCACATGTACTGTACACTCCATGCACACAGACCCGAGGTGAGAATAGGACCCTGACCCTGGAGGGGTGACGCGACAGTGCTAGCCACTAAGCCACCATGCCATCCTAATTAACTGTACTTCCATATTAACATACTAGAGCTTTATAAATTTTATATATATATAGACATCACAATGGCAGACGTATGTATTTCTTTGATCGTACATAAATTCAATCATCTACTCATGCATCATATCAGTAGTGTTAGTGTAGAAGTAGTGTTAATAACACCAGGCACATGTTGTAATGTTGGTGCCAAAGGTCAGGAAAGGTCAAAGAGTACAACATATTTCTGTCTGTAAGGATGAAGCTGAGTATGGTGCTGCGTGTCAGATGGATGATGAATGACATAACTCTGATAGATAGTGCTGTGAATTCCAGGGGTCTTCTTCACTCCTCTATTACTGTCAGTCCACCCCATCAACCCTGCCTGTCTTTTTCTCCTCCTGTTTCTGAGACTCTCAGAGTTATTTTGATTTATGATGCTTTACAGATAAAAGACCTAAGGGCTTATTCACCGTATACACCTACTATGTTATAGATAGAGGTGTAAGGCAACTGAGTACATTAACTCCTTTACTATACTTGATTAGTTGTATTAAAGGATATGTTTTACTTTTATTCCAGTCAAAAGTAGAGCAAATATCTGTACTTTTTACTTCTGCATGGTGGCGGATTACATAGTGACAGTGGTGTGTAGTACCATAAGTCACCCACATACGAACATTCAAGGTTTTCGACCTTTCAAAGATACGAACATGCAGTTGCTCATGTTCAATCGCAGATTGTACATTGTCATTGTGTGCCTCCCAGGATGTCCACAAGCAAGTGTAAAAGCAGCGGTGATGAAGCTGGTACTGCTTAGAGGCGCCAAGCAATAATGATGAAGACAAACCAGTAAAAATATTTGAGAGAATGGAGCGAGGTGAAACGATGGCAGACATCATTCAACGATCAGCACGAATACTGAACATACTGTAAGTAAATGGTACTTCTGCTTTTATATGAGTCCTAGGGAATCTCTATTTTTGCTCCCGTCATGAACAATCTTGACTGGCCATTAGTTGTCAGAGAAATGCTTGTTTAGGATGTTTGTCAGGAAATACACTATATAGCCAAAAGTATTCGCTCGTCTGCCTTTACAAGCATATGAACTTCAGCTGCATCCAATTCTTAATCCATTGGGTTATTTATTATATTTGCAGCTATAACAGCTTCGACTCTCCTGGGGAGGCTTTCCACCAGGTTTACTGTAGGAGTGTGTTTCTGGGAAGTTTTGAGGATGGCATCCTTCTTGTTCCAGCATGACTGCACACCAGTGCACAAAGCAAGGTCCATGAGATGGATATGCATATGAAGGCAGGCGAGCGAAAACACAACACTTGTAGCAACTCTGGTGAACATTATGTAAATATTTGATCTGCAGTTAGTGGGAAGGCGTCAAGGTTGAAGATGCGATGTTGTAGGACTGTCATTATTGTCATACTTAGCCCTGATTTGCAATGCAATTTAACAAAAGAACCCTAACATAATGATAATAACTATACTTGTGTATGACATGTTAACCCATTTCAGTCACAACGCTGTGCATAATCTTGCATTGGGGGCTTTTTCTGCCTGACCTTGGTGTATATTTACACTGGCCAATCATTTGCTCCATCTGTCTCTTTGCATTCATGTTGCTTTTCTCTCTGAGCGCACAGATAACAGCGTGGCTCAACTGGAGATGATGCCGGTCAAACGGCCTCCACAGATGTCCAACTGCCGTGCATGTCTTCTTGATACCCCACTTACTTTGCTTTTAAAGCATTGCATGTATAAGGATGTCAGTTTAAAGCATTGCATGTATGAGGAATATACATCAGCATTGCATGTATGAGGAATATACATCAGCATTGCATGTATGAGGAATATACATCAGCATTGCATGTATGAGGAATATACATCAGCATTGCATGTATAAGGATGTCAGTGGAAGAGGTTTTACACATACTAGGTCATTTTATATCAAATTATCTATTGGACTTTTAGTATTTATGATTAGCAAAAATAACATGTTTTCATAAATGTCAAAAGATCTGATGTGGATGATATAAGCAGTAAAGTAAAACCTCTAAGCCTTTTGATGAAACAAGCAGATCTAACAGATAGCCATAGTGCTATTTGTTTAAGTACCAGAGTGCATACGATGCCTACAGTTATGGTAATTGCAGAACTGGTAACAAATACCCTACTGTTCACTGCTTTCACCCTTTTAGCGTTGTCACAGTGTGTGTGTGTGTCAAAGAGGTTTTGTTGCCTCTCCATTTTATTAGTTAACATTAACTAGCAGTACAGCTATATTCTGCAAAAATTATATCGGAAACTTTTGAGGTGGAACATTTTCTTGCATGTTACTCAATGCAGAAGTGTACATTGTGAATCAATCAACATGTCACCGGTGTTACTATGACAAATTAGCCTATTCTTTTTGTATTTAGAAATACTCTTGCATGACATATGGTTTATCGCCTCACACTGAGCCACATTCCCACATCTGATAGGACAAAGTAGTAAATCAGTTCAATATCATTGGTCCTAGTGAGCACATGACCATGTATGTGAGCGTAAATTAATGACAATATGATAGACACTTTAAGAACCTGACAGGGACATGGCTAGAAAGTAATATGAACTTGATAAATTTACATTTTTCCATTTTGACCCTGTCTTCATCAGAGTGTGATGTGCCCCTTTCTTATTGGATATACTGTAGAAGCACTTTGAAACATGTTTATACATTGGCAAGAAAAAGTAGATTAGATTAGATTAGATTAGATTCAACTTTAATGTCATTGCACATAGTTACAAGGCAACGAAATGCAGTTAGCATCTAACCAGAAGTGCAAGTTAGCAGTGCAATATAAACATATATACAGATCTATAAAACTTGTATGATAAAAGTAAGGTCTATGTATTAATTGTATTACAGAAAGAATATATATACACACACACATGAATATACATTGTAAAGTGAGCATAGATGGATAAATTAATGTACAGAATAATTGTAAATCTACAGATATGTCTGATTATAAATATGTGGAATAAAGATATACAGAAACTATATATAGGTGAATGTACATTATGTGCAATAGTATGAATATACATATGAATAAATATGAGTAATTTAGCCGCTGGATGGAAATGCAGAGTATACCTATACACACATCTACATATATGAATATACACATATTAGTGTACAGTCCATGTGCAGACTGTACAAATGAATGAACGGGAAGTATTTACAGAGGTATTAAACAGGAATGTTGGGTTATCAGTGATGGTGGTACCGTCTATGCAAGGGGGACAGTGAAGTTGTGTTCAGTAAGGTAACCACTGTGGGGTAAAAACTGTTCCTCAGCCTGCTGCTCTTGGCTTTTAGGCATCTGAACCTTTTTCGAGAGGGACGGAGAGAAAATAGTTCATGTGCAGGGTGAGAGGTGCCCTTCACGATGCTTCGTGCTCTACGCAGACACCTCCTCTTGTAGACTTCCTCAATGACAGGAAGTGGGGTACGCTGAGCAGTTTTTACCACCCTTTGGATGTATTTACGGTCCGAGACAGAGTAGTTACCATACCAGACTGTAATACAGCTGGTTAATATGCTCGGTAGAACAGTAGAAATTGTTCATTATGTCTTTAGAAAGGTGATTCTTTCTTAATAGTCTCAGAAAGAAGAGGTGCTGGGAAGCTTTCTTGAGGAGACTGGTTGTATTAGTGGACCAAGTCAAATCCTCAGAAATGTGTATCCCCGGGAACTTGAAGTTTGTAACACGGTCGACCATTGTCCCGTTGATGTAGACAGGGGAGTGTGTGTTACCTTTTCTTCTTCTAAAGTCCACAATGAGTTCCTTGGTCTTACTGGTGTTCAGGAGCAAGTGGTTGTCAGCACACCACTCCGCCAAGTACTTTGCCTCTGCCCTGTAGTTAGTCTCATCGTTGTCATTGATGAGGCCAATCACTGTCGTGTCATCTGCAAACTTAATTATGGTATTAGAACCATGCATAGGGCTGCAGTTATGTGTGTACAGTGAAAACAGGAAGGGGCTCAGTACACAGCCTTGTGGCACACCAGTGTTCAGGATTATGGTTGAGGAGAGAACGTTATTAGCTTTAACATTCTGTGGTCTGTTGGTCAGAAAATCCAGTATCCAGCTGCATAGAGAGGTGTTGATTCCGAGATCAGTAAGCTTACTAATCAGCCTGGAGGGGATGACTGTGTTGAACGCTGAGCTGAAATCCACGAACAACATTCTTGTGTAAGTGTTCTTATTATACAGGTGAGAAAGTACCGAGTGCAGTGTTAGGGAGACAGCATCTTCAATGCTCCTATTCTCCCGGTAGGCAAACTGATGAGGGTCCAATGTGCGTGGAAGGCTTCTCTTGAGACGTGCTAGGACTAGCCGCTCAAAGCACTTCATGAGTATTGGTGTCAGTGCTACTGGCCGGTAATCATTAAGCCACATAGGTTTGGAGTGTTTAGGCACAGGCACAATGGAGGTGGACTTAAAGCAAGTAGGCACTGTTGATTGACGTAGGGACAGATTAAAGATGTCTTGTCATGATTTCAGTCAGCTGTTCAGCACAGGTTCTGAGCACACGTCCAGGTATTCCATCAGGGCCAGCTGCTTTCCGATTGTTTATCCTGCTGAAGGCAGCAGAGTCTGCTGCGGTGGAAAGTGAGAGAGTATGTGAACCTTTTGGAATTTCATGGTTTTCTGAATTAATTTGTCATGAAATGTGATGTGTGGGACCGAGATACTATGGTATTGCCATGACTTACTAATTCCTGGGAATGAGATACTTTGATGTGGCCACGACTTAGGCCTGGTAATGAGATGATACTCTGTTGTGGCTATGACTTGGGAATGAGATACTATGTTGTGGCTATGACTTACTAAGGCCTGGTAATGAGATACTATGTTGTGGCTATGACTTACTAAGGCCTGGTAATGAGATACTATGTTGTGGCTATGACTTACTAAGGCCTGGTAATGAGATACTATGTTGTGGCTATGACTTACTAAGGCCTGGTAATGAGATACTATGTTGTGGCTATGACTTACTAAGGCCTGGTAATGAGATACTATGTTGTGGCTATGACTTACTAAGGCCTGGTAATGAGATACTATGTTGAGGCTATGACTTACTAAGGCCTGGTAATGAGATACTATGTTGTGGCTATGACTTACTAAGGCTTGGGAATGAGATGCTATGTTGTGGCTATGACTTACTAAGGCTTGGTAATGAGATACTATGTTGTGGCTATGACTTACTAAGGCCTGGTAATTAGATACTATGTTGTGGCTATGACTTACTAAGGCTTGGGAATGAGATGCTATGTTGTGGCTACAGTATGACTTACTAAGGCTTGGGAATGAGATACTGTGTTGTGGCCACGACTTACTAAGTCTTGGGAATGAGATACTGTGTTGTGGCCACGACTTACTAAGTCTTGGGAATGAGATACTGTGTTGTGGCCACGACTTACTAAGGCTTGGGAATGAGATACTGTGTTGTGGCCACGACTTACTAAGTCTTGGGAATGAGATACTGTGTTGTGGCCACGACTTTCTAAGGCATGGGAATGAGACAATATGTTGTAGCCATGACTTACTAAAGTAACGAATTACATTTACTCGTACTGTAATTGAGTAGTTATTTTGTGTACTTCTATGTTTTAAAGTAGTTTTTAAAATCTGTAATTTTACTTTTACTTAAGTATGTTTTGTTTGATGTATTGTAATTTGCTTCATTTTAAATCATATGCGCTACTGAGTAAAACAAATGAATGAAAATGCAAAAAAATATTATGCTTTGTATAAATGCTTCATTGCGCTTGCGTGTGTATCGTGTCTTCCATACAGTTTACAATAGAACCCTGAACCATTCTTTTGCTGTACAGCCCAACCCTAGACTGGGACGTAACGCCATATTTAAGTGACCACTTTGATTTTCAGGCACAAGAAAGACAACAGCTTTATTATGCAAAGGTGTTCCTTCAGTTAAAAACAACTAGTTTGTGATTTATATCTGCTCATCTTTTTTTAACTACGCTAGAGTGCCTCATCCCACCCTCGCTGTTAAAAAAAAAAAGTTACTCAGTAACGTTTACTCTGAGTTAATTTTTTATGAGCTTCTTTTTACTTTTACTTGAGTAGATTTTTATAATGGTAACTTTACTTGTACTTCAGTAAAATTTCACTGAAGTAACAGTACTTTCTTGAGTACAAAATTTAGTACTCTTTCCACCTCTGGCCACGACTTACTACTTACTACTTACTAAGGCCTGGGAATGAGACACTATGTTGTGGCTATGACTTACTAAGGCCTGGTAATGAGATACTATGTTGTGACCATTACTTACTGATGCATGAGAAAGAGACTATGTTGTGGCCATGAATTACTAAGTTGTGAGAATGATATACTTTGTTGTGGCTATTAGATGAAGATCAGATCACATTTTACGACAAATTTATGCAGTTTCACATAGGGTACTTTGTCTTGCCACTGTAAAGTTCAGATTACGTGGATATTCCTTCTCCTCACTTAAAGTAGTCCAACTGAGTTTGAAGTGTAAGAATGGAAAACGTAAGCCAAAGCATATATAAATGCAAATTATGGGAAAGAATTGTTATCACTTGTAATGGTGTGGTGCTCTATTCTATCGCTGGTGTACAGTATCTTACATCAGCTTCATGGAAGCAAGATCTTGCTATTATAATGCCATCCTGGTTGGTGTTCTCGCAAAACTTACCAGTGGAGCTCAACTCATCCAGAACTCATGCTTATTCAACTTAACTGGCCGTCTGTGTCTCGTCAGATAGACTACAAAACATTCCTTTTAACATTCAAAGCTCTTCACAATCTCACCCCTCATTTCTCACAGACTTTCACACCCTCCTGCTCCCTGAGGTCCTTAGCATACCCAAGACCTGTCTGTCCTATCTGGACCCAAGTTCAGCCTCAGCACTATGAATCGAATCGTAAGGTGACCTTGAGTGTCTTTAATGGTGCCAACAAATAAAATCTACTTTTATTTTGGTATTCTTATTAATATGTAGAATATATCCATTTGGTTTCCTTTTCGTCCTGCTGTCAGATTTAGTTGTGTTAGGTGTGTTCGGAGATAAAGAAGGGAGACTTTTCCACCCTGCTATAATTATAACTGATTATAATAGACTTGCAGGACTTTTGTCTGTTTTGTCAGGTTTGTTTTTCAGCAACTAGAATACTTGTGATCACTGCATCCAAAATGCTGACAATTTGAATAAACAAATTACAGCAACTGGTGGTATTATTCTATGCTCAGTTTCGAACACCTGTTCTATTACACTTTATTCACTGTTAATGTCAAACACATATATCCAGAATGGCTATCAGATTACCAAAGCAGTTTATGTTCAATTTAGAAAATGTTCTAAACATTTTGGATACGTGCATTTCAAAAGCAGATAAAATATCTTCATCCTAATCAAGAATGAATACAAATAAAAACTTTTTTTTAAATATAATATTATGTGCATCAGCTTGAGCCCTAATATTAAAAAGTAGATCCATTTTTAATATTCACAATAAAGGCAGCAAACTGTACCATTATTTGTTCGTGGGGTGGCTATGAATGGGTACATCTTTTATAAGATGTATAAGGTTTATTTATAAGGTTTGTTGTTTTTGTGTGTATCTGTGTGTGGCACTGCAAAGACCTCTGCTTTTAGAGGTCTGCACACCTGCTGATGATCAATTAATCAAGGCCTGATGATCATTAGCATCTGGCTGCAATTTACCCACTTAAGTCCTATAGAGGCAGTAAGGGGGTACTTAGTGGTGCCCACTTTTTTTTTCTTTTTGGACTAATTGTTGCTAAATAAATAATGGCATGGAGAAAAATTTATCTTTTGCTGTTTGTCTGAGGTAGTATTTGCCTAATACTGAGACACACTTCGATTAGATCATTTTTTAAAAATGACAGAATAAAAAATGCGTATACTGTACTAACTTCTGGACATGACTGTATATATACACATCAGCCATACCTTTGCAATGCAAACATTATGGACAGTGTTGTGTAGGTCGGCAGCTCTGGCCCTTCAGGGCATGACATCACAAGACCTCTGGGTGTACGCTGTGGTGTCTGGCACCATGGCAATGAAAGCAGATCCTTTGAGTGCTATGGTTGCAGGTGGGATCTCTGTGGATTGGACCTGTTTGTCAGGTGCAGTCCATGGATGCTCAATCAGAGTGGGATCTAGTAAGTTTGCAGGATGCATCGGAGGCCTTGGACTATTTGCCTGCTTGAGCCTGTTTTTGCCGTGCAAGTGCACTGGTTGTTCTGGTGCCTCACTAATGGCACTTTGTGTTGGTGTATCACATGAAATACCAACAAAATTAATTTCTGTTTGTGGTTGTAACGTGAAAAAATGTGGAAAAATACTATGGGGTATGCATACTTTTACATACTTTTGCAAGACACTGTATGTACGTCTATGTTCCATATTGTTTTGCATGATTAACATCTATTCTTCTGTCTTTAGAAAAAATGCTGTGCCGCTTGTGCTTTGTTCCATGAAAAGCATATGCATAAACACAGAAAACCTTTCGTAGTTTGATTTTTTTTTTATCATCCACTGAGTCAAGACAATAAAGCACGTTTTTTTCTCCTTAATTACTTGGTGCCTTTGTGTGTTTATCATATGTGTGAAGGCCATGAATCTAAAGAAAATTTGGAGAATTTTATATTTAAACATTTAGGTTATTTATATTTTGGTCATATTGAGTGGGGTAAATGTGTTGTTTAAAGGCTATAGCCTTGTGAGTCAGGATTACAGACAGAAAATTGTGCTTTAAATAGATTTAAGGCTTAGAACAAATGCCAGGCAATTTTAATCAAACATTTTCTGTCCACTTGTTGATCCTGTACCTGAGATTCATGTTTAGGATCATTTACATTAAGGTTTCACAAGATGTGCATTTTTAGATGCTTTTCTGCCAGTCCATTTGTACCGTATTTGCTTGAAGGTAAACCTGCACCATACAGTAAATGAAATCAAAATGTTACGTAGTAGTGAAGTTATGAATAGTTATTTGCCAGATTAGAAACCACAAGTTTTCACAGCATGTTGCTCATGCGCCAAATTGTGGGTGCGTCTTAAATCAACCGCTGAACAGAATTTAATGAAACTTTTGTAGTACTTCTGCCTGAAGTCTAACCTGCACCACAAGTGAAATCTAAATGTAAAAAACAAAACAAAAAAAACATTAAAAGTGAAAGTAAAAGCGATGCTATGAACAGTTATGCACCTGATATAATTTTAAATAAGCTACTTATAAGCTACTTGCTCAATGTGAACACCAGCACTAAAAGATATTAATTTGAAAAGCTGAACTGAATATTTTATGGGGATTAGTTCATATTTTCAGCTCTTAAATGATTGAAGCTTTATCTGATCTACTTTTTCGATTTCTCATCTGTTATCCACTATCTAGTTACCGAACAGGGAGTGTATTTTGAACAGGCTAGCCCTAACCCTTTTGAACAGACTAACCCTGACCCTGGCTGATGATGACGGAAGTACAACTTAGTGTAAGCAAACCATAACATACTCAACCTTACAACATCTCAACATGCGTTCTGCTGTAAAAAAAAAAAAAGACAGACATGTACTGTATGTGGGCTTCAACCTGAAATAATAATATCACTGATTACATTAACGCTGATCAGATTATTTTCAGGTTTAATCTTTTAAATCTTACTACAAACTGTTTAACCATCAAGGACGTGTACTAACCGTTGTACATTGAAATCCGAGAGCAGCAGTTACTTTTAAACCAATTAAACCAGAAATTACGTAAAGCAATCCATCTGTTACTATTACTAGTACTTCCAAATGAAATCATATTGAAGGCAAATCCTATATAATTAGTGTAAATATTTCACAAAAATGGGCAGAAAGGCATAACCGAAGTGAAATATTGGTAAAATCATATTTATAAATTGTACTCATTTTTGCTTTCATTGTCCCTTAGCCTGGTTAAGCCAGTAGATCATGGCTAGCTGCAAACATCCCTGATTTATGTTATTAAGGTGAATCACTTCAACGACTCATCTCAGTCTGTTATTGTAGCTGCTCCTCTGTTCAGCCAAGATGGCATGAAGAGAATAACAGTTATTATCTAAGATAGCCCTGAGCTTACTGAGTGTTCTTTGTTCTGATGCCTCCTACAAAGAACTTTTACTTCTCAAACAAAGACAGCTTTTTTAATCAGTTTATTGTGCCTGCAGGCATCACCTGTACTAATACAATTATTACGCTCCCAGAACACTAATGCAGAGAGAGAGAAAGAGAGAGAAAGAGAGAGAGAGAGAGAGAGAGAGAGAGAGCACCAAACTGATGCAGGACAAAAACTTGACCATTCTCAGGCAGTAGAAGTGTGCATTGTGTCTGTGACAGTATAGTTCCCAGAATTTTGTCCTTTTTCTAGATGCAAGACACATGAATATGGGGAAAATCATAAAATCACAATTTCCAGCTTTTTCAGCAAAAATCTAGTCAGATCAAATAGCAGTACAATACTCAAAAAGATATGTCATTCAAGTGGAAATCACCTGGAAAATGAAATTCATATTTAGATATAAAAAAATAAATGCTACCTTTCTCATCTTTTTTTGTGAACCATCCAACAGCATTTTGGAGCCCAGTACAGTACTGGGCGAAATTCTTGAGCCACCCCTCACTTCTCCAAATTTTGCTTCCAAAGAGCCAGAATTTCTGGTCTTTTGATATAGTCTTGAGGAATAGTTCTCTCATTTTCAGTCCAGTTTCTGTGCCTGATCAGTTTCAGATGAATGTTTGTTGTTTGCTAAGCCACACAGTAACCTATGAATCATAATCATAACATTAAAAATATCTAACTTAAGGCATGAACCAGTGAGAAACAGGTGCAGATGGTGACAGATGATCGGGCTAGTGATACTGCTGATGCTGAATGCTGATGAGAGGGGAAATGAGGCTGCTGCTGGCGATTTCTAAATTGTGTCTAAATAATCTACATCATTTAATTTAATTTCATGTGAAGAAATGAGGCTTGGCTCAGGACTTTGCACCACATTGTACACGTGCTTCATAAAAAGTGTGACCAAATCCTCTCTCTCTCATGTTGTTTCGGTTCTTTGTATTGCAGCAGATTTTCAGAAACTCATTCCGTCTTAGCATGATGTTCGCCCACAGTGTGTAATATTCCCCATGTTACACATTCACTTTGTTTCACCTTATTGCCTCTGGCTGTGGTTCTAATCTTCTTTGCTTGAGCTGAGTGCTTTCTCACCCACTCATGGCCACCATGCTTCATCCCCCCCCCCCCAAACAATAAACTTTATATTAATTTATATTGGTAAATCTTCTTAATCTTTGCAGGTAGAACTTTTTATTCAGGTTTAAGAAATCTTTTTTAATCAAGATTGGATTTTGGTTAGGAGCATGATTGAGTGCAAGAGCTGCGTAGGGAAAACAGACCAGAGAACAGATTTTCATTTTCTCCATTATTTAATACATTTGTTTTAGAAACATGTTCATCAGCACTTTTATACAGCCAATATTTCGCAGTATGACATTGCAATTATATTGAACCTGACGTTCTCAATGTTATAATTTATACCCTTCGGAACACAATAACATCCTTTTAATTGGTTGATACTAAACTACAGTATATAGAACAAAAAAAAGTATTATTCGCCTTTCATCCCATTTTCTCTACTAATATACATGCACATTTTAAGACCTTTTTTTTTTTTTTACACAATTTGCACAGCTTGTATGATAGCAATTAAATGCTTACCAATAGGGATAATTTATGCACATGCAACATCTCTAATTCTCTAACAATCCCCAGAATCTGAAACAAAAACATGAAGCATTTTGTAGAGTACCCTTAT
Source organism: Clarias magur (assembly GCA_013621035.1). NCBI lineage: Eukaryota > Metazoa > Chordata > Actinopteri > Siluriformes > Clariidae > Clarias > Clarias magur. Next base: position 655,290 of record QNUK01000251.1, read on the forward strand.
GCATGCTAATGAGAGAGATTAATGTGCTTCAGGAGCATATTTTCTTCCATACAAATTCATTTTGCTAAAATGACTCTTGGCTTCTCAGCCTTGACACGCAGTTGTATCATGCTTTTTTGTCAGTTTTATTTTGGCAGGTTTATTATTTCCTGTCAAACGCGTTCTTTCAGAAAGCTTTTCTCTACCTGAATATTGACCAATTTCGCAATTTAATGTTATTGTATCAGGACGCCTTTTCTTTTCAGTGAAAGGTGGAAGTTGCAGTTAGCTAGAGACATTTGTTTCATGAATTAGGACTGTTTTGTAAAAATCTATGCTTACAGCATAGATGGCAGAAGGAACCCTCTTTTGCAAGAGCTGTTGAGGCATCGTGGTAAAATGCGAAATACACTATACGGACAAAAGTATATGGCCAAATGTGTTAATTATTGAATTCAGCCTTTTCAATCAGACCCATTATCCCCAGTGAAGAGCAATCTTAATGCTTTAGCATACCAAGACATTTTGGACAATCGTACGCTACCAACTTTGTGGCAACAGTTTAGGTAAGACATTTTTCTATTTTTCAAATATTTCTATTCATACTATAAAGACATTTTTTGATGAGTTCGGTGTGGAAGTGGTGTGACTGGCCCGCACAGAGCCCTGTGACCTCAACGCCGTTGAGCACTTTTGGGATGAACTGGAACGGAGAAGCCTTCTCATCCAACATCAGTGCCTGACCTCATAAATGCTTTACAGACTGAATGGGCACAAATTCCCAAATAAACACTCCAAACTCTTGTGGACGGCCTTCCAAAAAGAGTAGAAGCTGTTATAGCTGCAAAAGTGGGACCAACTCCATATTGAAGTTCATGTGTTTGGATACAATGCCATTGTAGGTTTGGCCAAATACTTTTGTCCTATAGTGACCCGAAAGCAGCAAATATGTGATCTTCCTTATTGTATTCTTCTAGAAAGGAAATATACCGTATATCAGCATTTATCGTCAGAATCGAACAGAAGTCAGCATATTAAATTTCCAGAATGTTTTGTATATTGGATTACACATACTGTAGTGGCTCTCATTTTCCTAAATATGAGCCGCATTCAACTCAAACTAGGATGTCATCTCATGAGCAGAAGAATGAAGATGTAGAACAGACTGACATTTACAGAAGAGTTCACAGTACGGTGATGAGACAGTTGGCTAGAGTAAAACATTGGAATGGTGCAAACGTTTAAAGAAGGCCATGAGTTGAGTACCGAGAGAGATCTAGTTCTTCGACCGGCACAGGAGATTGCTGATCTGCAGTTAGTTAAAGCAACGTTTTGGCATAGGAATAGGCCAAGATGTCCGATCAAACCTTCTACCTTGAGGGTACCAAGCACTAGTGACATGCTGGGGTACAGTAAGTTATTACCTTTATTGTTCATGACCATGGACCCTCCTTATGTCTTTACATGCTTTACTCCAGAGCGACTCCCATTTATCATTATACACCTGAGCAGTTGAGGGTAAAGGCACTTTCTCAAGGGCCCAACAGTGGCAACTTGGTTGTGCTGGTGCTTGAATCTTGAACCTTCCGTTCAGCAGTCCAGCACCATAACCACTGAGATACCCCTACACCTGATTCAGATAGTTCAACTGTGTCCTTGGAATATGAAAGACTATTGATATAATATGTATATTGAATATGTATATATTATTAAACCTTCAGCGCACAGATCCTCACGCAGCATCTGTTCTGTTGTGCTGAAAGACACACAAATATGTTTATGAAATATTTAATTTCACTCATTTGTGATTTGCTTAGTGATACTGCTGCTAAACGTTGGCTTGTGCTATATTTTTATCATTCATGTGGGAAATTAACAGTGAACATTGCTAGTAATGTTACAGTTATGTTTAATAGGAGGAAAAATGTTTCAAATGACATAGTTTTTGACGTTAGTTAACAGCAATGGAATTTTAATTTTTAAACAGAATTTTAAAATCTACCTTATGTGACATTAGATCCCATAATGCAATACAGCTCAAGGACAGAAATGTGCCAAGAAAGACCATATGTAGCTTCAACAGACCAGTTCTACAGAATGCAGTATTATTGCCATCATAGGATCCACTTACTAAATATAGTGTGTATGTGTTTTTGTGGACCTCTGTGATGCACTGCTATGCAATCTAGGATTTTTTTCTCGTTTGTTAGTTTTTTTCATCTCCCATCCTTATTCCTGGGACAGTCTCTGGACTCACTCTGAGCCTGTCCAGGGTAAATCTGCTGAACGTGACTTGATTGAATGACCTATATAATTAGCATGTTTTTTCTTTTTCTTTACCATGCTAATATAGAAATAGAACTGCAAATGCCTTTTGCTTGTTTTTGTTCTGTCTTGTCTTGTCTTGTCTCGTCTTCATTTCAGCCATATGGGACTCCTCTCTTGATGGGCCAGACGCCGTACTTCCGAGCCCTTATTTCATTTTTCTACACCTTGAGTTCCCCAGTGGATCATCTTGTTACTCTGAGTCATAATTAAGTGTCAGCTCCAAATAATGGAAAGTTCTGATGATGCATCTAACACTCACTATGATTTCGACTTTACCCCAAGGTAATGCCTGTGCTGTGCAAAAACGTGGCTGTAAAAAAATCACTTCAAGCCTCAAACACGAGGTAATTTTCGACAATCTGTGTGTCCTATCTTCAGAGGTGGACATAATCCATCTATTTGACCATTTGTTGTTGTTTGAGAAAAGTGTTGTCTGTGATGTACTTCCTATTTTATCCTGTTAAAGTCTATTACAACCTTGCAACACTTTCCTGATCCGGCCCTGAGAATGATTTCGATACCGTTCTGTTTGTCAAATGCATTTTAAAGAAAAAAATGAGTGTAAAAACTAAAAATCAGGAATTTCCCACGGGTTTGTTCAGTGATTCTGAAAACGGCTTTGGATTTACCTTGACTCTGACCTTATTTATACATACTTTTAGCATGTACTGTATAAGATGCAATAGTTACACTTTCAGCTTTAATAAACCTTTCAGTCAAACTCCTTTTTCTTAACTCGTGAAGCATGATTGATGAGATGCATTCAAATTCCACACATCTATTTATACGCTGCGAAGTTTATTTTAAATCCGCAGCAATGTCATGACGATCTAACCTGTAGTTGCATAGCAACATGGCTGTACAGTAATGACCCTCATTATAACCAGAGAGTTTTCTGTCCTGCTGCCTCGTATGTGTTTTTTTTTTTTTTTCTTTTCGTTTAAGCTGTGTTATAATTAGCTGCGCTGTAAACTTTGGCTGTGTGAATTATATGTGAATAGCTATTTTTTGATTAATTTAGACTGTTTTACATTTTTGGAGTTGAGTTATGTGCACTTAGTCAGGATTTAATCTCCAAATTGTGCACGTCGATATTGAGGCTTCAGATGCAATTACAGGCTTGGGGAAATATTCGTAAAGTTGAGTGGGATTTGCACAAATAGAATGCCTTTCAAGGCAAATATTAAATCTTTTCATTTTGTACTATTAATTACTTACTACTATTAATCTCAATGACTTTTTTCTAGAGTCTTTTTTTCAAAGGACTCTAAAGGAAACCATATCTTAATCACAGCCATTTTTTATCTTGATAACTATTTATCAATAAATTCACTTAAGATGAGCTTTAATTATAGCAGAGCAATGCATTTAATATATTCTATCTGGTGTTTAGTCCATAAATATATTCTATATATTTTTTTCCACATAGTGTAAATAATGTTATAACTTTCAGACTCTAATAACTATAATCCCTTTTAAAGAAGGTTCTAATTCATGTATTTACATGATAATGCAAACCACGACAGTTACAACACCTGAAACAGACAGAAACAGGTTTAACCCTGCAGCTGGCTGACATAACTTGTTTGAATGAAAAAGCATGCGGTATGTGTCTGAGGAGGCGTGGCCAAAACAGGCAGCCGTTTCGATTTGCATTCTGCGAGTGCACTAGGGCAGACATTTCAAATAAATCACTCGGCCATGATGTGGCATTTACCAAACGATAAGCCTGACGGTTGTCACACATGGCTGGAATGTAATCAGATATTCAGGACACTGACAGGTATTATGGCATAGGTGACACGAGACATTTAAGGGCAATTATTGTAAATAAAGTACACAGGAAAATAAAATCATGCAGTCAGCACTTTCCACAAAGCACAGGCAGCATGCTGGGTGAACGGCACATGACATGCTGAAGTTATGAGTATGGGACTTGCTTCAGGTCATAGCTCATTATCCACTGCTGTTACAGCCCACTGGGGTCACGATTACTTCTGGTCATGTCAACATGCACCACTGATCTGGAATCAGTGTTTCGCTGAAAATGAACACAGAATGATTCAGTCACAAGTCTGTTTCTATTTGCACCACAATTACAAAACTGCCCTTGCTGGCATATGAGCTATGTTTGTTAGCTAATTGCGATAAATCTGACTATTAGTGACCAGTACTCAGAGGATTTAATAATGGAAGCCTCTACAGTTATGTTTATTTTAACCTGAACATTTTTATTTCAGCCTCTGTTCTTTGTTTTTCCTTTTCTTTTTTTTTACATTTATTTGGGTGTATTTTAATTTTGGGCCTAGTTTATAGTCTGCCTAAATGTGTTTGTTTGTTTGTTTGTTTGTTTGTTTGTTTGTTTGTTTGTTTGTTTGTTTGTTACTGATGGCTGATTTACTGGAGCCTTTTACACCTAAATCTAGACCTAAATGCAGAACTAAAGCCTTCATCATGGCTTAAATAATAATCTATATCTATAAAAACAGAAATTCTGTTCGTTTGTATGTCTGTTTGTTTGGGCCATGGGCGGGGTTTGTGGTGTTTGTACACGTAGTTCCGTCACAGTTCTGTCACTTGCGTTTCCTTACTGAATGCAACAGTAGGCGGCACGTACAACATGCAGTATTAAGGGCTGGTGAATCATTGGAGCAGCGTGAGGAAGGCAGCGAGTCCCATCTGCAGGTATTGGTAGAACGACGACATCAGGACATGCATGTGGGAGGAGCCATGGCAAACCTCTACTTTTTATTACTATTAGACAAATAAGATAAATGAGTGAAGGTTTTTGGTTACGTCCGTTTGCTACCGTTTGCTTAGTATAAACTAAGCACGAATGCTTGATTGACTGGAATCTCCTAAAAACATTTTGAAGCACATTTGTTTTAAACTCATGCGTTAAACTTCATATCCCAAAATTCAGATCAGTCTTGAGATAGGGCTCCCAGCTAACCCAAAACAGCTCCCTTGATTACAGACTTGCACCTGCATGCAATTACTGTACGCTCTCTGTTAAAGATTTATTGCTCACTGCAGGGTGCCTGGACCGCAACTGTTGCTAAACCCTAATTTTGGTTAATAATTCCCTGACCCAGGTGGCACGGTGGTGGAGTGGTTAGACCGTCGCCTTACACCTCCAGTGTCTCTGGGTTCGATTCCCATCTGTGTGCATGGAGTTTGCATGTTCTCCCCATGCTTGGTGGGTTTCCTTCAGGTACTCTGGTTTCCTCCAGCAGATCAGGCTAATTGGTGTTCCCATAGTGTGTGAATGAGTGTGTGTGGCACCCTGCGTTTTGTTCTGTATTCTTGTTCCTGCCAACACCCTATAATAGACTGCCTATTTTCATTTAGTTGTTTTGGTTTAAGTAAATATGCTGCCGCACACTCTAATATGAATTGGACTGCCTTTTGCTTTAATTAGACACATGACATATTTTCTATGAGCTTATGCAATGTTGACAAAATATTTTTGTCCAGAGTCATATTTCTCTCCAAGATCTTGTGTTTATGATGGGAGAGTTGAACCACTGCTTAAGGTTTTCTCCAACACACCCCAAAGCTTCTCAATGACGTTAAGGTCTGCACTCTTTGGTAGCCAATCCATGTGTCAAAGTGATGTCTCCTGCTTCCTGAACCTCCTCTTTTACAATTTGATCTTGATTAATCCTGGAAATATCTTGGAATATGTCTGTTCTGTCAGGGACAAAAAAAACATTGATGGAAAAAATCTGGTCATTTAGTATATTCAGATCTTCAGCTGATGACTGACACATAACATTTGACCAACAGAATTATCCCCAGATCATAACACTGCTCCATAGGCCTGTACAGTAGGCACTAGGCATGATGGGTGCATCGCTTCATACACCTCAATTCTTACTCTGATGTGTCCATCACTCTGGAATGGGATCAATTTAGACTGATCAGACCACATGACTTTTTTTTTTCCAGAGCTCGACAGTCTCGTTTTATGCTCCCTAGCAAATTGAAGTCTTTTTCCCCAATTAGTCTGTTTAGCCCCAATTAGTGGTTTTCTTAAGTGCTTTTCTTTCTGTTCACTATTAGGCATAGCTTCATGTTTTACAGTTTTTGTTTGTTTGTTTGTTTGTTTGTTTGTTTGTTTGTTTGTTTGTTTTACGATTTGATTTAAGCCTTTGAGTGATCTCCCATCATGATCATATAGGATGTTTTCTGACTACACAATTAATAGAGTAATATACAGTACACATGAGACTTACCAAGCCACTATTCACTTCTCTCCCTCTCGTTCCATGTTCAGTGCAGCCAGGCCCCCCTGGCAAAAAAAATAACCATCTTGTGACACCCCTAGACATTGCAGGACAGCTCAGTCTCTGTGATTAAATCAAGCCTGGATTCCGGGCACAGAGGTAAGCAACTTCACTTCCTCACTGACAGGGTGTATTATCGACTGGAGGAAAAATGTTGGGTTCCTTCCAAAGAATTTTTAGATCCCCTTCTGGTGCATGATTTTAATACCAGCCTCCCATACTCTTCCCAGGAGGGGGCCAAAATGAGTATTGCTCACAGCGGTAGTGCCTTGGGGAAGACATTTTGTTACTTTATATCCATGCCTGAGTCAGCATTGAACTCTAGAGCAGAACACAGATATGACTGTGGCAGACTCAATTATCTGCAGCTGTCATGACTACTGCCTCCTCCTGCATGCAGTTACACTTCCTATATACTGTACACTCACACGGCCCTCCCACTCTGATGCTCACTGCTGGGTATAAGAACTGCTACTACTTGTCGTTGCTAATCCCTGATTCTGGTTATTGATCCTCTGGCTTTGACCTTGTTTCTTTTTGTTCTTGATTCCTGATCCTGTCAAGCCCCTGTGGATGCTGCACGCTGATTGATCGACCCCCGTCCGTTTGTGACCTATGAGCCCTCCCGCTGTGTTCCATTATGTCGTTTGGGTGTTAATTAATATATTAACTGCACTTGCATTTATCAGAGCATTTTTGACAATTTGGAAGTACTTGTTTATGTAAATGGAACCCGAAAGCTTTACACAATGATCATTTAAACAAAGGGAAAGCAAAACTGTAATGGTTTTAATTAGGGGCGCTTCTTCAATGAGAGATTCCTGCTGTGGTAATGAGCTGTTATATGAACTTACACAAAAGAGGAGGGTAAAGCATTCATTCTGATGACTGATTTACATTATACTCACTGCACATGATTAACAAAGCCTAGGGCCACTGTATTCCTTCTTCCCTCCTTCTCTTGTCTCCTCCTGCTGTTTTGATTCATTCATTGATTGATCTTTTAACTGTATCTCAATCATGTTCAGAATTTCTATCTAGGGGTTTTGCAAAGCACTAAACCAAACTTATCCAGATTGCTACTCTTGTCCTGTTCCTGGTCTATCACGTTATGCATGATTCTTGATTTCTGTTTTGTTTTTGTTTTGTTGTTGTTGTTTTATTAAAATCTTTCGCACATAGATTCACACCCACCCACGGAGTTCTCACTGTTCCTTGAAGACAGCTGGGGATCTTTTTAAGACAGCAGCAAGGTTAAACAGTGTCAGAAATTATTGAGCGTTTTGTGATTTGCACACAATTTGTTCAAATAAATGATGTTGTTTACTGACAGAATTCATAAAAACAAACCTAAAGCTTTAAATACCTTTACAATCCCTTAACCACATTAACTCCGTATCTGTCACTCCATTCGACTTTCTGTAACATTTTAGGTTTTTTAGAGTATTATAACAATTTGTCTTATCATAGGCTATTACAAATACACAAAGTAACACACTAATTAAAAGGCATGCACTCAGGCCCATTAGTGATTGCTGCTGTATATTCCAAATACTAAAAATGGAGAGTATGGCCGCATGGTCACCTTGCACCACCAGGGTGTGGGTTCAATTTCAGGCTAGGTTCGATTCCCCCTCTGTGTGCATGGAGATTGTTCTTCCCATGTTTGGTGGGTTACAGTACTCTGCACTGTAAACCCGGAATAATTTGGCAAAACTCAAAAAATTTGAGGTAATCAGTTATAACAAATTTTTTTAAGTAATGATGTTTCCAATTTTAAGTAAACAGAACTGTCAGTTTTTTATTTAAATTTTTTTAGTTGTTGCAAATCAAAAGTTCTTGCTGGTCTTTCGGTAATGGGTCGCCACAGCAGACAATCCGGTTCACACACAAGCTTGGCACAGGTTTTACACCAGACACCCTTCCTGACGCAACCCTCCCATTTTATCTAGGCTTGGGACAGGCACTTCATCCAGTTGTTGGGGATCGAACCCGGGCCTTTCGCATGGCAGGCCAAACACCTACAGTACCACTGAGCCACCAGTGCCCTATTGCCCTGATGATGTCAGACACAAAATCGCTAGTCTGAAAGAATTTTAAGTTGGTGAAACTTTAAGGTGACAGTTACTGTTACTTAAGTACTTACAGTTACTTAAAATATCAAATTTGTTCAGCTAACTTGAAAAGTGTAATTTCTACAAACTCATAAATACCAAAAAGTTCTAAATACTCATCAAGATATATTAATTTGAACTAACCTGTCACAAGCAACCGAAGGATAAACAGATAAGCCTTAGCAGTTAGCCCGTGTAGTGTGGATGGTAAAACCAAATGCGGAAGCGATTAGTGTTAGCATGTTGGATTGCTACCTTGGCTAGGACCCAGGACCGTCGACACCTGCGGACTAACTGTTGGGCCGCGGGTATCTCAACCTCTGGTTCTTGATGTTCGAACATCAGAGGTTGGAAACCCTGGCATACCTCAAAGGGACTTAACTTGGTGGCGGAGGAAACATGGTGGTTATGGGAAAGTTCAGCCCAGATGAGGTAGTGGACCCAGGAGCGCTGACGGTTGGCGACGAAGCATCTCAGGTAGCGCTCCAGTTGTTGGTTTGTCCGTTCCGTCTGACCATTAGTCTGAGGATGGTAACCTGATGAGAGACTGCAGGTGGAATTGATCAGACGGCAGAAGGCCTTCCAGAACTGTGCAGTGAACTGGGGTCCCCTGTCCGAGACGATGTCCTTGGGGAACCCATGCAGGCGGACTATGTGCTCTAAAATCAGCTCGCTGTCCTTTTAGCTGACGGGAGTCCGGCAAGGGCCACCAGGTGCACAGCCTTAGAGAACCAATCCACAATGGTCAAGATGGCATTTTTTCCCTGGGAGACCGGCAGGCCCATGATTAAGTCGATGGCAATGTGTGTCCAGGGCCGGCAGGGAACAGGAAGCGGTTGGAGTTCCCCGGGTGTTTGTTGATTGGTGTCCATGGCCTGCAGGGAACAGGAAGCGGTTGGAGTTCCCCGGTTGTTCGTTGATTGGTGTCCATGGCCCTGGCACACACTGAGCACACCTAAATGAACTCGTCAATATCCTTAGCCATAAATGGCCACCAGAAGGCACGCAGCACGTATTGTAGGTCTGGGTGCCCCAATAGAGGAGTGGAATGTCCCCATTGGATGACTTCAGTCCGGGTGTTCTTGGGGCCATAGAGTCGTCCAGGCGGCACACCTGCCGGTTTGTTCTCTGCGGCTTGTGCTTGGCGAACCCTTGTCACCAGTTCCCAGCATAGTAGGGCGATGATCTTGGTGGGGGGAAGAACAGGCGCGGAGATTTTGGTGGTCGGTCCAGACGATAAATGGCTCCCTCCAATGGCCACTTTATGGCCAGCAGCTCGCGGTCCCCTACCCCGTATCACTGCTGAGTGGGGTAAAAATGGAGAAGAAACTACAAAAGGTGTAGCTTCTGGTCTGGACCTCGTTGGGAGAGAACAGCCCCGGCACCCACATCCGAAGCGTCCACCTCCACAACGAATGGTTTGTTTGCATCTGGATGGAGAAGAATCGGGGCGGTGGTGAATCAACGGCAGAGCTCGTGGAAGGCGGAGATGGCGGTAGAGTTGAGTTGGAAGTGATGAGACGATGGCTGAGTCAGAGCGGTTAATGGTGCTGCAACAGTGCTGTAGTCCCGGATAAAGCGACGATAGAAGTTCACAAACCCGAGAAACCGTTGAAGTTGTCTGAGAGTCTTTGGTAAGGGCCAATGACGTACAACTTCTAGCTTCTGCGGGTCCATGGCCACACCCTGGGAAGAGATGACAAAACCCAGGAACGTGGTGGAGCGTTCATGCAAAGCGCACTTCTCCAACTTACAGTACAGCTGGTGAGCGAGCAGTCTCTTAAGAACCGCTCTGACGTGTTGAACATGTTCTTCAACAGAGCGAGAGTAGATAAGCCCAACATGTCCCGAAGAACGTCGTTGATGAAATGTTGAAGAGCTGCATTACAGAGACCAAATGGAATAACTAAACTCTCGTAATGTCCAGTGGGGGTGATGAATGCTGTCTTCCACTCATCGCCCTCTCTGATACGCACCAAGTTGTAGGCGCTCCCGAGGTCCAACTTTGTAAAAATGGTGGCACCAGAGAGGGCGTCCAGGGCAGAGTTGGTAAAAGACAATGGGTGTCGGTTTTTTATGGTGATGTTGTTGAGTCCCTGATAGTCGACACAAGGACGTAGTTTGCTGAATTTCTTCTTTACAAAGAAAAATCCCGCATCTCAGTGGTGGAGAGAGAGTACAGATGGCCGTGGGGGCGGAACAGAACCTGGCTGAAGTTCAATGGCAAGGTCGTAGGGGCGATGAGGAGGAAGGTGGGTGGCGCGTCTTTTGCAGAAGACTTCAGCCAGGTCCCAATAAGCCTCGGGGATGGCATTGGTGTCGACATAACTCCCTAGAGCACGTCCCAGCCGGTGTCCGCAGGCAGAGTTCGAGACAGGTCAGCCCCCATTGAAGGATGCGGTTCTGAGACCCTGAGATGAGAGGATCATGCTGCAGAAGCCAGGGGTGTCAGAGGATGATGGGTGGAGAAGATAGTGGTGAGGTGAAATCGGACTGTTTTCTGGTGTTGGTCGATGATGAGGGTTATGGGTCGAGTCTGGGTGATGGAGGAGAGGGGCTGACCGTCGACAGATGTAATCCGAACTGGCTGGGATAACGCTTCAGTCTCCAACCCCAATCTTTTGGCATAGGAAGAGTCAATAAAGTTTCCTGCGGCACCGGAGTCGATGAACGAAAAACTTTTGACTCATTTGTGGCCAAATTGGAGGTGTACCTGAACTGTGAGACGAGAGACGCTGGGCGTGGTGGCAGAGAGATGGAGGGAGCCCGGTGATCTGCTTCCATGGTCCACCGGGCCTGGGAGTTTCCCAGGCGAAGAGGGCAGATGGCTCTATGGTGCGCCCCTGACCCACAATAGGCACAAAGTCCCTCCCTGAAGCGCCGTTTGCATGGGTTCCCCGGCTCTGGTGTCAACCACGGCGGGAAGTGGAGATCCGGTGAAGGCTGGTGGTCAGGATGTGGCGTGTGAAAAAGATGGCGTGATGGGCGGCAGGCTCCGGGGGGGGCTGGCCTCGGACGGGAGAGCAGGCGCTGGTCAATCCAGAGAGTGAGCTGAATCAGTCCCTCCAGTGTGGTCAGAAGCTCCCGTCCGGCGAGTGCATCTTTTATGCGTGAAGCCAGTCCCTCGTAGTAGGCCGTCTGGAGGGCAGCATCTCCCCAGGTGGTCTGCACGGCGAGAATACAGAAATCCGTGGTGTATCGACTTACGGACGTCCCTCCCTGCCGCAGATGGTACAATTTCATATCGGTCTCCACCTCAGCAGCAGGATGTTCAAATGTTAGCTTTAGTTGACAGGTGAATTCTCCATATGAATAAGCAGTGTCTGAATCTGATTGGAGAACCGCCGTGGCCCACTCAGCTGCCTGCCCGGATAGCAACGAGACAAGAAGCGCAACGCACAGTCAGTCTCTGGAGTATCTGGTGGAATTGAACTCAAACACAAGATCCAACTCGGTTAGAAAAACACTGCATTTCCCATGTGTGCCATCCGACTTATCCGGTAGAGCTAGGAAAACATCAGAAGAGGAGGGGGGCAGCGCCACAGCCACTGTGATGGGCATGGCAACAGCCGACTGAGCAGCCACCCCGTGGAGGGTCGTGTTCTCCTGCCGTAATTCTGCCACCTTGCGGTGCAAGGCCGCGACGTCTTGGAGGTCCTTTTGGAGAGACGCGACTTCACCACGGAGCTTATTGATCAGTTCGGCATGTTGGTCAACCACATCACAGAGGCGAGCAAACTCTGCTGGGATTACTGTTTTTGGCTCAGTCATTCTGTCATGAGCAACCAAAGGATAAACAGAAAAGCCTTAGCAGTTAGCCCGTGTAGCGTGGATGGTAAACCCAAACGCGGAAGCAGCACGAATAGGCAGGATAACCACGCGATTAGTCTAAGAACTCTCTTACACGAAGAGCAAGGATCTACACAAATAAACCCACGTTCTAGCAACACACACTCACTCAAAGAAGCAAGCCGAATCGGTGAGAACTCACAGAATAGTCAATGTAGCGTCAGCAAAGGCATGGGCGAACTCAATGACTGAGTAATGTGAAGGGTCCTAGTGCCGGTCGTGTTACGAGTGTGCATGACATAACTGCAATTATTTAAGTTAACAGTACTCAATATGTTTAATTAGATTGAGCTTTAGGGTTTACGGTGTGGTTTCCTCCAACAGTCCAAAGACTATAGAAGATATCCTGCATACAGGATTAAGCAGTGTAGACAATAACTGAGTTAGTGAGTGAGTATTATGACACATTGTCTTATCGTAGGCTATTACAAATACACAAAGTAACACACTAATTAAAAGGCATGCATGCAGGCCCATTAGTGATTGTTGCTGTATAATCTATAATCGTGCTGTGTATATACTGTAGTGTATTCCAAATACTAAAAATGGAATGTTTGGAATGGTTTGCACGGTGGCTTAGTGGTTAGCATTGCCGCCTTGCACTGCCAGTTTCCGGGTTTGATTCCTGAATCAGAGTCTATGTGTATGAGTTTGCATGTTCTCCCCATGCTTGGTGGGTTTCCTCCCACAGTCCAAACACATGCAGATTGGGCTAATTGGAATAAGAGGTCCTAAGAGGTCCTTCCACCAATGAGAATAAATACAACGGTCACCACTGGCCTTCACAGACTCCAGTTAGACTACAGAGGTTCCAAGATGGATGAATGGAACCAGCTCTTTCAGTCAAACCATGCAAATCTTACACTTGTGCAGTCCGTAATGTGTAGTTTGATTGTACAATGTTTTTTGTTTTGTCTTGTTTTTTTTTTGTTGTTGTTGTTGTTGTTGTTGTTGTTGTTGTTTTTGAGTTTCTCCACCAAAGTCATTATTCAATATTATTCATGTATATTCAATCAGTATTGCATTTCATGTTTACACAGGTGTATTCTCCTTAGGTACTGCCTTCTCTGAATGTTTTAGGTTGTAGTTATGAAATAATTAAAAGAGGTTACAGAATAATGTGCAGTAAGATATACAATAGAAATAAAATTTGCCCAAATTTTAAGAGGTTCAAAAAAATGCAGACCTTTTTTATTTTCATCCACTTCAGCCATTGTTGTCATTGCTACTGTTGTTGTTGTTATTGTTATTTTTTATATACGTACATTCATATCCAAAAGAGTGTTCTTTATGCCAAATCTCTGTGAGCTTTTTATTTTTTTATCTCTTAATCCTCATGTGTTGGTCATCTTGTCTTGGGACTGAAGTAGGATTAAAGCATAATCTGTCACAAAGCCCTTCTCTCTGTCTCTTTTAGAACAGAAGAGATGTATGACAGGGACATATAAGGTGAACACCTCCATTATTTTTACCATCCTGCATGAAATATTTATACCTATATTTCTTAACAACTTTATTTTTAAGCATCTTTCTCGTCATTCACTGGCAATCAAATCCACTGCAAATGTTGTATCCTGTCTGTCTTTCTACATACAGTACATAATTCAGTTCTCCTGCAATTACCCAATTTATACATTATTATTTTAGATGATTCTGAATTAGGATGTTTCTCTCTTTTTCCGTCCTCCTCCACTGCTGTAGGAAATCGCTTTATTTCTTTGCACTGTAAAATGATTTATTGTACCTCGATTGTGCAGTCAGGGTCAGAAAGACCTCGCTGGCCTTATTAGCCTTCACCCACAACAATTTCTAAAAGGCACAATGCTTTATTTCAGTTTGAAGGCATTATTGCTTTATTAAGCCTCTCTGAATGAGCTCAGGGTTGGTGTTGTTTTCCTTGGAGTACAAAGGGCAAGGACATTTGAAATAATTGTGACTTCATGACAGTATGCACAACAACAGAGATATGTGTGTTATACAGGATATACAGTCCTACAGTTTGCCTATAAAGCAGTTTGTTCAAAGTGATTTCACACAACCGGAGTATAACCTCTCCTTGATCCTTACCATAATTCAACCCAACCATCTGATTAACGCTTTGTAGCATGACTTGATCATGACAAACGTCCTGTGCTAGAGTGTAATCGTGTTTCTGTAATTGCTCAGCAAACCACTGAGTGCTGAAAAATGCACAATAATGATGCATCTTGTTTGGATTCCCCGTGTGACCCCCTTAAACCCCTGGATCATTGTTGCCCTATTCATTCTCAGTGACATTTGTCGGAGATTGTACAGTATGAATAATTCAGAAAGCACAATAAAAAATATTGGCAGAGGTTCGGAGTTACAGAGGTGGAGATTGCCAGTCTAGGAGAAAGAAGTCATATACCCCATGCTTTTGTGTGTGTGTGTGTGTGTGTGTGTGTGTGTGTGTGTGTATGTGTGTGTATGTGTGTGTATGTGTGTGTGTGTGTGTGTGTGTGTGTGTGTGTGTGTGTGTGTGTTTGCCTAATGCAATGGCTCCCGTGCCTAGTCCTAAACCACTGTCTTAGTGTATAACTGTGTGTGTCTGTGTGTGTGTGTGTGTGTGTGTGTGTGTGTGTGTGTGTGTGTGTGTGTGTGTGTGTGTGCGCGCGTGTGTGTGTTTGCGTGTGCGTGTGTGTGTGTTTGCCTAATGCAATGGCTCCCGTGCCTAGTCCTAAACCACTGACTTAGTGTATAACTGTGTGTGTGTGTGTGTGTGTGTGTGTGTGTGTGTGTGTGTGTGTGTGTGTGTGTGTGTGTGTGTGTGTGTGTGTTTGCCTAATGCAGTGGCTCCTGTGACTAGTCCTAAACCACTGTCTTAGTGTATAACTGTGTGATTGATTGATTAGCACCCCGTCCAGTGTATACCACCACATCTTGTGCCCTGAGCTCCCTGATCTAGATTCCAGACCTTGTGAGATCCTACACACTGGTATAGACAATTGATGGATGGATGGATGGATAAATTTATGGGTGGGTGGTTAGGTGGATGGAAAATGTGTAGTATCATCATCTTACATTTCATGTTTTGGTGGTTGCCTTTTTTTAAAATGACACATAGAAAATACTGACTGATTTTGTTTATATAGGGACACTATATAAATATAGTATATATAGTATAAATATAGTATATATCGTATATATATATATATAAATATATATGCCACTGGGGAGGATCTACTGTAGCCCCTGGATGTGGCTGTGGAGGGATTCTGGTGGGAGGTGGTAGAGGGGATATTGTGGTCCGTAGCACCAGCGCATCCTTTGGATCTTGTGTATTGGTGGGCGCGGCCTCCCTGGATCAGACTTGTTTGTCCAGGGCCTCCGAGTGGCGCAGTGGTTAAAGCGGTAACCTCTTGCAGCCGGAGGTCTAGAGAGAGCTGATTGGCCGAGCTCTCTCAGAGGGGAGGGATGAGAGGTACATAGTGCTCCCACATTAATCACGGCTCTACAGCCAGTCAGGGGCGTCTGTGAGCTCACGCAACGGAGGGAGCGGATAGCGCTGTCCTCCGAGTGTGTTACGCCGTCCCCAACGGTGCGCGAGCGAGCAGTTCGAAAAGATGCGGTCGGCTGGCGTCACGTGGTTTGGAGGAAACACGTGATAGTCTTCGGCCCTCCCGACTGATTGGTAGTAGTAGCCTTAATGTGGGAGCCCTCTAGTGACGGGGAGGAATTGGACACGACTAAATTAGGGAGAAAAATCGGGGGAAAATCAAAAAAAAAAAAAAAAAGACTTATTTGTCCGGCACATGGCACATCCTGAGGGTGCTTAATTGGATTGGGATCTGGGGACTTTGTGGATTGACGGCCTTGTGCTCTTTGCCTCTGGTGCCTTTCAATGGCCAGCATTTCCTTTTTTTCAGTGATTTGGGCTGCGTTGGATTTTCTGTGTGATCGGACCAGACAGCCTAGCCATTAGTCCCACATGGGCATGAGTGAGACTTGGGTACCCATGACTGGTGTGTAGTGAGGATCAATGTATTGTTATGTAGGTTATGTAATGTTATGGCTGATCCACATACTGTTTATACGCTAATGTATTAGGCATGATAAATGCTAGATAAATGCTAGGTGGTAAATGGTATGCATGGTAAATGCTAGAAATACTGTTATACAGCAAGAGGCTAGAAGCATTGTTTGACAGTTTAACGTGACCAGAAGATACTTTAAGACCCTGATAATGTCATGTTTATGCATTTAATATTGACATAAAGTAATATTCCAATAATTCTTTAATAAAAACTTTGATGTAGCCAATTATCTCTGTATCTGTCAGACAGTGGTGTGGGATATTAAATAGATTTGAGTTCAAGGTCAGAATCACCCCGTGCAGATTTCCTCCCTAAGTAGAATGTAAATCCATGGTTATGTCTAAGTCTGAATATTCATGCTCACCTTTTTCAGTATTAATACCTCACTACATAAAAGTAACAACTTTTGACTACTTCTCCAAATTCTTTGTAATAATGTAATCATGCTTAATGTAATTCTTCCTTTATAGCTTGAGATATTATAGAGATTTATTTTCACTTTATTTCATTTCTCCCAGTTTCTAAAATATTTAGGTAAAAAAATGTACTGGCTCAAGTGGTAGTGTTTAAGTTATGTGCACTAAACAGTTAAACACAGAGGAATCACAGTCACTGTGTGTGTGTGTGTGTGTGTGTGTGTGTGTGTGTGTGTGTGTGTGTGTGTGTGTGTGTGTGTGTGTGTGTGTGTGTGTGCGTGTGCGTGTGTGTGTGCGCGCGTGCGTGCGTGTGATGTGAAATTCTATTCAATATGCTAAAGGAATCTTCTTCTTCTTGTGATTTGCATTTAGATGAGCTGATTATTAGGATGTATTATTGTGATGATGGTGAAGGTACCTGAAAAATAGAGAGAGTCTACATGTTAAATGGTGTGTCTGATAGAGAGAGAGAGAGAGAGAGAGAGAGAGAGAGAGAGAGAGAGAGAGAGAGGTTTTGATCGCTTCATGGCATCTGACTTCCTTTCAAACATGTTAATTCCTTAGGGTTAGTAAGCAAAAGGACTAAATGCTGCAGCACGTACTGGTTACCCCATAAAAAAATTACTTTTACTGTAGTCACCTATACAGTACCTTAAAAGTAGACCAGAATGTCCTTTATTAAACAAAATCCCTTCAACGGCAGTTGGGCCTGGTTGAATATTGATAACTGAAGAAGGCCAAAACAAACAGAACAGGAGCAACTGGCCGAGACAATGAGATCTTTAATAATTCAATTTAGACTTCAGGAAACTGAAGGGTGAAATTGCATTTGATGCCACAGATCAGAAACAACACCATTGGCTAAAATCAAAATGTTCCACTTCTGGTGGTATCAAACCAGACAATCATGAACAATGGCAGATTAAATTGTGCTAGTCTAATGTATGATTGCGCAAATATACAGTACTAATAAAGGTAAAGAAGTTACAAAACAACAGCACCTAAAGAACCACTGGATGAGGATCAGCACCATGGTTAGCGACAATACAAACACACCGGGGCAGATCTACAAACAAAACCAACGTCAGTTGTTGTTCCAGATGTGGTGACCAACAAATATCCCTTCCCAGATTTATGTATGGTGAGACAACAGGGCTTTGATGATAGAGACACGGTCCTTTCAGCCCCTAATAGTTGCATAAATCATGAAAATTAATATGCTTTAAATGTTGAAGTCATAATGACAATGCCAAATATTACATTACATTGCTGAAAACAAATACACATTTATATGTTTTTTTTTAAACCATAATGGTACATAATAATTGCAGGTCTTCATGAAATACCAAAGACTATACAACACAAGATGTTTCCCTTTTACCTGCCATTTAGTAAACTTATTATAATCTGCTCTGTGCAGAAATCTTGAAAGATTATAGTTATTACAATTCTTTTAAAATGGCCTTTGTTCTCGCTCAGTACAAAGTATGCTGTACAGTACATGATGTTGTAGTATTTCTTAATTGCTTAGATGGATTAGTCTCATTACGAACACTATCATCATTCTCATATAGTGCCTCAGAATCCTGATCAATAACACAACATTGTTAATAATCATTAGGCATTTCCATGCATTGTGGTATGGTCAGGGAGAAAAAGGTTTGCAGAAGCTCAAAGGAAAGAAGAAATGGTAAAGGCGTCCGAATATTTTTCAGAATTTCCAATCTAATACTGAATATCATTGCAACAACCAGGCTAACGATATGGCATTAGGCTAGAAAGTGCAGCCTCATCTAAACCAGTCATTCTATACATATAATAAAACTGTAACGTTGGCATGTCTGTACATTGAAGATATTTGTGAAAAACTTATTTGGGGGGGTGTAAGCTGAGTAATAGAACACATCAATATAGTTTTTGGAATTTTTGTTTGTCTGTTTATCTGTTTGTTTGTGCACATGTCACGTAAAAACTACTGAACAACTTTTTATGCGTTTTACACAAGTGTATTTGGTCGAGCTTGTGGTAACATATACTGTAGGCTTTGTTTCATTGCAGTAGGCCCACGGGAAGAGAAGACATGCTACTTTAAAATTTAAATGGAAAATGCCCTTTTATATATATATAAATCTTGGAAAAATCATTAGTTAATGACAAAATTTAACAAACGGCGTTGTAAATTTTTTAATGCGTATTTATACGTATTGTAGTGTGCAATTAAATACCTTGTAAATGAACTCATGGGTACATCTAGTCTGTAATAAAGGTTGGTGCACACCTGACAATCACACCTATATGTGCCTGTTGGAAATTAGTCCACTTTTTTTATATAAGAAGCATGGGAAGGCTTTGCACTAGATTTTGGAGCATGGTTGTGGAGATTTGTGATATTCTTTATGGTTGTATACTTCCAACTTTGTTTTAACAGTTTAAGGAAGAACCACATTTAGTAGTGGTCAGGTGTTCACATTTTCTTTGGCCATATAATGTTGAGTATTAATGTTTAGGGGCTACAATAGGTCTTTAGACTGAATAGGAAACCCACCAAACACAGAGGGAACATGCAAACTCCACACACAGCGATCTGAAGGCAGGACTTGAATGGCCACAGTGCTACAGTATCTCACAATGTATCGTCTTGTTCTTTATAAATTATTACTCGACTGGAATCACTTTACAAAAGGAATCATATTTAGACATTGTATCCATTATTGGAACCAGACTTGGATTGTGTCATTTCTTAATGCATTGATTTTTTAATATACTGAAACAAATACATTTCCTGTTCTCTTTTTTATGTGAGGCATGTTTGTGTTTGAAGCAGCACTGTATAGTCATTCCATTCAGTTTTGATTAAAATAACATTTATCCTGTAATTACTTAGATGGTTTATGTTGTGAGAAATTGTAATACAGGGTTGATGTTTTCAGGTTTGGTTGTCGTTGTTTTTTTTTTTTTTTCAGTTTTCAGAACAAGGGAAGTGTATAGCGGAATAATTAAGAAAAATTTAATCTATAATGGCTTGTGATTTTTAATTTAAATTGTCAGGTGTTACGAAGTGTGGGAAATACATCTGATTAACCTGGAGATGTCTACATGTTCCACATCTCAACAGAGCTTTTATTTCTTCCACCAAAGCTTGGGATGATTTTTTTTGTTTGTTTGTTTGATTGTTTGTTTGTTTTCGTGATAACCAACTATAATGTGACATATAATGTATGTATAAAATAATATATACATATATACATATATACATATACATATTTATATAAAATAGAATATAGATGCTGTAAATATATATAAAAATTTAGACACACCTTCTCATTCAAAGAGGTTGAATTTGTATTATGGCAAGAAAAAAGCAGCTAAGTAAAGATCAGAGAGCAGGTCAATGGCACACAGAGTTCTAGCAGCAGACACATCTCTAGAACAACTGTTAAGAGGAGACTGTGTGAATCAGGCCTTCATGCTAGAATATCTGCTAGGAAACCACTGCTAAGGACAGGCAACAAGCAGAAGAGACGCGTTTGGGCTAAAGAACACAATAAAGAACACAATAAAGAAAACTCTTTGAATATATATATATATATATATATATATATATATATATATATATATATATATATATATATATATATAAATAACTCTTTGTATATGTGTATGTATATATATGGTATATACTGTATATATAAAATAAAACATCCTTTCTGCAGTTTTACCAGTTTTACTCTTTTATCATTCTGTATGACTGACAGCATTAAATCACAGATATTTTCAGAAAAGAGGTACAGCAGGTGACGAGTAATAGTCATAGGGTATTAGTAGAGATAGTAATAGGGTACTATTGTCACATCAAGCCATCTTTGTGGTCAGTACATTCTAGAAGGTGTTTTTTTGGCTTCATAGGCTAAAATCTGATAAGAATGAGCTACAGTGTGACTGTGGAAAGAACACAGGAACAGGGAGATCTAAGAGAACTTGGAGTAATTGAAAATGCAGCTGGATCCTGGATCAGTTACAGGGGTCTGATGGGACACAATGGAAGGCCTGCCAGAAGTGAGCTGCATCACTACAATCTTGAGATGACAAACAACAGAGCAGCGTCCCTAGAGACGAATGGTTGAATCCTCAATGAGTCAATATAACGGCAATAACAGTAGGGGGCTGTTGAGAAGTTCATTGTCAAATGCTTCTCCAGGGAGATCACATGGGGGAAGCATCTTCACGGGTTAAAAGAAAAAAACAGCAGTATACATATATCCATCATACTTTGCCACCCCTTGTGAATCCATCTAGGGTTGATGACTTCCTGAAAATACAAAATCATCCATCATGTCTGGTTTAAAATGTTCAAACATGTTTTCTGTATATAATATTATAAATTATAAAAAGTATATAAAAAAGCTTGTACTAAATTAATGTTAACTGTACAGTTAATGTATAAATTAATGTTATTTAATTTGCAAAATGACCCATAATCTTACTCAAAATATTTAACCCAGGTACTAATGTTACTGGCTAAAGAATTGTTCCGCATTGATCATATTCCTTTATTTCCTTTGCTATTGCTACTGAACCAGACTCCTGTTCTTACAGGAGGTACTAGGATTCCTATCAGCTTAATCTTGCGCTTCTCTTCTCTGAGCTCTTTACAACAGGACATTTCTGCCAGTTCACTCGTTTTTTTATTTTTTGTTTGTTTGTTTGTTTGGTTAGATTCCCGGCCAGGCTCGATTCCCGCCTCTGTGTGCATGTTCTCCTCGTGCTTGGTGGGTTTCCTCTGGGTACTCCGATTTCCTCCCGCTGTCGAAAGACATGCAGATTAGGCTACTTGGTGTTCGCAAATTGCCAGTAATGTGTGAATAGATTTGCACCCTACCTAGAGTGTACCCCGCTTTGTGCCCCAAGTCTCCTAGGATAGGCTCCAGGCCCCTCCACGACCCTGAATAGAGAATGAAGTGGTCTAGAAGATGAGTGATGAGTGAGTGAGTGGTTGGTTTTCGCACTAGCGGTATTTGTGTGTGAGACCGCCAGAAGATCAAAGTTTCTGAAAAACTCAAACCAGCCTGTCTAGGACCAGAAACCACACTACATGTTTCATGTGAACATTAATAAAAGCTCTGCCACATGATTGTCTGATAGGATAAATGCATAGTCACCATACAGTGGGGGTGACTGGGGTAAAACCGGGACGTTTGATTGTGCAGAATGACACAACACAGTTACAGAACACAGCACTCCACCAATCAGTCCTGCATGATCGAGTGGCCAGACGGAAGCCACTCCTCAGTAAAAGGCACGTGTCAGGCGCCTGGAGTTTGCCGAAAGGCGCCTGAAGGACTCGCAGACCATGAGAACCATTTTTTTGTTGTTGCTGAAGCACCTTTGGCATTAATTACAGCCTCAAATATTTTTGAGTATGATGTTACAAGATTGTTTTTCTTCTGGAAGGTTCTCCTCTCTCCACAAAGAAACACTGGAGCTCTTTCAGAATAATCATCGGGTTTATGATTATTAGCCTTCCCCAAATCTGTGTCTGGATACAATCCTGTCTCAGAGGTCTACAAACAATTCCTTGGAATTCATGGCTTGGTTTGTGCTCTGACATGCACGGTTAACTGTGGAACTTCGTATAGACAGGTGTGTCAAATTTCAACAACCACTTTATTATATGTTCTCAAGGGAAAATACTTTAGAAATGAAAATTGGATATACTTCAGAGTAGTCAATGTGCAGCTTGTATAGCAGCACAGATTTACTGTCCTCTAACAATAACTCAACAGGACTTTATTGTCTAAAAAACTGGCAACGAAAATGAGTACATCCAGAATGTCAATATTTTATGTGAGCACTGTTGATATCTAGCACGGCCTTAATCCTCCTGAGCATGGAAGTCACCAGAGCTGCACATGTTGTTGCTGGGAACCTCTTCCACTCCTGCGTAATGATATCACGGAGCTGCTGGATGTTAGACACACGGCGCTTCGCCACCTTCCGCTTGAGGACGTCCCTCGGGTGCTAAATAGGGTTCGGGTCTGGAGACATACCCGGCCACTGACAAACACATGAACATGATGAACAGGACATGTGACTCTGAAGATGTACATCTGTTATCACTTAGTGTGTACTCACTTTTGTTACCAGCTATTGTGACAATA
This sequence comes from Clarias magur, assembly GCA_013621035.1. Taxonomy (NCBI): domain Eukaryota; kingdom Metazoa; phylum Chordata; class Actinopteri; order Siluriformes; family Clariidae; genus Clarias; species Clarias magur. The sequence continues at coordinate 678,478 of QNUK01000251.1, forward strand.
ATGGCTGTATGTTGAGTTATTTTCAGAGGACAGTAAATCTATACTGTTATACAAGCTGCACATTGACTACTCTAAAATATATCCAAGTTTCTTTTCTATAGTATTGTCCTTTGAGTGAACACTAGAATAAGTGCATTAGTTTGAGAAGATATACAAAATGTTTGCTGAAATAAGAGGGGTGTACTCACTTTTGTGAGTGGGTGTAAATGTACTACAGTTGACTGGGGAGCAATTCAATTATTTTAGATGACGAAGGCTTAATGTATCACATGGTCAACAGAAGGCAACTGAATTTATACACTTGACTTCTGTGTGGAGGCAATCAGGGATGTTGGTAGTGTTTACAGAAACGGGTTATTCAAATCAAGTACGTCACACAAAGTTTTGAGAACAATTATTATTATTTTATGATTCTGCCAGAAATAGAAATACTCAAATTGGTTTCTAGAAGAAACACTGAAGAACGTGATCAGCAAAGGCAAGAGACAACTGCACCATCCTGATGACTTACATAACTCTCTCTCTCTCTCTCTCTGTAATCACCCGCTGTATTTTATATGCAAATGACAATACTATAATAGCCTTCACTAATAAGTACATCTCATTCAAATCGTGTTTCTTACTAACTATTTTAAGCAGCAGGTCAAGTATTGACTACACATGTTTGTTAATTTTAACCATGGCAGCAAATGATTTCTGCTAGATCTGGTGTTCTTCCAGTTCTTCCATCTATTTTCTCTATTTCTATTTTCGGGGGGAAAAGATTAGTATAGTCGACAACACTCACTCACTCAACGTCTATAACGCTTCATCCTTTATATAGGGTCTCAGGAGACTTAAGACAGAGTTGGGGTATGCCCTGGACAGGGTTCCAGTCCATCACAGGGCACATACACATTACAGGCAATTTGGGAATGCCAATTAGCCTAATTTGCATGTTTTTGGACTGCGGGAGGAAACCAACCAACCACGGGGAGAACATGCAAACAGACCCGAGGCGGGAATCGAACTCGGGCCCTGGAGATGCAAGGCGACATTGCTAACCTCTACACCACTGTGCCACCATGTTGACTTTGTGACCTACAGGTGAAGCTGGCCCAGCTACGACAGCGGAAAGCCGCGCTGGAATCGTCACGGACCGACGCTCACCTGTCCCAGGTAAATTCTCAGCATGACACACATCCTTCCACAACCTCTACTCCGCGTTTTTCTCTGTCCAGGTCCAACGCACCACGGACGCAGCCCGCCCAGGTTTCCTTCACCCCGGCGCCGGGATACCACGAAGACTGGATACAGCAGCAGCGGAAGACGCGCGCTAGGCCCCGGGCGAGGACCTCTCCCCCTCCGCCGCCGCCCGTCTTCGAGATCCCGACCCGAAACCGCTTCGCTCCTCTTCGCGAGACGGTACACGACGCCCTGGTCATCGGAGACTCCATCGTCCGGCAAGTCCGTGCTACCACGGCTAAAGGTAAGGTTCGCACTCGCTGTTTACCTGGTGCTCGTGTTCTTGATGTTGCTGCACAGGTGCCTGCGGCCCTGAGGGAGAACTTTGGAGCTGTGGTCCTTCATGCTGGCACGAACGACACCAGGCTGAGGCAGACGGAGATCCTGAAGAAGGACTTCAGGAGCCTGGTTGAGAAGGTCCGCAGCACATCACCCACGACAAGGATCATCGTATCCGGACCGCTTCCCACATTCCAGCGAGGAATCGAGAGGTTCAGTAGATTGTTCGCTTTTAATGAATGGTTACAATCTTGGTGTCAGCAACAGAGATTACCCTTTGTTGATAATTGGAATGTTTTCTGGGAGCGTCCTAGGCTCTACCACACAGAGCAGAGTTAATCACAGAGCTGGAGCAGCAGTCCTCTCAGACAACATCTCCAGGACACTACGAACCATCTGACTGGCGGTAAGTCGTGTCTTAGATTCCAAACATAATAGTCACAATGCAACTTACCATACAGATAGACGCGCACACATAGCTTGTCCTATAGAAACTGTGTCTGTTCCCCGAATAGTGAGAAAAAAGAATAAATTTGTTAAAATTGCTCGAAACAATCTAATAACTATAAAACCAGAAAAAGGCCAAGTAAGTAATCACAATATACCTCTAAAGTTTGGGCTTCTCAACATCAGATCCCTTGCGCCTAAAGCACTGATTGTTAATGAAATTATCTCAGATTGCTGCCTTGACGCACTCTGCCTTACTGAAACCTGGCTCAGACCAAATGAATATATTGGTTTAAATGAGTCTACTCCGTCAGGATATTTCTATAAGCACGAACCCCGTCAAACTGGTCGTGGTGGTGGTGTCGCAACTATCTACAGTGATGTTCTCACTGTTACCCAGAAAACAAGGCCCAAGTTCAACTCGTTTGAAGTGCTTATCATTAATGTTGCACTCAGCGAAATACATAATAAACCCTTGCAACACTTCGTTCTGGCCACCGTGTACAGACCCCCAGGGCCATATGTCGATTTTCTTAAAGAGTTTGGACATCTGCTATCAGACCTATTGGTTAACTCTGACAAAGTGCTGATAGTAGGAGACTTTAACATTCATGTAGACGATGCTAACAACACTTCAGCACTCGCATTTATAGATTTGCTAAATTCCTTTGGGGTTAAACAAAATATAAATAGACCAACTCATCGCTTTAATCATACGCTAGATTTAATTATATCCCATGGTATAGATGTCTCTAATATAGACATTCTACCTCAAAGTGATGATATCACAGATCATCATCTCTTAGTATATACTCTACCTGTAGAACAACGTAGCTGTGCCTCCCCACGTTATCAATTCAGTAGAAATATTAATCCGACTACTAAAGACAAATTCACAAGTAATCTGCCGGATCTGTCCCAATTTCTTATCAGACCCCTAAGTGCAGACGATCTAGATGAAGTGACTAGCAGCATGGGCACTATTTTTACCAGTACATTAGACACTGTTGCTCCCATCAGATTAAAAAAAGTCAGAGATAAAACACTTGCACCATGGTACAACAGTCATACTCGCGCCCTAAAGAGAGCAACCCGTAACCACGAGCGAAAATGGAGAAAAACTAAATTAGAAGTTTTTAGAATCGCGTATAAAGGTAGTATGTGCAGCTATAGACGGGCTCTAAAAGCGGCTAGGGCCGAGCATCTGAGCCAACTCATAGCAAGAAACCAAAACAATCCCAGGTTCCTATTTAGTACAGTGGCTAGCCTAACAAATCCTAAGATGCCTGCAGGGAGTATCCCATCACAGCTTAGAAGTGAAGACTTCATGAACTTCTTCAATGAAAAGATTGATAGTATCAGGAAGAAAATAATGGAAATTCAACCTCTAACATCTCATGATCCAGTCCAGTCTAAAGCTTCACAATTAGATTTTCAGAGCTTTACAGGTGTAGGACAGGAAGAGCTGTACAAACTTATCACCTCGGCTAAATCAACAACATGCTTGTTGGATCCAATCCCAACTAGACTTTTAAAAAAAGTGATAAGTATAGCCGGAGCGCCACTTCTAAATATTATCAACTCTTCATTATGTCTAGGTCATGTCCCTAAACCTTTCAAGTTGGCAGTTATTAAGCCTCTTCTTAAAAAATCTAATTTAGACCCAAATGATATAATAAATTACAGACCGATTTCAAACCTTCCGTTTATATCAAAGATATTAGAAAAGATAGTATCAGCCCAAATATGCACATTCTTGCAGGAAAACGATATCCTCGAGGAATTTCAGTCAGGTTTCAGGCCCCATCATAGTACAGAAACTGCACTAGTTAAAATTGCAAATGACTTGTTTTTAGCTTCAGACCAAGGCTGCATCTCAATTCTTGTCTTACTTGATCTTAGTGCTGCATTCGACACTATAGATCATGATATTCTAATAGATCGCTTACAAAATCACATTGGTATTCAGGGACAGGCGTTAAAATGGTTTAGATCCTACCTGTCTGATCGATTCCATTTTGTAGATCTGAATGGAGAACAGTCTGGTGTAATGCCAGTGAAATATGGGGTGCCACAAGGGTCAGTTTTAGGACCTCTGTTGTTCTCAATATACATGCTTCCCTTGGGTAACATCATCAGAAGACATGGGATTAGTTTCCATTGTTATGCTGATGATACTCAGTTATACATTTCCACAAAACCAGATGAAATACCCAAATTGTCTAGACTAACTGAGTGTATTCAAGATATAAAAGACTGGATGACCGATAATTTTCTTTTACTAAATTCAGATAAGACAGAGATATTACTTATTGGCCCAAAAACCAGTACACACCAGCTCTCACAATTCAGCCTGCGTTTAGAAGGATGTTCTGTTACCACCAGCTCGACAGTGAAAGACCTGGGTGTGATATTAGACAGTAACTTATCCTTTGAAAATCATATCTCCAACATCACAAAAACAGCCTTTTTCCACCTTAGAAATATTGCCAAGCTTAGGAACATTTTATCTGTATCTGATGCAGAAAAGCTGGTTCATGCATTCATGACCTCCAGACTGGACTACTGTAATGCATTACTGGGTGGCTGTCCTGCATCCTCAATTAACAAGCTACAGTTAGTCCAAAATGCAGCCGCCAGGGTTCTCACTAGATCCAGAAAATATGATCATATAACCCCAATATTATCATCCTTGCACTGGCTACCTGTTCAGTTTAGAATTAATTACAAAATAGCATTACTTACGTACAAGGCTCTAAACGGTCTAGCTCCCACATACCTAACCAGTCTTCTGATACGTTACAATCCAGGACGCTCCTTAAGATCAGAAAACTCCGGACTACTGGTAGTTCCCAGAATATCAAAATCTACAAAAGGAGGTAGGGCCTTTTCATATTTAGCTCCAAAACTTTGGAATAGCCTTCCTGACAGTGTTCGGGGCTCAGACACAGTTTCCCAATTTCAAAGTAGACTCAAGACGCATCTCTTTAATCTGGCATACACATAATTAATTTCTTTACCTGATACTCCAGTACATCTATCCTGAATGGCAACCACGCTAATTCTTTTCACCTGCTCTTTATTTTTCCACCCATCCCGAGGCATCTGGAGATCGTGCCAGCTTCAGTAGACAGAGGCCGACCCTGCTTTGACCCAGAGGCATCCAGAGAAGGACCAACTCCAGCTGGATTCTTCTTCATTTTGGTTTGGATCTACACATGCTGCTCCTGAGCTCCCAGTGATCCAGACCCCCATCTGCCCTCTGCACCTGCTGACTCATCCCTGTGCTGAACTGGACTTTGTGTTAATTTAAATTAACTTCTGTTTATGGAACTTTCATCTGCATAACACACATGATGTTATACAATTTCTGTTATCTGTTATCACCCAGATGAGGATGGGTTCCCTGTTGAGTCTGGTTCCTCTCAAGGTTTCTTCCTGTTGCCATCTCAGGGAGTTTTTCCTTGCCACTGTCGCCGTCACCCTTGGCTTGCTCATCAGGGACAATCTCATTATCTAGTCACATTTTTCTTACACATATATACATTTCCATAAGTCTTCTTTTCATTTCTGTGAAGCTGCTTTGAGACAATGACCATTGTTAAAAGCGCTATAGAAATAAAATTGAATTGAATTGAATTGAATATTATTGTTTTTATTAACAACTATATGTTATATATACTGTATTTTAAATTATGTATTTACTGTTCACTGCTTATACAGATATAGATCAAGCGCTTCAGTTTTTTTCACATCAAATATCAGAATGTGGAAAATCCTCGTCTTTGCCATGGACTGTGGCCATGGCATGATTTTTGGTAACAGACTGGCTGGATTGAATATTTCAGAAATTGACAATTCCTGGAATTTTCAGTCTCAACACTTATGTAAGCACTCTAAACTACCATGGTACTGTAAGTAGAAAAAAAAAACCTGTTTCATGCACAACATGTCTAACAGTGGAATCAGGTTCTGCTCCTCTCAGCCAAGAACAAGAATCTGAGGCTACTACTGCTAATACAAAAAAAGAGTGTCATTTTCCCAATCTGCCCAATCTCTCAGCCTGTCTGGCTAAGACATGGTCAAATTGACTGAGATATTAAATTTGGCCTCATTCTGATGCTTGACGTCGATGCTAACTGAAGCTCGTAACCTGATTTTATGCATCACACCCCTGCCACATGATTATCTAATTGCATGAATCGCATGAATGAGCAGATGTACATGTGTTCTTATTAAAGCGACTAGTTAGTGTATACTGTATAAAAGAAAGAATTGTGTGTGTGTGTACAATACCACCAGTATACAGTATACGGTTGAACAATTTTACAGCCAACAAGGTGATATCCGAGAGGACCAGTTCATGCAATTTTTATTAAAAGTTTCTGTAGACTGGAATACAGAAATGTTTGTTGTTTTTGACTTGCTATATGTAATTCAGTTTATTTACTTAGACATTATGGTCTCTCTCTCTCTCTCTCTCTCTCTCTCTCTCGTTCTCTCTCACCCTCTTATGGCAAACTGAGAGAACGAGAAGAGATAGAATGGGTGTAGTCAGGTTTTTATAGTGCCAGCAACCAGGAAGTATTAAGAAATTCCATCCGCTGTTGCCCAATCAATGCAAACACAATAAATTTTATAGTCCATCAGCTGAGAAATTTCTCTCAGGCAGCTTAGAAACAAATTAAGCTCATGATTTAAGCTTGACTGTATAACCATTTTACTTTAAAATGAAACAGAAACACTGATCTATTAAGTGTGTTCAAGTCAAACCAGAACTTGTGATTGTGCAGAGTAATAGAACACAGTTATGAGCATAAAAACGGCCTTTGTTTCTCTATATAACCCCCTGCTACACTAATGCACTTATCCCAGTGTTTCACTAGTGCTTGGACACCATCAAGGTAGAAAGTTCTCACAACGCCGGAGCCCTCATCAGACTGCTTTATTTGTGCTTTCTTTCATTTCTTCGAAATGCTGGCCTCCCAGGAGCTCCTTTAACGCCCCAAACATATGGAAATTACTTGGAGCGAAGTCAAGACTGTACAATAACTCCCAGCAGACTTCCTGTAATGTGCAAGTGGTGTTTGTGAATGATCGTGTGTACAGTTTGCACAGACAGATGTATCTCTTTCGCACATTAGCAACAAGATTTTCAATTAAAAAAAATTCTACTCGTTACATGCCCAAGGGAATAACTTCAGTGGGTTCCAATCACCATTCAAATGTTTTGCTGCAGCTAAGAGTCTGATTGGGGCGTTAGGGGAAAAATGTTGTCCCTTTCATTATTCTAAATACAGATAAAGAACCAGTAAGAGCAGTGAAAGAAGATCATAAGGTTCACTCTTTTCCTGTGGGGTGAGGAAAGTTTTTTGGGTCCAACCTAAACAGTATGTAACAAAAACATAAAGAACTTTTGTCTCATTTACAGAAACATTTTTGAACCCAATACTTTGCAGTCTATGCTATATTGGCTTCCAGTGAAGGGAAAAAAGGCTTATTAATTAAACATTTATTAATAACCTAGAAAGCACAGAATGGCCTCACCCCACAGGAACAGAGTGAATCTTTGGTCTATTCAGATCTTCTTTCGCTGCTTCTGCTGGTTCTTTATCTGTATTTAGAATAATGAAAGGGACAACATTTTTCCCTAACGCCCCTTATAGGAAAACCTTCTAATTAGTGTTTAGGACTCAGACACACTCTCTGGCTTTAAGTGTAGGTTTTGATTAGTCAGGCATTTGCTTCTCTCTGAGGTACAGTTGTAGCACGTGTGATTCATGAGTATAGAGAGTTGTCATAAATCACCCAAGCACCGTTGTTACAAGTGCTATACTTTAAGTCAATTTGTATTGAATGAAATTAACCTGAAAAACCTCAGAATAAACCTGCTTGATTTATCAAGGTTAAACATTTTATGCTATCATTCTATCGCCTGCTTTTCTTTTCTGTATATAAATTTTTTTTTGTTTATAACTGCCATCAAGGGGCTACATGAAACTTTAGGAGTGGGTAAAATCCTGTGAAATCTTTTAGGGATAAATGTTAAGGAAAAACATTACTCTGAATGACCTGCATCTCAATTACTCATTTTCACTCATCGTCTATACTGCTTATTATATATATGTGTACAGGGTCGCAGGGGGCCTGGAGCATATCCCACGAGGAGGGGTACACCCTGGACAGAGTGTGCCAATCCATCTGCATTCTTTCGATTGTGGGAGGAAACTGGAGAACCTGGAAGAAACCCATCAAGCATGGGGAACACATGCAAACTCCATGCACACAGACCCTGAGGCAGGACTCGAACCCGGAACCTGGAGGTGAAGACAACAGTGCTAACCACTCAGCCATTGTGCTGCTTAATGACTTGCATGTAATCTTTATTATTAAGATTCCATTCATCTAGCTTCAATTCCAGCCAAGATTATGAAAATTTAATTATGACTTGATTTTTTAAGCTTTACTATTCATTCCTTGACATTATCCTTTCTAACATAATCCACAATGCTCGTTGGCAACCTTTAAAAAGTGCCACCAGGGGGTATTTAACCTGTTGCTTCATCTCTGTTCTAAAGAGTAGAATGCGTCAGTGCTTCAATCTCTTACTCTATTGTCTCCAATCGCATGTATGTACTGTATGTTTGTATTTCCAGTCAACTCTTCATTGCTTCATGTTCAGCCTTAGAGCAGTCCATATGGGTTTTTCTGTGATAAAGATAAAATGAGGAAGGAGTTGATTAATTGATTAAATCAGATTTAGTTCCTGCTTTTTCCTGGTCATTGTTGACGTGGATCCAGACCTTATTAATATAGTTTAATGAGCTGTGGTTTCACAGGTTTCTTACTCTACAAGCTCTGGAGTAGAATGTTCAATCCATCACCAGATGTGGTGTGTTACTTTAACGCTGTATTGTAGCATTGTAATAATTTTGCGATTTGGTGGGGCATTGCATCACAGTTCACTCTTTTCAGAACACCAATAAAAAATGCATTTCCGTCTGTTTACTTGTCCATTATTTACTTGAATCTTTAGTACCCTACAGACTCATTTTCTCATCTTAGCTGGTACTCCCCAAATATGTTTTTCGCACATGCTTCTCTCTGGATGCCACCAATTCATAATACAGCAACCTCTGTTTCTCTGTGCAGGTAATATGGACTGCTCTAAGGCTTTTGGCTGTGTTTATAGTTTCATTCACTGCTTTGGCAGACTCTTATATCTAAAATGATTTACAACTGCGCTGAGAATATGAAGTTAAAGGGCTGTTCATCTTTTACAACTTGGCACAGTCTCGCACCCTTAAGTTAGTACTTTGTCACAGTGATATTTTTGTAATTTGCTTTACATCAGTTTGTTCAAGAAATGCAGTGAAATATAAAATATGACATGTTAAATCATTAGAATTGTTAAATGAGATAGATAGATAGATAGATTGATTGATTGATTTTCCACAGATACAAATGGACCGCAAATTAGCTCATGTGTATTGTACAAAAAAAAGACACTGCAGTGCACCAGATACTGTACCAGTATTTACAATTATATACAATATTATCTGTGTGTGCGTGAATGTATAAAATGTCCAAAGTTCGGTATATTGTGTGGGGGAAGAAATAAGTCGGCCTCACCAGTTTCAGTGAATCAGTCCAGGAACATGATGATAGAAAATGTCTGTCCTGTAAAGCTGTCCTGATGGTGAATAATCCTAATTTTAGAAATTCCTCAAGAAAACAGAGTTTACAGTCCCATACAGTGGAAAAAAGCTCTGAGACAAAATGGCATCTGGGATTCCCCTCACGATTTAAAGGTGCAGAGACAACACTGTTATACTTGACATGCGTGAGATTCATTTCCTTAGACGCGGTTACAGTTTTTAGCCACATGATAGCAGTGTGGGGAAAGGGGACCCCTATTTAGTCGAGTGAAATGGTATGCTTTACATTGTATATACATGTCTAAGGCGTACAAGACTTACTTTGTCGGACTTAAGAACAAATCCAACTTACGAACAGATCTTGTTCTTAAGTCAGGGACTACCTGTGAATAATTTCCATAAAAATATTAATGTCCTTATTAAAAGGTGATTTAACTGCAAATGCAAAGTTAAAGATTCAATTAAAACAAGTTTCAAATGATTAAATACAACGCCAGTAACCTGGGTTCAATCTTCAACTTTGGTGAGGGTGCAGGCTTTGATTATATTTAGGGCTTTGAAAATACATTTTGAAATCATATAAAAAAAAAAATTATAACATACCTCGGTTCAATCATGTGGAACCAATGTATGTACGCATTTAAATCTGTTGAGTTCATTGCCACCACCAAGACATTTGTAGGCATTTTATATTGCTAGCATTCCTAACATGGTTCATAATTCTTCATACACCTCAGCTTTCACACACACAGAAGAAGGTGCCTTCTCTTACCAGAACAATACATTATCTATTTTTAGCTAAGTGCTTACTGCTATGCCATTTTTTTTTCTCTTGCCTTTCCTCACAAGCTCTGTCTCTTACAGCTTATAATAACATCCTGATACATTCTAACAATGAATGGGGTATTCATTAACAAATTTATCACAGCTTCTGCTGTTATGCTATAATATCTGTTAACACAATTAACTATCATATTTAATTAACCTTTCATTTAGCCATTTTTTAAACAAAGACCCTCCATTATCACAGGCTTTAAAGTAATAAGCGGTTGGTGGTGCCAGTTGTGGCCTGTTTCTTAATTATTTCATGGCGTTGTATTGTATTGGAGAAGTAAAAGCAGGGTTAATGATCCAAAGCACACCACATCATCTGTCAATCACTGTGGAGGCAGTGTTATGGCATGGGCATGTATGACTGCCAGTGGAAGTGGGTCACTGTTGTTTATTGATGATGTGACTGCTGATAAAATTAGCTAGATGAATTGTTATGTGCAATGGAAAAACTGATAGCACAGTGCTTCACAGTACAGATGGATGCATCACAAACCTGAGAGTTTCTTAAAGCAAAGAAATGGAATATTCCTAAATGGCCAAGTCACCTGAGCTCAACGCATATGAGCTGCTTTACACTTACTGAAGACCAAACTGAAGGCAAAGATCGACAAACAAGTAGAAACTTAAGAGGACTGGCAAAGCAGCTCAGGGACGGAAACTCTACATCTGGTGATTCGTGTGGAGACTGACATCGGTCAATGACTTGTGTGTTAAAACTCTTTCATTGAGCCTGATGAATCTTAGAATTGTCATGCTGGAATACTGCCATGGCATCAGGAGATGAAGAGCTCCATAGATGTGAAAACCTGATCATTTAATACATTCATGTCAGCTGACTTTATTGTTTTGCCAAATAACAATGCTGAACCTAGACATGAGCAACTGAAGCGACCCCAGATCTGAAAATCTTCAGCACAGGCCAAACTGAAGCACAGTGGCCACTATGCATGATGGGTGGATTGTTTTATGCGGTTTCCTGCTAAACCTGATGCCCCCAATTCTCTGACATATGGTCAATCTAAGCTCATCAGACAACATGACCTTTGTCCAGTGCTTTACATGCATCTGCTTTTTTTTCTTTCTCTCTTTTCTCTCTGTCTCTCTTTGTCATGGTTGGAAGGATGTAGGCAAGGTATATGTGCAGGTCAATTTAGGACATTTGATAATGAAAACATAAAACACAAACAGGTGAATTTTAACACTCTGACTGTCGCACAGGGAGTGTATTTGGCTTAACAACGAAAGAAGTACAACGTAGCGTAAACAAGGAAGTTTTATTTCTTTGTATTAATAAGTTAGGCAGAGAGTTCTGCTGTACAGAAAGATAGGCAGACATGTACATGGGCCTTCAACTAGCTTGAACCCACTCTTTTATTTTACCAACGAGTAATAACTATATATACTTTTCAGGGGAAAAAACTTGTATAAATCCATCTTATAAATTTATTGCCATACACTATATATTGATATTTTGATCATAATATTGTACTATTATTAATATTATATTAATATAATATACATCATATTATTTTTCTTTTGCATGAAGTGTATATAATTTTATTTTGGAGGATATGAGGACTCTGCATATATAAAAAGATTTTTATATTTCCTGATATTTATTTTCACTTTTACATTTCTACTTGTGTGTGTGTGTGTGTGTGTGTGTGTGTATTTAAAAGGCCGATTACTACAGTGATACCGTGAAACCGTGATATGTTATTTTTTTTTTCACTCTAGGTGACCATCTACTAGGGGACACGCGCGTTCTGCCGTGACTCCGCCTACCCCGTGTGACGTCACCCATTCAAATGAGTAGTGGAGCGGCGGCGAGGTGAAGCACACTGGAGGAGGAACTGCACCGGGAAGCTTGGAGCAGCGCTGTGCGTGTAGATATATGCGTGTGTGCGCGCGTGTGAGTGTGTGTGTGTGCGCGCGCGCGTGTGGGTGCGCGTGTGTGTGTATGTTTCCCTTTCATATGAGCGCAGAGCCTCCAGCGTGAAGAATGCGGACAGGACTCGGAAAACTCCTGCTTCTACACGTGTTCCTCATGGAGACTGTTCACACCGGAGGTGGGTGTTTAACGGGGGAAAAAAAACGGAAAATAGCCTGTCATAATGCTGAGCGGTGCGCGCGCGAGAGAGAGCGCGCGTAGGGTATAACACACAGAATTACTGCTTGTATTACCGGTGTTAGTAAGAGATTATAACGCTCTCTTCCCGTTTAAATGAACGATAGAATTTAAATGAATAAAGTAAATACGTGCGCTGTCACTCTCGTGCCTTCACGTGCTGCGCTCGCGCTTCCTGTAACACGCGCTTAGTATTACAGATGGTTTCCACCTAGTCCAGGTATTAGCGTAATAACGTGTACTGTATTTAAAGAGCCGTTAAAATATTCAAATAAACTCTATAAAACAAATATGTACGCTGAATATAGTGTGTCGTGTGTTTATTTCGACATTCTGTCCTGTCTGCGGATTATTAGCGCATCACTAGGGCGACAAAACGGACAAGACAGGACAGGTAACCGGGACAGGTAACATGGAGTAATGGAGAGTAATTTAGCCTCTTGGTTGCCAAGGTTACTCGGTTTGTTTTAATTCATTGTCTTAGTCATTTAAAAAAAAAAATGTTGTCTTTCTCTACAGGGAGTGGGACAGCTTGTGAAACGGGACAGTTCAGGTGTAGAAACGGCAGGTGTATTCCGACGCCGTGGCGATGCGACGACGACGACGACTGCTCGGACAACAGCGACGAGGAGCACTGCCGTAAGTACCAGACCGCACCGGCCCGGGTTGCCAGATTGACTCGTTTCGCCCAATCGTGGCAAATACACTGGATCAGATAGACCTTTTTTGTACTGATTCTCAAACTGGGAATCTTTAAAGCATATCTATATATCAGTTTATACGCTACATGGACAAAAGTATTTTCTGAAACCTGCAATGACATCCAAATTAGTGCTGTCAATCGATTAAAAATTGTAATCCATTTAATCATAGTCGTTCATTAATCACAGTTAATCACAATTTGTAAATACTCTGATTTATCAAATTCAAATTTTATTTGTCACATACACAGTCATACACAGTACGATATGCAGTGAAATGCTTATACGACCGCTCCGTGACCTTAAATCTTTACAAATGGAAATATAGGATTTACTTGTATTATAAACGTGCAATGTTGGAATAAACAAACGCATGACAGACTGGTCTCATCATTTAAAATCTCTCGATTGGGACCGGCACTGCATGCAGTGGCTGGGTCGTATGGGATGGTGCGAGCCCACAGACGCCGGGGCTCGATAACGGATCCTCAGATCTGAGAATAAAATAGCAACAAGAGCACACCATAGTTCCCCTTGAAGGTAGATCCAGCACACAACTTTGGTTTTATCCAAACTTCCATGTAGCTTTTTATAATGTAACTTGCCGTTCTTATAATTTTATTATCCATGTTAAATGTGCTATTATCACACGCAGCCGAGAAGCCATTAGGATCAAACTTGGTCATATGATTATTTTCCGTTAAAAATTTCTAGAGTAATTATATGCATTAATGTGTTGATATTGACAGCTCCAATCCAAATACATACACTTCAATATGGAGTTGGTCATTTGCAGCTTCCACTCTTCTTGGAAGGCTTTTTGGAGTGTTTCTGTGGGAATTCAGGCCCATTAATTCTGTAGAGCATTTATGAGGTCAGGCACTGATGTTGGACGAGAAGGCCTGGCTAGCTTTCTCCGTTCCAGTTCATCCCAAAGGTGCTCGATAGGGTTGAGGTCAGGGCCAGTCAAGTTCTTCCAAACTATACCAAACTATAGTCATGTTTCAATGTTCCCCAAAGTGTTGCCACAAAGTTGGAATCATAGTGGTACGCTTAAGCATTAAGATTGCCCTTCACTGGGGATAAGGGACCTGTTTGAAATGCCTGAATTGAATCATTAACAGGTTTGGCCAAATACTTTTGTCCATGTGGTGTATTATTAAGTTATATATAATATTTTAAAGGTTCAGATTAATCTCAGCACTGTGGCATAGTGGTTAGCCTTGCACATCCAGGGTCCAGGTTGGATTCTCGCCTCAGGGTCTGTGTGCATGGATTGGCTCCATGAGGTGATGAATGCAATAAACACTTTGTGTTGTAATAGCAGCAAAGAAAATTTCTTGGGCAAATCGCAGCAGTGAATGATGCTGAAAAACAATTGTGAAGGTCGGTGTGTGAGATTTCTAGATGGTGTTCATCTGAGTGAGAATGTGTGCGAGTGTGTGTGTTTATCAGTCCAGTCCTATTGTATTCAGGTGATGTGATGTGAGCGTGTGTGTGTGTTTATCATTCCAGTCCCACATGCTAAAATTCTAACTTACATTCTAGTGTTGATATAGTGATCAGCTTTAAAGCTACTGAAAAAAGTGGCTGTTTATTACTTAATTTATTTGCTTGCTCAATTGTCTATTTATTTATTTGTTTGTTTTTAAAATTGCCGAGTTTGAAATGATCTGTTAAAAAGTTATGGTAAGGCAAGACAAGTTTATGCACATAACACATTTCATACATAAATACAATTTAATATGCTTTACATAAGTACAACCAAGATACATATGAAGAAAAGTAAAGCAAAAGGTTAATATTAAAGTGCAAAAGAAAAATTTAGAAAGTAATAGAAATGTGAAAACCATTAATGTATTAAAAAGAACCATATAATAACCATATAATATTTTTAAGCCAGAGTTCTATAGATACTCAGTTTTTCCATTTAACTAATTTAATCCTTTTGGGAATCATTATCAGTGATGATATAAAATATTTAAGATGCTCCGGCATTGCTACAGTGATATGGAGTAATGAGTAACACTGCATTGGGACATCGTCGACCGCTCGTCCATGAACTCTGCCCAGAATTTTTGTTGAGGCAGAAAGCAAGAGAGTATTCATCTGCTCGGGCTGCACAGTGAGACTGAACCTCATGCGGTGCAGTTTATGGGTTTTCTTTGTCTGTGTAAAACTTAATATTGTATTAATAGGCATTTTGCTCTTCACTTTACACTGCTACTATTTAAGAGCTACTATTATCAAAGTTAGTACAGTTATCAGTAGGGGCACATTTATGGCATTTCTTTACAAGTACTCAGTACAAGAACATGATACTTACTATGATACTTACTGTACTGATATCAAAAGTCAAACGAGGACACTTCTAACTTCTACCCTTCTTCACTTCTAACTTCTATTAGTGTTACATTGAGATATCCGTCAGTCAACACAGAACTAAGCTACGGGCACAAGAAAGAGCAACTTTCAGGTTAAAAACAAGGTATTTTGAGTAACTATATATTTTTTATATAACTCAACTATATCGAGTTAACTCAAGTCTTACGACAGTTTTACTAAATAATATGTGAGGGGGAATTTCAGAAATCTAAAGCATTTAAGGCTATAATAAATAAATATGCAGTATACTATTGAACTCATTTTAGCCAATTAGTCTAATATAAATATATTTTATAATTTAATTTTATTATTATTATTATTATTATTATTATTATTATTATTGTTAATCTCTACTATACAATATATAATAGTGTGTGGGAGCGTTAAAGTGAAATGACTAGGGGGGGGAGAAAGGATTACAATTTGGCAACCCATTCAGGTGTACACTATACAATTTGAGGTTTTTAAAAAAAAAATTTTTTTGAAGCAAGATTTTATAGCCAGGAATGAATTTTTTAGAAAGCAGCATCCAGTTCTCTGTGCACTTGATATAACTTGTATAGATGAAAAGGAAGTTAAAGTAAATAAAGGTTTATTTTTTTCCTATTTGCTTTGTCCCTCTGGGTGAATTTCTTAATCTAGCCAACGTTCCAAAATTATTAGAAAGAAATGTCCATATTAATCATGTACGCATGTTGAATGACATTTGGATTGTTTATTTCTTATGTTGCAAGATAGGATGGATGGATGGTCCAGGTACTCAGTGTCAGATTTCCAACATGTACAGTGTTTGGGATTTAAAGTAGGATACACCATTTGTTTACTTTCATGTGAGATTATACCAGGGGGTCAAAGCTCCAGATTTGCCGGGTTTTCCAGGAATTGGTGGTCTGAAGTCTGAGTGGGAGTCATTTGCTGACGGTGTTCAAGGCTGGAAGGCTAGAGAGCAAGGGCAGAATCGACTCTTTATAATAAATACAAAGTGTCAAATACAACTCTGTCTGTGAAAACCCAACTAAAGCATAGTTTTTTTGTATGATTTTATAAAGAAAACAGACTGTGGCAGGGTTTTCACAGACAGGGTCACAGGTATTGAGCGAAATATTGAAATATTTTTTATTCAAAATATTTTTCTAAACAGAAATGGTATTAATGGTGTAGTTTCCTTTCTTTACCCCTACGCAACACTACAGATTTTGCCTTAAACTATTTTTTTTGTTTCATGTATTGTTTAACATCTTTCAAGTCCAGAATTGAGCTCTTGTGTAGGTCTGGTCATTTCACCATTAAAAGACAATAGACTCTAAATACAAAGTGGGGTGTCAGTGAGTTCAATGCAACTCTGATTCATTTTGCAATTAAGATGACCGCTTCTTTAATACTGTTAGGAAATGAGAGAAGAGTTTTTTTTTTTTTCATTTTCAGCCCTCTAAGCACGATCCAGAAACACTCACGTTCCATAACATGAACGCAGACGTTAAAGAGTGCAGGCGGCACAGCGGGCATTAATTATGACTGGCATTACTGCATGCACTTGATTGTCCACTGGCACTGTGACTCGCATCATGCCAGCAGCCAGCGTTCCTTCTTCCCCCGCCTCTCTCTCTCTCTCTCTCTTTCTATGAGCTCTAAAAAACACCAACCCGAGCCTCAGCAAAAGCGACGCGGGGGTCTGTGTGTGTGGGTATTCCGGAGAGGTAGCACTCCCAACCTGGCACTCCGCTTGGTGCTGTCTCGGCTGCTTGTCAGCCTGACGTTCTTTAAGTCGTATCTTCGGCAGACAGGACGTGAGCAGGGTCCGTTCCCTGGTTTCCCCCGGACTCAGGCAGACATTAATGGAATTAAAATAATTTCTCAAGGATGGTGTTTAGCGCTTTGTGTTCAGAGAGGCGGAGGGTTCGTCTCCGGTTGCCCATAGAGACGGCTGTAGCAACCGTCTCACACCCGCACACACACACACCCACCCGCGCACACACACACAGTCCCTCTTTCTTTCTGCTTTCTTTTCTTTAGTGCACTCTTTTGCCACACTCTGTTTACGCAGCCTTCTGTCTGAAAGCAGTGTCTGAAGATTTTTCTTTCTTTTTTTTTTTTTTGGTTAGCGCGACTTCACGGTTTGTAGCCTCTCGAACAGAAAGCCGTCAGAGACTTTTAAAACAGTGCTGCACAATGTGCCCAAACACATGCTCGCCTTTAAAATAGTTGCTGAAGTTATGGTATTGTTTGCTCATGATATTTTTTAGAACAACAACGGAAAGTGTATGAGCAGTATAATTAATCTAATCTAATCTAATCTAATCTAATCTAATCTAATATAATATAATATAATATAATAAGGATATTGTGATAGATGAAGATAATGTTACACTTTTTGAATGCAGTTGTACATTTTCCTGAATTCATCAGATGTTTTGTAACTCTGATGGTATATGTTAAAACAAGTAGCTGTTTTTTATTATTATTATTATTATTATTATTATATTATTATTATCTTATTTTGCTTGGTTTTCCTTATTATATAAACAGTTTGAACATTCCCACTCTAACATCTGAGGCATTCTGTCGAATTTCAAGCTTCTCCTAGTTTCTTGCCCTTTATACTTTCTAACCCAGTGTCTGTCTGAAATTATCAAGGGTTGTGTAAAAAAACTGGCTTTTGTGTGTTTTTTTTTTAAAGGACATATTTTTTTATCATTATTTTTCTCATCATCCAAGTAGTCTTATTTCTCATAATATTGCACACCCATGTTTAAAACCTTTTGTTATAACAAAGTATCAGTATTTCAAAGCCAATATTGTTCGATATGATTCAGTTACCAAAAGTTCATGTTGAATTCTTGATTCGGATTGGTCAAAAGGTATTGATGTTTCCAGGTGTCATTAAAATCACAGATTTACATTATCGTACCCGGTCTAATATGTTATCATTAGTATAATAGGTTATCGGGTCATTCCCAAGACTTGTATGGCGGACGCTCCTCATCAACTTAAAAAAACTGTTGATATGGTGATATTTTTCTTTGAAGAGATGATTAGGATTTTTGGTCTCCCTTTTTTTTGGTGAGCATCCTTTGTTTCAGCAGGGGCAGTGATGGCTCAGGCGGTTGAGGGTCTGTGCTGCTGATCGGAGTCAGTCGGGTTCAAGCCCCGCCACCACCGGGTCACTACTCTCAGGTCCTTGGGCAAGACCTTTAACCTTCAGCCACTGCATGCACTCCCAGCCCCAAGCACTGTTAGAAAAATGGGAGGGTTGGGACAGGAAAGGCGTCTGGCGTAAAGCATTGCCAGATCTTGTGGATCAAATGATCTGATCTGGTGACCCCTCGGATAAAAGGGGAAAAAAATCCAAAGACAAAACATTTCTTTGTTTTAGTAAGTTCAAGAAAGGCTGGTGAGGGTGCAGAGATGCGATAATCTGGGAAAGGTGGGAAATAAATCCAAGTTGTCTTGTGGACAGAGTTAAAAATAACTTTAAAGAGATAAAAATATAAGGTGTCATTTATTGATAGTGAAAAACACAAAAGCAGTGGCAAAGTTCAAACTAGAGCGATGTGGCCAGACATTGACTCGTCACTATTATTCCTAATTTCGGGTTGTTTTCCTTTAACAGCATGTCCTTCTTTATTTTTTATTCTTTTATCAGATTTTGCAGTCTGACTATATTAATCATATTCATAGTACTGAAGTAATGCATATTATTATTATTATTATTATTATTATTATTATTATTATTATTATGACTGAGCACTGAAAGATGTGTGTCTAAGCCAAAGTTGCTCGTGAGTTGCTCGTGAGCTTCAGACATTCTCTGTCTTAAAATCGAAAGCAGTGACCCCCCCCCTCCCCAACACCCTCTCTCTCCATCTCAAAAGAGCAGTCAAATAGGACATGTTCTACAAGGTCAAAGGCCAGACACCTAATCAGTTCCCTTCATGCAGGAGAAAGTTTGGTGAATCCATTAGAATTAACAAGTGGAGCCGTGTGAATCCCAGACCCAGACAGCTGTTACAAAACCTCATTTTTATTTCAAGACGCAGGGTCAGAGCTATCACGAGCCGCCGCTGTTTGTGTCATGTATCATCATGTAGCTATTACATTTTGAGTGCACAGCTCTTGTATTACACACTCATACGCACACACACACACAATAAGAGGAGCTTTATATTTTTAAATGATAATGATTAAAGATGCAATTTGAAATGTGTAAAAGTATTTCTAGATCCATAACCATCAATTCATTTTATAAGCACCGTTAAAAATTTGCAGTATTGTTCTGTTATTATTATTATTTTTTTTGGAGCCATCAGAGAAGGCTCAGAAATGCTTTTATTGCCAATGCAATTCCTCTAACAAACAAGAGAGGGCTCTTAAATGTATAAACCACACCTTTAATATTCTGTTTTATGATTCTGTATATGTACTTTCATTACTGTGCAATAAAACAACTGTGTGTGTGCGTGTGTAGTGTGTAAGGCGATAAATGTAAGCGTTTTGGACTGTGGTCACGTAATAAAGTTGCCACTGTTTGTAGATACGTGTATTTGATCAGGTAAGATTAATATCAGTGTTACAGCTTGTATTTGTAGCTTGTGACTATGAGACTTACAGGATGAGAATGTGTGAAAATCAGTATCATCCCATCACACTCTCTTAACCGTAACTTTGGATTTCATCCTCATTAAAATACCACCAAAAGCGTTAGGTTAGTTTTTGTGGAAGTGCTTTTAATATGGCTTTCGGTCTACGATTGTGTTCTGAACATCTGGATATTTTCTGCTTAAAAAAAAAATACAGCCTAGGAATGCAGGCTAGAGAAGAGGGAAAAAAAGAAATTATAAGTCGAGATGATGTTATAAATATATAATAAGAGCTATTCATGGATTTTATAGACTTGTGAAAAGTGACCATTACCCAACCCTATGGATTGCAGACGATAACACACCTCCCATAACAACACCATCAGCACAAGAAGAGGTGAAAATAGGAACAAGTAGTGGGGCTGGTAGCCCATAAGAACTCATGCTGACATTGGTGTAACATATACTTTTAATATTCTGGAAAGTTCCTGATTTAGCATTATTCTTAACTTTAACTCATGAAGTCCCTATGTGGCGTCTAATGAACATCCTGGTGGAGTCATGTGACAGTCTGAATTTGTATGCCCATGTGACAGAGCTAATATTCTAATATTAAAAGCTTGTTTGTTTTAATACTGTTCGGTTTCATACTGTTTAACAATCCTGCGGATTTAATAACATCTCACATTTTGTATTCAACCTGTTTTGACTGCATTTCTTGAACACATTGATAGAAAAAAAAGAAAATATTGCTGTGAAATATGTCACACAACTCTGTTTGTCAGAGAAAATGCCACATGTGTTCCATGTGGTCTGTTTGATCTCTCGTAATGTCTCTTGAAGGCAAAATGGGTCTGAGCTCTTATGGGTAAATTTTATTGCATTTGTATTTTTTTTATTTAATTACTGTGTCCAGTTTAGCTGTTTTCCATGCCTGGGCCATGAATAAGCTTTGGCGTCACTGGGAACTGAGCTCATGACAAAGTTATCCTGTTGAGGTTAACCACTCAAGTTAGTTGAAACATCAGATATGCGCAGAGATTTATCAACTCTGACAGTCACAACTAATGAAAAAATGATGCACCCAAGTTAAAACTGTGGTTTCACCATGCTAAGTAACATAATAGTCTAATTTAGACATAATTGGACATAAATGTCTAATGTCTGTACAGATGAGGCACTGACTTAAATCTTTAAGTGACAACTAAAGACCTGTCTGTTTCTTAGGTATTTGAGTTAAACCCCATTTAAAAAAATATCCTTCCCAACAGGGTTTGACTGATGGGACTTATAATGAGTAGTCTAGTAACCCAGTGTAAGTATTTGCCCAGTGACGGAAATATCAAAGCATTTTTCTAAGTTGCTCTGTATACTCACTCTGCCAAATGCCTAAATGTAAATGTCATTTTAATGGTCATACTGTAAAAGCCATTTTTCAGCTGCTGTAAGGAATAGTTTTTTTGTCCACTCAAGGCCGCAAAATGTTCAGAGTCCTCCCTGATTACAGACAATGGAAAAAAAATACTTCAGTAAAAAATAATCAGTACAAACGAATTGTAAAACGTAAAACCAAGGACATGAACTAACAATGTAAATGTTAAAATCCGGTTCCTTTTTTTCCCTCAGTCAGTTGTCTGTAATTTAATTCTTTAGTTTAATCTTTCTAAAGAATGATAGTTAGTACTGGTCTGGAACAGGTGTAGTAAAACAATCCTGAAACTGTCGGTCATCATTGTAGTGAAATTTACTTATAGTGTTTTTTTTTTTCTGTGTTGCATGAAATTTGTAAAGTGAATCATTCACCAAAAGACTCAAGTCTTGCTTTAAAGCATCTGCTACAACAAACCAGCAATTATGAAGGTTGTAAAATCGTGCATTCAGCCTTCTTTTCACTTTCAAATCTGAGCTTTCAGTAATGTTTGCTTCTTTAGTAACTCTGAAAATCAAGGAACATATTACATTTTGATATTGTCTAGCACACACATTGCTAACACACACACACACACACACACACACACACACACTCGCTCTCAAGTCCCATCGTCTCATTTATCAATGCATGCATGATCTAAGTGCTAAATGTTTGTGCGCAAGCGATGGCCATTGATAAATCCCACATCCATACTCATTTGCATAAAGAACCGCCTCCGGATTATATGGTAAACAACTTCTCTTCTCAAACCCAGCAGCCTCAGTGAAATAAAGATACTGGTGTAGTAGTAATGTAAATACTGTAATGAATAGTTTCTAATGATGGTTTAAAACTCTGCAATGGTATAAAAAAATTTGTCACTCTTCCGGTTCGGGGTTTGGAAATGTATTGATTTAAATGAAAGTAAGACATGAATTTATTAGACTCTTAGCTGACTGGGAAATGCCAGGACCGCCTTCAGCTCCTCTGTGCAATGTACAAAGGCAAACTGGGATTTGTGATGAAATTTCTCGTGAATGAACATTGACATTTTCCAAAAGACTTCAAGCCTCGTACAGTGATGCGATGCACTTAGTTGTGGTAAAACATTTGAATGGTGAAAAACATCCCTGTGAACATTCAACAAGTGGAACGCTTTCAGGGGAAAAAAACGGTGTGCTGAGAAAACTTTTTACCGTGACAATATGAAGCACTAGTGAAACTCTGGGATAAGTGAATTATATATAGCAGGGGATTATATAGAGAAATTTAATTTAATTTCATTTTACTCATGGAACTGTTCTCTGTTATTCTGAACAATCAAAAGTCCAGGTTTGACATGAACACCCCATATAAAGATCGAGTACAGTCAAGCTGTGAGCATTTCCAGTTGTTTCCAGGGCTGCTATAAACACATTCCTCCCTTCATAAAACTGCTTGAGTCAAATGTTTAAACAAGGCACGATCCTGTCAGTCTTTAAATGTCCCCTTCATACAGTTACTGTATGTTCACATCGTTGGTCTGCAAAATGTTCACTGAAGACATCAGAAGCAAGGTTTTAGGGATGAAGTGGCATTTATAAAGGGTTTATATGAAGCCCAAGTGTGTGTGTATGCTTTTATAAAAGGGATTTGTAACCAGAGCGATTAGAGTAATTATAGTTGAACCCAGTTATTGCCTCAAGGTTTCTCTATTTTTGGACATACTAGAGTCATGTGTTATTCATGAAGGTGATGTTTCATCCTCTTAATAATATGATGATATAATGAAAATCTAAAATCAATATACATAACACGTTTACAGACAGTACACGTTATTATCATTATTGTGATTTACTTTCCCCTCAGTTGTTCCTCATTAAAAAATTTTTTTATAAATAATTTTTATGATTTTCATTTTCATCAATCATTGTCATGTCGTCCACGTGTGTCATGATGTACTTCAGCTAAAAGTGTAATATTAACGTGCTCATTCTAGTATGTCATAGAAATACTGTAACAAACAACAAGGAAGGAGTCTCCAGTGTCAGCTCTTGATAGCACCCAAAGATAAAGCCGTTATTTTACATTTTCTCACACGGGAATGTCTTCAGGACAGAGAAGACAAGCACTGGTGAAGGAGTGGTGTTTATAGCTGCTACATTGACTGGCCAAAAAACAAATCGCATTCATTAATACTTGGTCCAAATGCCTTTGATTCTGATGTGGTGGTCAGTTCATGTGAGAAAATGATGAGTCAAGCTTGCAAAATCACTCTTTCACAGTTTGAGTCTGGAATATGTCATCAGGGGAAAAAAAACCCTGGTCATTCAGTACATTCAGGTCGTCAGCTGACTTTATTTTATTGCCACATAACATTGCTGGGTGTTGACTTGAGCAACTAAAGCAACCCCAGATCATAACCTCCTCCACAAGCGTGTACAGTAGCTACTATACATGATGGATGCATCGTCCCTTTTTACCCTCACACGCCCATCGCTCTGGAATAGGATCAATCTGGGCTCATCAGATCACATGATCTTTTTTTATTGCCTAATCTTTATGTTCCCTAGCAATTGAATACTTTTTCTGATTACTCTAGCTTACAAGTGGTTTTCTTTTGGCCACACAGCTGTTACGGACTCCCGATCCTGCAAGCTCTCATCACATTGTGTGTGCCTGGAAATGCTCCTACTCACTGTTAAACCTGGCTTTGATTTCTATAGTTAATTTTTTCTGACCATCCTGTTCTATCCTTCCAGATTTTAATTGTGCTGTGGATAGATCTCAACTCAATTCCATTACATTCAGCAGTGATAACAGGAAGCCTCTTATTTCATAGATGCCATTCAATGTAATTCCAAAAAAAAAAAAAAACACACACACAAAATGCAAACTTCATACTGGTTCCAGTAACGGCCTGCATCGTTCCTATGACAGCACATCCCCGAGTGTTTTATTTCAGAATTTTTGCTCTCATGATGTAGATTTCATATCAGCTGTGCTTTAGAATTATGGGTCATAAATTCGGAGCGGATTCAGTAAACACACCCCACACACGTTAATCTTTGTGAACATGACGTTTCTTAAACATGAGCAATAATCAAATGTTTTGTTTGAGGTGAAGACACATTTATCAGTAGGACGTGTCATGCTTTTTCTAACGCGCGCACACTTTCAGAATCCTGATTCTGAAACATCCTACAGAAACACCTCACACACAGAACACTCACAGAAACATCCTATAATAAATCCATCCATATTTGAGAGCATGTGGCCGGGTCTCTGCCTGGCTATTGATTTTTATTGGAGTGTTATGGTGATTTATTATAATTAGGATGTGATTGTGCATGCTCGTGTGTATGTGTGTGTGTGAGAGAGAGAAAGGGGAAAGAGTTGGGGAGTGTGTGTTTGTGTGTGGATATGTGGTATAACTTTTTTAGTTCATTCTTTTTATATCTGAAACAGATTCCTGACTTTGACGGACACACACACACACACACACACACACACACACACACACACACACACACACACACACACACACACACACACACATTTGTTTTACTATTCTTCTAATAGTAGACACAATAATTAATACAGAAGTTAATGTTACTCTACACTAAATTCAAACTCTAACCTTAAGATGAGCAAACCAAAGGAAACATTGTTTAAAGAAAGAATAAAATTAAATTAAATTAAGATCAAATAAAATTATATAAAATAACAGTTCTTTAGATGATTCGAGGTCCAAACTGTTAGATAATCAGGCAGCAACTGAAATTTGTCTATATATACTGTATATATTATATATATAACAACCAAGCAAAAAAACTGTATTATGTAGAATCCTGAGGCTACTACCGTTTGCCCTCACCAAACTTGCCCCCTTACACACACAAAGCCTTCGGTGAACTCTCTGCCCTCGTGACAAAGCTCGTGTTTTCTTTTATTCCCCTTTCCTTTCTCTTTCAACAATTATCCTTTATTTCTCTTATCGATGTAGAAAGAGGTTCTTTGCTCACTTTCTGACAGCGCACCAGCAATAGAGATGTTTTCAAGGCTGTTTGGTGTGTGTGTGTGCGTGTGTGTGTGTGTGTGTGTGTGTGTGTGTGGGTGCTTTCATATAGACGTGTAAACCTATAAGAAACACAACACACAACAGCAGAGCTCTGCTGAAGTTAATCCCAGTGCTGTTTGATCTGCTCCCGTGCCCTATGCAGTATCAGCACGTAATCCCTCCCCAGATTAGCGACAGAGCTTATAACGATTCTTTCTTCTTCTGTTTTTTTTACCCATAATACATTCCTTAAGCTCCGGACTGTCGCTTTGTAGAATTTCCGCCATTTCCGCCTCATAGTACTTGATGTTTTATTCATGGCTAATACTTACCTAAGAGTCATCGTAGCGTATTTGTGCATGCTGGGTGTTATTATTGCGAAGTCACAGAATGACTGAAGAGTCTATAACGTCGCTCTCATTAGTTCGCCCCGTCCTTTCAGCAAGGCTTAGTTCAAGTCCTCTGTGACTGGTGGGAAAATCACACTCAGCCTTATTTCTCAGCTTTAAGTGGCAGCCCAGGCTTTGCGCTTCGGGACTCGAAGGCTGAGCAAAAGTTCACCTCGTTCCTAGAGACAAAAGTTTTCTTGTCAGGTTTTGAGCAAGTTTTATAGCATTCTGTGCAATAACATATGGAAATCATACACTGCCTGGCCAAAAAAAAAAAAAAAAGGGCAGACACACTCTGTAAGATTTCATTCAGTCACCTTAAGCTTTGATTACGACACACAATGCGACACACAAACCTCATGCTCCTAGAATCACTCCTTCCCAATTTGTGCAATCAGGGAAGAAAAACGTCATAGTTGTGATAACCTGGTCATTCAGTACATTCAGTTCGTCAGCTGACGTCATTTTATTACCAGATAATGTTGCTGAGCCTACAGCAACTTCACTAAGTGATCTCCATTCCTGATTTTTCCTTCACAAAGTTGATGGGAAGCTCTGTCCTTCCAGGTTTTGATAACATCTTGAAGCATTCTTGAAGCATCCAGTCCCAGTAATTTCAAGTCTCCTTAGTTGTTTTCTTTGCTTGATGCTGTCCATTAATTTGAGCCTTCTGAAATGGTGACCTTTTTTTTTTGGCCTGGCAGTGTACAGTATATGGATGGAACTAATCCTAGAAAATGTGTGCGTCCTCAATCAGTGGAGTCAGGGGTGTAGACTGGTATTGCTATATGAATTACATTCTTAAGTGTTTTAAAAGAACAGTTCACTTTGTATTTCAGGTTTACATAATCTTTTTGATGTCTTTAACAAGTGTTTGTTAGCAGTGGTCACATACTATGTCTATGCTGTCACACTGTCTTTAGTTGGAGTCATATTAAATCAGCTCCATGTTTTAAGCCCACCGATTTCATCTCACAACCACGGAGCAATCACCAGTACTGAAAAACATAGAAGTCAACATGGAAGCCCAAAATGCGCAGCTCCTCGATTGTCCACTGGCCTCAAAAATGAGTCAATCCCCATAAGCCTCAAGTTAAAATAACCAAATTTGACACCAGAAATAAATGTAAATAAACCTAAATTATTGAATAAAATTGTAAATTATGTTCACAACCTAGGTACTAGGTCTCCATGACTAGATTTCACATTCAGGGCAACTGTACAATTATTATGTAACTCGTCAGTTAAAATTCCATTAAACCATAACATTATGCATAATTAGGGGCTTGGCCGATGTGAGTGACAGCTGCATTGCATGTATCAAACCCCGCTACCTGTCAGCTGTCAGCCAACTGAAATTGTTTATATTACCATAATAAATGCTGGAGTTGACACAGAACAACATGTGGGGTATGGATGGAGGGTTCATTCGAATGCTAAATAGCATTAGCGTATAAATTAATGCTAGCCACCTTATCATTTTATTAGCTAATCTTAAGTTACACTTGCTATCTTATGGTAACTGATGTGAGTAGGCATTTTCCACCCGGCATCCCGGCTCTGTTTGTTAAAGTTTATGGATTAACTGAGGTTTAGGAGGAGTCAACCACTGCCAAAATGGCGACTCTCACAGTTGAGCTGTCCAATTGGTTTGTCCAATTCTTTTTAAACAGTCAATGCTCACAAACAAAGAAAGCTTTTACAGTGTGCAATTTCAGTGAATGAAAATTGTACAGTATAAATCCAGCTCAATCTGTCTCTCTGAAATCTCACAGTAGGGATCAGTTGTGTTCAGTGCAAAATTGACATCATTTTCAGCATTAGCAAACAACAATACCAATACAAATAATGTAATAATCAGAATAATAATAGCTCAATCAGAATAAAGATGCATCACGTAAACACCTCAGTCAGAACAGTCTGACCTGCTTCGACCCGATCTGAATGAATTTTCACTGGAAATGAAAGGGGTGGTCTAAACCTGTAATAATCAGTAGCTAAATATCAGCCATGTAAACACCAGATCTTATTGTTTCTCTGTTGTTGGAATGAGAATACGTTTTCTGTGCATGTTTGCAACATGCACAGGCGTTTCCAGAAAGAAAGAATTTCTTCCATTACTGAGCAATGAGCTCCATGAGGACAACTCTTTGTACCAACAGTCATTAATTTGATGCTTATCCACCGAGTCTTTGGCTGAGGAAAGAGCACTGATTGGTTCACCATTTCAAATATACCCAGTCATACAGTAGATGAGACTGAATTTTTGTAACTACTCATAATGGTGAGGTTTATTGGAAAGAATAGAAAGCCTAACCTGACCTTAAAGTTGGAGAATAAACTTAGACTTCCTTTTTTCTTCATCTTCTGTAAATTAAAGGCTACACAGCGAACACCACTTTGCAGATTTTTTTTTTTTCTATTCTAATTAAATGCTTTCAGTGTGTAAATCCACCTCTTATCGGATCACAGCATGCATGTAAACAGTCAAATTGGAATCTCTAATCAGAATTATTTCAGTTGGATTGAAAAAATATTGTCCATGCGCACGTAGCTAATGTCCGTAATGCCGGCTAATCCTGCGTGAAGATGAAGCTATTGAGGTAGTGTCAGGACTCTTACAAAGGACGTCGGAAGCAGGGGGCCCGGAGAAAAGGGCAGAAGGGCTCTGCGCCGATCTGTGAGAATAGAAAAGTAAGGGAAAAGTTCCTCATGGTTCTGAAGACTGAGCTGAAGTACAGTGATGCTGTATTCACTTACTGTATACGAAGAGGGAAGAGGAAGAGCTGGACTCTTAGAAACTGCTCTTAGGTGGGATTCGCAAGATTGAGGCCTGCTGTTTTCTCCTTCTCTTTCACTCGCTCGCTTTTTCCTCTGCTACTCCAACTCTGTTTTTTAAAGTTGCGTTCTGTCTCTCTCTTCTCGTCTCCCTCTCTCTCTCTGTTCTGAGGGCCCCCTGCTTCCTCTTCTCCACTCCCTCCGTTCTTTATAATCTTTTTGTGAGGGCATCTCTTCTGTTTGCAAGCATGCCGACACAATTTCAATAGACCCGTCTCTACGCAAGATTAGTGTGAGGCCCGAGTTCCCAGTGCAACGTGCAACAGATTTACTATGTGTATTTCATTATGTGTGTATGTGTGGAGGGGTAACTTTATCTTAATTTGCGTACATTTATGGTCGAGTAGGATGTTTTTTCCTTCGTTAACATTTTTCATACAGCACTGTAAATCTAAATTACAACGCGGAACAAGTTATTTATATTTATTATTATCATAATGCAACAGTTAATTTCCTCGTACTGGGTAATCAGACTGTGCGAGATGCATTCCACGAGTGTGATAATACTGTAGACGGTAACTGCACTGGGACACTTATCTATATGCACTAACTTAACTATATGGTACGGTTTGCAGAACTGGAAAGAGCAGATTTATAACCAGTCACGGAAGCACTTGATAACACACCTGATAAAGTTATGTCTTCTTAAACAACACTTTATCTCATTCCTCATTGCATCAACATTGTGGTGAATTGTGTCTGAACCATCAGTGTTATTCTTTTCACAGTTAACGCGAGCTACAAAGCTAACTAGGTTCTAAACACAAGGCTGAATCCCAAATCCCTCTCTAATCCCTGATCAATGGCACTACTTGGTGCGTGGAACAAGGTCTTATATTTAACACTACAGTATTTGGGTATTCATATTCTACTGATATTCTAAAGCGGAACAAGTCGAAATATAATGTAAATAAGTTTCTCAGGACTGTACGCCACATCCATGCTTTATTCTACTTACCTTTTGTCTACAATAGTACCAGTAAGAATTTAAAACTATTTTCACCCCTGTTAATTACTCTTACTGTCAGTCGCTAAGAGTCGGTCACCAGTTCAACAATAGTCCCTTCAATTGTGGAAGGATATGTGTTTGCGGCCGGGTAAATAAACGAATAAATCAAAATCTGTTGCTAGTGAAAAACATTTGTGGAACTGTTGTATAATAGCAGTATCACAATTGAGGTCGGGTCGAACTGAGGATATCACAGCTGTGATGATATTCAGCACAACCTTACAGCACAAACTTTCAGTTTTAAGAGTTTTAGTATCTTGAACTGAATGGGTTAGATCCAAACCTTGATGGCATTTCAGTAATTCCGACTTGAGTCTCAAATGTGTTCTATGGAACTAATAAAAAATTTGTGACTTTGTCTCCAAAAATGACAGAAAATATTACAGTGTACCTTTTAAATAACGTGCCTGGTTAAATTTTTGCTCAGTGAAATTGTTTTAGGCTTAAAGGGGTTTAGAGCTACACTGAGAACTGATGTATTATGCAAGCCGTGTTGATTCCGTGAAATGATGCGCAGGTGCTGAGTACCGAAGCTGGTCAGGTTTTTAATGGTTTTCTTTCTTCTTTTTTTTCCAGTTCTGTTTCTCATTTCCTTTTGCAGAATTATTGATCAAACAATAACCAGAAAGAAAGTCCAGCTTTTTTAATCTGTTCTATTCAACCGTTCAAGGCACCATGACAGGAGCTGTTGCTTGCGTGTGTTTGCGTGTGGGATGGGGGCGAGCCTGTGCATGTGGGTTGCGGACGCATTTGCATCGGATAAGCGGTCCAGTTCATCTCTCCCTCTGATGTCTTTGTTACTGGCACAGAATCCTGCACACAATCCATGAGCACCATTTAGCAGCCTTTGATTTTTCTCACTAGGATTCTCTATGTGGGTGGGGGTGTGTCTTTGTGTGTGTGGCAAAACACTGAGGCAGATTTTGGGACAGCAGCCAGAGCAATGAAGAATATCTTAGAGCCTTACAACGATTCTTCGACCCTAGCGCTTTCTATCTCCCTGCTCCTCTCTCGCTCCCTGCTTTCCCTCAGTCTTCATCCACTTCTCTTCATCCTCTTGCTGTGCTACACACTATGAAACATGCGTCGTAACTAGCTGAAGAACACGGTTCGAGTTAATCTCCTGAGATGAAGTTAAGCGCCTGGTGATCATGGGCTTACACAGGAGTAGCCTGTGGTTCCGAGTCTAAAGTCGCTCTTAATTTTAAAAATGTGTCTCTAAATCCTTTCAGTTGGAAGAGTCCTAGTACAAGGATTGGTTTTCTTGTCAAATTCGATACCGTCTCCTTTAGAAAAAGACAAAAAAGGAAAGAAAATCAATTACAGAGTAGGCTCTTTTTGGTCTTCTCAGCTAAAGGACATGACTTCAGTTGAAGTTTTGTCCAAAACTGTTTTTTTTTCTTCTGCTTTTAACAAACTTTGACACCTAATCTTGAAGTGACCTAAAATGTCTGGATCCATAGACATTTTTTCTTATATTCAATTTGATATATTTATTTATATTCCTCACATTGTACAGTATTGCCAAAAGTATTTGCTCGCTTGCCTTCACATGAGTAACATCCAATTCTTAATCCATAGCGTTTAATATGATGTTGGCCCCGCCCTTTATATACAGCTATAACAGCTTCAACTCTTCTGAGAAGCCTTTCCACAAGGTTTAGGAGTGTGTTCCTGGGAATTTGTGACCAGTTTTTTTTTAAATTTTTTATCTGACCTAACACCATGTGACTCGTCTTCTGAGGTTTTTCAGAACTGGCTCAGAACAATTGTTGCACTGAAGGATAAATTCATCTCAGCATGTACTGTACACCAATCAGACATAGCATTTAAAAAAAAGCATGGTTTTGGTTTCCCCTTGGGCTGCTGGGTCAGTTCTGCCCCCTTTAGGGCAAGGCGTCGGTGGGACTCTGGTGGTGTGCTGTGGTGTTTGGCAGCGGATCCTTTGGATGCTGTATTTAGCGAGGTGTGGCATCTGTGGATCAGATTTTTTATACGGTGCATACAATGGGTGCTTAATCGAATTCGAGTCTGGGGAGTTTGAAGCCCAAGTCAGTAGTCTAGGGCGATTTTCCTCACGCATGGTGGTGCACTGGGTGCTCTGAGATATATATATCATGGTCAGCAGTGATGATTTTCCGTGATATGTGCTGCATTGGCTCTTCTGTGGGATCGAACCTGACAGGCTGGGCTTTGGTCCCAGTGAGCATGGGTGAGTATCGGGTCATGGCTCATGATCCTTCCCTTAGTTTGCTGGTGTATAGTTAGGGATCGATGTTGTTTTGTCAATTTGAACAATTTGCTTAAAATTTGTCACTTTAAATCCCCTTGTTTTGATAAAACACGCTAGTTTAAATAATGCAGAAAATAAAGTGACCTCAAACATTAGGCTTTAATCAAGTTGTTGATCATGTACGCAAGTTTGCAGCTTCACCCGTGCATCCACTCAAGCAGCTCTATATCAGGATTCGCTAAACTCACTATTCTGTCTGAATGCAGCAAATATTTTAAAATGGCACCATTTTGCGAAAACCTTCCAGAGATTGTGTTACTGCATGTCAGCGTATTAAAGTCTATTGGTTTAAAATGAGCTCCATAATGGGCAAATGCCGCTTCTGAGGTGGGTCATATGTGAGTATTATATTGTGTATTATATCTGCACGGCTCACTGAGCAAATTACAGAATGTGTTCCAGGGTGGATTTCCTGCTGAGCTCGGTGAGGTTGCGGTCCTGCTGGAGCGAGCGGGGTCGGGCCGAGCATTGTCTGGCATGTCTGGTAATAACTACACATGGAAATGTCTGTCACTGCTACTCTCTCTGTGTGTATATATGTGTGTGTGTGTGTGTGTGTGTGTGAGAGAGAAAAAGACAGGAGATAACCTCAGTCACTGTGAGCTTAGCGTCTACCTAATTATCACATATATATAAAATTTATAGAACAATATTTTCCACATTCGTAGATAGTAAAGTAATGAAAAAAAAAGAGTTAAAAGTGTTTTAACATATACTGTATGTGCAAGACATACATTATAGAAACAGTGTTCTTTCTAATGTCTCCTCTTATAAAGAGCAGTACGGTGATGCTTAAAGGTCACTGTAGGTCACTGATAACTAATCCGTCCATCTCTTTCAGTCGTCCAGTATGATTTCTACATCATTGTGTCTGGAGTCCGGAGTTTCCCCGCCGTTCCCCCCCGCCGAAATGTCTAGTGAGGTGTATAAACAAAGACACAAAGGTTTCCTAGGAGCTGTCAGGCTATGAAACGAAGCAAACATGTTTGTGTTTGTGTGTGTGTGTGTGTGTGTGTGTGTGTGTGTGTGTGTGTGTGTGTGGTTTGGAATGTAAATGTGTGGCTATCCACTTGATTATTCCTAGTCTAATAAAAAAGGTTGATCAGTTGGTTTATACTAAAATTCCACAAGGAGAAACAATCACACTCGGTTTCTAAATAATAGTCTCGGTTGAGATAGTGATTTAACGTTTGTGTTTGCGCACTGAGCTTGTTTTAATATTCCCAGAGACTAGAATTTGTGGTTGTAATTGTGCATGGCGTTTAACCATGCAAATAAATATACACTGTATACAGTATGTAGTACTCTGCAAACGTCTTGATCTATAACTCATTTTTTTCTTATTTTGCTTCCAAACAGCCAGACTTTATTGTGTTTTTTATGTTGTTTTGAGGAATAGTTCTCCAGGCTTCCTGAATGATGTTTTTGTCTCTCATTTTTGGCGAGTTCCTGTACCCGAGCAGTTTCCGAGAAATGTTTTTGTTTGTTAAGCAATGACATGTGAATCATTCAAGCATGAGAAAACATCTTACTATAAGGAATGGACCAGCAAGAAACAGGTGCAGATGATGTCAGATGATCAGGCCTGAATGCATGAGTGGTTGGAACAGGCAAGAAGGAAATGAGATTGCTGCTGATGTTGATACAGTACATAAAAACCCCATTTTTTAAATAGTAACTTTAAGCTATGTAGTCTGTCTCAGTAGATTTGCTTTTGTCCCATCCCATTAATTTAATCTTCATAATTTACTATAAAGAAATGAGGCTGGGGCTCAAGACTTTTGGACAGTATTACATATACACTACCTGGAGCTAAAATAAAATGTTGCACATTCTCATATTTTATTGGATCGCCCTTTGCTTTGATTATGGTCAGGGCATCGTTTTGATAATCTTATGCAATGTCAAAACAGTCATTTCAATCCAGAGTCGTGTTCGTCTCCAAGATCTGTATTGATGACAGTAGAGTCGGGCCACTGCGTAAAGCCTCCTCCAGCACATACGAAAGATTCTCAATGGTCATTCAGTATTTTCATCTCATCAGCTGACCTCATTTTTTGGTTACATAACGTTGCTGAACCCAGACCTGACCAAAAGAAGAAACCCCAGGTCATAACAGGCACTATGGGTGCACCACTTTATCCGCCTTACTTCTGACCCTGCTGCGCTGATCACTCAGAAACAGAGCTAATCTGTCTCATCAGACCACAGGACTTTTTTCCAATGCTCCACAGTGCATTTTTTTAATGATCCCTACTAAAAAAAATTTTTTTTTTAAGTTAAGCCTTAATTTGTCACATATACATTACAGCACTGTGGAATTCCTTCTTCACATATCCCAGCATAACTGGGGTCATAGTGCAGAGTCAGCTTTGATACAGGAGCAGGTAGGGTTAAAGCCCTTGCTCAAGCGCCCAACAGTGGAGCTGGGGATCGAACCGCAGATTTTCCAATGAGTAACGTGGTGCCTTAGCCCTCTGAGCCACCACTGCTCCCAAAAACATTATTTGGCAGCGGTGGGATTCGAACCCACGGCCCCGAAGAGACTGGAGCCTTAATCCAGCGCCTTAGACCGCTCGGCCACGCTACCTTCTGATTTTTCTGATTAGCCCAACTAATAAGTGGTTTTCTTAAGGCTATGCAGCTGTTTAGGTCGAATCCCTTGCGTTTCCTTTGCATTATCCATGTGGAAATGCTCTTATTTTCACTATTAGACATACCTGTAGACGCAAGTTCTATTGTTCATGTATTTTTTATGATTTCATTTGACCAAGCGTTTAAGTGTTCTCTCATCACACTCATTCAGGATGTTTTCCCGACCACGTTTCTTCCTCAGAGATGATGGTTCACAACTATTCTTCCAGGTTTTAATGATGTGTTGGACAGTTCTTAACAGTTTTAGTAGTTTCATTAAACCTCAACAGTTGTTTTCTTTGCTTGATACGGACCAATAATTTTACCCTTCTGAAACAGAGTAATATCTTTTCCATTATTACAGGATAAGTCTTCTGACATGGTTGTTTAGGAAGTGAGAAACTACACACTGCATCAGTTAAGGATAACTGACTTGTTTCCAACTGAACCATATTAATCATTTCAGTAATTATCCATTGGAAATCTGTTTAGTTAAATCCAGGTAATGGCCTTTCTACTTACATTTTTTACTGTCTACATCTTTACTGAAAGAGACATGTGGAAACATTTTTTTCCCTTATGTGACTGGCAGTTAGTGTAAGGTCATGAGTGCAAGCACACTTCATTAAATAAATTATTAAATTTAAATGACTTAATTTGATAGTAATTTCAACTGTATTAAAAATAAATCATAGGCATCCGAAGCATGGGTTACTGTGTAGAGTTCCACACGTTCTCCTCATCTCCATCTGGCTTTCCTCCAGGTTCTCTATCGTTCCCTAAAATGTCAAAACATGATCTTATTGAATGTGTGAACAAGTGTGTCACTTTCTATCCAGTGTGTACTTCCATTTCATGCCCAGCGTTCCCAGCATGGGGACCGGATCCACAATTGGGATCTCATATCCACTATCCAGTAGCTGCTCTATAGAAATGCTGTTCCTCAGATCCATGTCTAATGTCAAGACTTCAGTCAAGAAAATAAGGCCACGTTTTTTTTAATTCTTAAGCGTTTTTTGAACGCTAAGGGGGTTAACTAATTGTCATTTTATTCCGCTTCTACATTTTTGTTCTTCTATGGGCAAACATGTAGATTTTGCAAATGGACGAGAGATTCAGCACTAATTAAAATTCATCACACTTACTCTAATTAATTATTTTCCCTCCTGCTTCCTCTGCTGTTCATAAATATTAAAGATTGCAAAACACATTCCTGTTAGGCGCTCAGGATTTTTATCATCACATATTCATTTTCTCTAGTTCTGCTGCTTGTCCTCTGGGATGATTGAATTGTAGTAATGATTCAAACTGCTAACTCTGAGCCGCACACTGCTCTCGGTGTAGAGCGGGGAGTTAAAGTTTGAGGTGCAGGAACGGGCACAGTGTTAAAGAGAGCTGACAGAAGACACGGGTGTGTTCAGGAAGCAGCTAAAACACAGAGCATGAGTGTAGTTGAGAATGATCTTCGTGATATTAATTTAAGAAAATGAGCTAGCTCGGTCTGTTAAAGTTGTGCCTTTTATCTGTCCACTAGAGTAGATTAGAAATGCAGGATGATTAAGGTGATAACCTTTTCTCTCTCTCTCTCTCTCTCTCTCTCTCTCTCTCTCTCTCTCTTCCTCTCTCTCTCTCTCTCTCGCTTTCTATTTTTTTCAGGAAATTCATGTTGGGTGATGAAACCTCTGGCACATTAGGTTGCAACCTTGAGTCACACACCAAATATTTAGCCGATTGTTTTAAAATGTCAAGTGTAAGCCTATTATTTTAACACAAGTTATCAGTTTAACTGTGTCCAGTAATAAATATTCACATCAGTATTTGTGTTAGGATTTTGAAATTTAATTCACTGTGCCCTAAAGCAGAAGGTAAGGCAGACTTTGAACTGCCTGTGCAAAGTCCAAGATTGTCCAAGATTCTCTCCAAAATCTCCAAAATTTGTTGTTGAATTTTGTAGAATTTATATAGATTTGTCTTTGCAGTAACCATTTTTTTCGTCAACAGCTTCCTTTCCGTAAGTCACACAGACACAGTACGTTACTTTATTTATTTTCAGGAACTTAAGACCAATGTTGACACTTTAGTCCATCTTTTTGTCAACTCATGCATCAGTTGGAAACTTTTATAATATTGCTATAAGTAAACATGTAGAACTTGATGACAAATGGGATGATAAAGATGCCTCTTCCACCAATAAGTCAACTAACTCTTATAAGTAATTTGTGTGCTAGAAAATCCTTAAAATATCCATCAAATATGAAAGAAGCAGTTGAGGAGAAACTTTTTTTAGACACTTGATCTTCTCGTGATTCTGAACCCATTTGAACCGATTTTAAAATCGCATCCATGCATCTACTTCCATATAACAACATTCAACTATCAGTTATTGCACAGTTCCCAGTAAAACCCTAACGTTGGATTACCGTTACTGTAATATAAATCCTCTTCGCACAGGATTAGCATTATCTTGGGACCTCATGTGACCCCCCATCTGAATTTCATGTGGCGCATTCAGTGAAGCCTTTAGTTATATTCGTATTTTCTGACTTATCTCCCAGATACAGTATGATGTCAAGATTTGTGTGTGTCTTGTCATTATAGGTTTAGCTATATGAAAAACAGGAGTGTGTTCCTTACCGCATGCTTCTATACACGTCATTCATTCTCCATCTAATCATTCCGATCTTCCTATGGTTTTCAGCTTTCTCTTTCTCCACATTGTATGGTGTATAGCGATATGACCCGGCACCCAAAATACTTTCAAAGCACTCCTACGCAGCCTGCATTCTTTGCAGAAGATGGATAAAAAGGCGCACAGGACACAAAATCATCGAAAAACATGATATACGACCCCGCCAAATCTTGGCCAAATCACAGACATGATACGGGACTGATGTATGACGGGATCTCTGTGTTTGCTAAAATATGGGAGGTCATCTGCAGGGGGGGGATTTTTACTTTACAAATTACAGACAAGGCCGATTAGCACAGGATTAAGATCACAGACAACCTCCGCAATTATTACAAATGACTACAGGTCCCCGTGTAATACTAGTCCCGTGCGAATAGCGCGGGTGGACGACTTCGTTTTCGGAAAGTTGATAAAACGATTTTGAGATAACATTGAATGAACGACTCAAACACAGTGTTGCCTGTACAACTTAAAAACAACATACTTTTATTCAGAACATTTACGCACATTAACATCCATTCACACAATGTCCAACCATATCCATGTTCCCTTAAGTTTTTAACAGGGTTTAGAATTCCGAAATCAGAGATTGGGACGGACGCAACAGCTTCCCGCACGCAGCGCGTTTACCTCGAGTCACTCATCTCTTAGTGTTGTAATGTCACCTCTCTGAATCATTTTCTTTCAGAAATATTACTGTGAGGTGCATTTTTGCTCCTAAATGACTCCACTCCAGTGTTTGTAGTGCTCAATGTTATGTATGCGCACTTACTGTACAAGCTTCAACACCACGCTTTGTTGTAGCACAATGGTAAGCACGCAGTGCTCCCACAATAGCGACATCAATTTGAATCCTGCTCAGGCCATTGTTTAGGGTGATTTTGGTAATTTCTGTGTTATTGTGTAAGGGGCATTCGCTACCCCATCGTCATGTAGTCAACACTGATCCTACATCATTTCATCAAGATAATTTGACTTTCCAAAACAACCTAATACCGATGGTGTCCCACCGTCCGTAATGTTGCCAAATTAACATCACCACAACGTTTTGGCAACCAAGAATTCCTGCTGGACAGATGCACAGGTGGACAGAAATATGGACGTAAAAAGATAATTTCTCCAATCATTAGTGGAAAAGGCGTAATAAAAAAGATGTTTAAATGTCGGATTTATGCAGACGTATCCTAGAAGGCGTACCAGTAGATGAACTGATTTTATTTCGGCATTACTTCAAACATGATTCCGGTATATTTCAGGAATACCTGAGGCATAGAAACAATAGAAGACGCTGGAAAAAACAAGCCAAGAGGAATAAAAATGCCAGCCCTGTCAGCATGGCATAAATAAACACTGTATATGCAATGTGGTCTTTTTCTCCGTGTCATTGAGGCTTCATATCTGAACACTCGCTCACATCTGCATGAAAGTCAGCACAAAGACAACAGAAAAGTCATTGCTAACAAACTTAAAAAAAACAAAAAAAAAACAAGCAGAGTGCATCTTGTTCATATCTGCATTTGCGGTCTTTTAAAACAGATTAGAATAACATCGTCTTATTCCGTTACATCGCAGAATACTTGTTCTTGTCCAGACTCTCTGCTCAAAAGTGCTGTGAAAGTGTCTTGTGTTTTCACTTGGCACAGCAGATTTAGCTGGAAATTCACCTACGGTTCCATATTCATGTGTTTGGACCCTGCACGCAGATATTAAAAAAGCACGGCTTAAATTACCTAGAACGAAACATGCAGGCTTACAAACCACTTATCGGATTCCTCTCTGCACCGAGCTTAGCAGGAAACCCAGCACTCT
Source organism: Clarias magur (assembly GCA_013621035.1). Lineage (NCBI taxonomy): Eukaryota > Metazoa > Chordata > Actinopteri > Siluriformes > Clariidae > Clarias > Clarias magur. The sequence continues at coordinate 717,822 of QNUK01000251.1, forward strand.
GAGATCTGTACAGTCAGTGATTTATAATGAGATCAATCCCATGCACTTACCTAATATCTGAGCAGTAAATACAGAGCAGAGTGGTGTGTGTGAGAGAGGGGAATGAGTGGAATGAGAGGAAGTGGGAGGAGAGCAAGTGTTTGATGTGCAACAAGGGCTTCGACTAGTCACAGAGGGAGTCATGCAACCATGAGTAGGATTATGGGTAACAATAGTGTTTCTGTGATAAAGCTATTTGAAAACTGGATTAGGTCCTGGATTCGATGTGGATAAATGAATGTCATTTTGTTTTACCTAAACAGACCGAACATTTGCTCTACACTATATGTTTATATCTCGTATACTGTGTAAAGTATATATATATAATTTTTTTGCTGATATTTCACATTCTTTCCGCAACCTTTTCCAACTCACCCTGTGGTGTTTTCAGCGTATATGCTCACTCTGTAGGATGTAATTTGTATATTGACATGATGGATCCCATATACTGCACTATGTGTAGCATTTCAAATTCAGACAAAAGGCTAAAATACATGTCTTTTGGAAATTACCTTCCAGTAAATAAAATATACCAAATATAAAAATTTAAACACACGTCAGGAAAGGAAAAATATTATAATGGATATTATATTAATATAATAATAATAATTTTAGCAAAAGATTATTATGTATGTCAATATATAATGTATAGCAATACATTTAATATTAAAATATTTATATAAGTTTTTCTTTTCCTTAGGTGTGTATACATTTTGGCTGACTGTGTATATTCATTTCACAGTACAAGATAAAAAGATAAAAACAAACAACACATCCAAGGTCTCCACACGCTACAAGGAACAACAGCAAGAACCCCCATCCCCACCCCTGACAAAAAAGTACAAAAAATACACTTTGTACAAAAAAGAAAAAAAAAACTCCACGAAAATAAATCCATGAAAAATGCACCAAAAAAATAAAACTATTCCTTACTGCACAACATAAAATATTGGTTCCTCCAAAAAAGGTTCCCACATTCTGTTGAACTTCAAATCATGTTAAACATTATTTCTTTCAAGATGCGAAGAAAAAAGCATCTTGATCAGCCATCTCTGAAAAGAAGGAAATTATCAAAATGATTCTTTTAGCCACCGTCATTCCAAACACGAGAGACAGCTGCACATGGTGAGGTATTTCATGTTATAGTTAATTGGAGAATGACTGGGGAAATTGTCATGGAGTTCATTTAGACCCAGGTTTGTCTTTGAATGTAAAAAAAAAATGAAGGTCATTTAGACAAAAAGTTTAGAAAACCTCTAAGTAACCTGTACATCCATGTAGTGTCACGTCTATGGTGAAATTGTGTTCTTAGGTAAATATAATATAATAAATACTAGGTTAGTTCAGATTAGGTCCTCCTGTTTGTGTGGTTTTGTTAGGATGTCTAAAAAATATCAGAATTGGAGATGCTTGGATATTTGGATGCGTGTATAATAATAATACAATAATAAGTCAATGAAGAAGCTCTGCAAAGATAGTTCGGCCAGTAACGCATGTACTGTATTTGTGTGGGCTTTAACCAGTTTGGGAAAACAGATTATGGCTACTGTACGTTCACATTAAAAGCCACATAGCTCAATACTGATTTATTTTTGGTCAGATCTGATTTGCGTGCCATGACGATTCACACTCATAATTACAAATGACGTTTATTTGACTCCCATGTGGAAATGTCTGTCCTCTGAAACGGCACACATGCGGCAATCGATACGTCACGCTATCTATGTTAAAATATGTCATATTTGTGCAACTCCTCCTTCATTTCAAACAGTAGATGCATGAGTTTAGCTAAAAATGTGCTTGGGATGTTGCTCTGGAGGATGATAAGCAGTCAGAAGAAGGAAGAAAGCCAGATGCCTGTTTTAACAGTTATTCTTAGCACTGCTATGAAATCCTGTAGATATCCTTTACATTCGATATATACTGTAGAGTCTATAGCTTCCTAGTGGTAGTACTTTTGCTACAAGCGGTTCAGTTCGACAACATATCCGACCCCAGGACTATCCGCATCCTGTCGGAGCACATGTATCAGTTTCCCAATAAAATTTAGATGAATTTCTCCAGAGTTTATCAGGTGGTGAGTTAAAAACCTAATTGAATGTGATACAATTGAATACTGTACAGGAGCTTTTATTTCTGCCTCAATCAGGTATTGCTCCGTCCTCCTCTAAAACAATTACCAGCCAGATGCTACTTGTCATATTCATTCTTTCAGGATGCTTTTCATGCTCTGTGATTACTGTTCCATTGTTTACTCAAATTGTCGAGAGGAGATTTGGTTCACCCCAAACTGATATAAAGTAAGAACCCAATCTCTTCTCTACTCCGGCGCTTCTTTAACCGCTTGATAATGGCGTATTGTTGTGAATGGAACGTTATCGAAAAACCAAGTGACACAAACATCTGGGCCTTTTTTCTCGGCGAAAAAACACAGACTAGCAGAAACCCACTCCTTCAGTGGCCTTTTAATCATTTTTCTTTTTAAAAAATGTGAGATTTTTATCATGTAAGAGGACGTGTATAAACTAATCCAATACAAAAAGGACTTTATTTACAGACACCCAAGCAATACCTCAGTGGAAATAAAAGGAGGAAATTTTCAGACTTCCCACACATCAAAACATAGCCAAGTGTGAGAATGTTTTGTCCTTTTTCGTGTTTTGTGTGATGCTTCTGTGGCTGAACCTGTCTTCCTACACTTTACATGAAGGCTGTAGGTAGGGTGTTATATACAGTACTTAAATTATACTTTATACAGTATGTTGATAAAAAAAAAACATTAACTTGTTTAAGGTTACTGTAGCTTTTAAATCTGCAAAGGCCTGAATAAAAAGAGAGAAACGTTATAGCAGAGTAACACTACTACTATTTTTGTGCCGGTAGAGAAATGACTCCAGCCAGAGACATTCATCAGGACGAGTCTGTGATGACTGTGCTTGATCAATCGATAGTCTGCACTATTTTTAGCTCCACTTGTATGTTGCACCTTGGCTCGCACAGTACCAGGGCAAGAAGGGAAGCCAAATTCAGCCCTCTGATGCAGCCTCTGATGCAAGTCCCCAGTCAGAGGAGAGTAATTTGCAGAGACGAGTCGCAATGTCTGGTGCAAAAGTTTATCAGTGGCGTAAGCTTTAACCCTAAAGGTTAAGCTTAATCAAGGTGCACTGAAACTCCTTTAATCGCATAATAATTGCTTGAAGTATAAACTCAGCTTTTATTTCATGGTTTTGGGAGGATTTGTGTCAGGCTGATGTGTGAATGAAATTGAGGGCAATGAGGCAGCAGAAGTAAAGTGGCTCGAGGCAATGTGACACATCGCTCATTTCACCTTTAGTCAGCAGACTCTGTGGAGACGAATGAGAAAGTGATGGAGAGAACGAAGCGGAAATTAATGTATCCAAATGAATGGTTGAGGCAGGGGTGAGGTAATAAAGTAATAAAGGGTCAGCGAATGCCTTCATTTCCTGCTGTATTATAACCGTCAGCAATACTCTGATTTCACTCGTAGAGGTTTTTGGGAGTGAAAGAGGTTATTGGGACTGTAGAAACAACGAAGACGGTGGTGTGCTTCTAAAAATGTGAGATCTGTAACAAGAAAGCAGTGTGGTTATTTACAGACTGTGGTCTGATGAAATCTGGTATTTTAGTGGAATTTGTTCATGAAATGCTACGTACAAATGTGACGCCAGTAAAGATATTGTCAGTGTTTTTATACAAAACTAGCATTCGGTTTGTGTATCTCCTTATATACTGTAGGCAACGGCACGGTGACTTGGTGGTTAGTACTGTCGCCTTGCTCCGGGTACTCCGGTTTCCTCCCACATTCCAGAAACATGTCAATTATGCTAGATGGCATTCCCAAATTCTCCGTAGTGTGTGAATGTTGACCGAAGATTGTGAAATATGAAAATAAATACCATGGTCACCATTGGCTTCCATGGTTTTCTAGTTGGACTACTGAGATTCCTGGATGGGTGGATGAATGGATGGGTGGATGGATAGATGAATCTTCTTACATACTGTAGGACAATGCTTTTCAATCCTCTAAAGCTCAATATACAGGACGTGTCAGGCTTTTATGTAAGCAATATCACATAAGCTGGATGGCTGATATCCTGAGTGATTTTGCTTTTATACAACTTACTAGTTACTGACTAGTAAAGGTAATATTGCTGTTATTCAAAATATATTTAAATATAACTTAAAATTATACTTACTCTTAATAGCAAGTTATTAATAGCAAGATACTATACATGTTAGACTCTCATTACAGACTGAACTCAGCTAAAGGTCTGATGCTAGATTCGCCCCTGCTCCTCCCATAAATTTTAAATGAGCATGGTGTGGCTGGCAGTAACGGAATGACAAGAATGACATGATGGCAGCTAGGCTAGATGGTTTTGCCTCTTCTCAACAAAACACTAAAAACCGTATCTTAGAATCGTCACTGTTTTGCTGAAAAGCTTATTTGTTAGGGAAGCTATCTACAGTATGCAACAAATCCAACGTTATTAATGAACAATAATGTGGTGATATCCTGGTAGTGTTAATTGTGACGCGTTCAAGGTCACCTCAGAACCCAGGAGGATGTGGAGTTTATTGTGACCAGGCATCGGTTTCAGTGTCGAGCTTAAAAAGGCCATTGATTCTGAATTTGTTGAGTAGTGGTGTCGATGGGCCGTGACTAAGAACACACATCTGGAGGGCCAGGAAGTCAATGGCATAGCCTGCTGCACTATTATTTCTCCGACTTCTGGGACTAACTCCACTGTCAACATGCACAGACTGAGCTAGCGGCTAATGAGACCCTTTGGGCTGATTGTAATTATCACTAGACCGCAAACACAGATGCACACTTTCCATTGACAACAAAAACACTATCTCTGCTCTCAGAAAACTTACAGAACCACAGGGATGCAGGAAGTTTAATTGGTGGGGGCAGTTTGGGGGACGAAAAGAGGTAAAATCCTGAATGAAGATGTGTGTTATGTTGATTGGGGCTGCGTGGTCATGGCTGTAGAACAAAATATTTCAGTGGATCTAGTCTCAAGTTCAGTATGAGATTAAGGCCCAAGCCAAGTCTTAAATTGAGTTTTAAGCGTCAAGAGTCGAGTCTCAAGTTGAGTCCCAGGTCAAGTTTCAGGTCACGTCTCAACTGTCAAGTAAAAATCTGAATGGGAAATTTCAAGTTTTAGTCTGAAGTTGCGGCTTAGTGTTCAAGTCTCAAGAGCTTAGTCTCAAGTGTCTCAAGTCAAGTCTCAAGTAGACTCTCAAGTGCCAAGAATCGAGTTTCAAGTTGAGTCTCAAGTCTGAAATCGAATCTCAAGGGTTGAATTTCAAATCAAGTCTCAAGTCGCATCTCAAGTATAAAGTGTCAAGGCTTAAGTCAAGTCTCAATTCAAGTCTCAAGTCAGTCTCAAGTTATGCCTTAAGCATCAAGGGTGAGTCTCAAGTCAAATCTCAACTGCTAAGAGTCTCAAGTCGGGTCTCAAGTCAAGAATCAAGTCAAGCGTTGAGTTAAAATTTGTCTCAGACAATTCTCAAGTTGATTCTCAGTTCTCAGCATTATTATTATTATTATTTATTATTACTGGTCTCGAGAGTCAAGCAAAAAGTTTGGTGTTGAGGCAAAAATCAAGTCAAGAGTAAAGAATCAAAGACAAGTCATTACTCTAATCCCAGGCACGAGCAGGGAATGAAATGTAAGTCTCCTAGAAACATGTGCTACACTTAACATGCAGCAGTGACAGACAGTGCCAAGTCAATACATTAAATACATAAAGAGAAAATAACAGATACATTATAGATAATGTATAGACAATAGAAGGAAAAACACACTAACCTACAGCTCTGGAATGAAAGCACTGCAAAATAATCAGTTTCTTACAGTATGTGTTTCTTTTTTTTTCATGTATTGGTGAGATGAACAGTTTTGAATGGCTAAATTCAAAATGTAACTGTTTTTGTGTATATTTAAAGGAAATGACAACATCACAACACATCAAAATAACCCAAGATCACACAGTATTTGCAATGATTTAATATCTCAAAACTAAATGCTAATAATTTGAAAACAAATTATGTTAATGCTTTGGCTAAATGACATTAAGAAATCAGTATTTGGTGGAAGAACCCCGATTTGTCTTGATGACATTCCAGAGGTTTTTCTGGAGCAGTGGGCTCTTTTTTTTTTTCTTTTTTTTTTTCGAGAGGTGTATATTGCAAGGATTACACACCTGCATATAGTTTAACCTACAGTCGTAGTTGACTTAAAGTAAAAAAAAAAAGAAGAAGTGTGTGTGTGTGTGTGTGTGTGTGTGTGTGTGTGTGTGTGTCTGTTTGTGTTCATGTACAGTCTGAGTGTAGTGGGATATTTGTGTGGTACTAATTAGCCCTGAGAGACGATGAGTGAAAATGGAGAGATGGAGTGGGAGAATGGGGAAAACAGGTTAAAGCAGGTGTGTCCTTATGAGCTCACTTAAGAGGACAAGAAATGCCTACCTGAACATAACAATATCTTACACACTTAGACACACACATACTTTGTGTTCTTGTTTCTTTATTATTGTCTGTCGTAGTGTGAGTGAAAAGCTGGACAGAAAGTGAGCAGGTGAGCAGAAAGATAATAGATAATAGAGGGATGATGGGAGTTTGAGGGAGGAGGTGAAAAGGTAGGCACCCGTACGCTGCAGAAGTGTGTGAGTGTAAAAGGTAAGGATGTTCTTTGAGGCAGAGTTATTTTAAACAGCTTGACACACAGGGTTATGCTGATCCTCGCTGTGTAACAGGGACGTGGGAGGTTGAAGACATGGAGGAATGATGAGCGTGACTCCATGCTGCAATTCTGCCTTCTTTACCGTCATCATCATCATCATCATCACAATCTGTTGCACTGCTTCTGCTGAGATCCACACCGAATTGTAATTGTCATTATTTTTAAGCATCTTTCACCTTGGGGTGATGTTGGTTTTGAGCAACATCTTAAGGGAAGCGCTAGAGATGGGAATCACCAGGGTACACCTGATACGATATTATCATGACACAGGTTGTCCCAGACCATTGAATGAGCTCATTCCGGCAGGACGTTCATAAGTTGGATTTGTTCTTAAGCCTGACAAAATGAGTCATATACGAATATACAGTGTAAATCACACCAATCCACTTGACTAAATCTGAGCAGTGCACTCTTTCCCCACACTGCCATCATGTGGCCAAAAACCATAATCACATACAAGCCTTTTTAAACATGCCTAACGAGTCAGCTGACCTCGTGTAAATTCACCCCAGGAGGGAAGGACAACACACACAGTGTTTAGTACGCTTGAACGGGTGCCATTTTGTCTCAGAGCTGTTTTCCACTGTATTGGACTGTGAAATGTTTTGTTGAGGATTTTCCGAAATTAGGATTGTTCTGCATCAGGACAGCTTTACAGGACAGACATTTTCTATCATCGTCCTTTTGGACTGATTCATTGAAACCACTGAGACCTACTTATTTCTCCCTCACGCCCACACACGCACACAAACAATATCTGGTGCACTGGAGTGTCCATTTTTTTTTACAATACACTTGAGCTGCTGCCATGGTTTGTAGAATCGCGGTCCGTTCGTGTCTGGGGAAATTTGTAACTCGAATGTTCATAAGTAGGGGACCTTGGTGGTAAATTTGTACTGCGATTCTGTAAGTATCACGATTTTATAAATATCTTGATTTAGTTTTTACAATTTTAAACAATCGTTACAAAGCAAATAATAAAGCAAATAATTCACTCCTACTACACAGGATGCTGTTGCTATGCTGTGTGAATAGTTTAGAGTGCACCACCTGTAGGATTATAGAGGAACAGCAACCACAGACAACCGAGAAAGCAAACATATATAAATAAAAAAATGTCTCCAAAAAAATGTACAGATAGATAAAAATGCAACACATAATATATTTTTTCTCCATCTCTAGTAAACTTTCCTTTTTTCAAAATCTACTTTTCAAACACTTAATTATCATACAGTAATTGTTAAAGAGCAAAACTTTAACCTCAGCTTATATCTTTTTAGAGTTTGCCATTCATCACTTTGTTCATCTTCAGTGATTTATCCTGGGCATGGTCACAGCGGAGCTTGTTCCTTGACCCAGGAACACTAGGTTTGATGCGCGAACACAATGGGCGCAAACATTCACCGGTCAATTTCGTACAGTCAGTCTGTCTATTTTTGGTGGTTTGGGGAAGGTAGAGAAACCAGCTTCATGCCTTTCGTTAATTTGTTTGAAACATTAAATTTAAGGGAATTGCACAGTGATGATAAAACATATCACAGATATATTACAGGAATTATGGGTTAACCACAAGGTACACTGATTTTTGTTGTTGGGGTGAGGAGAAAAAAAAGACAAAAATAACTCATTTCCATATGCAGCAGAGGGAAAGAAAAGGAGGTAAAGAGAGCAAACAGAGAAACAGAGGAAACAATCTGCTCGCTCTTTTGTTGGTGGCAGACTTGTGATGCATGGCCTCTAGTGACCCAGATACACAACTCTTTCTTCATCTCTTTCTTCAGCAGCCAAGCCAACTGGTGTGTTTTAGACAGGAGGAGAGGGGGGGGGCATAGGGAGGACGTGAACGACAGAAAAACACTACACGCACTTCAGGGTGGCACTTCATTCAGGATGCTGGTGTAAAAACAACTCAAGTTATGTTGTGTGTGTGTGAGAGAGAGAGAAAGAGAGAGATATTTACCCGCACACACCTGTTTCTGGACCATGCTTCCAACTTGGTCTAATTCATACCATGTGTAGCTCCATCTGTTTGATGCATGATTTGATTTTGTGTTTGTGTTGTTTTGGACTCCTGTCTCCATGGCTGTGAGCTGAAGAGTTCTGTGTTTGGTGAACTGGTCCTTTGGCTCATGTGAGTCTGGCTGCTTCTCGTGCGCTGCCCCTTCTTTCTCTTCCTCTTTCCTAAAGTCTTGTCTTTTGCTCCACTCCTCCTTTCCACTCCAACCCATCTGTCGCCCAGTGAGAGAGGGAGCGCTCCAATGATGCATACAATTGGTTTAATCAGCCTTCACTGCATGTAGTGTGTGTATGTGTATGTGTGTGTGTGTGTGTGGCATCCTGATTGAAAAGGAGCTGTAATCTCCACTCATCCATCCTAAACCCAGTTCCGTGCTGCATTCAGTGCAGCGGAGCTTTGCGCTGAGAACATCTGGGTCCCTGACACTTCTCATCGCATCGGGAAGTGTATCGCGGCATTACCGTCTTCTTCACACCTTTTCCCCCGCCATAGCAGGACACACAGCTGTGCTTCCTGAAAAATTTAATCCTAAATCAAAAGGAGTGAGGACAATACGGTTTGATTTTTGTTCAGCCTTGTCTTTGGAAGATTTTAAGTTTGAATATTACAAATGCCCCAGGCACCGTACCCGTGGCATGGCATCTTAATAGGCCGTGATCTCTCTCTCTCTCTCGCTCTCTCTTTCTCTCCCCTGCAACACTAATCGCGAATCTTGGGCATCTTTGAGCTCATGTAGGCCGAAGAAGGTCTCTGCTAGACTTCAACAACCCTTTTAATTAAAGACCAGGTGACAGGAAAGAGCGAGAAATAATAATTAAAAACAAAACAAAACGTTTTACTACGCAAACCAAAACATTACATACTCCTGATATAGTCTACTGTATAACCAGTAAAGTGTATCGTGAGGTAATTATATTCTGACCGTGACAGCGTTTCATCATAATGCCCAGCACTAATCTGGACTCAACAAAAGAGTACTGTCCCATGTCCAAAATGTAATACCCCATAATCCCAGTTTTGTAGTAATTAGGGTCAAATAGGCCTTTTTATTTCTTTGTCTGGTCCCTTACAGACGTCGGGCGAGTATTAGCATGTTCTCTCGGCTGGGACTCGGTTTAGTCAGTCTGGCTTTAATTATTGATAATTGCGAAGAATCTAAATGAGCTGGCTTCAGTCCAGTGTGGCAACCGAGACACACAGACACACACATTCAGAAGCTCATGAGTATGTGTGTGGGTTTTTTTTTTTGTTGTATTGCCGTTGCCAGCTTCCGATAAATTTTTTTTTCTGTAGTAGCCCCTAGCTTCAGGGTTAGAATTTTCTGTGTTTTTTCTGTGTATATGTATAGAGAGAGAGAGAGAGAGAGAGAGTCAGCCAAAAAATGTATACACATAAATGTATGTTCTTCAGGAAAAGAAAAATAGTATGATGTATATTATATTAACATAATATTAATAATATTATCATATTATTATCATAATATTATATATATAGCATATAGCAATACATTTAGTATTAAAATATTTATAGTGTAACTTTTTCTTTCCGTGAAGTGTGTATACAGTATGTTGATGACATATAGACACAGAGACACATATGACTCTGTACACATATGTTCAGAACCTGTAAATAAAAATGCATACAATTACCATTCAGTCACCTCAATGATTTCTGCGAAAATAGATTAAATCTATTTGAATCCACTTTAACAATGTGTTGGAAACGTTTGTCACGGAACGGAAACCATAATGATTCGCTCAGCTTTCAAAATAAACATGGCTGACTTGGAAATCTTCATCTTACTTTCAGCAGTGTTTGTAACAGCATTGTTGTATGCTTTTGGTGTTCTGAGGAGGCCTTTCAACACGCCTTGTCGGAATGAGCTACCATAGCATGTGCACCCGCTGTCAAAACCTGTTACGAGTAAAGGTCAAAGCATATCGCTGAAATTAAGATTGGTGTGATGTTCTTCCATTTGTCCAGATTTAATCCCATTTCTCACATATTTGCCATCTGAATAAAATAAATCCTTATTTGGAGTCGATTGGGTTAGGTGATAACGTTACTATTACGCAGAAATTTTAGCCCATATTGACAGTGCACACAGTATACACATCTGCAAAGATTACATTGTAATTTACTTTCTATGTAATGACCAAATCAACATGACCAACATGGCGTTCATTGTCATCTTTTGGAGTTCTAAATGAAGTGTGTTGCATTGTTGAAATGCGCTACTGTAACATGAACCGACAGTGTAAATATCATAACATAACTCTGAGATTGGGGTGATGTTTTTCAGCATGATATTATCAACCAGATTTGGCACAGAACCAATATATATATATATTTACATATTTAATAATTGTCAAAACATTGTGAGAGAAATAATATTTTTATAGCAAAATGTACTAGGTAGCATGTTTTGATGATAGGTAGTATAATCTGAAATATGCTGAAAAAATCTTCCCTCATGTTTTCAGGGCACACACCTGGGGATGGCATAACTGGGTAAGGGATTTTGAAGGAAATTGGTTTACAACGGATGATATTTCATTTTTTATTTTGCACCTTTGTTTGAACCGTAATTTTGGTCTGAGAAAATTTGTTACGTGTTGGCAGTTTTAAACAATTTACAAACACGTTTACATTCAGCCGCCACAAAAAAAAAAGTACATAAGAATGCACAAGAATATTATAAACACGTAGGTCCAGATGTGTCATCTGTATTGGAAAGGTGTATCTTTTTCAATGTCAATCAACATTCTCATGATCGGCGTCTCCATATTAATAGCAGCTTCAAAATTCTGGGCTGCGTATCCTGGCGCGCAGACTCACTCACTCTCTCGCTCACGTTCTTTCTTGAGCATTTGGCAGCAGCCGGTGAGAGCAGTGCCAGGTGATGCGCAGGCAGCCTCATGCCACGGCACACACACTCACACTGTCAGCCAGCGATGAATCCAATTTCAGTATTTGCATTCTTTGTGCAGCTCACCAGATGTGCGTATCACACCTTTTCCGTTGCGCTTTCGGAAATTCATTTCGTTCTCTGATCACTTATTAAGTCCTGATCCTGCTCGAGCCCCTTCGAATGAGGCTTGGCTCACCATGCGCGATCAGTGTATTCCAAGACGCTGTTGTGCTTGAAGGAGAAAACCCCGGCATAATGCACAAAGCTAAATTAGCTATTTGCATGCACTGGCATTTATTGTGTGTCAGGAAGAGTTTGTGAGAGTTAGTACCATCTCTGACATCTGAATAAAATATTTGGTCCAGATTGGAATGTTGGACTTGTGATAATGTTACTATTACAGGTAGTATCTCTGGGACATTTGTCCATGTGGATGGTACACACAGTACACACATTTGGAAAGATTACACTCTATTGTACTTTTTGTATTATAACCATACTTGATTTTAAACTTTGTGCTATACACTACAGATGAAAAGTTTGGGATCACTTGCAGTTTTCTTTGTTTTTGTTCAGTGATTAATTTTCTACATTCTACAACAATGCTGTGGAAACTATGAAATAACACATATGGAATTAGGTAATTATGCAACAACAAGAAAAGTCTGCTGTTATTTTAAGACACGGAAATCAGCCTTTCTGGAAAAGTTATCGCAAGAACGGGTTTGGTAAAGTGCATTTGCAAATCTCAAAACTTACCTCTGCTGCAGAGGAGAAGTTCATTTAGAGTTACCAGCCTCAGAAATCTCAGATTAGAGGCGTTGATGGCTTTACAGAGCATAAGTAGCATCACAACATTAACTGTCAAATGAGATTATTGCATAATTTGGACGCCTTCAGCATTGCTTTACAATGTAGAAAGAAATAAAATTCAGGAGCGAGCATGGAGTTAGAAAGTGATCCCAAACTTTTGACGGGTCTTGTACGTGATTAATTCCTAAAATGCAAATAAAACAAACAATTATTACCCATTTATGTATTGAATGCTAATATATTCCTAATTCTAAATTCATCAGAATTGATGACAGCATGAAACTACCGTTTATGTATTTAAGTATGCCACGTCTTGACTTTCCATATTTAGCTTGTCATGTGGTTATACCCAACTCACAGCAATCTGTATTCCAGTTTTCTCTCGTTTGCTTTTGAAACCTGTGTTTCTATATTTGGTGTAGCTAAACTTCAGCCAGGTGAGAATTTAATAAATATGTGTCAAATCCATCCCCTGAAGGCGGTAAAGAGCTAGTCTGATTATTCTAGCTGTGCTATGGAAGCTATGACTCTGATGAACACTCTCTTTAACAGCCTTGACAGCTCTGGTGTATTTCTGGCTTAAGATAAAAAAAAGAAGGTGACACTATATACTCACCACCCACCTTCAGGCATATCTGTCCCGCCAGATAGCTTCAGAACATGCTACCGGATTTTCCTCCGACGGCGTGCCTCAAGCTGTCCCCATTCATAATTGACGCTCACTGACTGGTGTGTTGGAGTCGAAGGTCCTGGCCTGTGTCCGCACTTATATCTCTTCTCATTAGTACATCCGGCTGAAGGCCAGTTCATATTAGAGCAAGAAAGTCTCAGTGCTGTTAGTGGTCTTTTGGGATTGAACAGTTTAGCTGCGTGTTTGGTTCTCACACTGTCAGAATTCATTATTATTTTAACACTATGCTGTTAAATTCTTGATAAGGATTGACCAGATGGTACTTTTATACAGTTTTGTCCAAAAATTCTCCCAGGCTGAGATCAACAAGAGAAAAAAAACAATAATAAATAACCCCTTCCAAACCACTTCTAAAACTCACTCCAAGTTCTCCCGATCGAAAATGACTGGGATTCCACAGCGTAAAGACAGTGAATCAGCAAAATACTACCTTTCTACCACAAAACTTATATCATAACCTTTCGCCAATTCTCCTGAGTGCTCCCCAAAATAAAAGAGAGAAAATTGGTCAAACCGTTTGGGAGTTACAAACACTTGTTTGGGACCTGACACAGAACCTAAACCCACTTAGGAATGAATTGACTTTACACACCAAAAAAAGTCTTAACATCTTGCATAATTAAAGCCCCCTCTCTGGATGAATCAAAAATGAATCGACGGTTCCCAAGATACCCAGCCATTAATCAGCACTTTCACTTTTAAGTGATACAGGTTACATTCTCTATGTCTCAGCCATGCAGCAAGAGCTGTTGCTAAAGCAACCAAGCTAAAACACACCACCTCCATTGACACACTAACACACCAATGACTGGTGAGTGTTCATGTCTTATACTTTATATAGAAACCTATATAACCTACAAAGGAGCAGTTTTGCCAAGGAAACCCGATGCGTTTGTGTATCATTCCTCACAATTTCTTCAATTTTTTTTTTTTTCATGTATCCAAGGCTATTGGACTGATACTCATCTCCCAGATATTGCCCATGTGGGTTTTCTCCCATTCATCCTCTATACTGATGTGTAATGTGGATGTTCTGATATCCTGTGTCAACAGAGAGCAAACCGTTGAGCCAGACAAGTTCAATTTCTCATGTGTAATCTGCCATTTATGACCATGTTTTCACATTAGAGAGATTTGATAGCCTCTTGTGCTTGTGAAAGGAAATCAGAGAGAGAGGGCGAGAGAGAGAGAGAGTCCCTGCCTGATTTTCAGTCCTTCACAGCCATAAACTGAAATGTCACGATCCAGTTAAAGTGTCAGTGGCCACCCTGAAGCACATTGTGTTCAGCCAGGCAAAAGCTCTATCTGCTTTTTCTGCAGCTCAGAACTACTTTTCATGTTTTCCTTGCTTTCCTTGAAGCACTTTATGTCCTGTAAGGTGTCCATTCTCCTAACATTATATTCATAATATAAGAACAAAGCTGCCATGCATTCAGTTCACATTGTGCAGTTTGAGCTGTAACCAGGAGCCTTAAGGACAAGCGATCTCAAAGAAATTAACCCAGATTAGCAGATCATTGAAATAAATAAATAAAACGCAGTTTAAAAAATTTTATTATCATTATTATTTTTAATATAATTCTGCTGATTCTCAGGTGCTGTTTTGCTTGTTATCTCACTGGTATTATAATATAAGCAACTCCTTAAGCTGTTTGAAGCTGTTTTCTTTCCTGCCAGGGAACACGCCAGACACAGCATGGCATGCATAATTTGCTATAAATTACCTGCATCTTCCATAAGCACTTGTTTATATGATCTTGTTTATATTATTATCTTGCTGAAATAATTCTGGGCCTCATGGGGTCATCAAGGAAAGTGAGATCTTCCTATAATGCTAGAGATGTACTTTGGTTTGGTAATTTTACCATTCTGATTAAGGCTTAATGAGATCTAATTTAGACCTGCTGTGATCATGATTAAAAATTCAGGATTTTATAAATATAGTGCCATGTGAATTGATTTAAACTTATTTTTTTCCCCTATTATTGGGAAATCTATTTATTTGGGCTGAGCCATGGCCTTGTTGCTATATTCACAGATTTATTATTTATTTTTTTAAATCAGATTGCACTAATGATAAAAAATAAATGCAAGTGTTTTTCGAGAAATTAAAATACTAAAGCATTTGGGAGGTGATAATGTGTTTATTATCTATTCTTACTTATGGAAAATTATCTTTTTTTTTTTTCACAAGTACTCGAATTAAAAATAAACGTGATCTCTGAAGTGCATTCACAGGCAATTTTCTGTCCAAAACAAACCTAGGGCCTTGGGATTTTAATGAGATTGACATGTTAGTGGATGAAACACACCAACACAGATGTGTACAGTTACCCATACTAGGTAATCATACTTAGCTGATATAACCATTTGTCCACTAATACTGTAGGAAAGAGAACAGCAGCACTGTTCTACAAAAAAAATAAAAATCACTGAAGAAAAAAAAAAATAAATAAATAAATATATACAGTACAGACCAAAAGTTTGGACACACCTTCTCATTCAAAGAGTTTGAATTTGTATTATGGCAAGAAAAAAGCAGCTAAGTAAAGAAAAACGAGTGGCCATCATTACTTTAAGAAATGAAGGTCAGTTAGTCCGAAAAATTGGGAAAACTTTGAAAGTGTCCCCAAGTGCAGTCACAAAAACCATCAAGCGCTACAAAGAAACTGGCTCACATGCAGACCGCCCCAGGAAAGGAAGACCAAGAGTCACCTCTGCTGCGGAGGATAAGTTCATCCGAGTCAGCAGCCTCAGAAATCGCAGGTTAACAGCAGCTCAGATCAGAGAGCAGGTCAATGCCACACAGAGTTCTAGCAGCAGACACGTCTCTAGAACAACTGTTAAGAGGAGACTGTGTGAATCAGGCCTTCATGCTAGAATATCTGCTAGGAAACCACTGCTAAGGACAGGCAACAAGCAGAAGAGACTCGTTTGGGCTAAAGAACACAATAAAGAAAACTCGCTGAATGAGAAGGTGTGTCCAAACTTTTGGTCTGTATATATAAAAGAACCAACTGCAAAGACAATTTGGTGATTATTGTTATATTTAATTAGAAGATAATTAAAATTATCTTCATGAGTTCACCCCTCCAATGTTGGACTGTGTATGCTAAGCAGTTATCTAGCAGTTTTCCTTTTGCATAATTATACAGTGGAACCTCGGATTGCGAGTGACGTGGTTTACCGAGCAAAGATTTTTAATAAATTTTTTATCGGAAACCGAGCAAGTATTAGTTTACGAGTGCCGAGTATCGTGTATCACGCATGCGACTCTTATTTTGACACCGAGCGGCAAGTGATCACAACTGGGCCAATGATTTTTCTCTCTCTTGCACTGTGGGAATTACGGGAAATCGTCTCCCCTGCAGTTTCCCCTGTGTCAAAATAAGAGTCCCCTGCTGCGTCTTAGTGCTATCAACATCTCCCTCTTTCTTCTGTGTGCGCGCACAATTTGACACTGTGCCCCACACACACTGACACACACACACACTTTTCTCATGTGCACTTTGTGGGTGTGTGCGCACGCGTAATTTGACACAGACACACACACACACACACAGATCTCCCCGGCTGCACACACACACTTTATTTACACAGAAAACTCCACTCTGTTGCAATTCTTTTCAAAGGTAAGGTGCTGGTTCATTTGTTTGTTTGTTTTTTTTCCTTTACAGCAGTGATTCTGTTAGTATGCTCACGCGAGTATCATTAGAGAGATTTCTTTTTTTCCCCCCCCCCGATAAAACAGTGTTTGCATTGTGTATGTTAGTTGTGAAACTTAAAAAGCGAGGTGTGGGAGGGAGAAGGAGGTTTACTGTTTAAGACGAGGCGAGGGGCTAATTCCACACACACACACATACAAATACATGGCGCCTGCTCACACAAACGGAAACACTTAACTGTCTGGATTTATTTTTACTTTTTTAAAAATGTTAAGTGCAGGTTAATTCGTTTTATTTTTACTTTATATGTTGTATTAATTATTTTTATGTATTTATTGTTTTGGGCTCTAGAATTAATAATTTGAGTTTTCATAATTTCTTATGGGACAAGTCTATTTGGTTTACGAGTGTTTTTGGAATACGAGCCCACCTCCGGAACGAATTATGCTCGTAATTCCAGGTTTCACTGTATAAGCATGTAAATAAAAGTGCTAGCCTTTCTTCATTAACACTTCATTATCATTGAATCCAATAGTACTTGAAGATCATATTTAATTTATTATTAGTTCATTGGCTTGCATTGCCTGGGAAGTCCTTTAGAAAGGAAGCCATGTTGGTTAAGAGCGGATGTCTCAGTGCTTGCCAAACTCACGTGCTCCCACATGCTGAGGTCTTTCACATAAACTTCAGGTCTGCTTACAACAAAGCAACAAACCTTGTCCCCAGAGATATTTTTTTCCATGGATGCCAAAAACGTAACCTTAGTGTTCCTCGTATTTTGCATGACTCTGCTTGAGGCGGTTACTTGATGCTGCACGCACTCATCAGTGAATACAGTTCATGTATTACATAACTACTAACATACTACTTGTGTCATAAGCAAAACACCCTGGAGTTCTATCTAGCGCCTGAAAGGGTTCTTTAGAAACTACTCTGTAAGAAAAGGTCTCAATAAAACTCCTATCCTTGCACTAACCTGTAATTATCCAAAAATTGTGTAAGACCTATGCAGTATGCAAATCAGTGAATGCAATCTCTTTTTTTCTTATTATTATCAAAGGAAGACTTCTTCTTCTTGTTCTTCTTGCACATGCATCATCTCATGGCTGAAGTTCTGGAGTTATTTCAGTCTTTCTAGTACACACCGCTTTAACTTGACTTTACTTGGCAGCCTTGCGCTTTCTTTCTCCTGACTGATCTGGCTGAACATGCGGCGTTGACAGCACCAGCAGCTCCACAAGCTTTATTCCTTCTCCAGTTCACACCTTGCTCCCAGCATCACCATGACCTCAGGGTCACCTTCTCCATGGCGATATCTACGCCAAACCCAAGTTCCATTCCACAGCACATTTCTCCAAGGTGAGAGATAGGAGAGAAAGGATGGGTAATGGCGTGTGTGTGGCCAGGAGGTGGTCACTGTCTCCTGCCTTGACACTACAGGAAGCTTGTGGAACATCGTCCTTTCTTAGAAAATGCCATTTCATGGGACTTCAGCAGCTGTCATGGAGTTGGAACCAGCTTCACCCACCTGCTGCTCGCCTAATGCCACCAGAATGACACCCACTGGTTAAATGTGCTGGTGGAGTAATGCAATTCATCACACATTCACACACACAGAGATACACACATATTGGTGCATTTTAGGGCTTTCAGATTACTTAAAAAAAAAAATCACATTTACAGTAATTGAGTTCACGGGCGGCACAGTGGTGCAGTGGTTAGCACTGTGTCTTGTACTTCCAGGGTCCGGGTTCGATTCCCAGCCAGGTTCGATTCCTGCCTGTGTGTTAATACAGTTTGCATATTCTTCCTCTGGGTATTCTGGTTTCCTTCCACAGTCTAAAGACATGCAGATTACGCTAATTGGCATTCCCAAATTGCCCATAGTGTTTGTATGTGTGTGTGTGTGCCCTGCAATGGCTTGGCACCCTGTCTAGGGTGTACCCCATCTCATGCCCAAAGTCTCCTGGGATACACTCCAGGCCCCCCGCGACCCGGAATACATGATAAAGCGGTATAGACAATGAGTAAGTGAGTAATTCAGTTCACATTAGCAAAGGACAAAATGATTATTTATTACATTATTTACTTTATGTACAGTAATTGCATGAGAGACAGGTATAAACAACATGATATTTGAGTTTAGATGACATGATGCAAACTACATATGATGTAAAGTGACAAATCCAAGCATTTCTCTCATAAGAGAGGATTTCTCTCCTAATCCTTTAATCTGTGTGGTCCTTTTTTTTAGTTCCCAACTCAAAACTTAACTTAAAACTCAAAACTTAATTTCTTACCTAAGTTGCTCACACAGTTTGCAAACAAACCAATTGACACAACACAACTAACTATCGTTATCAACTTGATGTAGCTGCTACTTTCTTATCAGAATACAAAAAACAACAATCAACGGCAACAAAGAAGCGACACAAAACACAGGCAACAAGCAACTTGTCACTCCCTAATTTGAGCCAAGAGTAAATTTCTTAATAGTAATATATGTAAATCTATACTCCATTAAGTACACCTTGATAGATCTGGGTTGGACTCGCTTTTGTCCTAAGAACTGCCTTAAGTTGTTTTGGTATAGATCCAACAAGGTGCTGGACCCATTCCTCAGAGGGATGTTGTTTCCTCAGATTGACATGATAGCATTTCTTGGCTGCACATCCATGATGTAAATCCCACCACATCCCAAAGATGTTCTATTGAGAGACATCTATTGATGTTGCATTGAGATCTGGTGGATGGAGATGGAACTAATTGTTATGTTCAAGAAACCTGTTTGAGATGATTTACTGTAAGCTTTGTGACATGGCATGCTATCCTGTGGTAATAAAAGAAAGGAAATGGTCAGCAGATTACTCAGGTAGGCTATGGCATTGAAACGATGCTCAGTTGGTACTAAGCAGCCCAAAGTGTGCCAAGAAAATGTCCCCCATATAATTACCCCACACCCTCATATCTCACGTAAAATGCCTCCGCTGCGCATCACCCTTCTTGACACCCTTCATCAGAGATGCCACCAGCAGGAGATCACAAATGCACAACCATCTGCTCCAAAAATGCCGACCATTGGATAGAAAAGTGCAGCGAACAGCACCCAAAGAGACCTGGGATATCTAGATCGAAGCAGAAGCAGAATGCATTCGGCTCACTATCTGTGACTTGATGATGTTTTCGCAAAATCGACTACAATGGAAAGAGCTCTGTGAAGATGCATCTGTCTTGGCCGGTACCAGCACCAGCAAGATTGCCATCCAATTTTGAGCGAATGGTGTGATCTGATTACACCACCCGCCTGAATCATTGATACAAGGCAGGATGGATCTACGCTTTCAAAATTCCAAATTCTGACTCTAGCATCTGAATGCCGCAGCAGAAATCAAGACTCTGAGATCTGAGATCAAATCCTGAGATCAGGTTTTTCCAATCTTCTATTGTCCATGCAAATTCTAGTCTTGATTTGCTGTTCTTAGCTGATGGGAGTGGCACCTGGTGTGGTCTTGTGCTGCTGTAACCCATCTGCTTCAGGGTTGTGTGTTAAGAGATGCTCTATACCACTAGCAGCAGAGGTGACCAAGGCATACCTTGGTTGTAACGAGATGTTATTTGAGTTACTGTTGCCTTTCAATCAGCTTGAACCAGTCTGGCCTTTCTCCTTTGCCCTCTGGCATCAACAAGGCATTTTCACCCAGATGACTGCCCCTCATTGGTTGTTTTATGTTTTTCAGACCATTCCCTGTTGACACTAGAGACGTTTGTACCTGAAAATCCCAGTACATCAACAGTTTAAAAAATGCTCAACCGTTCCATGTTCAGAGTCACTTACATCACCTTCTTCACCATTCTGATGCTCGGTTCGAATTCGGCAGAACTTCTTGACCATGTCTTCATTTCTAAATACATTAAATTCTTGCCATGTGTTTGGCTGATTAGATATTCATAGATTTAACAGTCATTGAAGGTAATATGAGCCACTTTCATAACAAAATAAAATCACAAAAAGGTATGATCATAATATTCTCAAGGTTTTTGCTATTATTCAATTTTATTGTTATGTTTCAGGTATCAGTATGTTTGCTGATCCCAAGTGCCTTACATTCACTTCACGTATGTGTGCTTCCTACATAAGGTGTAACATAACAGCATTGCAGGGCACTATGTATTGTATTGAACCCCATTTGAGACTTAGCCTCAAAAACAAATAACTTGAAAATGAACTATTTATGAAATCATCATTAAATTGTAAAATTAAATTTTAAGTAACTGACAAGCAACACAAGTGTCATTGAGATTAGGAAATGTATGCATGTTTTGTTAGATTGGAGATACTTGTGGAAAAGTAAATATTCAAACCTTTTAATTTTTCCCCCTTTCTGAGTGTTGTGCATTAATATGCCTAATGGATGAAATCAGTGCATGTGTGTGTGTGATTGAGAGAGTGCCTGAATCATCTGCTTTCTAATGCACTTAAGCCAGCATATTAATCGGCAAGCTGACATGTTCTCACAGCATGCCCTGACTCTCACTGCGAGACTGCAGCGATTAGACAGCAACGTGTATGGAATGTTGCACGATTTCTAGGTTTTTATAGCAATGTGGGCTTTATAGATTTCAATTCCTCAGAGAAATAAGCACTTCGCTTCTATCCGGTGTTTGAGATCTGCATTTGCACCCGAAACTGGCTAGCATGTAAAATAAATCTACAGAGATGTGTGAGGGTCATGAAGATCAAACGGTTGCGTACACTTCTTCTTTTTCTTTTTTTGCTCTACCGTTAAAGACAGGAGGGAATGCTTGGTTTAGAGAAGGTAAAGTCTTTCCACTCTTTATTGATGTTTAACAAGCATTTCCTTTACATGGGGATTTGGAAAAGATGGTTCATGGCAGGTGTTACTACAATATGTGTAGTAGGTGTAATTGACTGCTGTGATTTATTAATTCCAATATTTCAGGATGCAAGATAAAAGAAATTGTGACGAAACTCCTTAAAAGTAAACAAATTAATTATTAATTGTAAAAAACAAAAAACAGCCAGTCTGCGTCCTGCTTTGATCAGGTTGTTAGACAACTTCAGTACATGTTGTAGTGAAACATACATATGCTACATGGCCAAAAGTACAGTCTGGCCATAACAACCCTGTGCTCGTTGAACATCCCATTTCAGTGTTTATTCCACTTTGACGTTATAATAAGCTCCACTCTTCTAGGAAGGCTTTGCACTAGCTTATGGAGCATGGCTGTGTGGATTTGGCATCATTTAGCTACAAGAGCATTAGTGAGATCAGACACTGATGTCAGGCTGATGTGAGGAGGCCTGGGGTGTAATCGGCATTCCACTTTGTCCCAAAGGTGTTCAGTGGGGTTAAGGTCAGTGCCCCTGTTCAGGACACTCAAGCTCTTTTATCTTAATCACCCTTGGCGAATCAGGTCTTCATATACTGTAGCTTTGTGCACAGACGCCTTGTCGTGCTGAAACAGGTTTGGGCCAGTTAGCTCCTGTGACTGAATGAATGGAAACTGTAATCAACTTTGTGGTGAAAGTTTATGAAAGAACCACATATGATGTTCAGGATGTGATGTTCAGGATTTGTCTTACTATGTAGCCAAACTTTTGGCTGCATAGTAAATACAGTAGATATAGTAGAAAATGTCAGCATTGTCACATTGTGAAAGGATATCCAAGGATTCAGCAACCTCAGATCTTTCAGTTTCATAAAGACAAAGTACTACTCTATATCCAAAACCAAATTAAGAAAATAATGACCGACTGCTATTTATCGTCAGTCTCAAGTAGAAATAAGGGGAGATTGAGATGTCTAGATCACAATCGGCTAGTAATCTCTCACACAAGACTTAAAACAAAAGGTGGCTATGCTTTTACAGTTTCAGCTCCCAGGCCTTGAAATGTTTTACTGCTGGAGCAATTTTCTATGGACACTGTGGACACTTTTAAATAGCAGCTGAACACCTATCTTGAAACATTTAAATAGTTTTAACATGTATTGTATTGTACTGTATTGTTGTTTTTTATCTTAATTATTATTTTTATGTTTTTATGATATTTCTTAAATTAGTTTTACTATTTTACTGTATGTTTATTGTTTGTTTCTTTGTTGACACTTGTCTTGAGAAGGGCTATACAGTGCAACCTTGGATTACGAGCATAATTTCCCATAAGAAATAATGAAAACTCATGAGAAAAGGTGAGAGAGTGACGCTCGGTGTCAAAATAAGAGTCGCATGCGTGATACATGATACTTGGTGCTTGTAAACTAATACTTGCTCGGTTTCCGATTAAAAATTTATTAAAAATCTTTGCTCGGTTTGCGGAACACTCGTAAACCACGTTACTCACAATCCGAAGTTCCACTGTATAAATAAAATTTACTATTACTACAAACCAAAATCTAAAAAAAATACAAAATGAATCAGCACCCAGGTCTCCTGACAGTATCGTATTGTCTGATTCCTGGTGATTCACAGGCCTAGACTTCAGACCTTCTAGAAGATGTTTTCGCCAGTGTGCAATGCGAGGCTTGTAACTGACCCATAAAAGTTTATTATAATAATAATAATAATAATAACTAGAGAGGTATATTTTCTGAAGAAAATGTGACCCATGAAATCTGTTCAGTTATGTATTACATTTAACGTAGGTTTGTTTAACAGTAAAAGCTTTATCCCTTTATGAGTGTTTATTATTATAGTATCATTATTATTATTAGTGGTGCTTGAAAAGCAAAGCATCCATAGAATCCATAAAATTCGGCTCAATGTTAAGTAAGAAAAATAATAATAATAAGCCTGAAAGATAATACAAGTGATGCTTTGCTTTTCAAGCACCACTAATAATAATAATAATAATAATAATAAAGTTTCATAACTGGATAGAGCTTTTACTGTTAGACAAACAGACTTGTCTGCGAGCATAATACATGACCAAACAGATTTCATGGGTGGCAGCAGTAAGGGGTCAGTTAGTCTGGGTGGTAGGAAGCGGCGGTGAACCATGCGGTGATGCAATTTTCCTGTAAGTCTTTAAATGTGAGTACTAATTGCCTTCAGATTAGTTTTCTTCCTCACGGGGACTCGAGGTCTCCAAGGCTCCGAGGATCAGAAATCATTCCCGCTGGCACGTCTGCAGCTTAGCGGTTTTAAACAAAGCATGGGGCTGACTAAACTGTGACCCATTTTAAACAAAAGACGTCTCTGTCTAATGTTTATTTGGTTGAATTGACTTTTTTCATTGTCCTATTAAACTGATATAATTATTGTTTTTTTTATGCATAAATATCCCTTAAGGATCTCTATCTGCTTCGTAGATAATTATCCTGGTCGCTTTTGTGTGTTTTACAGCAGAAGGAAAAGATAATTGGTGTGCATTTGGGAAAAAATAGATGTCAGGGGCAAGCTGTGTCTCTGGCCTGGGGGTCATTTAGGCGATAGTCTCTGTCTCAAGTGGCCACTCATGACATTTGGAGCCATAGCAATACTGATAATTGTGTTTTTATGTGTAAATTTGTTATGAACTGTTTTGTGTCTTTTTTTAAGTTCTGACAATGAACACATCTCTCTTCTGTGTTATTGAGGAAGTAAGGATGTGTATATTCTCTCTCTCTCTCTCTCAACCTTTCCAGCATTCTCTGCCTCTCTCTCTCCCTCTCTCGCTGTCTCTCTCTCTCTCTCTCTTTCGCTCGAGAGAGAGAGAGAGTATTCTAGATGAAATGCTTTACTTTTTGCATCCCCATCTTTTTCATAA